>ML661344.1:16406649-16669754 GCA_007570785.1 Antilocapra americana | reverse complement strand
TTAAAATGTAAATTATGGGAGTAGGTCTGTTGAGATATTTACAACCTCCAGACATTCTTTTGATTCATTGGAGCATATATAACTCCACTGCTAACACTAGCAAGGAAGTACTCTTTCTCCCCTCTTCTGAGGCTTATATCAGAAGCTTTCTCTATCTCCTTTATACTTTAATAAAACTTTATTACACAAAAGCTCTGAGCGATCAAGCATCCTCTCTGGCCCCGGATTGAATTCTTCTCCTCCAGAGGCCAAGAATCCTGGCGTCTTTTTGTGGTTCAGCAACAACTTTTAAATCTTGAACCAATTAGTTGTTCCATACAGGGTTCTACAGAGAAGGCAATGGCAACCCACTCCAGTACTCTTGCCTGGAAAATCCCATGGACAGAGGAGCCTGGTAGGCTGCAGTCCATGAGGTTGCTAAGAGTTGGACATGACTGAGCATCTTCACTTTCATTTTCACAGGGTTCTAACTGTTGCTTCTTGACTGTATACAGGTTCCTCAGGAGACAGGTAAAATAGTCCAATATTCTCATCTCTTTAAGAACTATCCACAGTTTTTTACGATCCATACAGTCAAAGGCTTTGGTGTCATCAGTAAAACAGAAGTAGATATTATTCTGGAATTTCCTTGCTTTCTCTATGATCCAGTGAATGTTGGGAATTTGATCTCTGGTTCCTCTTCCTCTTCTAAATGCAGCTTGGACATATGGAAATTCATGTTTTGCATAATTCTGAAGCTTGACATGCAAGATTTTAAGCATGGCCTTACTAGCATGGTTGTTGGTCAGTCACTCAGTTGTGTCTGACTCTTTGTGACTCCATGGGCTGCAGCACCCAGGGTTCCCTGTCCTTCACCATCTCCCGGAGCTTGCTCAGACTCATGACCATTGAGTCGATGATACCATCCAACCATCTCATCCTCTGTTTTCCTCTTCTCAGCATGTCTTCAGTCTTTCCCAGTATTAGGGTCTTTTCCAATGAGTCAGCCCTTTGCATCAGGTGGCCTAAGTATTTGGAACTTCAGCTTCAGCATCAGTCCTTCCAGAGAATATTCAGGATTGATTTTCTTTAGGATTGACTAGTTTGAACTCTTTCCAGTCCAAAGGACTCTCAAGAGTCTTCTCTAACACCACAGTTTGAAGATATCAGTTCTTAAGCACTCAGCCTTTTTTATTGTCTAGCTCTCTCATCCATACATGACTACTGGAAAAACCATAGTTTTGACTATGCAGACCTTTGTTGGCAAAGTAGTGTCTCTCCTTTTTAATATGCTGTCAGGGTTTGTCATTGCTTTTCTTCCAAAGAGCAAGCATCTTTCAATTTCACGGCTGCAGTCACAGTGATTTTGGAGCCCATGAAAATAAAGTCTGTCATTGTTTCCATTGTTTCCCCATGTATTTGCCATGAAGTGCTGCGAACAGATGCCATGATCTTTGTTTTTTGAATGTTGAGTTTTCAGCTAGCTTTATCACTCTGCTCTTTCACCTCCATCAAGAGGCTCTTTAGTTCCTCTTCAGTTTCTGCCATAAGGGTGATGTCATCTGTATATCTGAGGTTATTGATATTCCTCCCAGAAATCTTGATTTTACCTTGTGGTTTATCCAGCTCGGCATTTTGCATGATGTACTCTGCATATAAGTTAAATAAGCAGGGTGACAATACACAGCCTTGATATACTCTTTTCCCAATTTTGAACCAGTCTATTGTTCCATATCTGGTTCTAACTGTTGCTTCTTGACCTGCATACAGGTTTTGCTTGGAAGATGAGTACAATTGTCTGATAGTCAGCACATTATTTAGTACTACCCTTCTTGGGAATTGGGATGAGGATTGACCTTTCCAGTCCTGTGGCTACTGCTGGTCTTCCAGATTTGCTGACATATTGAATGCAACTCCTTGATGGCGTCATAGTTTAGGGTTTTGAAATAGCTCTACTGGAATTTCATCACACTCACTATCTTTATTAACAGCAGTGTTTCCTAAGGCCTACTTTACTTTGCACTCCAGAATTTCTGGCTCTGGGTGAATGGCCATACCATTGTAGTAATCTGGTTCATTAAGATCTTTTGTGTACAGTTCTTCCATGTGTTCTTTCCATCTCTTCTTGATCTCTTCAGTGTCTACTAAAACTCTATGGTTTCTGTTCTTTATTATGCCATCTTTGAGTGAACTAGCCCCTTGATATTTCCAATTTCTAATTTCATAAAGACTACCCTGCAATTAAAAAGTATGACTTCTTCCCTTATTTTACTTCCTTTTACTTCTTTATATCCCAACCTAAACGCCCCCTCCCACTTTTTTTCTTTTCTGCCTTATTGTACTGGCTAAAAGCTATAATTTAATGTTGAATAAATGTAATGACAGCAGATATCTTTATTTTCTTATTCACCTTAAAGAAAAGCATTCAGTTTTTCACCATTAACTATAATTTTAAATTTTTTGGTAAAGTGCTTTATGAGATTAAGGAAGCTTTCTTCAGTTTCCAGTTTGCCTAAGGCTAGCTTATCAGGAATAGATTTTGAATTTTGTCAAATGCTTTATCTGCATTCATAGAGGTAATCAGATTCTTTTTTTTTCTTTTTTAATTGGTTAATATAGTGAATTATATTATTTTTCAAAAATTAGGCAATACTTTCATTCCTGGGATAAATTCAACTGTCATGATGTATTATGCTTTGTATGTATTATGGAATTAAATTTGCTGTAGTGGTGTTTAGAAATTTTACATCTGTTTTTATGAGGTATGTTGGTATGTAATTTTCTTGTAGTGCCTTTGTCTGATTTTTGTATCTGGATAATGGTAACCTAGGATAAATTGGAAAAGATTTCCTTTACTTGGATTTTCTATAGTATATTCTATAGATTTAGTATAGTATTGCTATTCATTTCTTGGAAGAAATATATGTTTTTGGAAGAATTTACCACTGAAGCCATTTAGGCCTGGCGTTGGCTTTCTGAGAAAACTTCTAATTATAAACTTGACTTCAACAGTAGATATAAAGCTAGTCAGCTGATCTTCTTAGTGAGTTTTCCATTTTATCTAGGTCAAGATTTGATAAACCTTTATATTAATGACCAGAAAGTAAATATTTTAAATTACACGGGACAAGATGAAGGCTTTTATGTATGAATAGTACTTATATTATTATTTAACATGTGCCCACTTTAAATTATAAAACTATCCTTGACTCATGGGCAGTACAAATAAAACTAAACTAAATTAAAATGAAAACAGATATGAAGTGTATTTTTCACTTCAAATATTGAAGATTTAATTTTGAGAATTTTCAAGATATTCTATATCTGTACATAATTTTTGAACATATGGGAAGAACTTTTGAAGTCTAACACTTTTGAGCATTCTACCTAATGTCCTATTTTCCATCTGGCTTCCAACATTTCCATGAGAACTGTTGCATGAGAGCAAGGAGTACTATTCTCTTATTCTTTGAGATGCTTACTTTTTCACATGCAGCCATTTTTTAGTACTTTGCTAAATCCTCAACAGGAACTTTGCAGTTCTTTAGGATTCTCTCTCTGCAGCTTTTTTTTTTTTTTTTCTGTTCTGCTAACTGTAGCCACCTTGATCTTCTGGTCCTATTAGTCCATCTGCTCAATTCAGAAAATTCATCAGCTTGCCTTTGGGTCATGGCCAAGAAATTTTCAAGGCAGTAATTTACTTAATTTTGTTTTGCTTACCTCACAGGGATTAATGTTCATTGTCCAGTGTCTTGAAAATCATTTTTTCATATATTTTTTTCTCTTGTGTCGTTGTATTGTTAATGTTGAATATTTCTGGCAGGAGAATAATACAACCTCTGATATTCATCTCTAGCCCTTTGTGTTTTTCTGTATTGTATTGTATTTTCTGTATTTCTGTGTTTTTTTCTATTTTTCTGTGTTGTTGAAAAAACACCATAACTAGTTATACAAAAGCTGATTTAGATGGTCAGAATTTTGTTTCAGAATTTGGTGATTCTAAATATTCCTAGAGATGAGTATTTTGGTAGTGTTGAGGTAACCAATCCATTGATACAATATATGCCAGCCTTATAATAATTTAACATTTATCAGTAGTGATTAATATTTGTAGTAGATTTGCAGATTTTTTAGATTTATTTCTAGACATCTGTTCAGTTCAGTTCCGTCACTCAGTCACGTCGACTTTTTGTGACCTTGTGGACATCTGTTACTTGTTTGTATTTTAAATGATATTTTGACTTTACTATGTATTTCTATAGGAAAGAAATGCAATGATTTTTTACCTTGATGTTTTATACTGAATTAGCTGTGTTTATCTATATTTCTGATAACTTATCAAGTCTTCTACTATTTTATGTTTCCCTTTCAATATTGATGCCGTTGCTGTTGTTGTTCAGTCGTTAAGTCGTGTGTGCTCTTTGCAACCCATGGCCTGCAGCACACCCTGTACCTCTGTCCTTCACTGTCTCCTGGAGTTTGCTCACATTCATGTCGATTGAGTCAGTGATACTATCTCATCCTCCGCCATCCCCTTCTCCTTTTACCTTCAGTCTTTCCCAGCATCAGGGTCTTTTCCAGTGAGTCAGCTCTTTGAATCAAGGGGCCAAAATATTGGAGCTTCAGCTTCAGCATCAGTCCTTCCAATGAATATTCACAGTTGATTTCCTTTAGGATTGATTGTTTTGATCTCTTTGCTGTCGAAGGGACTCTGGAGAGTCTTTTCCAGCACCGCAGTGTGAAAGCATCAGTTCTTTGGTGCTCAGCTATTTTTGTCATCTGACTCTCACATCCATAGACGACTACTGGAAAAACTATAGCTTTGAACATATGTACCTTTGTTGGCCCTTCATTTATTTTAACTGCCTTGCTGTATCACCAGTAGAGTGATGAATAGATGTGTTAAAAGCAGGCATCTTTGTCTCATTTCTATTCCATTCTTTCTTTTTGCTATTAAATTTTATGTTTACTTTATTGACCCTTTCATTAGTTACAGAAATTTTCATCAGGAATAGATGAATTTGATAAAGTTGGGTATGCTTTCTTTATTAAGATGATATTGTTTATTTTTAATACTATTAGTTGGTAATTTTCCACACTTTATAGTGATCCACACAGTCAGAGGCTTTGGCATAGTCAATAAAGCAGAAATAGATGTTTTTCTGAAACTCTCTGGCTTTTGCAGTGACCCACCGGATGTTGGCAATTTGATCTCTGGTTCCTCTGCCTTTTCTAAAACCAGCTTGAACATCTGAAAGTTCACAGTTCACGTATTGCTAAAACCTGGCTTGGAGAATTTTGAGCACTGTAAACTGTAGAAAATTCTGAAAGAGATGGGAATACCAGACCACCTGACCTTTCTCTTGAGAAACCTTTATGCAGGTCACCTGACCTTTCTCTTGAGAAACCTTTATGCAGTTAGAACGGCACAGGGAGCAACAGACTGGTTCCAAATAAGAAAAGAAGTATGCGAAGGCTATATATTGTCACCCTGCTTATTTAACTTAAATGCAGAGTACATCATGAGAAACGCTGGGCTGGAAGAAGCACAAGCTGGAATCAAGATTGCCAGGAGAAATATTAATAACTTCATATATGCAGATGACACCACCCTTATGGCAGAAAGCAAAGATGAACTAAAGAGCCTATTGATGAAATCAAAGAGGAGAATGTGAAGAGGAACTACAAAGCCTCTTGATGAAAGTGAAAGAGAAGAGTGAAAATGTAGGCTTAAAGCTCAACATTCAGAAAACTAAGTTCATGGCATCTGGTCCCATCACTTCATGGGAAATAGATGGGGAAACAGTGGAAACAGAGGCTGACTTTATTTTGGGGGGCTCCAGAACCATAAAAGTAAAGGTAAATGGAATTATATGAAATTAAATCTATTTTTTCCTTCAAATGACCTAATTAATGAAAAAGCAAGCCATATAGTGGGAGAAAATATAAGCAACACATGTACTCTATTGGTAATCTTTATATCAGATATGTAAAGAATGTCTCTATAATAATAAGGCAAAGAACCCAATAGAAAATGTATGATAGACTTGAGTGGGCAGCCTATGAAAGAAGATATTCAAATGCATTGTGAGCCCAAGAAAAGATGCTCATACTTACTAATAGTCACAAATATTAAAAATAAACAAGTTAATACTACACATCTACCAAGATGGGTAAAATATTTAAAGATTGTTAATGTCAAATGTTAGTGAAATATTTGGACAATGGAAGCCTTCATCACTGCTGGTTTGAAAATAAATTGATATAACCACCTTGAAAAACAGTTTGGCATTATCTAGTACACTTGAAAATAAGCATACCCTGTAACCCAGCAATTCGACTACTTATTCACCAAAAGGCATGAAAATATTCACAGCAGCAATATTTCTAATATTTAAAACTGCAGACAATCCAATTGACCATTATCAGTAGAGTGTATAACTCAGTTGAGGAATATTCATATAATAAAATGTTTCACTCTCATCATTTCTATGTAATTGTCATATCATTAATTTATCATGAGATATTTATTCTAAGCAACCATTGTATTTCCTTCATCATAGTTACAACTCAGAAACCATTTTGATTCTATTCATCAAAGATTTCCTGACACATAATAGTTAAGAGTTAGGGTTGCTTTATAATCACGTAAAAGAACTCTCAATTTCAATTTTGTGCTAGACAGAAAAGTTGATCTATTATTCATTTTTTTTTCTCTCTATGATTGTATTTTTATAATAGGACCTGAAAAACAAATGTAGCCCTCTGCAATCTATTTGCTAGTCTTGTTGGTATTTCTTCAACATATTAAATAGGTGACTATGGTTACAGTGATGGCCTGCAAAGGTATCTATGCCCTTATCCTTGAAACCTGTTCAGTTCAGTTCAGTCATTCAGGTGTGTCTGATTCTTTGTGACCCCATGAACTGCAGTGTGCCAGGCCTCCCTGTCCATCACCAACTCCTAGAGCTTGCTCAAACTCATGTCCATCGAGTCGGTGATCCCGTCCAACCCTCTCATCCTCTGTTGTCCTCTAAAACCTGTAAATATGTTATATTACATGGCCAGAAGAAAGTAAGGTTGGCATGTGAAATTAAGGTTGCTAATCACGTGATCTTAAAGCAGGACAGTGATCCTGTATCATCTAAGTGGGCCCAATTTACTCTCATAAGTGTCCCAAAATGTGTAAGAGGAAGCCAGAAGGGTCAGTTTCATGATGATCAGGTGAGAGATAGACTCAACTCGCCATTTCTGGCTTTGACAGTGGATGTGGGCCACGAGCTGAGGAATGCCGGTGGCCTCCAGAAGTTAGAAACGGCAAGAAAGTAGATTCTCTGCTAGAGCTTTCTGAGGAGAATTCAGCCCCAGCAACACATTTTAGCCCAGGAGAGATTCACTTTAGACTCCCACTGAAACTTTAAGATAATAAATTCATGTTATTTACAACCACCAAGCATGAGGTGACTTGTTCTAGCAGCAATAGGAAATGAACACAGTAACTGAGTATGTTTCCTTGACTATAACATTGTATACAAATGAAAAGCATGAGGACATTTTTTTCTTTTTTTAACCTCACCGGATTTTGGAGTCATAGTTTTAAAAGAGACACTATAAAAGAATTTTTAAAACCAAATGGCACAATTGGGTTGCCAAGAAATACCTGGAAAAGTAGAAAATAGATCCTGCAACCAAAATACTAAAATTCCCCTGTATCCACAGGGAGACATAACTCAAGGTGGTGATTTTTAGCCCCTGTCTTGTAGGTAATTATTAAATGCTGATTTAAATCAGAGTACTTACCTCAAAAGTATGTGTGAATATGTTTTCAATGTACTGATCAATGAAAACATGGTGTATTTTTCTCTAAAAATTGTTGTCAATGTATTTCAATAATTAAATAAAAAGTCAAAGTTAAAGCTCATGGATAACTACTTAAAGATTTTTTTCAGTTGTCATAACCTTAATTTGTACACAAATTAGTTAGAAGTCTTCTTCAGTTGTTGAAAAGGAGAATTGTAAAATATGAATGTACATGAGGAAAACAAGACAAAAGAAAAAGTCTTGAGAAATAATGGATATTCTTGCACATATTACAAGTGGAGAAGAATAACAGGCAGGTCAACTTATAAAGATTTTCGATGGCAAAATTTGTTGAAAAATGTGTTAACATTATATAAATAAACCTCCTTCTTTAACTATTTGTATTGACATATAACTATTTTTTATCTCACATGATTTAGGAGAAATTGATATATGTTACATTTTATTCAAATTGTGTTTTCAATATGTCATACTTTCTTATAAAATAGCCCTTATTTGAAACTTCAAATGTAGACATAAGAATATCTTTTAAAGCCATATATATTTTCATGATAGGTTTTAAAATAATATTTTTAATTATAAGCAGAACAGTCACTCAGAATCTTTCATTTCTTTGGAAATGTAGGCTGTCTCTCTCTGAATAGCTGAAATATAATACCTACACATGTATGAAAGGCATTACTAGACATTTGCTCTGTTACATGGGGCAGAAATAAACTCATTTTTAAAAAGGCATGTAAATTAGGTGGTAAAAAGAGTTCTTGGTTTAACTCTAAGATCTGAACCAAAATTAAAGAAGCTGTCTTTAAAAATGCTTTGAAACCAGCTCATCAGGAAGGGAAAGAAGACTAAATCTGGAAGTCAAAGGAATAAAGTGGAGCACACTGGATATCTGAAGATGCAAATGCTGACAGTCTAAGGATGCATGCGACCTGTCTGGATTGCTTTAAAACCACAGAAATATGTGCTTTGCAAATGAATTCAGTCTGACATTCAAAGCTGAGAAGCCCACACCTGGTGAGAGCAGAGTCCACTGGTAACCTTCCTTCTCAGCCAGACTTGCCTCACTTTTGGTGCAGCAGGAGTAAAGCAGCAACACCAGATGGAGTGTCGCTGTGGAACAAAACACATTTGGGGGGAAACATGTGCAGGTATCTGCTGGCCATGAAACTGTGTGAAAGGTCTTGCAATTTGAGAAATTAATCAGAAAACAGAGCCATTTCAGAGAATTTGAGAAAGATTTTAAATAAGACTACATTTGTGAAACCAAACAGCCAACACCATCCTCCTCATCTTCAAATTATTTCCCAACATGCTCCCTTTCTAATTCAACAAACTCCTGTCAATGTGCTAATTGTGAATATGTTCAGTCTGTACATGTTAAAGTTTGCTATAGGCATGAAATTAATTTTTATGTAAGTTCTTATGTTTTGGACTTTATTCTTTTTAACATATTTGTAATTTCCATTTGTTTTAAATGTGCTGCATTAGAAAGCTTATGAGTCAATAAAGTTTACAAAGAAACTTACTGATTCTAATCTTAGAAATGCACAGAAATGTGTTTATGTTTACTAGCTTAATGACGATTTGACCATAGTATTCGACCTTAGCATTTATATTGATATAAAATCCAGTCAGATTTATCATCTTGTTGATACAGTATATACAGTATGGTAATAAAAACAAGCTTTACCAGAGGAGAGGGAGGATTCTATAACCTAAGTGGTGGGCTAAAAATATTTACTTTTCTACATGTTTACTCAAAAGTTAGTATGGTTTGTTTTACGTAGTATTTCTACAGCACCTTCAAAGTACCATGTACTCCCGGAGGGCATTTGCTGTTTTATTTTTAAAGTCTTTATATTTAAAGCAGTTTTAGATTCATAGCAAACTGAAAGAAAGATACAGAGATGTTCTCTATACCCCCTAAGTCAACACTACCATCGCTTTCTTCATTATTGACACCCCCACCAGAGTGGGACGTTTGTTACAATTGGTGAACCTGCACTGACACATCACCATCATCCAGAGTCCATGACTTTATGCTAGGGTTCACTCTTGGTGTTGTGCATTCTATGAATTTGAAAACATAAATGATGAAATGTGTCTACCACTACATTATCATACAGAATCTTTTCACTGCCCTAAAAATCCTCTGTGCTTGACGTATTCATCCCTCAATGGATGTTTCATGTTTACAGTAATCCTTTCAGTGGACATTAGTAATTTCATTTTGCTCATGGAGAAATTACAATACAGGCATGTCACGTAGGATTCAAACTTAGGTCTACATCACTCTTCAGTCTGTGTTTTTTCTCAGTCTTATGATGGCTCTTTTCAGCCAAGATTCCAGATATAGTAACAGCTTCATTTTAGCTCTGGGCTTTTATTACTTCTGGGGCCTTCCCAGTGGCTCAGTGGTCAAGAATCCACTTGCCAATGCAGGAGATGCAGGAGACAGAGGATTGAATTGCTCCATCAGGAAGATCACTCGAGAAAGAAATGGCATCCCATTCCAGTATTCTTGTCTGGAAAATCCCATGGACAGAGGAGCCTGGTGGGCTATAGTCCATGGGATTGCAGAGTGATACTCAAGTTATAAACTGAGCATGCACACATCATCACTTTTAAACTGAAATAAAATTTACTTTCTCATTGGAGAACAATTCTTTTGGTTTCACTGCTGATAATATAAACTTTGCCTACTATTTTAGAGTGTTAGCTCAACTATCAGATTTAAAACTCAGCTCCTTCAGCCTGCTTCTTACTCTCTCCTCTCTGTGCTTTCAGAATTTGCATCTATAAAATGGGGATAGTACTTTTCAAAGGTGTATAATAATATTTAAATGGCACAGTAACTGTAACTGCTTAGCACATAGTGAGTACTTCAGTTCAGTTCAGTCACTCAGTCATGTCCTACTCTTTGCAACCCTATGGACTGCAGCATGCCAGGCCTCCCTGTCCATCACCAACTCCCAGAATTTATCCAAACTTATGTCCATTGAATTGGTGATGCCAGCCAACCATCTCATCCTCTGTCATCCCCTTCTCCTCCTGCCTTCAATCTTTCCCAGCATCAAGGTCTTTTCAGGTGAGTCAGCTCTTCGCATCAGGTGGCCAAAGTATTGGAGTTTCAGCTTCAACATCAGTCCTTCCAATGAACACCCAGAACTGATCTCCTTTAGGATGGATTGGTTGGATTTCCTTGCAGTCCAAGGAACTCTCAAGAGTCTACTCCAACACCACAATTCAAAAGCATCTATTTTCAGTGCTCAGCTTTCTTTATAGTCAAGCTCTCACATCTATACATGACTACTGGAAAAGTCATAGCTTTGACTAGATGGACCTTTGTTGGCAAAGTAATGTCTGTGCTTTTTAATATGCTGTCTAGGTTGGTCATAACTTCTCTTCCAAGAAGCAAGCGTCTTTTAATTTCATTGCTGCAGTCACCGTCTGCAGTGATTTTGGAGCCCCTAAAAAATAAAGTCTGACACGGTTTCCACTGTTTCCCCATCTATTTGCCATGAAGTGATGAGACCAGATGCCATGAACTTAGTTTTCTGAATGTTGACCTTTAAGCCAACATTTTCACTCTCCTCTTTCACTTTCATCAAGAGGCTCTTTAGTTCTTCTTTGCTTTCTGTCATAACATTCATGTCATCTGCATATCTGAGGTTATTGATATTTCTCCCAGCAATCTTGACTCCAGCTTGTGATTCACCCAGCCTAGCATTTCTCATGATGTACTCTGCATATAAGTTAAATAAACAGTGTGACAATATAGAGCCTCAGTGTACTCCTTTCCTGATTTGGAATCAGTCTGTTGTTCCATGTCTGGTTCTAACTGTTGCTTCTTGACCTGCACACATATTTCTCAGGAAGCAGATGAGGTGGTCTGGTATTCCCATCTCTTTCAGAATTTTCCACAGTGTGTTGTAATCCACACAGTCAAAGGCTTTGGCATAGTCAATAAAGCAGAAATAGATGTTTTTCTGAAACTCTCTGGCTTTTTCAATGATTCAGCAGATGTTGGCAATTTAATCTCCAGTTCTTCTGCCTTTTCTAAAACCAGCTTGAACATCTGAAAGTTCCTGGTTCATGTATTGCTGAAGCATGGCTTAGAGAATTTTGAGCACTACTTTACTAGTGTGTGAGATGAGTGCAATTGTGTGGTAGTTTGAGCATTCTTAGGCATTTCCTTTCTTTGGGGTTGGAATGAAAACTGACTGTTTCCAGTAAGTGCTTAATCATTATTAGAATATAAGCACTATATATATCATTGTGTAGTCATTCTTGGATTCAGTGTTAAAGAATCTACTTGCCTATTCAGGAGACTCAGGAGACATGGGTTCAGTCCCTGGGTTGGAAAGATCCCCTATAGGAGGAAATGATAACCCACGCCAGTATTCTTGCTTGGACAATCCCACAGACAGAGGACCCTGAAGGGCTGCAATCCATGGAGTCTCAAAGAGTTTTAGTAATTTGGCACACACACACACACCGTCATTATTAGAAGAGAGTGGTGGAAATGGGTACAGTAAGTTTAATGCTTACAACCTTTTGTTCTTTCTAGTTATTGGTTTTTAGAGAAGGTTATTTTAAAAGGAATTCTGGTTATACTTATTCTTGGGAATCATTTTTATTGTTTGCTGCAAAAATGTTGGGTTGTGAAATAAGGGAGTGCTCCATTTTTTCCTTAAATGAACATTTTATTTTAGGGTTTCTCGAAGAATACTATAGAAACTGAAATGTTAGCATGTTGTTCTATATTATTTATTTTTATGTTAGCCAGCAAGTTTTTCCAGCTATGAACAAGAAAGTACAAGGAGTTAGTCTCCAAATATCTCTTTTACTAGCATAGTTAAAATTGAATCATCAGTTAATATTTCACTTACATTTTATTCTTATAACAAAGCATTATTCAGATTATAGGCTTTGTAAGTCATATTTAAGAATGACTTTAGAAATTTAAAAATTTTGGTCTTACATTAAAAAAGGAATGTCTAAAAATATATATTTAAATTTAATTGTAACTCTGGACTATACTGTTATAAGCATCAATTAGGTTTCTGTATTATGACTTAAATGAATTTCTGTTTTCAAAGATTAAAATGCTGGGAGTAAAATAGCTTCACAGTTTAACTTCTTCAAGTCCCATTACAGTCACTCTCCCATTTATTGCCAAAAACAATCCTACAGAAATTTTGAAAGGATCAATATTAATATCACTACCTTGCATGCAAGAAAACAGATACACAAAATGGAACTAAATGACCTGACTAAAATAAACAACTAGTTGTAAATAAGGTCTATCTTCCCAAAAAGTCTTCATTTTTTTAACATCAACAAACAGAATTACATTCTGATTACATGTCTTTTGTTTTCCAGAATATCTAGTAGGAGTCATTTAGCTCGAACTAAGGAGTCCATATTTTCAATGTCTATACAACGAAGGCATTAGGCATAACTAACTGCTATCACAACTATCTTTAAGTGAGCTTTGAAAGAGACAATTTTGATACTGTTACATAAAATATCACAGATGCAGAAAACAGTATTTTATTTGATGAGCATAACAATATCTCAACTAATAAATTGGCTGTCATCCTTTCCCCGGGTTGTGATAAGGGGGATGAAAACATGTAGATCCTTTTTTGCATGCCAGTTTGCAACTACCCCATGATAGAGCACAGTTGTACTGTGATTGATGAAAGCTTTTAGAAAGAAAAGAAAGGACTTAAATGGAAGATTTATTAGCTTTTGAAATGGCATTGCTAACAGTTTTGGTAGGAGAAAAATAAACATGAAAACAAACATTTTAAATAGATAGTAAGGACGCAACCTAACCCCAACAGCCTAGAATGTCCTTGCTGTTTTCACTTACTCTTGCATCATTTAAGGGGATGTAAACAACTTAATTCTAAGGTTATTGTTGCAACCTTTTCTGCTTTATTCTTTGATCAGAAATAATGTCTAAAATAAAAACAAGATACTTCTAAGACTTCAGTGGCTTGTCATAAAAAGATGTTATTAAACATAAAAAAATTCAGTAACTGCATACTCTGAGCTAGAAAGGCAGTAGAGTGACAAAGTAATGTACATTATATAATAATATCAGGATCACTCTGATCTTGAACATTTATTACCAAGTTGAACTAAGTTTTTGAATCAGTCTCCTTTGCTCTTAAGTATTCGTATCTCAAGTTATAGAATCAGTTTTACCATCCCATGTTGGGTCAGATCACTGGTCTAGAAAATAAGGCATCACATCTTTTCCTAGGGTCTGCGCTATTAGCCAAATCATCTTCACACAGCTCAGTGTACCTAAACAGTGGAATAAGGCTGCAACACTGATGGTGGAAAGCAATTTCTAACTGACCCTTAGGCATTTATGTTAAGGCTGGAAGTGTGATGTTTGATTACACATAGTATCATTTCAACTTAAATAGCTGTAAGTTACTCTCACCTTTTTTTGAATAGCAACAGTTTCTTAAATCAGTGAACTCTTTTAAGAATTGAAGAAATGTCCATATGTTTATCATATGCACCATAAAGCAATGTTTCTTTAGATTCTCTAATTATTTCTTTGGGCCTCGATTTTACCATGTGTAAATTTATTTGTATCCTTTTTACTAAGAAATCCTGTAAAACAGTCAAATAACTGATGATTTGAGACCAGCCAGACATGGTAATCATTTTGTAGCATGCTTCAGGATAAAGGCAGATTTGTCTCAAAATATAAACAGATGTCATATTTAATCCTGCTAATATGAAGACTAGGAGTGCAAGGTTCATTTCCCACAATCCCAAAGTAGACCTCAAATATCCAAATTCAATTAGAGGCTTCCATTTCACTAAAGAGACTTCAAAAGGCGGAGGAAGATAATCTTGGCAGCAGCATCCTGGGAGTGAGAATACTCCTAACTAGGCAGAGTGTCCTTACCTTTTTTCTGGCTCTTAGGATTTGGGGATCAGACAGGAAAGGCAGACGGGTATACAAAGGAGCAGAGAGGGGTTGGAGCAAAACTCATGCATTAAGAGTTGCCTAGCAAGCAACGCCTCTCTGTTGCAGTGTGAACATTGGTATGATTTGTACCTCTTTCAGATCACATACTAAGTCTTCAACAGTTTGTCAATAAAAGGTGCATGGCATACTGTGATTTGGGAGCAAGCAAGAAGACTCAATATTGTGGTCTCTTTATTGAGCAAGCATTTAATGTGCCATTTAATATGCCGGATGTGTACACCTGACTGAAAATACAAATATAAAGAACATGGTCTCTTTCCTTGAGAATCTTACAGTTTAAAATAGGCAACATATTTGTAGATGGTTCATCAACTTACAATAATAAAATACAGAGACTATATTTTAATAATAATAAAATATGAAAACAAGCTTTTATGTAAGCCATGTTTTGCATATCAAGTTTTGTTTAGAAAAGGTAAGCTTCTGTGGGCATTTTTCTCATGAAAAATATATTGGCATCATATTTTGTATTATTTAAAATTTGTTATTTGATCTGTTCAATTGGCCATAGATTTATAATGTCCTCACCATTATTGTACTTTATTTTGTATGTAGTGAGTTATCTGTCAGATTTGAAAGGCTATGTTACCAGAAAGATAGAAATATTATTAAAATTAAATTTCTGTATTCTTTCTTTCAGAAAATAAAAACTATGTATATTATACATATATATATTTTTTAAATATATATATGACATATTTTTGAAGAATGTTCAATATGATTTATGGAAATATTTAAATAAAAAATGTCATCTTGACATTGTCATAGCAAAGTTTATGCTTGGATGGAGAAGACAGGGCATAGAGAAGAATCAAAGTTGTCTTCAACACAGGTCTGCAGGAGTACTCATGAAACAGTAGTGTGGTAGTGCAATTACAAGGCCTTGAGGGAGGTAGAATGGTTGTCATTTTTGAAAAAGGAGGTAATAAATGAAAATGTTCCATATTTACTGTAGGGAAACGCTGAGAGAGATGTGGGGCTATTTAGTAGCTATTGAATTAAAATGCAGAGAAGGATCAAAGATGTAGGAGAAAAAAACATGTAAGCATGTCACAGAGGGTGAATGTGATTTCTAGGGAGAAGGACAAAGACCGCTTGCTGACTGAGGCACTTTAGGGATGCATTTGATGTTGATTGCAATGTCATCTAAAGTCCTGCCCTGTGGGTTGCTCTCCAGGCGCTGTTGAAGATGCAGGGCTGCTTTCATACCAAAAGGGGATGCTTTTTACAAGTTGCTGCAAAAGATTCGGATACTCACCTACTCCCACGCCTACAAAGATGTGTCTGTCTGGGGAGGACACATCTTTCTAATATGTACAATGGCACCATATCAAGGGCATATATACAGTGGTGCCAAGTATAATTTCAGCTCCAGCCTGGCTGCAGGGTTGTTGTGACTGCCAGTAAAAAACATTGCTTGGCCTTTGGCATACAGTAAGTCATCAGTACATGATGGCATGAAATGTGGAACTTACACTAAATAGAATCAAGTGACTTGAGCCATCTGTGCTTATTCAGACTGAAGTGTATGTAGTTAAAGGGCCACCAAATCCATGGAGTAGATCATGACCAGCTTTGTAAAACATACTGAAATAGTACAGAATTGAAAATATCAAATCACAGTAAATGAGAAGGGTAAATTGTTTTTAATTAAAAGTTGTTTTGCTATATTTATAAATATATCTAGTCATGGATAGCTGACTGTAAAAAAAGAAAAAAAAATTGCAAACCTTAAGAAGAACATAGTAAGTAGAAGAACTATGACAATATCAAATTTTAACTCTGCACCCCATTCATAGTTGGCTTTTCAATCTATATGGTCTGGGATAGAGGCAAATATGTTAGATTACTCAATAAGGGTGTCAGGGCTTTAATTAATGTTTCAGTAACAAGGTATCATTGTCAGATTTATGATCTGTTCCAAAGGTTTATGGTTTCCAGGAACCTGATTTAAATATTTATTATGGCATTTGTGTGATAATTTTAAACTCTAAATATTATTTATAACATATAATATGTAAAATCATAAAGTGCTCATGGGCACAGGTATAGTTTTAAAAATATCTGAATAACTTTTGTAAAGTTTTGGAAAAATCATGGTACAAGCAGATACTTAAAAAAAAAATAACCACATCTTTATTTCAGTGAAATAATTCATATAAAGACATGCCTCTAAGTAAGCATCTTTCTTAAAAAATATCACAGCTATTTCAACTTATTAGTAAGCAACAGGAGTTAGTATTCATCATTGTGTTCTTCAGGACGGTTCTAAACTATGAAGTTACTAAACTATCAGTTACTAAACTATGAAGTTAGCCAGTATTCTTCAAACACTCTTTTAAATGGCTGTAAATTATCAGATAATTCAAAAGATTTGTAATGGGTATTTTGTTGTTGTTGTTGTTGTTATTTAGTTGCTAAGTTGTGTCTTACTCTTTTGTGACCCCATGGACTATAGCCTGCAAGCCTTCTCATCCATGGGATTTCCCAAGCAATAATACTGAGATGGGATGCCATTTCCTTCTCCAGGGGATCTTCCCAACCCAGGAATTGAACTTGTATCTCAAACTCATGTCTCCTGCATTAACATTTAGGTGCTTGTTTATTCTTACCATTATATGTCTTCAGTGAACATTCTTGAACTAACTTTAGCTGTATCTTTGAACCTTTGAATAAACACCTACAAAGAAAATACTTGGGGCAAAAATCTGGCCATTCTTCAGGCTCTTTATTTCCATTAGCAGGATATGTGAGTCTCCTATAACACCAACTCTGGTTCAGTATTCTCTTAAGTTCCCCTATTTTCTCATTTAAAGTTATGGGCAATTAAAAAGTTGAAGTGTTCAAGTAATGCAAAATGAGTTCAGACCAATAAAATCAAAGGAAGTACAAGTTGAATTCCATTACTTCTGTAAATTGTGATAAAAAAGAAGAAAAAGTCATGATACCAGGTTGCCCATCAATTCAAAGACTGTTCTGACATTTTCCCCAAGAGAAAAACACATCCCAAAGTGAGAGTGGAGGCAGGATTGGAGTAAGATGTTATGGAAGATGTTCATGTGTCTTTGCTTTTTCCACCCTATGCCCCAGTCCTAGTTACAAAATTTTATTAGTAGCAGATAAGGAATATAGTGTGGGATAATGACATAACCAATAACTAAGGACTATTTATTGATCACAAAATAACAATAAATCTCTAACTTTAACAAAAAAAGGTAAGAATTTTTGTATATATCTTGCACATTTTATAAATGATAATTGACCTTGCATTTGCTATTTTGAGTTTCTTTCTATATTGGTACGGATAACTATTTGCAATCATATATTTCGAGTTTCTTTTGTGAATTATGTACTCATATCCACTATGAAAAAGCTACAAAATATTTCTTAAACTTTCTGGTTTCTTCTGTCTTATGGATTATTTATAAGTTTTTGGTTTTTATTTGTTTTGTTTTCTAAAACTTTTGATCATTTTAATTAAAAAAATTTTTAAACGTTTAATGCTGTTGATAACTAATTTAATTCACTGTTGTCAGCAATATTATTTTATATTATATATTATGAAAAATAATAATAAGGAAACCTAATTTAGTATGAAATAATTGAAAAATAAGAAAAAAGTATATTAAATTGAGAATTTTGAAAAATGAGCATTAAATTCTTGCCTTCCCCCAAATTAAAAGGTAACATAAACTTGAACAATAGACAAATACTATTTTTCATTGTTAGTTTGACATCAAGATGAACTGGTTGATAGGGAAATAAGTTTCAAGTCTGTTGCTATTTCTTGCTCAGACAGTAACAGTCACATTTTTAGTAATCGATAGTAAAATAAGCAAGGCTCAGGAAAGCTGATATAATCAACATGGGGATCAAGAACAAATATTCCTCAGGCATGGGGAGTTTTGTCTGTCAAGCCTACAGCTGAGTGCTGAGAATTTATGTAATTTTCAATGCTATTCAATGCATTGAAACAAGAAGCAAGAAAAATCCTAGTTTAGCTAAAAAGAAAAAGCAGACAAAACTCTTGACAGCTTTTGTATTTTAATAACTTCTGTCACATGTTAATGCAATAAATATAGAGATCAAGTTTATGATCACAAGCTAAGGAAGGCATCACATTATCATAGCATATGTACTGTTGGATTCCAAAGGTAACTACAAATTATATTAGAATATAATGTTAAAAAGGATTAGAGCCAATTTTATGATAAAGAGGTCTATGTATCCTTGTGATAAGTGAACTTTGAACTTTCAGTAAGTGTAGATCAGATATAATTTTTCCCCAAAATATTTTATTACATCAATGAAATGTTATAAAATTTATGATGTCTTAAAATTAAGGAAACAAGGTTTCATTAAGAATAAATTAGACTGTTAGTAATGTGGGTGTTTTGGGTATTAAAAGTACCATCCCTATTTTCTTTGTCCTCCAATTTATTTTCGGGGATTAATTTAAACTGTGTGTTTATTATTAGCAGGATAGATCTGGATTTCATCTGGAAACTAATCTAACAAGCTGTATCTTATAATGGGGAAATATTAGTTTTTTCTGCTTAGCATAACAGTTGGTATTTTTGATTGATATTTTTATGTCATCAAAATTATTTCTATTAGCTATTTTTATAGTTTCATTTATTCTTTTAATTTTTATTTAATCAGTGTGATTTTTCTTTTTGAAAATTCAATTGTAAATTTTCAGTCCATTTCCTCTTCTTACTCACAATCAAGCTCACATTTTTGCACTTTACCAAAATCAGGTAACAAAACTTCCTTTTTACAGGGTGTTTTACTTGCTACCCTTTATACAGGGTGTTTTACTCTGTCCTCAATCTGACCAAAGTAATATGTACTTCTATGGATCCACTATATCCAGACTATTTATTAGCTTTTCTTTCAGTTAATTTTATAAGAATCCTTGTTATCTTTTATATTACACATTCATAATCATAATCATCATTCATTTGAATTTACATATTGCAGAATTTATTGTCTACGACATTGTTACACTTCCATCTCATTTTCCCTTGTTGAAATCTGTCTTCTAAATTCATTATTATTTGATTCAGGAGGTATCTTGAATGCTTTCTTCACAGAATGTGTGGGTGACCTACTCTTTGCATCCATGTTTTTACAAATGTTTTCAGATTTATTTGTCTGATTAGAAAATTACAGAACTGGTCTCACAGTCATTTCATCTCAGTGACTTACACATAATACTTTATAGTCTCTCAACTATGTTAGCAAGATTCTGAAACTGTTCTAATTGTTTTTCTTTGTAAACTGGTAAATTCTTTAGCAACTGAGAGCTTGTTACTAAGCCAAACTTAGATCTACTTCCCTAAAGTACAGCAAAGCCAATCTACTGACTTATGGTGAAGGAAAGTACAGCATTTATTGAAGGGCACCAACCAAGGAGAACAGGGATGCATTCTCAGCTCACCTTCTTCTGGTTGGTTGGTGGTGAGGTAGCAAGGTGATGACTCAGAAATCTTAATCACCAGCCCTTTGATCAGAACCAGTCTGGGTCCATGTTCTGTGGTCAGCAGGCAGTCACCACCCTCTGATGGCTGGAAGGTCTTAGTTTCTGCAGAACCACTCAAAGATAGGATTCAGATTATTATCTCTGTTCATTCTGGAGGAACTAAGTCCTGTGACTTATTGTTGTATCATTAAGTGCTTGAATCTGCTCCTTAGAACTTGGGGAAGAACTAGGAGACTAAAACCTTTTCTCTACAAAAAGATACAGGGATACTGAGGGCTACTGTACCTAAAAAGGCCCCCTGCATAGTCCTTCTTGGTTCACATTCCTTCTTTTTTTTTATACACATCAATCCTAAGGAGGCAGAACAAAACAGTGTTATAGAGAAGCGGGATAGAGAGATTTATTACAAACTCTGCAGGGGAACTCAGTTTTAAGGGGACTCAGTTTCAAGTTTGCAAGATTTTTCTATCATGGATTTGATTTTCCCCTTGAATATATATTATTTAATGATTAGAAACAAAAATCAATAAAGCTATTTTCTTTAAAAATGTTTCATAACCATCACAACAGCACCAGAAGGACTATATGTGAGTTTCATTCATTTTTACTATTAGAATTGGTAGATACAGTGAAATGAAAAAACCTCAGAATAATTGATTTATCATTTGAAATACATCTATGAGGATTTTCATCCCACCATTTGTATCAAATGAACAAGAGAAGTGGTTTCCAGTGTCTAGAGAAATAAAATGGTTTATTTTTCTCCTATTTGTCTATTCTTCTCATACTCGGTTTTGCTTATTTGTTCTCAAATGTGTGTTTTAATAATTCTGAGAAAGAGGGGACAGAAAAGATGATAGTAGTATAAAATTAGAATATTTTCTTAAGTTCTACATTTCCCTCAGAAAATAAGTAAGTGCAAAAAGAGCGACAGAGACCCGCCTACATATCTTTCTTTTCTGGTTTATATAGCCTTTGCAAAATCTGATCCATAGTCAAAGGCACACTTTTCTTTTCAGAAAATTTTCAAGCGATACTTCTTGCTTCAAACAATTTAACAAACACATTTCTACTAAATATTTTTTTCAAATACTAAATACCCATCATAAACCCTTCATTTTTGTGTAATTCTGCTGTCTTTACCATGATAAATTCTAATATTTTGCATTTGGTGTATCTGACTTCTCTTCTACTAAATCAGACTTACTAATTTTATGGCTATGGGAAATGTACATTTTATACTATGTGCTTTATAGTCAACAGTGGTAATGTAGGAAGTAATGTACTGAAGTATACCTTCAGCACTGAATTTATTTTTTTTCTATATCTTCTTAATTATTCTGTGAATGTCAGTATGTTTATGTGGAGAGGTGGTTTAAGTGTATATCATAGTCTGAGCTGCACTTAAAGATTCAGGTGCAGAAGAAATTCCCAGAGGCGAAAAAAGGTGTAATCCCCTGTCTCTCCTTTGATACCTTTCCTTGTTTTGTAGAACGGTTGGTAATGACAGTTCCAGTGTGAAAACAATAGCTCCATTACTTTCCTTAACTGACTGAACCCATTCTGTTTCATTGCAGTTCCACTTTTTTTCTTTCCGTTCTGCTGACCTTTTCCTCCCCCTTACCTCATAACTATATGTTTACCTTCGTATTCCCCAGAAAAATATAAACTGTAGGAAGTCTATAATTGAGGGGACTCGTATTAAGGAAGATTTTTCTAAGTTCATTAGAGAGTGCTAGATATGAGAGGAGAATTACCAGTGTTACTGAAAACAAATGAGCCCAGTAGGCTGCCTTGGGGAGAAATAGAGGAAAAAAAGCTTCTGCATTGCTCCACCTTTGACTTAGAGGGCCTGTTTCACAAGAAATCACATAATGGTTATAGTCATTTTAGTGTTCAAATTTCCGGAGCAATACTGGCAGTCATGTCCAGAGGGAAAATGTGTGTAAGAGGGATGCTGCTGTTAAAAGTTCTCTGGCTTTCAAGTTGTTATAATCAATTTGAGCCCAGCCAATAATATTTCAAGTGCTAGAAAAAGAAAGGGGAATATTTTTTCTTTCTAAATTATCCACCCCCCCGACATGATCAGTTGATTGAAAAATGAAACATAAACTAAAATCTTGTTAAGATTCTAGAATGACAATGACCAGTAAAATTCTACTTAATATACAGAAAGTAATATAATTATATGGTTGTTGCCCAAAATATGTCATTCCTACAGTATCACTCTTGAATTTGGAGAATTAGATACCCACTACTTACGACTTGTTTAGAAGCATACTTTACAAAATACACCTCACCCTACAATACAAAGATAGAGCTTGGTTTTTAGAGTCAGGCACTCTTAAATATTAATATAAAAACCATGTATAGCAGATTCTTTAAACTAGAATGATTTAACCCATCTCAGCTTTAATTTTCTAGTAAGTAGAATGAGGATCACATCAATCATTGTGTTATTATGATCATTAAATAAAATGAGCCATCTAGCAGAATACTCTCTTCTTCAGATTATGGGGTATAAATCATGGTGATCTAGTTTTTAATAAGTCCACAATAAACAATTAACTAGCCATCAACCATAGGTTAGTTGAGTGCTAAGTAAGCTTCCCAAAAGCATGGGTTGAGAGGAGATATTTCTGGTATATGTTTTTGGGAAGCTTAGTTAGCACTCTACTAACCTATGGTTAATGGTTATGCATTATGTTAAAGCCCTGTGTAGTTTTCTGATAGGCTGGACTGAATCATGTGGAACCCCAAGGAATTTTCTGGTCAACAGTGACTGAGACCAAACACAGGTTAAGGGGCTCCCTTGGTCCTTTTTACCTACTCTCACATCCTAAGGATGTGAGTAATTCAAGTAAGTAGAAGCATGCAAAAACACAGCAACAATAACAACAACAACAAAAATGGAAGAAAGAAAAAGGGAAAACAAGGGAATGGGATAATGCCAAGGGAGAGTTCATTTAAGCTGCTGAGATCAAAGCAGGAGGAGTCGGGAGAAAGGACCATCTAGAGATGAGTGCAAAGGAGACAGCAAGCTTGCTCCCTGCGCTGGGGCCTAGAAATTTCCAGACTCCTGCTTGTGACCCATCCTCTAGAAGAGAAGTAAGGGGTCGAGCTTTAGCTTGTAATTAAACAAGTTATGGCTTCACTGTTGAGTATCCAGTTGTGGATACTGCCATCCAAATGTCCTAATGGAAACTCAATCTCCTTCTTTCCAAAAACGAACTCGCTCTTAGCCACAAAGCTTCTCCTCCTGTGCTTCTCTCTGTCCTCATGAATCAATATACCCAGCAAATCCCTCCAAATCAGAACCTGCGAATCATCCTTGCTTCCTCTGTCCAACTAACTCATATCCAGTTAGTCTCCAAGCCACACTAATATATTAAAATTATTTTACTGTGACAAATTTTGAAGTCACATAAGTGAAAAAAAAGAATATGAAGATCAAATGGTAGTCATCCAGATGACAGTTTTCAGTGTATGCCTAATCTAGTTAATTCCTACCCACTTTCCTTTCCCTCCCCAAATGACTGACTTTTAACACTTAAACGTACTGATCTAACCCACCTTACTAATTTCTCCTTGACTATGTTTAGTTTTCCATGTCTTACAGTGTTTTAGCAGGTCTACCTGGGTCTCACCTCATTTTGTTTTGAGATCAAATCAAATCAGATTTCTCTACTACATAAAATCTGATGATGCTCATCCTTTACCCTCTGAATTTAGTACAAAATTTTTAGCAAACATTTTCCCACTTTAGACCATACATATCTGCATAGAATTTTGCCCTACAGTCTCTACCATCATACCCAGCGTTCCACAATATGTTGTTTATTCGCTATTCAACCCTTTTGCAACCCCATGGACTGTAGCCTGCCAGGCTCCTCTGTCCATGGGATTTCCCAGGCAAAAATACTGAAGTGGGTTGCCATTTTCTTCTCCAGGGGATCTTCCCAAACCAGGGATCAAACCCATATTTCTTGATTCTCCTGAGTTGGTAGACAGATTTTTTAACACTGAGCCACCTGGGCAGTCTAATAGTTGTTCTTTTCCTGCAGGCTTCCGGTATTTGGGTGAGTTCTTTCCCTGTTCTGAATGGATCGTTGGAGTCCATTTTGTTTGTGTTAATTCTTATACTTCAATGCTTGGCTTAATCATCTCTTCCTTTTTGAAACCTTCTCTAAGAATAAACTTCCCCCTTTTATCCTGAAAACTTGCTAAAGAAACCTGCTTCTCTTAGTTAGCAGTATATGGCTAAATACCTTGTTTATTTGTTATATACAACACATACTAATAATTTGAGGTTTTGTCTGTCTTCTCCAGCAACCATGGATCCTGTTGTTATACGTTAGGTGTGTCTTTGTTCTTGCAGTGCTCAACTTGCTGTGCTAAATGTGAGCCAGTAAGAATTTCTGCTGAAAGAATGCCAAATATTTCTCCTTATTAACGTTTTTTGATCATTTTTAAATAATGTGTCTTCTCTTTAATGATGTTATAATGAATTTTTCAAGTGACATCCTAATCTAAATATTTATTTTATAATCCCTCAAGAAATTAAATATAGCATCACAGAGAGTGACTAAATTGATATATTGATATAAACAATGGAGATAAGAACACAAAAGAAATAGTCATATATTTTCCTATATTATACTCATTCAAATAAATTTTCTCCTTGAAACTTCATTTTTGTTAAGTTAGACACTGGAAAGTTTAAAGCTATTTAAATAATTCAAATTTATATATTACTCCACAAAGGTAATTTTTTGCCCATCTCCGTTCTCTTGGGGGAAGAGAAGAGGTTACTTTCAGATAAGTGGTATTTCAAGGAACAAGATTGGAATCAGACCATTTAGGGAATTCACCTATATTGTATATTGAGCCCAGAAGATTGGGAGATAGATTAGAAAATGTTTTTATTTCCAAATACTTGATAATAAAGCTAAGAGGTCAAGTGCTCAAGACTACATAGTAGGGAGAAACACAAAAATCAGTGTGAATCTTTGTTTTTTATTTTGTTTTGTTTTTTTCTGCTGGTTAATGTGTTACCCAAATCTTGAAAATAAGTTGAAATCAAATAATATATCAGTACATAAATTTGTTTTTAGAAAGAATCAAGTGGTATAAAGTGGCTCGTTTTCTTGGACTCTGACCAATAACTCAGACCTAGTGAATTCTTTTCCTCTGTATTTTTGCATATCATTTTTGCAGCTATAGACCACAGGGGATGCAATCTTCATCATATTCTATATTACCAATAACTTATCCGAGAGCACAATTCCTTTTAAAGTTAATATAAACTTCTCCCAGTATGCTGTGAAAGGAGTCAAATTTTGAGATAAAAATTGAAACTTTTATTTTAATAAGAACTCAATTACATGCTCCTATGTTAACTTGCTTTAGAATGTGAACTCTGACAGCAGGGCACAGATCCTGACTTTTTGATTAATTTTTACTTATTTCCCAGTGTGGACATACTCACATTTGGGAACTGGGAAGTTCCATAAATATTTGAGTAACTGAATGATTGAGTCAAATCCAATGTGTATGAAGTAGTTTTCTTCAACTTGATTTAGATACTTCTGTGTCAATTTGTGACATGCTCTCAGGTAATTTTAATAAAGTAGTCTAATTTATTTTGAATGAATATATAAACATATATGTTTGCTTTCTGAGTATATGTGTTCATATAGTCATCTAAAGTTATATAATACCTCTGTGTACAGAATAGATAAATTAATAATTAATACACACATGTTAATAAAATGTTAACTCCAACATTTTATATGATGGCCTTTCTGTTTCTCTTACTTTATTATCATATTTTCAGCAAATTTACTTAACTCCCTCAACATTTATATGCTTTAACTTAGGGGTGACAAATGCCTAGTCAAATGCTAAATCTGAAAGAAAATTTTAAATATGATTTTCACATTTTTGAAAATTTAAATCCTTCAGGAGATTTGTGTGCTTCCCTGTATCATAAGCCATACTTCCTTCTATCCTTTGGCTCCTGATGGAGTCAGACTTTAAGTCACCCACTTGCCTGGCTTAACCAAGCTTCTGAGAACTCAACCTTTGCATTTACATGTCTCCAAGTTGTTGGCCTCTAAAGAAAGAAAGAGAAGTTGCTCAGTCATGTTCAACTCTTTGTGACCCCATGGACTATAGCCTACCAGGCTCCTCATCCATGGGATTTTCCAGGCAAGAGTGCTGGAGTGGGTTGCCATTTCCTTCTCTAGAGGATCTTCCCAAACCAGGGATCGAACCCAGGTCTCCTGCATTGGAGGCAGACACTTTATCATCTGAACCACCAGGGAAGCCTCTAGGGGGAGCTCAAAACTCTTCTCTTGGTACTCTAGCTTTTTACTCACCTTAGAGTCAATCAGGCCACATACTGAAAATTAGAACTTTCAAGGAGACAATGGAATTGAACCCAAAATGTCAGAGAGGTGCCTATGGAGAAATGAAAAGAGCCCTGAAGTCTTAACGTGAAGAAGATACTAGGTGTGAGGGCTGGCCTAGCTTTGCTCTAGGCTTTGGAGAGAATGATCTTGCTTCTCATAGACTGAGGAATTTTTTCTTTTTAACTGGTTATACACAAATGAAATGGTCCTGTGAGGAAAGTAGAGATTCAGGCCTATGCTCGGAGCAGAGAGCACTCCAGGTGCTTGCCACTTTGGTTGTAGGGACAGGCCTGCCTCAGGCCTAGGAAATGAATCTGACACAGGGTCCTGCAGTCCACTGTGAGATAGACCTGAATTGAAGGCTATTCCTAGAGTAATGAATGTGTTACACTTGTTGAGCTTGGAACTCATGGGTAACAGTCAAGGTCAGATCTCAAATATTTGGAAGTCTATTTTCAGAGACATATTATAAGTAAATTGAATTTTTATCTATGTCAAAATGAAATAATATCATTTTATTGATGTTTTGAATGACTTTTAAGAACATGGACTATTTTTTAGCAAAATAAAGTTAATATTAAAACTTTAAAATAAAGTACTATATAAAGCGATATACAAAAGAAGTGGAGATTCTGCATAATCTAAATTATCTTTAAAATGAAGGTGCCTCAAAGAATGAGTGGCTATCTTCATGTAATAAAATTACAAATAGATTTTATTTTCTTTCTTTTTTTCCAGTGGCTTTTCAGTAAGTTATCATGAATGGTATTATTGGAATTTGTAAAAATGTTATAAGGGAAACAAATTTTGATCTTTCTTTTTGTATTTAGTATGGATATATTCTATCCATATACTAATGGAATTTGGACTTTTTGAGATCTTTGTTATAGATTCTTGAAGAATATATTTATTATTATACATATCTAAGGATAAGCAACTTAAACTTATTTCCAGACTTTGGAAGCTCACTTCTTGATGAGAAGCGATAAGTCTCTGTCACTTATGAAGGACTTATGTTACATATTAAAGGCCAAGTAGCTGTTAAGAATTTTAAGTGGGGTATAATTGGATCAGATTTCTAGTAACTTAAATAATAATAACAGTATATAGAAAATAGCATACCTGTATATTGCATACTAGATGCTAGGCACCACTGTAAGCATTGTCTGCTCATGAACTCCTTGTAATCTCTTAACAACCTTTTGAAGTGATCACAGTGTATTTCCATTTTATGGTAATCTTCCTATCACAATGTCTAGCACACAACACTCAATAAATAATAGCTATTATGAACTCTTTTTATAGCATAGTACTTAAGAAGAGTGAGATCTCTTTGACAGTCAGAATACCTAAGGCTTTAGTCAAACTTTGCCACTTACCTGTGTGCCATTCATTGATCATGTTAATCTAGCTTTTTATACTTCAGAGTTTTTTATTTGAAAATGGCAATAATGCCTGCCTCATAGGCATGTTGTATATGTATATGAGCCCTCCTCCAGGGGATCTCCCTGACCCAGGGAGGGAACCCGCATCTCCTGTGGCTCCTGCATGGCAGGCAGAGTCTTCACCGCTGAGCCTCTAGGGAGGCACCGGGCCACAGTCCACAGGGTCGCAGGGAGTCGGACACAGCTGCAACAGCCAAGCACACGCTTGTGAAAGAATAAGTATGGCAGAGAACTTCAGCTGTTCAAAATCTCTTCTTTCTTCTTCCTGGCACACAGCTGGCCTACAGCCATCAGCTTCCCCGTGGTTAGGTGTGGACATTTGAATGAATTCTGGTAAATAGAATGTGGATATAAGTGACGAGTGACATTTATAGCTGTGGCTTATTACTCTCTTATGCTCTGTTTGAACCCAGCTCCCCACCATGATGAATGCAGACAGTCTGGAGGCCAGATGGGGGTGGTGAAGCCATTAGATGAAGCAAGTCTGGGTCCTTAAACCATTACGGAAGAAGCGACACCATCAACCTGAACACTAACCTTGGCCTCTGACTAGAGCAGCAAATAATCTCTTATTGTGTTGAATCATTATGTGTTTGGATATATTTGTAGCAGTTGGCCTATTATAATTAATATACTAAGTCAAAGTGATAAAACATGGAGATAATAAAATAAAATTGTGTAGTAGAGCTTCATAGGTTGAATATCTTTAAAAAAAATAGGATTTCCAAATCTTACCTGCCCTGACCATAGGTAGTAATTTTTGAAAAAAAAAAAGAGGATTTCACATTTAGTTGTCTGTCATATGGTAACTTCTGTACTTATATCTGTAATGTTTGAAAATGACTAAGTGGAAATAAAATTTAAGTGAGAGACAGAATACAAGTAAAATTTCTATTTTTCTTCTGAAATCTCTACCTCAGTATCTTTTCCCCTCTCAAAATAGACCCATCATCCATCAGATACATTCTTACCTTATATATTTGCTTTGTAAAATAATCCTTGCAGAGGCAGCAGGATGCAACAGCAAAGAGAACAGGCGTTGGACCAGACTACTAGGCTCTAACTAAATAACTATGTGACCTTGACAAATTACATTTCTTCTCTATGGCTTATTTTCCTCATCAGTTAAAGAGAATAATAATGGCACCTGTTCTTAGAATCTATGTAAAGAACATGTGAAGTAATATAAAATATTTAAGAAAATCTCCCACTCTTAGTTATCAATATATGTGTTCAATAACCTGTGTATAAATTAAATGTTATATAAATTATTCTTTAAACATAAATTAACCTTGTGCTGTGCTTAATCAAATCCGACTCTGCAACCCCATGGATTGTAGCCTGCCAGGTTCCTCTGTCCATGGGTATTCTCCAGGCAAGAATACTCAAGTGTGTTGCCATGTCCTCCTTAAGGGGATCTTCCCACCCTAGGAATCGAACTCAGGTCTCCCACATTGCAGGCAGATTCTGTACCATCTGAGCCACCAGGGAAGCCCAAGAATATTGGCATGGGTAATTATCCCTTCTCCAGGGGATCTTCCTGATCCAGGAATCAAACTGGGGTCTCCTGCATTGCAGGCGGATTCTTTACCAGCTGAGTTACCCAGGAAGCCCCCAAATTAATCTTAGTTTGATTAAAATGGAGAATAAAAATTCGAGACATTTTCCAAACTCAATTCATACAACTGTTCCCCTATGACTTCTCCCTGGGCCCACTGATTAGGCTTCCCTCAGCCTTCAGAAACATCTCAGTCACCCTTGTGTTTGAATGTTTGCCCCAGATTTTACCTTCCTTTTAATTACGTTGCTTCTCTCTGACTGATCAGCACTTACCTATCTTGGAGATTAGCCAGTTTGGGTCTATTAGTCCCCTAGGCTGCAGGAAGAAATTAGCACAAACTCTGTGATTTGAAACAACACAGGTTTGTTCTCTCACAGTTCTGGAAAGACGTCTGAAATGCTGGAGTTAGAAGGCCCACACTCTCCGTAGGGTCTAGAGAAGAAGCTTTGTTTATGTCTTTCTAGCTTCTAGTTAGTTGTCCTGGGGACTCCTTGGCTTGCGTCTCCGTTACTTCAATCTCTGCCACTGTTTTCACCTAGCCTTGTCTTCTGTGGCTCCATATTTGAATTTTCTAAGGGCACTACTCTGTTCTATTCCAATGTATTATAAGGACACCGCTCTTGGGCCCCTCCTAATTTAGTATGCCTTCATCTTAACTTGATTATATCTGCAAAAGCCCTATTTCCCAGTAAGGTCACACTCGCAGACACTGGAGATTAAGACGAGTACATCTTTCTGGGACACACAGTTCAGCACACAAGGGGATCTAATCTCTCCTTCAACCAATTGTAATTACTCTGAGAACCATTTATTTTTTATTTCATTTATTGGACAGGTAATATGAATCTGCTTTCTAATTTTTAAAAAGGTTTATGAACCTATATATCTTCTCTGATAAATTACATTATAAGAGTATAAGGGTAAGGACTATGGATCATGATATTATTTTTTTCTGTTTGTATACTCTTATATATCACACAATGCATATGGACACAAATACATATATTAGTGAACAAATAAAGGGATACAAACCTGATAACACAAAATTCTTCTGGAGAGTAAGTGAAAAATAAATGGTACATGATTAAAAAATATCACTGTGTAATCTCTGATTTTTCATTTTTAACTTACGGTATGCTTTTGACTGATTATTGTGAGTATTATTGTGACTGATTATTGACTAAGTATTGTGAGTTCACCAATAAGATACTCATTAACATTGTGATATTTAAATTATATGTAAACATTTGAAAAATAATCCAATAAAATTCAGTAGCTGTCTTTAGTGCTTTTGCAGTAAGAGTTTCTACTTTGCTTTGTAACTGCAAAGGTTTTACATTTAAACAAGAATAATCAAGTGTGTAATGTGAATTCTTATTATCAACTTTTCTTAGAAATAATATCACATACCTTATACTATTTAACAGGGAAAATTCCCAAAGACTGATAGAAAATATTAGGAATTCATCTCAAGTCTATGAAAATAATGTTTTAAATTGATATGTCCGCAGATGATAATGAGTGTGGAAATTTAACGCAATCCTGTGGTGAAAATGCTAACTGCACAAACACGCAGGGAAGCTATTACTGTATGTGTGCACCTGGTTTCAGATCCAGCAACAATCAGGACAAGTTTATTACTAATGATGGAACCATCTGCATAGGTAAGTTCAGCTACCTATCTTAAAATTTATACCTAGTTTTTTATTGCTTACACCTCCACAGATTAAATAATATCCAAATCAAATTCTGTCAGTTGATTGTACCCCAGTTGTTAATACTTTCAGAATCTTCATTAATTCCTTTAATTCTCCAGTGTAGCATCAGTTACTATAGCATATTTATCCAAGAATATATGACAAAGAGACTTTTTTGGAAAATATCAGTTTACAAAAAAAAAAAAATTGTGATGTTATGAGATCTAGCAAGGTGGCAAATAACAGAATAAATGCTTACACTTTAAAGTGATATATTCACTCCAGAAAGTTACCGTTAGTATCACTAGATAGTGATGCTTTTATAAATATGCACTCTGAGAGGGGTCCCACGTTTTCCTGGAAAGTGTTCAGATGGGCACTGCTTGTGAATACTAGTAACGTTCACTCTAGGCAGCACCGCTGCTGCCCACCAAAACGCTGTCACATTTAAGATCTGCATGCAGTTTTTTTCAACCTCATCCTATTTAGAAGTTCACTACAGTGTCTTCTAGAGGGATAAAAGTAATCACAGTTCAATTCCTAAGTAAAATATTGTGAGAGTATACAAATTTTTTAATGCCCCTCTATTGTATTTTGGTCACACATTTGATTTATCAGATACTATAGTCTGAGAAAAAAGTTGCAGAAAAGTGTAGAAATTTCAAAAAATGAACAGTTTTCAGAGACAGATTCTCTGGAACCAAAGACTTTAACTTTGAAAAGATGAATCATCTTAATCCTGGTTTCTAAAAATTGTCCAGTTTATGAGTTGCTAGTATGATTATAATAGATAATTATGTATAAAATTAATGGATGAACTGAGACCCTGAGAGTTTGATCACATAGCCAGGGCTAGATGAGCTCAGGACTGAACACGCAACATGGGCAGGAGTAAGGTGCTGCTTCTACTTTTCATAGTTAAATGAGAGACATCCAATCACACTAAAGCTTTAGATCAGCTCCAAGTAAAGTTCTCAACAGTAAGCTAAGGAGAAGTCTAGCAATGTTACTATTAACACACATGATAAGTCAGGAGATAATATTCAAAGAGAATTTCTCATTGAAATATCTGTATCAAAGAAATTATCCTATCTTGTGTACTTAGAGTTCACAGAGTTTTCTCTTTTACCTAAATAAGGAAGGTTATATTCTCCTATTATAGCCAAGGGAAGTGAAGGGCTATTCTGGATTCGCACATTTAGGATAAAGGGAAGGTTAAAATCACAATCTTCTACCTAGAATGCCACTGATATTTCCACAGAAATCTCAAGCTGGTGACCATTTAAATCTCACACATGAATCTGGATCATGCAAATATAGTGAATCAAACTTTACAAGGCCATACATGATGTAAAATATGAGAAAATAATTCCGTTTCTGTTGAACTATAATTTTATCTGGATTGTTTGCCGAAAAAAATTTTATTGGATTATATCATTACAATATATTTGAGAAATTAAAACCTTCCCAGGAAATGGATACTACCTCGCTGTTTGTTCTCCTTAAACTTAAACTCATGTTTCTAGTCTTGGAATGTTATATAATTTGTACATATCTTTACCTTTTGTAAAGTTCTAACTTTGTAGTTGTAACTAGAAAAATTTGAGTTAATGAAGAAATCTAACTTGTAACACCTTAATTACTGAAAATTAATACAATTTTAACTGTACTTTCTGTTCTCTCTTGTCTCTACAAGACATTTGTCTTTTCATCTGATCATGTTTACTTTTGATAAACCTCAGTCCACAGAGGGATATATACTTCTCTGTCTGTATCCCTTAAACATAAAGAATTCTTATTAAAGAAAAATTAATCATAGGCACAGAGAAAACACACACAAAGATGACAAAAGTCAACATTTATGGAAATGTAATACATTTGTGATCCACACAGTCAGAGGCTTTGGCATAGTCAGTAAAGCAAAAGTAGATGTTTTTCTGAAACTCTCTTGCTTTTTTGATGATCCAGTTGATGTTGGCAATTTGATCTCTGGTTCCTCTGCCTTTTCTAAATCCAGCTTGAACATCTGGAAGTTCACGGTTCACGTACTGTTGAAGCCTGGCTTGATGAATTTTGAGCATTATTTTGCTAGCCTGTGAGATGAGTGCAATTGTGCAGTAGTTTGAACATTCTTTGGCATTACCTTTCTTTGAGGTTGCAATGAAAACTGACCTTTTCCAGTCCTGTGACCACTGCTGAGTTTTCCAAATTTGCTGGCATATTGAGTGCAGCACTTTCACGGCCTCTTCTTTTAGGATTTGAAATAGCTGAACTGGTGGTAGTGGAATTCCATCACCTCCATGAGCTTTATTCACAGTGATGCTTCCTAAGGCCTTGAGAAATCTGTATGTAGGTCAAGAAGCAACAATTAGAACTGAAGATGGAACAACAGACTGGTTCCAAATCAGGAAAGTAGTATGTTGAGGCTGTCTATTTTCACCTTGCTTATTGAACTTATAAGCAAAGTACGAACTGTTATCATGCGAACTGCTGGGCTGGATGAAGCACAAGCTGGGATCAAAATTGCCAGGAGAAATATCAGTAACCCCAGATAAACAGATGACATCACCCTTGTGATAGAAAGTGAAGAAGAACTAAAGAGCCTCTTGATGAAAGTAAAAGAGGAGAGTGAAAAAGTTAAAACTCAACATTCAGAAAACTAAGATCATGGCATCTGGTCCCATCACTTCCTGGGAAATAGATGGGGAAACAATGGAAATAGTTTATTTTGGGGGGAGGGGCTCCAAAATCACTGCAGATGGTGATTGCAGCCATGAAATTAAAGGATGGTTGTTCTTTGGAAGAAAAGTTATGACCAACCTAGACAGCATTTTAAAAAACAGAGACATTATTTTACCGATAAAGGTCCATCTAGTTAAAGCTATGGTTTTTCCAGTAGTCATGTATGAATGTCAGAGTTGGAATATAAAGACAGCTGAGCACCAAAGATTTGATACTTTTGAACTGTGGTGTTGGAGAAGACTCTTGAGAGTCCCTTAGACTGCAAGGAGATCTAACCAGTCCATCTTAAAGGAAGTCAGTCCTGAATATTCATTGGAAGGACTGATGCTAAAGCTGAAACTCCAATACTTTGGCCACCTGATGAGAAGAACCGACTCATTGGAAAAGACCCTGATGCTGGGAAAGATTGAAGGCAGGAGGAGAAAGGGACAACAGAGGATGAGATGGTTGGATGGCATCACTGACTCAATGGGTATCAGTTTGGGTAAACTCTGAGAGTTGGTGATGGACAGGGAAGCCTGCATATTGCAGTCCATGGATTTGCAAAGAGTTGGGCATGACTGAGCGACTGAACTGAATATATTTGTAATTTAAGACTTCCTCTCAATACTAAGTTATTGAGATACTGTGGAAGAGCCCTACATTTTTGCTAATTCTCCTTTTAACTCTTTTAAGATCTCAGTAAACACAATAACTTAAATTAAAACCCAATATCCAATATCCTGTGAGTTACAGTTCATAGGGTCGCAGAATTGGACACAACTGATGCAACTTTCCATGCATACCATCCAATATTGAGTCCTTCAGTTTCTACCTGTTTGATGGATAATTCAATGAAAAAAGTCTTTCTCTGGAAAATTGTTATTCTCACCCATTTTGTTGTCCTTAAAGATTAGGCTTTTCTCAGAAGCAGAGTAACTGTTTCTTTTCTTTTCTTTCCCAGTCCTGTAGTAATTTTCATTGTTAACTATGATAATCTTCAGGGAATTTGAACTTAGAAGCATAATTCTATTTTCTTTTTACCTTAGTGTTTTACCTTGTAGTGTATTGCTTATGATTTGAAAGTTTAGCTGATCCTTGAATTTGACATATCTGGTAATTATATTGGTTGCATGTGGGCTAAGTCACTTCAGTTGTGTCCAACTCTTAGCCCACCAGGCTTCTCTGTCCATGTGGATTCTCCAGTCAAGAATACTGGAGTGGGTCACTATGCCCACCTCCAGAAGATCTTCCCAACCCAAGGATTGCATCCCCTGCATTAGCAGGTGAAATTTTTACCACTAGTGCGACCTGGGAAGCACAATTATAGTCATTAAGAACATCTATAAATATATTAGGAAAACCTCCAGTACAGGACAAGAAATTACCCAAGCAAAAGTCTTTAGTCTTTTGAAATATTTTTTTAAACAGATGAAGTAATCTTATTGGAGAAGGCTTTGAGTGAGATTGAGCATCATTCCTATTTTTCTTCTCCTTGAAATCACTGTAAAATAGAACTTCTGGTGCCCAGTTCCCAAGAGATATTGTTCACAAGTGGGGAAACTGAGACATTCAGAAGTATGACTTTCCAAAACCAAATGAGTAGAACCCAAGGATTTTACTTTTTCTGTGTTTATAAGAGCAGTGTTTACTACTTGTCATTTTTTTATGTCTTGTTGTCTTAGGTACTCTGATAGATTTTTTTCTGGCTTTGAATAATATTAAAATTCAATTTTGTCTTTGCAAATTACTTCCAGTAATTGACTATTTTATCTTTTTTTTTTCTGCAGTCTGTGAGTTACAAAACATTAGAAAATTCAGGTATTGATGAAAATTATGAAAATTAAAGCAATCATATAATCATCTTTTGAAAGAAGATTATGATAAAATGCTGCTGGTTTGGCTCATTGCAAACATGAAAAACAAGCATAATTGTATTAATGAAAAAGCAAATGAATTTTTTGATTTGCAGAACAAGGAAGTTCATGTTATGACATACTTACATTTAGTGAAATCAAGTTATTGGTATTAAGCTGAGTGTTAATTTGGTAATGGAAAAAGTGGATCACTTATTAAATATAGCTTGTCAGTTCTAGCCTAGTTGAAATAATTATATAGCAGCAATTTATCTTTCATTAAAGTGGGGGAAAGGGTGGTTTTTCTCTTTTACAGCTCTAGGGAGTACCAAAACATGGCAGTTTAACAAAACACTCATTATCAATGTGTTTTCTCTAAATCTATGTACTCACAGGGCTTATGCTATTAAGAAAACACACAATCTGAATATAATCATTGGACCTGATTCTCAGTTACAATATCAGGCACCTACTGTACTTAGGCATCCCTCCAAGCACCTTTACATACATTTCCTCATTTGTTATGAAAAAGAACCCTTTTGAGTGAAGGGTATTTTATGGTACCATCCAGGGTCATAGAGCTAATGAATATTAGAATCAGAATTTGAATTAAGGTCGTCCACATGACCTTTACCTGTAGGAATGAGGATACATACAGGTTTTATTAGATCCTCGGTCCTGCGAGAAATTGCAGGAGATATTAGTGTTGACCGTGATGTAAAATGGCAGTCACACTTATTTTGGCTAAGCCAGTTTTATCCCATTTGGGCATGGGATCCTCTTTCAGTATTTTATGAATCTTTTCATACTACTAGGTAGCAAGGAGATATAGCATGATATGCTAAGGATAGTGGAAGCTCCTTGACTGTTCTGGCACACAGCCAGTTGTGGTGGTCACACACTCCATCACTATGTTTAACTTGGTAGGTTCTCCTACTGAGGCCCAGAGTGAGAAGGGTAGCAAACTTAATGTCTACATTTTACTAAAAAGCTAGGGGAACAATAAACAAGGAAAGTATAAATAATTCAGAAAACATGTCTTTGATGGGGTAACGAAGGTTTGAAAAACATACCTTTGGTAGGGTGATTAATATTCTTCTAGAATATTTGGAGTCCGAATACAAAATTTGCATAATCCAAATTTCAAATATTCATCTCCAAGGGTATGACCTCATTATTTTTAAGATTAAAATTCTGTCACTTGGTGAATTCAGAAGTTAAAATACTTTAGTTGGTCCAAGGCTGAAATGCTGGGATAGCAAACAGCTGAGTGGGTGCTGGGAGAGCTGAAACCATAGCAGAGAACCCAAAACAAGGACCACAGGGTGTGTAGAATACAGAGGGGAAAGCTGAGACCGTCGAGCAACAATACTGTCTGAGCCACCAGAGAACCCCAAGACTGTGTACACTTATGTCCAAAGGCATAAGGGATGATGAAAATGGCGTTTGCAAAATTAAAATCAGTATGTTGTTCAGAGATTGGATTGGGGATAAAGTTCCCAAGAAAAGTTGCACCTTTAAATGATTTTGAAATTGAGAGAAATCAACACTTCGTTTCCAGTTAACTGTAGAAGACATCTGAAAATCTGAAGTAAGGGTATTCAGAGAACATAGCTTTCTTTCCCATGAAATAAATTGTTCTGTTTATGATACTTCTTGGATCTCTCCACACCTTCATTGGGATATTATCCTCATTTAGGTGCTACACAAATGATTTATTCAACACTGTTCCCAAAAAAGACTAGTCTTTTGCTTTCTTTTATTTTTTCTCACTTCTTGATTTCATGAAAAATATTAATTCTAGTCTGCTGTCCACTAGCATCTTTACTTCAGCCCAAACTGGGAAGTTTCCCCTAATGATTCTCCAGATCTCAAGAGCCAACAGCTGTCACCCCTCCTTTATTTCTATTGTGTGTGTGTGTGTGTGTGTGTGTGTGTGTGTGTGTGTGTGTGTGTAGTGACAATTTATGATTACATGTGTATAGAAATTCAGGAAGAGAATGAGGGTGCTAGGGCAGCATTTATTCCTTTAAAAGTAGAGGACTTGGATATCTGGGTAATACAGATCATGACAGGTCTTTCCAGGTGGCACAGTGGTAAAGAATCTTGTCTGGAATATTCCATGGACAGAGGAGCTTAGTAGGTTGCAGTCCACGGGGCTGCCAAAAGTCAGACGTGACTGAGTGAATGAGCACACGCAGACAGATGATGTCTATATAGCCTTGGCAGAAGAACAAGGCATTTTCTACTGCTTTTCCAGGCCCTCTAATTATCTTCTTAAATCCAGTACCATCACCTTTTTAGCAAACAAAAATTTCTTTAAGAACAGGTGAGACTTACTGCCTGGTGGTGTGAGGTTTAATGGGGGTGTGTGGTTTGTACCATTTTTGCATTTTTAAAATGAGAAATTGGGATCAGCTATATTTTATATATCTAGTGAGATGACATTTTAATTGGATTTTGATCACTCTCCGTTTATAAAAAGGCAGACAGTTTTGTGCCACTCTATTAGTTCTTAAAAAATCAAATTATATATTCAGAATTACAGACTTATTCACTAATCTAACATAGAGTAGCTCTAAGATGTCAGAGCTCAGACTCAGGAGCACAGAAATTTTTGCCTTAGTTTAAGGTAATTATCTGGACTCTTCAGTCCCTTTGAATCATTCTATATTGGTACTTTGCCTACTGGCAGAGTATTTATACTGTATTTATAATTTTAAAATAGATTTCACTCTTCACTATAGTATGTAAAATTTTAAATTAAGAATATAAATTATGTGAGTTTATAACCTACCACTTTTATTGTAGCTTTGATATATAGCTACTGAAAATCTAAGACTTAACTCTGTACAATTTGTTACTTTATCTATGATGACTGTGTATTAAAAATGATAGCAAAATATACCCTGAACAAAAGTTATAAGTTCTGATAAGATTTTAAGGGCACTGAATCACACATTCTGCTACATCTTAATTTTTTTCGGTTAACTTATATGGAAAAATGAGAGGCTTCCCAGATGATGCTAGTGGTAAAGAAGCCTGCTTGCCAATGCAGGAGGCATAAGAGATAAGGGTTCGGTCCCTGGGTTGAGAAGATCTCCTGGAGTATGAAATGGCAACCCACTCCAGTATTCTTGCCTGAAGAATCCCATGGACAGAGGAGCCTGGAGGGCTACAGTCCATAGGGTCGGAAAGAGCTGGACACAAGTGAAGCAACTTAGCATGCACATATGGAAAAATGAGGCTTTGGAAAGAAAATGGGCTACTCTTGTTTTTTGCTCTCCAGATTATTCTAAACTGAGTTGTTATAGTCAGTTTAATTTAATACTAGCAAACAAAGAATTATAAATGTGTTTTTGAAATTAGGTTTTTATTTAAGTAGGAATAAACATTGCATCATCAATGATGGAAATTATGACTTAATAATTTTGCTGATGAATCCTGCTGTTTAGAAAGCAATTCAAGTGTTGGTCTATGAATAACATTTTCAATATATTGTCAAAATGGATTGACCAAAAGAAAGTTGAAAATATATGCAGCTAAGTTTGCCCTGTCCTTTTCCAGATGATGGAATTTTTCTTGCTTTCTTATATAATTTGATATGAAATTACTAACAGTATGTAATACTATTATCAACAAAGTAGCAACTATATGAGCGCTAGTTTAAAATCTTAATTTTTCAAGTATTTCCAAATATTGATGAGGGCAGTGAATCATTTGCCTGTGGTGATCACGCAGTGTGTAAAAGAATGAATGGTGGCTATAACTGTTTATGCAGGGAAGGTTATCAGACATCTACAGGAAATCACAGTTTACACCTATTGATGGCATTTATTGCCAAAATAAATATACTATTTAATTTTATATACTATCAAAGCACTATGGGGACTTCTCTGGTGGTCCAGTGGTTAAGACTTCACCTTCCAATACAGGGGGGTGCAAGTTCAATCCTTGGCTGAGAAACTAAGATCCCACATGCCTCACCACCAAAAAAGTGAAAGTCACTCAGTCATGTCCGACTTGTTGCAACCCCATGGACTATATAGTCCATGGAATTCTCCAGGCCAGCATACTGGAGTGGGTAGCCTTTCACTTCTCCAGGGGATCTTCCCAACCCAGGGATCAAACCCAGGTCTCCCGCCTTGCAGGTGGAGTTTTTACCAGCTGAGCCACCAGTAGAAAATTCAATAAAGACTTTAAAAATGGTCCACATCAAAAAACAAAATCTTAAAGCACTATATAAAATATTACTGCATAGTTGTGAAGTATCAAAGAGCTACAACCTTCCAAGAAACGTGCCAATAGTCCTTTATCTATAAAATGAAATAATGGAAGATATTTTATTTAATGGCAGATATTTTATTTAATGGTCATTTATTTAAATGACCTATTTAATATAGGTCACATGTTTTATGTAATTGTTGTTTAGCCACTAAGTCGTTTCCGACTCTTGTGACTCCATGGGCTGTAGCCTGCCAGGCTTCTTCTGTCCATGGGATTTCCCAGGCAAAAACACTGGAGTGAGTTGTCATTTCTTTCTCCAGGGGATCTTCCCAACCCAGGGATCAAACCCCATCTCCTGCACTGGTAGGCGGGTTCTTTACCACTGATCCCATATACCCTATTTCCTTTCAGTCACTATAATTTTCTATTTTCCATAAAATAGTTTGCATTTTAATGAATAAAAATAAGTGAATTTTTATTAGGAATAAAACTTAAAATAATAATGAAAAATGTTTTAAATAAATGAACTTTCATGAATAAATAAAAATAAAACTCAAATGTTAAGAATGTGCTTTTAATGTCTAAAGTGAGCAAAATTGTTGGAATCAGTATAATTATCTTAGGGAAAATGTTTTTTGAAACTTAATATGTAACTATTTTTTTCTACAGAAATTGTGAATCCAGACTGCCATTTAGATAATGCCTGTATTGCCGAAAATATTAATAAAACTTTAACAAAAGTGAGTAAAAGAGTTGAATTAAATTTTATTCTGTTTGACATTTTGGTTTCAGTTAAAATCTTTCCAAAGGCACATTTTTCTAGAGTAACAAGCCGTTGATCTTCATGTAGAGTTGAAAATATTTACATATAGAGATCCAAGTATTTTGTTTGGGTGGCAGGATTAATTTGAAAAATCTCCAAAATACTGAAGAAGACATATATTTAATGTAAGTTACTTTTTCACTATTCTGTACACTGGAAAGGTATTTCAAAGTGTTAAGAAATTTGATGGATAAAATTGTAAAAACACATTTTGATCACAGGCCATTTCCACATTCTAAGGAGACAGAGTTGTACGCAACTAGATTTTGTACACCAAAGTAAATACTATTTCAAAGAGTAAGACGTCCATGAAATTATTGTCCTATGATTAGAAGTGAGTTTCAACATGACTCATTAGCAATCAGGTAAAGCAAATTGCCATTTTATCATGTAAAAATTTTTTCTGGTTTACTAAAACCTAATTCAAAGTAAGTCATAATTTATTATACATTTTAAAAGCTAATTTAAAATGATAAATTCAAAGGTGCATTGCCTTTCTGGAGTAACTTCCATGCTTTTTAAGCTATTTGCTAATCCTTTGTAAATAATTTCAGGTTTCATTGCTTCATGTTAGGGTTTAGTTGTAGTCTGACAGCTTACATATAGGAGAGAAAAACAATGTATTTAACATGTAACCTTGCAAACATCCAGTAGTGCTTTAAGATGGTTTTCTTTTTCTGGACTCGTATTTGTTCAGATTAGACACATAGAAGAACCTGTGGCTTTGCTACGAGAAGTCTATAGAAATTCTGTGAAAGATCTTTCACCAGTGGATATAATTACATATACAGAAGTATTAGCTGAATCATCCCCATTACTGGGTTATATGAACAGCACGGATTCAGCCAAGGACACCTTTTCTAATTCAACTCTGACTGTAAGTATGTTGAGCCTTAACTCAATATAAGTTTAAACTTTTCCTTACATCTGTGATTCATGTAAGATTCCAACATTTTTAAAAGGTACACTTTTTTTCAACAGGAATTTGTAAAAACTCTGAATAATTTTGTTCAAAAGGATACATTTACAGTTTGGGACAAGTTATCTGCAAATCAAAGAAGAACTCATCTTACCAAACTGATACATGTCGCTGAGCAGACTACCTTAAGGATATCTCAGAACTTTCAGAAGACCACTCAGTTTGATACTAATTCAAGTGATATAGGTAAGAAGTCCAGGTCAATTTCAAGGCAATGGTATTTTCTAAAGAAGCCATCCTCAAAAGAGATGAAAAATATCTAAACTGCTGTTAATTAAATTGGCAGTGCAGACGTAAATGATGATGCATATCACAAGAGTGGGTATGAATGAAGTTTGAATAAAAAGGATGAATGCATGAGATTTGTCTCCTACTTGCAACTTCCACCTTTTCCTATTTCTGAACTGTTTGACATTTAAATGCTCAGAGAACCTTACTTCCTTGTCATCTCATGACTTGGTAAGATCTGTCTTGACTGGTGACAGTACAAATAGATTTTCTGGATGTAAAATATTTAAAGTTAAACTTTTATTGAATTATAACACATATAAAGACAAATGTACTTATCAAATTAACATAAGTTGGTGAACTTTCACAAAATGAACACATCTGTATAATAACACCTCAGAAGACCCCTCATCCCCCTTGCCAACCATTCCCTGACCCCTAAAGGTAATGCCCTCCTGACTTCTAACACGACTTCACAAACATAATTTTTATTATTTCTGCAATAATCTGATTCTTATTGTTAACATTGAAATCCTTTGGGCATATATCTTTGCCATGAATGTAGTATATTCTAATTTCTCATTAGGAATCCTTTGCCTTTCAGTAATATAAAGCAATTAACATAGCAAATTAGAATGTTTCCTGCTTTATGAAATCTCATGCTTGACACTTTTAAGAATCTGGATCAAACTGAGATTGCCTGTAGAGTTGTTCTGAGGCAACAAGGTACACTTTCTGAAATAATCACTGCTTACACCTCTATTATATTTTCTGGATACTATCCTGCTGTGCAGTAGTAGATATACAAAAATCATTATGCCATCAGGATTCACCAGTTACTCAAAATTAAGATAACAAGCATTGTGACTCATATATAGAAGCTTAAATTTCTATATCCGTTCATGCAAAAGGTGACTATGCACAGGTAAGGAAATTATCACTCAAGAATTTAATTCAGTCACTCTGTATATAATAAATGTTGTAGATATCATCCTCTAATACATTGTAATTGCTTGTCTGCTTTAGTAATTATGATTTATAGCTTCTTTGTGTATATATTTTCTTTTATTTTATTAACAGAGATAGAATTAAACAATAATGTAATAAAAAAACTGTAGTGTAATCAAAAAACTAAACTTTAATCAAAATTTCAAATACAAATTATAATGTCTAGATGTCATATTCAGAATATGTTCATTCTACCTGATTTAATTAAGAGTTAAAATATAATAATAATGGATCAAATTCTAACTAAATACATTAAACTAATTTCAGAGAATTTATTATTTTCATATTTTTGTTTCAGCTCTCAAAGCTTTCTTTTTTGATTCACATCACATGCAATATGTTCATCCCCATATGAATATGGATGGAGATAATATAAAGATATTTCCAAAGAGAAAAACTGCGTATGTTTCAAATGGTAGGACTTTGACAAGCTTATAAACAATATTTCAGTGTTTTGCAGTAAATATCATACATTTGCTTATATCATATGTGCTTATAACATGTGTGGTTTTCTATAGAAATGTTTATGCATAGAAATTCTATATTTGTATTTGAGATTTTTTATTATAATAAAAATACCTGAGGAGAATTTTAGCTCATCTAGATCCTTCTTGTCCTTGACCCTCCAAATCTGTAATTGTCTAATATTGTTAGCATCTCAGTGAAAATATACAAGGGAACTGTGGTTTTATTCCTCATTTTGCAGCAGTCAATAGATGCTATAATTTTCATAAAGTCCTTTTAACACTTCTTCTTCAGAAATCCTTCATATTCCTCATTGTGAGCCTGAATTTGAGATTGTGTGAGTAAGACAAATAGAAGTCGTTTTCAGAAAAAGGTAGAAAGTTTAAGCTTGAATTTCTCTTCTGTTCATTTCTGTCTTTGTACAGTAACTCTTCAACTCAGCTAAAGGCAGGGTTTCTTAAGAAATGTGATCCAAGAGTGCAAGTACTAGCAGATAACTTTATAACTATCTAACTAATATCCTCATTTATGGACAGTAAAACTAAAGCACAAGAAGTTAATGGATTTGTCTCTATAAACGTAACAGATAATACAGAACTAAAACTTGAAGGGAAGGAGTTAACACAGAAATCAGCCCTGACCAGTTTTCCTTGTCACCTAACCACAGACAAGCTAGCAGCTGCTATTCTAGTTTAATCATTTATCTGTCCTCAGTACAATGCACTCGGATTTAAAAAAAGTAATAACCCTGCTGATAATAGAAATATTGTTGTTCTCATATATTTAGGTAATATATGTCAAAATATATTACCTAAACAAAGCACGATTATAATATTTTCTCAAAGCATGTATAGGTGATGATGATACGTAAAATGGAAAATATATGTAATAATACACATATGTCACTTTATAGACATCATTTTATTTAAAAAAGTACATTGTCTTTATTGTTAAAAAGCAGTTTGTGCTTTCATTCTCAGAAAAAAATGTTTTTAAAAATATTTTTACAGCACTAATGGGAAATGTTTTTCTAATCCATTGATATTATCCTCTCAATTTTTTCTTGTCATTTTTTTTTATTCAAAAGTAGGTAACAGATGGCCATAAAAAAGCAAAAATAACTAAGCCATACTGCCATTGAACCCATGGTTCTTACCCCATTATATCATGTTCTAATTAACCAAGCACACACATAATATTTAGGAGCAAATCCAAAGAATGTGTTAAACTGTTGTATTTTCAAAGACAATTTGAGTAGGATTTAGAAACTGAGAATAAAGACATTGAAAATACTTATCATAGTGACAGATGATAAAATTGTCATGGAATTAGTATCTGAAAGAGATCCTGTCTGAGTGTACGGTAGGTTTGTTATATTTCATAATCATGCATGCAAACTCTGACATTTGAAAGGGATAGTAATACTGGCTCTCAAGAATGCAGAGGGAGAAAATTTGTTTTCCTCAAGGTTGAATCTTTAAAAGAAGGACAAGTGTAACAAACTGATCAAGCCCATTCAATGATGTCTACATGCAATTATTCATTTAATGACAAAATCCATTAATGAAAACATGTATTAGTTAAAAGCTGCATAATGTCATTAGTAGGAAAATACAGAAGGCACAGATGGATTTTTAATATTTTTTATGTACTGAATTTTGGTGTCTGTCATTAATGAATGAACTAGTTTACAAAAATAGATACAGATCTGATATGAAAATTAAAAGCCAGATCAGGCCTAGAATTAGTGAGAAATTATGGAAATTAAAGTAGGTTCCAAATGATAAAAATGAACAAATATTGAAACTATATTCAGAAAAAAATTAAAAAGGTATTTTGAACCATTCTATGTGGTATGCGTCTTCTTTTACCCAAAATTGATAATAAAAAATTGTTTCCTTTAAAAAGGATCGGAGTGATTCATAGTTTTAAATCCATGTTATCTTTATGCTGCTTCATTTGATTTTGAACCATCCACTCCTACAACCTCTGAGAACTTGCTTTTGCATGAACTTGTTCATCAACTGGACTAGGTCGGGTTCGCCTAAGAGGTTTTCAGTTCTGCTTCTGACCCAGGTCTGTCCATAACAAATTCTGGGTTAGTTGCCAATATCCTAGAGCCATCATAATTTCACCAGCTCAAATGTAGTATACTAACATTATTTTTCTGAGCTGGCAGTTTAGGAAAATATGTAAAGTATCTGAATGCCAGCAAGACTCTTAGCGGTGTCTTTGGTGCCTTTCTAGACTGAGATAGAAAACATAAATAGTGATATACTTTTGCAACTTCTAGCTCACATAATGATATCCAAAGAATACTATTTGCTAATAAATATATTAAATAAATGGTTATGTGGAGAGTTCCAGCTTTGTATCACAGTCCTTTGTTTTTTATGACATTGTCAACATTTGTATTAATGATTGTGATTAATTTATGCTTTTCAGATTATTTACTGGTGTCACAAATTTGAGGAAACAAATGAATATGATAGAGTTATTCCTAAGTTATTCAAGCATAAAGCAAGCATATACTGTTTCCAGTTAATAAATATAGCAATAATCATCTTAATATAGCATCTTAAATGTTACAGACAGCTCTCTCATATAATGACATTACATGGTCTCCACCTTATCCAAGTAAATAGCCAGGGGGAATATCACTATTCACTCATGATGTTTTACATGAGAATGTTCAACTTTACCCAGGGACAGACAAGTATAAGCAATGACTAAAACTAGAACTTCTAATTATAAATAAATAAATTCTGAATGTAAATTCCTCAGTTTATTGTCTGTTATTCTATACAGCAGAGAAGTTACATGACCTAAGTGAAAATGGGAATTTTAAAAGACAATAGATGCTAATGTTGTTGTTCACACAATTAATATCAGTGATAATGAACTGCTACAAAAACCAAGGCAATTTGAGGTCCGGAGAAGGCAATGGCAACCCACTCCAGTACTCTTGCCTGGACAGTCCCATGGATGGAGGAGCCTGGTAGGCTGTAGTCCATGGGGTTGCTAAGAGTCAGACACGACTGAGCGACTTCACTTTCACTTTCATGCATTGGAGAAGGAAATGGCAACCCACTCCGGGGTTCTTGCCTGGAGAATCCCAGGGACAAGGAAGCCTGGTGGGCTGCTGTCTATGGGGTAACACAGAGTCGGACACGACTGAAGTGACTTAGCAGCAGCAGCAGCAAAGTAGATGCAGAGTCCAGGCTAAGGGAAAAATAGTCATGAGATAGTATGGACTGATCTGGTAACATTGCTAGTGTTGGGTTATGTGCTGATGTGCTGCATCTGGGGAGTGTGAGGGTGCGGATAAATGGCTGCCTTGAAAGACAGTAAGTTCTCTACCTTGAGACTATATATGTCATCAATTTAAACAGGAAACATTTCAGTGGGCATGAGATTTAACTCAATGACATCTCAGAACTCTTCGGTTATAAACTTTCTTAATACTATAAATCCTTTTTGTAATACTGTAATTTTTAACAGTATCTTTCTAATTCATATACTTGCCCAGCAAAGTAGTAAGTCAAAATTTTATTTTTCACGTAAATATACTTAACACCTTGATTCTTGCTCAGCACTTGGATGTAAATTTATCTAGGACAAAATTTCTCCTAACTATAATTTGTGCCAAGGAGGTGCTACAGTCCATGATCAGAGTCATAGAGGTCAGAAAACCTGTTTTAATATTGTTTGATGATGTGAGCATAGATGCAATAAGACCTACATTTCAGTATCTGGGAATGTGTATAACTCCCTCTTTTATTTTTATTTTAAGAATTTTCCTGAATACCTTTGTTTGATTGACAGGCAGTGTTGCAATTGCATTTTTATATTATAAGAGCATTGGTCCTCTGTTTGCATCATCTGACAACTTATTGGAACCTCAAAGTTATGATAAAGCTGAAGAAGAGGGAAGAGTCATCTCTTCAGTAATTTCACTCTCAATTAGCTCAAACCCACCCACATTATATGAACTTGAAAAAGTAACATTTACATTAAGTCACAGAAAGGTAAGTTGAAATTCCAGTGACTATTGATTATTATTGTGAAACAGTCAAAGAAATGAGTTGTTGTTTTTTTTTTTGCTGTGTCACTTTAATTGTATGTGAATTCTTAAGTTTAAACCTACAAATTCAAAATCAGATTAAAAAAATAAAGTGATTTCAGCTAATTTTTCTATAAAGTATTTTGTGGGCTTTCTTGGTGGCTCAGAATTTGCCTGCCAGTACAGGAGACAAGGGTTCAATCCCTGATCCAGGAAGATCCCACATGCCCAAGAGCAACTAAGCACATGCACCTCAACTACTGAGGCTGTGCTTTAGAGCCCAGAAACTGCAACTATTGAGCGCACACGCTCCCAGCTACTGAAGCCCACATCCTAGAACCCGTGCTCTGCAACTAGAGAAGCCACTGCAAAGAGAAGCCCACGCAAGGCAGCTGAAGAATAGCCCCTGCTTGCTGAAATTAGAGAAAGCCTACCCAGCAGTGAAGATCCATCACAGCCAAAAATATTAATAAATAAATAAAATGATATCTATTAAAGAACTGTGTAGCTAAAAACAAATAAAAATAGCTTGGTACTTTCAATGCTTTTTAGATTTTCTAATGAATTCCAAAGAATTTTATGTATTTGACCTCTGAAATTAAACTACATTTTTGTTTTAAAAGTACATTGTTCATTTTGGAAGTCTCTGTACCTTCAAGGAATAAGGTATAAAAATATATCAAAGAGATAAATATTTCTTTTGTAATGAGGGGAATGTTTGGTTAACAATTGTCATATAAAACTATATTTGGAGGGAATTGGGTGCTGATTACAGTGAAATCATAGAGAACTCCATAATATTTTTTCCTAAAGAAATCATCTGAGACCACTTTACTCTTTTATTGTTATTCTAAGTCTTTTTTCAAATCCATATATAATTAAAACCATACAATGAAAAAAAATATGATTAGAAACTTAACCAAGCATTTAAGTTTTTCATAGACCTAAAAGTGAACGGGAAAACACGAAATCATATTGTTTGCTGCATACCGTGGATGGTTTCTTGGGTTTTCAATTGAATTTCAGCCCTAGTACATGATTAAAGTGCCTCAGAAGCTCCATTTAGAGAACCTTGAAGCTGGGCAAGGTTGTCATGCAAATTGAAAATTGTATTTGCATGTTTATGGGAAACAGGGGACTCAAAGAACATATAGTCAGCCTTCCATATCCACAGGTTCCACATCCATGAATTCAACCAAACACAGATGGAAAATATTTGAGAGGGGAAAATTCCAGAAAGTTCCAAAAAGCAAAACTTGAATTTACTGCAGACCATCAATTATTTACATAGTATTTACATTTTGTTGTGTATTATAAGTAATTTAGAGATTATTTAAGATATATGAGAAGATGTGCATAAATTAGATGCAAACACTATTTTACTGAAGTGACTTGAGCATCTGTGGTTTTCAGAATGCACAGGAGTCCTGGAATCAATCACCTGTGGCTATCAAGGGACCACTCTATATGCTTACATACAGTCCAGATGTGTCACTGTAAAGAAAGATGACGGATGTAGAGAGAAACTTAAGTGTATAGAAAATCCAAATAACTAATAGCTCATACTTAAACATTGATAGGCATTCTGTTGAGCGAAAAAGAAGGTATAAAAATTTTAAGAACGGAAATTAAGTTTAGATATTTTCAGATACTAAATGCAAATGACCTTTTGATCCTAGAGGAAAAAATATTGTTCTTTTACATGTTCTCATGGTTTTTCTATGCTATTTTAATTGGGGTATACAATAAATAAATTTTACAATATTGTATTAGTTTCTTCTGTATAATAAAATGAATCAGCTATATATGTATAAATTACCCTCCCTTTTGAACCTCCTTTCTACCCCACATCCCATCCTACCCATCTAGGTCATCCAGAGCATTCAGCTGAGCTCCCCATGCTATACAGTAGTTTCCCACTAGCTATTTTACATTTTTGTTGTTATTGTTCAGTTACTCAGTCATGTCTGACTCTGTGCAACCCCACTGACTGCAGCAGGACAGGCTTCCCTGTCCTTCACGGTCTCCCAAAGCTTGCTCAAACTCATGTCCATTGAGTCAGTGATGCCATCTCATCCTCTGTCATCCCCTTCTTCTCCTGCCTTCAGTCTTTCCCAGCATCCGAGTCTTTTCTAATGAGTCAGCTCTTCACATCAGGTGGTCAAAGTACTGGAGCTTCAGTTTCAGTATCAGTCCTTCCAACAAATATTCAGAGTTTATTTCTTTTAGGAGTGACTGGTTTGATCTCCTTGCTGTCCAAGAGACTCTCAAGAGTCTTCTCCAACACCACAGTTCAAAAACATCAATTCTTTGGTGTTCAACCTTCTTTATGGTCCAACTCTCACATCCATACATGACTACTGGAAAAACCATAGCTTTGACTAGATGGAACTTGTCGGCAAAGTAATGTCTCTGCTTTTTAACATGCTGTCTAGGTTGGTCATAGCTTTTCTTCCAAGGGGCAAGCGTCTTTTAATTTCATAGCTGCAGTCACCCTCTGCAGTGATTTTGGAGCTCCCAAAAATAAAGTCTGTCACTATTTCCATTGTTTCCCCGTCTATTTGTCATGAAGTGATGGGACTGGATTCCTTGATCTTAGTTTTCTGAATGTTGAGTTTTAAGCCAGCTCTTTTACACTCCTCTTTCACCTTCATCAAGAGCCTCTTTAATTTTTCTTTACTTTCTGCCATAAGGATGGTGTCATCTGCATATGAGGTTATTGATATTTCTCCCAGAAATCTTGATTTCAGCTTGTGCTTCATCCAGCCCAGCATTTCACATGATGTACTTTGCATATAAGTTAAATAAGCAAAGTGACAGTATACAGCCTTGACATATTCCATTCCCAATTTGAAACCAGTCCATTGTTCCATGTCTGATTCCAGCTATCGCTTCTTGACCTGCAAACAGGTTTTGCAGGAGGCCGGTAAGGTGGTCTGATATTCCCATTGCCTTAAGAATTTTCCAGTTTGTTGTGATCTACACAGTCAAAACTTCAGTGTAGTCAATGAATCAGAGGTAGATGTTTTTTCTGGAATTCTCTTGCTTTTTCTGTGACCTAACGGATGTTGGCAATTTGATCTCTGGTTTCTCTGCCTTGCCTATGTGGTGGTAGTTTGGTTTAGGCACTAACTCGTGTCCAACTCTTGTGACCCTGACTATAGCCTGCCAAGCTCCTCCCTCCGTGGGATTTCCCAGGCAAGAATACTGAGGGGTTGCCATTTCCTTCTCCAGGGGTTCTTCCCGACCCAGGGATCAAACCTAGGTCTCCCACATTGCAGGCATATTCCTTACCGATTGAACCACCAGAGAAGCCAATACTATTTTATACATGGTAGTGTACATATGGACTTCCCTACTGACTCAGTAAAGAATCTGCCTGCGATGAGGAGACCTAGATTTGATCCCTGGGTCAGGAAGATCCTCTGGAGAAAGGAATGGCTATCCACTCCCGTGTTCTTGCCTGGAGAATCCCAAGGACAAAGGCTTGGTGGGTTTCAGCCTACGGGATTGCAAGAGTTGGACACGACTTAGTGACTAAACATACCACCAATATTTTCTTTAATGAATATTTAATCTGAAGATTTATGTTTGACTCTGTTTTACCCCGCTTATCAATGATTTGTTGTTGTTGTTTAGTCACTAAGTCATGTCCAACTCTTTTGCAACCCCATGGCCTGTAGTCTGCCAGGTTCCTCTGTCCATGGGGTTTCCTAGGCAAGAATACTGCTGTAGGTTGCCATTTCCTTCTCCAGGGGATCGTCCCAACTCAGAAACTGAACCCACATCTCCTTCTTGGCAGACGGACTCTTTACCACCAAGCCACCAGGTCTTAAATACAGTTTTGACATATCTTAGTCTCTTAACACAATACCCACTTCACAGGGCTCTTTGGAGGATCAAATTCAACAAAGTAGGAGAGAAAGCACCTGGTTAACTGTAAATTGTTATATAATTTTAAGTAGCTTTTATTTCTATAAGATAAACTAGCATAGGTATATAGCATTCTATGAATGACTTATTAAAACTTACAGTGCATTAGTATTATGTTGTGATTAGTTAATATTAATATAGGATAAGGAGAACTCTGCTATTTATTGAACAACCATCCTGTAGTCTATGTGATCAGCCCGTTATCTATGCTCTTTCACTCACCACACTTTACCTCATTCATTACTGGAACTGCATTGGCTTCTAGATATTTCTGGAAAACCTTTGTTGAGTCTCAGTTCAGAGCTTTTCTGTTTTCCATTCCAACTGTCAGAATCCTCTGTTCCCAAGTCTTTAGGGCTCACCTGTCACTTAACTGAAGTATTTTCTTAAACATCTCTTCCTGTGAGAAGCCTCCTCAGATTAATCCTGTTCTCATTTCCCTGGCTTATTTAATAATTTCTCATCTTCTCATTAGAATGTAAAGTCAGCAATACAAATACTTTTTCTGTTTTGTTCAGTGTTTTATTTTTAGCACCTGGATCAATGACCAGCAGCTAGTGCATACTCAATAAATATTTGTTGACGATGATAAAGGTATATCATGCCCCATTCTAGATGAGATACATGGCCGTGCTCAGTCATGTCTGACTCTGTACGACCCCATGGGCTGTAGCCCTTCAGGCTCCTCAGTCCATGGAATTTTCTAGGCAAGAATACTGGAGTAGGTTACCATTTCTCCCTCTAGGGGATCTTCCTGACTCAGGAGTCTAACCCTCGTCTCCTGCATTTCCTGCATTAGCAAGCAGATTCTTTATCACTGAGCCACCTGGGAAGCCCCTATGTGATCTCAGTTGATAATAATTCTCACAACTACATGAAACAGAATTAATAAAAGATAGCCTAGTTGTAGTATAAACTTCAGTTCTTTCACACAACAGCAGCACTCTCTTATGAGTGTTGATTTTATGCTTTACCTTTTAGGTGTGGTTTTAATTATATTGCTATGCAAAGTAGTATTTTAAATATAACTGAAATGATATCATATGTGTGACTTTTTTTCTCATCAGTGAAATGTCTCTTTTTCAGACCACAGATAAATATGAGAGTCAGTGTGCATTCTGGAACTACCTCCCTGACACCATGAATGGCAGCTGGTCTTCAGAGGGCTGTGAGCTGACTTACTCGAATGATACCCACACCTCGTGCCGCTGTAACCATCTGACACATTTTGCAATTTTGATGTCTTCTGGTTCTTCTATTGTAAGGCAATTTTCCACTTCAGATTTCTAAATCTGTCTTTGCTTTTTTCTTGTTTTTTATGTAGTTCAAGAGAATAATTAATTTTTGTACGTTCTTTGGATGCAAATAGCATCTTTAATTTATTGATATGATCTCAGCATTACCTTTTTTATTCTTTCTTTTCCTACCTGTGTTCTATGACATATCTAGTTTAAATCTTTGATTGTTTTATAGTGTAAGACTTACCAGTCTATAATAGCTGGTAGATTGTATATCAGATTTCTATCCAGACTTTAGTTTTTAATGCTGCTTTTAGGAACCATTTGTACATTTTAAAGGATCATGAACTTTAAGGGCTTTTGCTTTTGTATTGAAAGTTTATTTTTACTGATGAGAGATTCATTTAAATCTCTGATATCTGTCCAATAAATGTTAGCACACTTGTAACAAATACAATTTTTTAATAATGTTGAATGCCACAGATTTTTAAATATTAAAAATCTCTCCAAAGTGAAAAGCTTCAGATTATGTATTTTACATCATAATATCATGCCTTTACATTGTATAATTTTTTTTATTTTGTATTTTGTAATCTTTAGATTGCAGTCTCATTTCTATACAAAACTTAGAATTCACCAAATACTTATTGTGACTAGATAAATCTGCCTAACCATAATGTCAGTGATAAAGATTTTTTTTTCTGAATGAAAGATGATTTTTTTTCTGAATGTTAAATAAACTAAGATGCCTCTATTATGTATATAAAGCCATCTGTTTAGAGTGAAAACAAACTTTCCCATTTCAAAGTCTCTCACCTATAAAATTTTGCTATTTGTTATTCTATTTTTGCAGCATTTCTGATACCTTTATTTAATGTGTTTAAGTAAATTACTGCATAGAAATAAGACTTTTCTTGCCACTGATAAATCTGCTTCAGTGAACCATTTTCACATTACAATAATGAATTGCCTTTCTACCATCAAGAAACTGATGGTGATAACATTGTTAAACCATACACTAATATATACTATGCTTAGAAAAAAATCACTAATTACAGAACTGTTAAAATGCTATGTAATTTATATCAGATTTCTCTGAATATTAAGCATATTCAAAAGTACAAAGTTTTCTCATCTAAATGCACATTTGTATTTTTACATTTTAGGAACAGTTCGATTAATGTTTCACCTAAAAAGGAAGTTCATTATATGTTGTAGTTCCTTTGACAAGCTACTGAGTTAAGTCTCTTAACAGCTGTATTATTATTTTCCCTTAGGGTATTAAAGATTATAATATTCTTACAAGGATCACTCAACTAGGAATAATTATTTCACTGATTTGCCTTGCCCTATGCATTTTTACCTTCTGGTTCTTCAGCGAAATTCAAAGCACGAGGACAACAATTCACAAAAATCTCTGCTGTAGCCTATTCCTTGCTGAACTTGTTTTTCTTGTTGGGATAAATACAAATACTAATAAGGTATGTAGATTTCTCTCACTCTCTGCTTTCTAAATTTTTACTTTCCTAAATATATATGTAATAGAAGCATGAATTGGAATTAAAGGCTTGGTGGAGCAAACACACTATATGCTTTGTTCTTAAAGCTTTTCTAAGTTTGAGAATGCTAACATACATTAGCAACTTGCTGATTAATTCCATTAAGCGCAGTGGCCCTCATGATAAACAGTAAAAAAGAAATAACCTTGTTTTTTTTTTTTATTTCATTTGTTTCTACATGACCATTAAACAAAACAAGAGAGGAGAAAGATAGTTGAAAACAATGTTTATCATATGACAGGGACAGAACACAAAATTGGCTAGAATTCATAGTTTGAAATTTGATAAATTATCTCAACCTAGTAACTGCATTTTTGTAATAACCATTACCCACCATTATTGATCTAAGCCTTATAAATACTCCCATATTGATTTAGACTGGGTCATCCTAAGGTGGGATAAAATAAGCAATAATTTTATTAGGTGAAATGACTCTGAGAATAGATGGGAAGAGAGAGACATGGAGAGCCATCAGGCCAAGATGCAGGTCTGAGCCTGAGTGAAGAAGGAAAGAAGGAAGAACGGGCTTCCCAGGTGGTGCTAGTGGTAATGAACCCACCCAACAATGCAGGAGATGCAAGAGATGCAAGTTCAATCCCTTGGTCAGAAAGATCCCCTGGAGGAGACGATATGGAAACCCACTCCAGTATTCTTGCCTGAAGAATCCAATGGACAGAGGAATCTGGTGGGTTACAGTCCATGGGGTCACAAATAGTTGCACACAACTGAAGTGACTTAACCACACATGCACAGAAACACTTTACAAAGTAGGGCCGATGAGGAAAGCTCAGCTTGCCTGTGAAGTAGTCCTTTCAGAAGACCCTCAACCAAAGTCACATGGCAAGTCTCTCAAGAAGAGTAATGTCTTGCTGTGCTCAGTCAATGGCTGTCAGCAGTCAATTCTAAAGGAAATCAACCCTGAATATTCATTGAAAGGACCGATGCAAAAGGTGAAGCCCCAATACTTTGGCCACCTGATGTGAAGAGCCAGCTCATTGTGAGAGACTGATGCTGGGGAAGATTGAAGGCAAAAGGAGAAGGGGGCGGCAGAGGATGAGATGGTCGGATGGCATCACCGACTCAATGGATATGAATTTGAGCAAACTCTGGAAGGTAGTAAAGGAAAGGGAAGCCTGACATGCTGCAGTCCTTGAGGTCTCACCGAGTCTGACATGACTTTGTGAGTGAACAACAGCCGTCGGAAACCATGAGCACCTCAGTGGCTTTCCTGTGCGGCTGCTGCAGCCCACCCTGCAGCTGGAGACCAGAGAAATACATCAACATGACCACAGAACCTTCAGTTGCCTCCATATTTCCATTCTTTTTAGTGATCTTCCAAGTAGTGGCGCTAACCATCGGTTATCAAGGTTTTCTTCTGAAGTAGATATCACAAAGCACCCATTTAATATAGTATACGCTAAATTGTAAACTCCATATCTGTTTTTGCTTTGTCAATGATATTTATAACATCATTCATTTTTGTGTGTCCCTACTACCCTCCAATGCATAATTCCCCTATCTTCATCCCATCACTGTCCTCATCACAAAACTGTTTTTTTCAATCTTTATTTTCACTTCTACATTTCTACTGTCAAATTCTCCCCATTTTCAAGCCATATTTCAAATTTCACTTCTTCACTAAAGTGGTTCCCAGATTTTAATCACATCCCCAACCTTATATATATTTTAGTAGGTAATCTCTTCATGGTTGAATTATACTCTATTAAGTGTAGTATCTAAATATTATTATGTTATCTCACCAGTAATTGGGTTGTGTGTGTGTGTTAGTCACTCAGTCGTGTCCAACTCTTTGTGAACCCATAGACTATAGCCCGCCAGGCTCCTCTGTTCATGGAATTCTCCAGGCAAGGATACTGGAGTGGGTTGCCATTTCCTTCTCCAAGGGATCTTCCCGACCCAGGCATCAAACCTGGGTCTTCCACATTACAGGCAGATTCTTTACCGTCAGAGCCACTAGGGAAGCCCAGTTGTGTTAGTTTTGTTAATACAGAAATGTATAATGGCTTCATTTGTTATCTCTAATTCTAGTTCTAAGTGTGAAGTCAGATGTTCATATCTGACAGTGATGTCATATCTATCTACTAATAGATAATATTTTACTGAAATCCATCTCAAATTTACCTGTTAATCTTGTAACTTAAAGTGAATATATAATGGGTATTTTTGTAAAATATATCATCATTTGTTCATTTGTTTTATACATTCAGTACTCTCTCTTATTTATTATGTTTTGTTTAACATAGAGTTAGCAGTAATTTTCATTCTTTGAGCACAATTAAAATAAAGACATCCAAAACAAAAATCAGCCCAAATCATAACAGTCACTGAGATAATCATGGTTGCATGTGACCAATCCACAGTTTATCTCATAAGTGTATAAAAAGTATAAATCTCTGGACAAGACTAGTAACTTAATTCTATTACAGGACTGATGAGTGTTGCACATTGATGAAGCACAGTCCTTTTAAATCAGATGGAAGTGGTACAATTAAAAAACTTGACATCTGACAAGGATCTTTTACTGTGATCAGGCATTATATAAAGTGGTATACTTTATAAAGAAAGTCAAGATTTTATGTTGCAATAATGTTAAAATAAGCACTGCTTATGGTTTCTTTCTTTCTTTGTTGTCTAGCTCTTCTGTTCCATCGTTGCTGGGCTACTGCACTACTTCTTTTTAGCTGCATTTGCATGGATGTGCATTGAAGGCATCCACCTCTATCTCATTGTTGTAGGAGTCATCTATAACAAAGGCTTTTTGCACAAGAATTTTTATATCTTTGGCTATCTCAGCCCAGCCGTGGTAGTTGTATTTTCAGCATCATTAGGATACAGATATTATGGCACCACCAAAGTGTAAGTTAAGATGTTCTCATACATATTTGATATGAAATTCTGAATAAGCTGTGTATATCACTGAAACTTTTGCTTTGTCAAAGTACATGCAAACATAAGTATAGATTTTATCTCTTATTTACTTTTCAGATGTTGGCTTAGCACAGAAAACAACTTTATCTGGAGCTTTATAGGACCAGCCTGTTTAATCATTCTTGTAAGTATATTTTAAAACTATGGTTAGAATTTGGAAAAGTGTTGATTTAAAAGTGCTTAAAATCCTCAGCAATCAGTCATTACTTTGAGAGGAAAAATTATTTTGAGCACTTTAGAATAAATCATTTATTAATACTGCTTCACTAATGAGAAAAAATATACATCTTAAACTGAAAGCTGTTACAACTCACTTGCACCTCTTGGGAGGATGTATTTTTGCATTACTTCTAAGAAAAGCATGTTTTACTTATCGGTAGTATCTCAGCATACTTCAGTACTGAGAGTGTGCCAACCAGCTGATAATCTGGCATTTCAGATGTTTACGTTATTTAATCTTTTATCAATGATCAGTGATCTTTGAAGATTAGACTGTCATCTTTATAGTTTTATCATCCTTATGTACCCTGTCATCACGAAAGTGATTTCAAACTAAATTGCAACATCAGAGACAAGAACCCACTATTTCCCATGAGCAGACAAGTCATATATTGATAGCCCTATTTCAGTGGGGAAGAGGGCCTTTTAATTCTTATTGGAAGTGGTTTCAAACCTACAAATTTGGCAGGTGTTATATGTTCCATTCTAAATAAAGACATTTTTATATGTCTCCAGAGCTTTTCTAAGTGCCGTAAGTTTTCAAAGCCATTCTGAATATAACAGTCTGTCAGTGAATCTGGGAGGTCTGACAATGCTCTACAGTAGAATGAACTGTTAATGGAAGAGTTGTGACAATATTTTAGACAATTTTGTCCCATATGTTTTGACCATAAGTTAGATATCTTTCTAAAATTTTTTTCCCTCTCAGTCTTTCCCCTTGTGTTTTTATGGATGTGAGGAAGCTGCTAAATGGAAAAAGACTTGAAATGCAAAGCAGAGGATTTTTATCAAGGTTTGTTTTTTAATGGCATGAGTGAAAGTGCATTTAGAGACTATATTTCCTAAACATTGCAGAAAAATTGCTTATAATTCTGACAATAAATCTAGCAATAGAAAAAGAAAGCGTTGGCAAGATTTCAGCTAAAACAGTTTCAGAGTTAATTTAGAGTTGCAAAATTTTCAACTATGTGAGAATATAGGTTGAATATGTCCCATCCATGTATTTTCATGTGTTTCCCTGATATGGGCATTTTGTGTGTAGGCAGGCCCTGTCTATGTATTCTTATTGTACTTATTCCATCTCTACAGAATGCACCATCTCTGATACTGTTTTGTACAAGTGAAAGCTCTGTGGATCAGTGACCTTTAGACTTTAGAGGAAAGTAGTGGGCTAGGAATTTTCTGAAAACAGGACAGAATGACAAGCATACTTCTGTAAAGTAAGAAACAGAAAGTGTTCCCTGAAATTATTTTTTTATTCTTGCTGCTATAAGAGAAGAGATAACTTTGGAATATCTTATGGTAAAATGGACAGACTTTAGAAAAGATATCCAAAAATGAGTCCTGTGAATTTTCCTAGAAACCTAAATGAACAGGGCCACACTGTCCTAGTCTGAAATCAATGAACCAATGTGTCTTCAATAGATTCTGTGTATTAATCATTCCATTTAATTAGAGGGTCAGCTATTTAAGAAATGGATAAAGCCCCTTAGTTTTACTCTAAAACTGAATACTGTTTATCTTTTATATATATTTAAAGCAGCAGAAATTCTTTAAATAATTATTGAATGAAAGTGAATTCCTTTACTCTAGTTACCTCACTTTCGGTGCTCATGCTGGCATATTATTACTAAGCAGTATGATATATTAAGTAAAACCTTTCCTGTTGTCCCAGAATACTATTGAGTTCAACGAGTAAAAGAAATATTGAGCACCAGATATTTAAAAAAGAGCCACCAATAATTTGGACCTGACGCTGTCCAGGGGTCTTACAAAGAGACAGTAGGACCAGCTATAACCCAGTAAGGAGATTTGAGGGGTGGTGGCGGCGAGAGAGTCCTGACTTGGAATGAGGAGTCCTTGGCCTGTAAGGGAGTACATTGTTCTTTGTGTAAAGATTTTCCTTACCTTACCAGTGGAAAAAAATAACTTCTCCCCCCAGTTCTTCTTGAAGATGAGCTATAGAGGAGTACTGCAAAAGGTCTATAGACAATGGAATTGGAAATAGTAAAATAGTGAAAACTCTCATCCTAATCCCGGATTGAATGCCAGGGGAATTTTCACGTCTCCTTGATATGCAAGAGTATGAACAGTTTTTATGACACCTTGACATATGTCCCCTGACTTTGGGTCAAGGGTGAACATAGAACATAGAATTGCTTTTAGTTCCCTGCAGACTGCATGCTTATTGTCCATTCCCTTGACAGCAGGGAGGAAAAGGATTATTATAGAGTGTGCCTGGGAATAAAATGATGGGGGTAACACACAAAGGTTTCAGCTATCTTATAGGTACAGAAAATTTAGACAAGGGAAAGTTGTAGGAGTACATAGAAGGTTGTCAGGTCAAGTGAAGTTACACACAACGGGAGAATAGGTTGAGGACAGGGATGTCGAATGGTAGCATGGCTAGCACTCTCTGAAAATAGAAGGGGTTAAGATGGAAATAAAATACTATAAACACTAAGATCAAACTTACATCTATAGGGAGGCCAACACATAAACCAAGATTGCTGTTGTTGAATCTCTAAGTCACGTCCAATTTTTTTGGGACTCCATGGACTGTAGCCTCTCAGGCTCTTCTGTCCATGGTATTTCCAGGCAAGAATACTAGAGTCGGTTGCCATTTCCTCCTCCAGGGGATCTTCCTGACCCAGGGATCAAACCCATGTCTCCTGCATTGGCAAGCAGATTCCTTTCCCCTGAGCCACAGGGGAAGCACACCAAGATTACCAGCAGTAATAAGAACCAAACTGAACCAGAGTGATGTCATGAAGCTCTCTCCATCACCAAGAGCTGATCAAACCCTTCTAGCTCCCTGCAGCAGAGGAGCTGAACTTTATGAATGGAGGAACACATCCTAGAACCAATCATGCCACTCCAAAACAGTCATCTACACAGAATTACTGAATTGAAAATTATCGTTCTATGTTGGGGGATATTCTGGTAGGACAGGATGCCAAGCCATATCATTAAGTTCACTATCTTAATTGAGTGATCTGGGCATGATGGGAAAAAAGGAAATATAAGAGTTATGCTCTGTCCACTATAGTATCAGTGAGGAGAAAGCAAGTTGAAGCAAATGCAAAGCATAACATATAATTAAATATGAGTGATAATTGGTGAGGTCTGAGAGACATCAGCATGGGCTGGACCACACCAGTGAGATGAGGAACTCCTTTGTGGATGGGGTGAGAAGCAGAGTCTACTCTACATACACTGGATTCTTAGTGTGAACTTAAGTGTCTCCTAAGCAGCCCTGTAAGCTTGCCAGATTCCTTCTGAAGGAAAACAAAGGGCACAGACAAAACAGTTGCTATTGTAAATGAGGAATCCCAGAAATCACAAAATTATCATGTTATTAAAAATATTCAATAATCATATTTTCATAGATACATCTCTCCTTAAGTTTATGTGTCATTAATTGTTTATCAAACTTCCCACCCTGAACTTATCCATTTCTTCTCTACTTTCATAATCAGACATTTGTTATCCTATTGAGTCACTGCTGCTCCTAAGATTATAGTATTAATAACAATAACAGGAATTTTAAATTTACAATTTATTGAGCAGCTACTAATTTTGAAAAGACAGTGAATATTTCAATATTCAGTCTCCTTTAATCATCCATCCACATTGTTTTTTTCCCATTTAATTGTTAATGAAAAATAGAATTTGATTCAAAATGCTGAATGATTGGCCCCAAGACACTAGAAACAAATGAGGCTAGAACTTGAAACTAGTTCTGTATTAATTAAAGCTCACTCTTTCATTTTAGCTTGCCACTTTTGCAATTGCCTTCTGATCTGACATTCTGATGCCATTCTGTCCCATTTCATTTTAATCTATTCATAATCAACTGCCCCAAACTCAGCTCACATAGTGAGAACTATTAATAAGTAAAATAGGAACATTGATATTAAGCTATTTTATTCCTGGCAATAAGTGTGTTAGTGTATTTAATCTAATCCTTCAACAACTCCAAACTGTATGTGTGTGATGTATTTTATTTTCAAGCTGGAGAAATTGAGGTATGGAGTGGTTCCACAATTGGCCAAATAGCCACTAAGTACATAAAGCAGGAACTCAGGTTCATGAATTTGAATCCATTTCCTACTTTCTTCATCTCCATGCCGATAGTTTCCCTTGACCTATAGTTCAAATAGGGCTTCCCTGTAGCTCAGCAGTAAAGAATCTGCCAGCAATGCAGGAGACATGGGTTTGATCCTGGGTTGGAAAGGTCTCCTGGAGAAGGAAGTGGCAACCCACTACAGTATTCTTGCTTGAGAAATCCCATGGACAGAGGAGCCTGGCTGGCTACAGTCCATGGGATTGCAAAAGAGTTGAACATGGCTTTAGCAACTAAACCCCCCCACATGTCTCAAACGCCATAGACTAGTGTATAATGTTATCCGTAGTTTAGTTGAGCCCTGTCTATTTTCAGTCCTTTTTCCCACTGCATGTCTCCACTAAACAACTCCTATAAAAAAACAGTATCCTCTTTAGAATATTTACTGTTCCTTGGATATTTCCTTGATTCTTTTTAGTCAGTAATCCTACCACCTTGTGATGCCTGAAATCAAAATGATCCTTTCTTCAACATGATCCCACAGAACTTTGATTCAAATCCTAAAGAGTATTTTTAATGCTTTGTTTGGTTTCACATGGTAACTTTCTCTGTGCGTTACACTTCTCCAAGGTCCAAACACCCAAACAAAGAGCTGTGAGTCTCTTGGTTCACTAACCATAACTTGTTCAGTAATCAGTGCCACTGGTTGCATGACCTTAGGGACCACAGCCCAGTGAGTTGCAAATGAATTCTCTACAGAGCAACATGCACAATACATTCTATGCATGAGTGGACTCTACACTGTAAAACTATCTGCCCTCTCTTCGGTTACTCCAGAACACAGAAGGTAGGAAGTCCTTAATAATTATCTATTTTGATTGATTCATTAATAAAGACCATGATAATAAAAGAGGCAGGAAGAAACACCCTGTGAGCTTTCTTAAGACATCACTGTTCTATGTTCTGGATTCCTGACATGTAAAATGAAGATAATGATGGCCAGTCCAACACAAAATGATACAGTAAATACCAAACAATCTTTTAGGAAAAAAAAATCTATTCTTTAAAAATTAAAACAGTAAAATGCACAATGATTAGGAGAACAATCTTGGCTTTCTTAGCTTTACCTTTTGTATTAAACATTCAATTAAAACCCTGATCTTGAAACCATCATTTGTACAACAAAAATTTGTATGCCACAGAATGTATCTTTGGCCAACATAGTATATGTGTGTGTGTATACATATACATAAGCATGTGAAAGTGAAAGTGTTGTGTCTGACTTTTTGCAACCTCCATAGCCCACCAGGCTCCTCTGTCCCTGGAATTCTCCAGGCAAGAATACTAGAGTGGGCTGCCATGCCCTTCTCCAGGGGAACTTCCTGACCCAGAGGTAAAACTTGGCTTTCCTGCATTTCAGACAAATCCTATACCATCTGAGCCACCAGGGAAGCCCATATATAAACATAATTCACCACTAATTTTTATATAGTGGTGAAGATACGACATCATTTGTTTGATTATAGCAAGATGTTATATTGTAATAAATGTGTTTCTTATATGGACTTGGTTAAAATTCTCTAGTACACTCTACTGGAAAACGTAACTGAAATGAAACAAAATGTGAAATATCTTAAAGAAAAGCAGTAGAAATTTAATAGGATAAGCAGTATATTTTTTCCAGAATAAAGATAAAATATAGGGAAGTCTTCAAATTTAAATAGATAATTTGTGGTGACTTTGCTGTGCGTGCCTTTAAATGGGAGATAAGATTGCTTTCACAGCTTTCTCTGAACAGATCTAGGAAGACTCACATTTGTAAATGACATTTTAATAGAACGATTGACAATGACTTAAATTCTTACATGGAATACTTTTATTTCTTCTGAAGACTAAGAACTAGTTCCCAGTAAATGATAATTGCTTATTTTTATAATGGAGCCCTGGGCATGTCTGGTTTGGGGTTATAATAATAATACCTTTAAGACAATACATAAATAAGTATAGTTCCACACTGGTGGATTTTTCTACCCCTTGATATGGTGTTTTTTAACTACTTAGGTATTTGAGCAGCAACATTTTCTGCATTGATCAAATGAATGTACTTCCTCGGGTGTTGACTCATTAATATTAAGGATCTCTTAGAATTCTGAAGTATGAACTGCTGACCCCATGATTCTATCTATGAATTGCTACATTTAGAATGTTAAGGTTATAACTATACATGAAAAGGCCTAGCCATGCTTTTGAAAGACTGAGCTGTACAAAAAAGAGATTTCTAAATCTTTGTAAAGCAAGCTGCAAACTGAAGATAATTTCATAATTTGTTTCTTTCTTCAGTATTTTTAATCTCTCATGCTGAATTCTTTTAACTAAAACTGTGCAAATGATTAGATTCAAGTACACAAATATTAAAAAAATGTTTGTAAAAATAATTTAACTTCTAAGTAGAAATTGAAGTTTCCTATAGATATGTTCATCATTGAAGAATTTAATTTGCTTGATTGAGAAAAATACTAATTAAGCTGTGTCCAATTAAGGCATTTTCTTTAAAAAAAAAAATAAGAGCTTTCTTAGAATTGAGTGTTTCTACATTGCTACTTTATCCATTTCTCTTTAGGTTGCCCAGAGTTCCACTCAGTTTTTTGTGGTGGTCTCCTCCAATTGTTCTAAATTGTCTTTTAATTCCCTTCCACCAGGAAATACTAATTAAAACCTACTCAAAAACGAATTCCTCACATAGCCCTTACAAACAGACCATGTCTATGTGTACTTATTATTATGCGGTGTATTCTTATTGCATTTTTTAAAATTTCACAAATTTCCCACACTTGAAAGAAATGTAAATATTAGACTTTCTAAAGTAAAAAGGGAACATTTCAAAACATGCTCCATGACTGACTCTTCTTTTTCTTAATATTTACTTTGTATCCTTCCTGACTTTTGCTATGCGTACATGCACACGTAAATACATATGTATACACATATATGTGCACACACATATGTGTAAATGTAAGAAATAAATCATATAACCTGAATTATTTGTAACCTGTAATATATCATATTCATCATTCCTTGTTAGAATATACAATTCTACCATTTTTTATCATTGCATATTATGAGTACCCTCTTTGATTTAACTTCTATCTTATTGAACATTTGTTAGTACAAGAGAATGGCTGTTTCAATACAATTATGCAGACCCATTATATAAATTTGTTAGGAAATGCTTCTTAGAAATAAAATGTACAGCACAGGAATATAGTCAATAATATTACAGTAACTTTGTATGGTACTTAATATACAAAATTATCAAATTGCTGTGTTGTACACCTGAAACGGGTATTGAGTCCAAGCTCACTCTGCTTGCCATGTGACAGGTCAGTAAGTCGACATACAAAGTGTTAAGGCAAGGAATATAACTTTATTCGGAAAACCAGCTAACTGAGACTATGGAGACTAATGTCTCAAAATAACTGTTTAATCAGTGCTGGATGTCAGGTTTCTTTTATAGAACAGAGGTGGGGGCGTGGGGCTTGAGGAAGAAAAGTAAAACAATCATTATTCTTGCAGATATCTCCTGGAATGGCCAATCTCTGGGAAGGGATGTGTTAATTTCTTCCTTCCTGTAGCCATCCACAGGTAGACAGGGTCCCATACAAAGGCATTTTGGTTTAACATTCAGGTAGGGGGGCAGGGTTCCCCAGGGCAGACCATCATGTATGGACAGTATCCTTTTAGTGAACAAAAGCAACCAGAAGCCAAGAGTAAAGTAAAAGAAACATATCCAACACGGAGTCAGTTCTTTCCTGCAACAAAAGTAATGTGACATTGTAATTCAGCTAAACTTCAATTTAAAAAGAAAAGTACAAACACAAGTAGAGGAAGACTTTTAAAGTTACAAAGTGCCTCCAAAACATTTACTTCAATTGCGATTCCACTTTCACTGACAAATTATAAGAGTGGCCATTTTCTGACATTTTCCCAATAGTAGATAGTTTTATCTACTGTGGTTATGTTATGGCTATATTGGAATATATAAACTGAAAGGATGAATTATGATAGACCAGATTCTGTAACAGTGGCATCATTGACACTTAGGACCAGATCTTTGTTATGGGGCCTTTGCTTTACAGAAGTTTAGTAGCATCTCTGACTTCTGCTCACCAGATGCCAGTAGCTCCAGCTCCACATACCAGCCAGGTATGACAAACAAGACTCTCTCCAAAAATAACAACATGTCCTTTGAGGGCCATATTCCTCATTCTTTTGATTGGGAGCTACTATCCTACATTGGATTATAAATTTCTTTTATAGGAGTGCAGTTGCAGCTTTCTTTAATTGGCATAAATATAAGAAAAGGAACTGAAATCATAGCTTGGGCAATGTCCTTTAGATGACCTCATTGAAGCTATATTAGAAACACTATTCATTGTAAATTTTAAATGGTGGGAATAACATTTTAATTACATGTTTTAATTTAATGGCATCATATTTGTTAACTGCATCTTTTACTGACCTCTGTGGTTCAAGGCACTTCAGTATTCTTTCATTTTCACCATATTGTGTGTTATTAAGAACTTCAGAGCCTATAACATTTAGCTATTTTTTTATATTATTCTGACCTTCTTATAACAAGTTAGAATTTAAAAAAGAAAAAGTGGAGCTAAAAGAACAACATAACTAATACATTTGTAGCTTTTGCTGTATTCCTATTCATGGGGGTTATATTCTTACCAGAAATACCTTTTGCAGATAATCTACAAATTATCTAGAAAATTTCATAAAAATTGAATAACTATAAAAATTGGAGATCAAAAATAATATTGAAAAAGAAATCCTTTGACTCTCTCAAGCCCAGTTAAAAATTACCAGCCAAGGTGAAGTTCATCACTGGTGTTTTTGTATAAATGCAGCTTTACATTGAGGGATATTACATAATGAAATGGTGAGAGGAAAACAGTAAGAATGTTGGTACAGCAAGATAGTCATTAGAATTATTATTCACTTTACATTCATATAATCTCTTAATCTTTACAGAACCCTTTTAGCATTTCAGTTAATCCTCCCAAAAGCTTCAGTAATATATCAAAATTAAGACAGTAATAGCATATAATAAGAGATAATGTTTTACTAGATTTTTGCTAGATCTAGTAACTCTAATCTTGACTTATCTATTTATAAATACCTATGGGGATTCTGCTATTTATAGCTTTTTAAAGAAGTGTACTAATTCCTTGAGAAGAACTGATTACACAAAAGCAAATTATGTACATTCTTGTGTATCTAACAGATGAAATCTTCAAGCTTCTACTCACTAGAATACATAAAAATTCTTAAATTTAGCCAAGAGCACACTACATATTCTGATTCTTCTTCTACCTCTGCTCATCCTCTGAGTATAAGACAGAGTCCTTACCCAAGCTGCAACAAGAGTGAGGCCTTCTTTGAATCGGTCTTTGTTAGCATTTGCTGAGCTCTTATTGTACACATCTGAAAATGGTTAATCTTCCCTATCAGTATTTATCATGTCCCTCCGTCTCCTTCAGTATTCTCTGAAAAATACAAAATATTCTGAAAGAATGGACTGTCTGTGTGGCTATGTCTTGATTTCTGTTTCTTACATAAAAATGTTGTGTCTAGTTTCAGGGCTTCCCAAGAAAGGAACATATACAATTCCTTCTGATGAAAAAGAAACACGTCTCCTAATGGTATCTGTTCAAACAGAGAACCCAAGTCTTTCAGTGTTAGGGCACAGCCTTTTTTCATTAGGGTTTCATTCATACTTTGAGTAAGAGCCACCATTTTGTCTATGTTTTAAATAAGTGGAATCTTAAGAGAGTTTAAGCAACTTACTTAGGATCACCCAGCTACTGAGTAGCAGAGGCAAACTCAAGTTTCCAAATTTACCTTCTGTGCTGTTTCCCTATCGCACATTCTTTCATCTTTCCTTGCCCAAGAGGTTGAAGGGAGTAGATCTTTGTTAAATCCATGAAAACCTTGTTTCCATCTCCCAGATTCCACAACTGGTTTCAGGGTGAGTTGGCAGAGACCCAGCAATTGCAAACCTTCTAAAAATTATTCATGAGCTTTCAATTCTTATAGGAAAGATATCAAAATAAAGTACTTTTTCTCTCATTGAAAATGAGGGAAATCTTGTCTACGGTAGGTGTCTCTTCCCCCATTTTGCATTACTTTTTCTAAATACTTGCCAAGCATATCTAGCAACTGATTAAAATATCCTACCTGAAATCCTGACTATATCAGACTATGGTTTCAGTATATGGAATATACTTTGAATGTTTACTTTTCTTTTAATTGATATTTATCAGTAAGCAACTTTCAGTACCCTGTATGACATCTGACTGCTCAAATTCCTTTTTCATTTTCTCCCATTTCAAAAAAGCTGAAAGATAAGTTTAGTCTTCCAGCCATTATTTACTGTCCTTAATTCCATACTTCTTTTTAATTCTTTGAGGAATCTATATGGTATTTTGTAAACTATCAATATAGGTAGTATTAAATCTAAATAAAAGTTCAAGGAGTATTGGAAGAAAAAATATAACCTGGGAAAAAATAGGTATAATACTCAGAATATTTCAGAATAGGGCAAAACTTTATCAAGTATTTAAGCCCCAGCTAAGGTTGTGCTAAAAACTGAGAATATGTAAATAGAAAGACCTTGCTTCCAAAACAGTGTATCAGGTGGACATACACACACAAACAACCCAATGACACATCTGTAAGCTTGAGGTAACATCATGGTACCTCAGACGGTAAAGAATCTGCCTGCAATGGAAAAGACCTGGGTTTGATCCCTGGGTCAGGAAGATCCTCTGGAAAAGGAAATGGCAAACCATTCCAGTATTCTTGCCTGGGAAATCCCATGGACAGAGGAGCCTGGCAGGCTACAGTCCTGGGTGTCACAGACTTTGACACAGCTAAGTGACTAGACTGCCACCACAAAATCATGGAAAAACAAATCAGAACATTTCTTCACCCCATTTACATCTTTTTGGCTTCATATTGTTCTTGAGGTCAAGTCTAAAACCTTAAGGAAAGCCAATGATAAGGTTATTTAGGTTATTTGTCTTCAAAGTCAGGACTCTTTTGCAGTGAAAATTAGGTAATAAAAATATTTCAGAAGAGTTCACTGTATTGGTGGACCTATAAAACAGCTCTATTCGAAAGTAGTTTTTTTTTTTTTTCTACAGAGTATCTACACTTATTTGGAATAGAGCACCATGCCCTTGATAGACATTTTGAATGATAATAATATATTCACAATGATAAATATTTTGAATCCTTCTTCCACTACCCCTGATTTATGAAGGGAGTGGCTATCCCTAGCCACTTGTGCCTGAGCCTATTTGAGTGAAAGGTGATGCTTACATCATATCCAGATAAGGTCTGGGAAGAGAGGCAAGATGTTGCTGGTCATCTTCCATATTCAGGCACATTCAAAATTAGCAGGGTCACTACACACATGACTGTCACATGGTACCCCAGGTGCAATGGCAGAAGCTGGAGCTTTCCAGACCTGTATGAGCCTATCTCAATAAGACATAAACAAATAAAAGACTCAAGTAAATTCTACCATTGAGCAGAACACTTGGTAACAGAAGTAACAAATACTGGGTGCCAGCAAATAAGAATAAAGTGGACAGTTTCCCTGGGAGGCACTGCATGTTCTGGCCTCTATCTGCCTATTAGCCTCATCTCTCCCTCGGGCTTTTGTGGTTTAATAACATTGACTGCTTTACAGTTTCTCAGTAGTTATTTGTACCTGTCCTTCTCAGTACCTCTACACTAAAACATGCTTCATAGCTTTCCTCTGACTGTTCTTCATCCTGTGAGTTCCTTTCAGATACCAATTCAAGCAACACTTTCTGAGGAAAGCTGTCCTTGACTCATTGGTCTTTTTAAATCTTTTTGTTATATGCCTATATAGAAGCCTTTTTTTTGTTTGTTTGAAGACTTTCCTCTGTTTATAATTACAAAGATGTTAGTTTGAATGACATATTCATAACTGATTCAGATCTGTCTCCTCCAGGAGACTGGAAGCCCTTTGAGAATGAAACATTATGGACTTTCTTTCACTATATCCCTGAGGTTTTCCAAGAAGGCTATAATCCGCAGGGTTGAAAGAGTCGGACACAATTGAGCAACTGAGCACACACACACTCAAGCAATGCTATTCGGTGAATAAATAATGTATCAAGTACAGTAGTTAGTCAAAAATGTTCATTCTTTTCCCCAAAGGAAATTTAAAGAAAGAATTATCATCATGGAAATGAGTTATTTTGGAAAGAATGTCTCAGAAGAGATAACATGTGAAGCATTCATTATATCACATTTTTAATTGAAATATAGTTGATTTACATGCCGTGTTAGTTTCAGGTATACAGCACAGTGATTCAGTTACACACACACATATGTATATATTCAGATTCTTTTCCCCCCTAGGGTGTCACAAAATAATAGTTCCATGTGCTATATAGTAGGCCCTTGTTGATTGTCTGTCTTATATATAGTAGTGTGTGTATAGTTAATCCCAGCCTCCTAATTTATCTCTCCTTTATCCATAAATTTGTTTTCGATGTGTATCTTTTTCTGTTTTGTAAATAAGTTCATTTGTGTCTATTTTAGATTCCACATATAATTTCTATCATATATTTGTCTGTCTGGTTTACTTCGCTTACTATATTGCTGCAAAAAGCATTATTTCATTCTTTTTTACTTTCTTTTCATCTTAGGCAAATTGCTATATCTATCTATCTACCTTCCTTAGCGTTTTCAGTTTAACTGAATAAAATGAGTTCCTAGCCAAATAATGTCAGAGTTTTTCAAAGCAGTATGATTAGTAAAAAGCACATGTTTGATGTCCTCTCTATGCCCTGGATCTCTAATATATACATGAGGATAATGATGCCAACTCTATAGACAGAGTTACTGTAAAAAGAAAGAAAGGAAATTAAAATGATAAAAAAAAATTCTTTAGTATTTTGGAAAACTTTCAATAATTTGAGGGACAATCTTATGTCCTTCTTCTCTTTTTACCTTTTATATTGGTGATAACCTTACCAATATCTTTTAATTTAATTTAATTGTTCAAGTTTTATCTTAGATGCTTAGATGCAGTTGAATGATTATATGTTCGTATAAATTTTTAGCTGTTAATAACCTCTATCCTAATTTTATACAGCAAGTACATACAAAGAACATTTTTACTTGCTTATGTCTTAACAAAAGAAATTTCATTACTCAGTTTTCATTGTCACATTAAATCCAATAACTGTTGTAAATACTCTTCACATATAGTTTTCCTCCTTTACCTTTGTTCCCTTTCTAGCATCTTTCTTTGGCTTATAAACATCTACAGTTGAAACCAACCATAAAAATATGCTTGTGAAATTCACTTACACCCACAGAGATCACTTTATCATTCATGTTTATAAATATCTAGCTCTCCTCACCTTTTAATTCTGTTTGGAGACTAGTAAATTATTCTTTTAAACATTGAAGAAAATCTAGCTATTAAAATATTGCTAATGGAAACATTAAAAATATGAAGTGCAAATATTTTTTTAATTTATTATTATATTTTGCTGTGGGATTTTAGCCATAATAAAATAGAGTAATTATTTAACTATTACCTCTGGGGATGTGGGAAGATATTTTCCTAATGAGGCAGTATTCTTCCCACTTGTTGATTAAGACTTTTGTGTGGCCTGCTTGTGTGCCCAAGTCTGATTAATGAATACATATCATAAAGTCCATGGGTCTGTGGTTTCTATTAGATGCAAAATATTATATATATTCTGAGGCATCCATTCATAAAATAAAGGAGGTGAAACTTCATTCTTTACTTTCTCTCAAAATTATTCCTAGAGGGTCATTTCATTTTGCTAACTATTTCAGTTTCCATTGGTATGTCTACCTACAGACAATAGTTTATAATGATATTGTTTTGTCAAAATTGCCAGAATGTGAAATGAAACAAAATTTAGATTTAAGAATGTTTAATCAATTTAATAGTTAAATGTTCCTTTATACAAACCATTAAGGGTACCTGAAATTGGGGTATACCACCCTTCATCCTCTTAGTCATTCAACAAATGTTTGTTGAGCATCTTTTATTAATGTGTGTCAAACTTTGTACTATACCTTGGGAATACATCAGTGAATAAAATATTAAAAAGTCCTTACCTTTATGGATCTTATTCTAAACCACTGTGCTTAGTCGCTCAGTCATGTCCAGCTCTTTGTGACCCTATGGACTGTAGCCCAGCAGGCTCCTCCAGCCATGGGGATTCTCCAGGCAAGGATACTGGAGTGGGTTACCATGCCCTCCTCCAGGGGACCTCCCCAACCTAGGGATGGAACCCAGGTCTTCCAAATTGCAGGCAGATGCTTTACTGGCTGAGCCACCAGGGAAGCCCACAATAGTCACAGCCTGTCTTAATAAATAAAGATTTTTTTTGCAATATAGTCGCATTCATTTGTTTGCATATTGTCTAAGGCTGTTTTAATAGTATGAAGAATTCAGTAGTTGTGATAGAGACCATATGGTCCTCAAAGTTTAAACTATTTATTGTCTGGCCTTTAATAGAAAAAGTTTACTTACCCCTCTTCTATGCTAGAGCGATGTAAGAAAAGATAACTAGCTTCTCTCATAAAATATCCCAGAATATCATATTAGATTTATTAAGAATATTCTTCTTATATTAATGTATCTAATATTTATTTATATTTATTGCTCTTTGAAATACAGTTACTCTTTTCTTTTCTATAAAAATTTTAAAGATAGTTAGATTTTTGACCCTGAAATTTCAATTCTACCCTAGAGAAGTTTTAATAAAAATGAGAAATTGTTTAGATAAACAATAGAGAATTAACTTATTATTGAATTAAACCTATTCAGGTATTTATTTTGCTGATATTATTTTAGAGGAAAATCCTGAAAGTGGAAAAACAAGATCTTATATTTTACATTGAAGAGATATTGCCTAAAATAAAGACTGACAGATATAAGTTCTGAAATTTTAAGGTGCTTTACAGGTCTAATGAGTCTATGACACAAAATAATGTCTATCCAATTGTTAATAAATATACACTCTATTTATTGTTAGAAACTTCAAATATTTGAGACAATTTGAAAGAACATCTTGCCATATGATCTAATAACTATTAGTGATGATTGATGTTTGTTTGGAACATTTATATTGAACATTTATTCTAAGTACTTTATTATGTAATTTAATACATGCAAAAACCCTGTGAAATAAGTACTAATGTTATCCATATTTTACAGTCACTTTCTTCTTCGTGTGTACTTACCAGTATTAATTTTAATCCAAAGTACACTTGGAGACTTTAGATCTTACTTTTTCATTTATTGCTGTGCTCAGTTGTGTCGGCCTCTTTGCGACCCCATGGACGTTAGCCTGCCAGACTTCCCTATCCAGGAAATTTTCCAGGCAAGAGTACTGGAGCAGGTTGCTATTTCCTTCTCCAGGGTACCTTCCTAACACAGGAATTGAATCCGCGTCTCTTGGGTCTCCTGCATTGGCAGGCAGATTCTTTACCACTGAGCCACTTGGCAGGGCTACTTTATTAAATTACGTGATGTGATCTGGAAAGCCACCTGGCAGGCACACATACTATACCCTGCAGGAGGCTTAAAGATAACAAAGGGTTGGGAGAGGAGGGGAGGACTTCTCTATTCTTAGTAACAGTCATTGTCTCTCCAAATGGCTTGTATATATATGTATATATATATATTTCCAAACAGCTTTTATTTCATGTCTGAAATATGTGATGTAGAAAAGTGATGGCACCAGTGTCCTCTGTATTTAGTAAACTTTAATTTTTCCTTGGAAAAATATCAGTAGGAACTCTAATGTGTTCTTCCTGTGTAGTAATAGATTATTTTTATATTCCACATATGACCACTGACATAAACCCAGTAACCACACTTGAACTCTAAAGGATATAAAGCTCTATTGTTCAGCAGCACAGGAAAACCTTGACCACAGAGATCAAGAATGCATGTGTCTCCATTAGGGGTTCATTGGTGTAAACACTGCATCGTTTTCAGTGTCACTGTTGACTTCCTAAATTCAATGAATGCTAATGTCAAATAACCAACCAAGTCGCTACTCAATTATGTTTTCTGCTTTTAACCATTTCTAAAATAAAATTACTGTTAGCAGTCAATAATAAATAAACATCTGAACAATTAAATTCTTGAACTTTAAGATGTCAATTTAACTTCTCTATTCTTCATCTATAGTTTGGTAGTTTTGCAGAGTTCTTAGGAGCATTAACTGTAGAATTTGTCTACTAGGTATAAATATTGACTCTGCTGTATCCTGTTTCACTTTGAGCCAGTTATTTAACTTCCCTATGCCTCTGTTGCCATACATGTGAAATGCATGTAATGATACAGATCTTACTCAACTTACAGTGGGGTTATGGCTCGACTAACCCCCATGTATTAGATGCATGTAGAAATGCATCTAATACAGTTAACTTTACGAACATCATAGCTAAGCCTAGCCTACCTTAAACATGCTCAGAACTATTATGTTAGCCTAAAGTTGGGCAAATCTTGTAACACAAAGCCTGTGTGTAAGAAAGTATTGAATACTTCATGTAATTTCTTGAATACTGAAAGAGAAAAAGAGAGTGGTTGTATGGGTGAAGATATTTGTCAGTGTCCTGGTTGTTCACCCTGGTAACCATGGGGCTGACTGGGAGCTGAGACTCACTGCCACTGCCCAATAGCAAGAGAGTGCCGCACCACATAACAAGACTGGGAAAAATCAAAATTCTACATTTGAAATACAGTTTCTGCTGAGTACATATCACTTTCCCACCCCTGTAAAGTCGAGAAATCCTAAACCAAACCATCAAAAATGAGGGACTCTCTGTAATGATAATATTAAGAGGAATAACAATACTTACCCTATAAAGTTCATATGAGGGTTAAATAAATGAATAAATAAAGAAGGCTGAGAATAGTGTGTCTGGCACCTGGAAAACACTCAATAAATACTAGTATTATTTTTTTGTTGATTTGAGTCTCTATTTTAGATATTGAGTGTATGAAAAATGGTAGAACAACTATTCATCCAGTTGTATACCCAAGAAGTAAAGGCCTGTTGGGAGAGTATTGCTATGTTTTAAAGTGTAAACCTTAAAGAGATTAGTCAAGTTTCAGGAATATTGTTAATATCGTTCATTGCTAAGTCATGTCTGACTCTTTGTGATCATATGAACTTCAGCAGGCCTGGCTTCCTTGTCCTCTGCTATCTCCAGGAATTTGCTCAAGTTCATGCCCATTAATATACTGTTAACATCCCAGAATAATTTATGAGGGATACTCTCCTCTTAGGATATTTAAAACCTACTTAAATATATTGTATTTTCAAATGTTTCAGTATAGTTCAGATTACTGAATATTATTTTCCTATACTTATAAACTACACTCCTATTTCTCCATAGTCTACTCTCTCACGTGCCAGGAGTTAGCCTCAGGAGAGGGCATTCTAGATATTCCCAAAGCTGCTCAATACTGAGCCTAGGGAATATTTTAAAAAGATGAGGCTTGTGATGCTGGGAAAGAAATGCCTCCTAGTAGTGTCATGAGGCTGTATGTAGGGGAAAAGTTAGTCCACTCCACAGTTCTAATAAAAGATCAACAAACTCAGTGGCATCGCTATTTCTGTGTTTCCTCTAAGTTTATACTAATGCAATTTGCCATCTAAACTTTGAAAATTTCATTTCTAACTATCCCTGACCAGGGTTCTTGGCCTCCTTAATCAGTAGAAATTGATCACAGACCAGACAAGAAATTCAGACAAAGCTTTATTAGAGACCCTGCAGCGGGGCCAGGGGAAGGGGGAGCGAGAACAAACAACAGGTCCCCTTGCTTGCCTGCTCCCTGAGGGGGTGAACTTGTTTCATATATGGGGTGAGGGTAGGGATGTGTTCAGGGGTTGGGCCACAAGAATGGCTTAGGTGGCTTGCCCACCACCTAGGTGGTGTTGTGTGCAGGGGGCATGTGTAGTACCCTGCTTTTGCTCCTGAGCCCTGCTTTTGCTCCAGGTTCTTCAAAAGTGGTAGTTGAGTTTGTTGGTCTCTCTGTATCTTTTGTCCAGAATCAGCCACACTCAATTTTAGTCCCATATAGTTTCTTTGTATTTTGTTGCTTGAGGAGAGGTGCATTCAGGTGCATGCACTGATGCCCTGCACTAAAGGTCCCAGCGTTCAGCTTGTCTTATAACTATTACTTTATTAGCAAAAGGTGCTTAACAGGTGCTCACCCCATCAATTGCTTCCTCGCACAGCTTCATCATGCAGATCTTGGGATTTCCAGGGGGAGTTCTGCCAAGCCTGGGTGTATTCTTTACTGGGCTCAACCCTTTTATATGTGCTTTCAGCCACTATATACCTTCAGGGTATTTTATCAGTCTCTACATTCACACGTGTTCAGGTTCCACAATGGTTGCAACATCTGAAAATTCACCCCCTTTTCATTTGCGATCTCTTTTCAAACAATTATAGATCAGCCTGCATTGAGAGGATAATGTCCTTGGGGTTTTCTACTATGAAGTCAGTGTCCTCATATTATAAAAAAGATCAGATGAGAGAATAATTTGAAAGCTATGAAATCTGAATTGTCATACAAACCACAGAATGCTCATGTGCTTTGACTTTCAGATAAACAACAAATTATTTTTTAAGTATGTTCTCAATGTTGTATGGAACACACTTACACTAAAAAATTACATTGTTATTTATCTGAAATTCAAATTTAACTAGCATCCTATATTTTCTTTTACTAATCTCGCAACGCTATGAGAAAGATCTATAAAGGTAGATATTAATGTTATAATGAAGAAAATATGACAAGTACTTAAAATACAGACTGCATTTATGATTTGCTGAAAGGAAGTCATTTACAAGTTATAACTTGATTTGATCTTTTTACTTTAGGAAACAGAAGCATATTTCACAAATAATAAATGTTTTCATATAATTGACTACCCACCAAATATCTAGAACATCAGTAATAAATATGAGTTATTGATACATTGGCATTTGTTTTAAGCTGGATTTAAATTTTTTATTTTAAAAATAAGAAATACTGTGATTATGTGGGGTTTAATATCTATACCAAGGTAATCAGTGATAGTAAACTAGCACAGGGTGTTTTACTAATGCCATTATAACAAATTATTACAAACTTAGTGGCCACAAATCTACGAGTTCACAGTAGGGGAGGTCAGAGGTCTGCATACAGCAAGGCTCAGCAGACTCCTCTGCCCAGAGACTCACTGGGCTAAAAACGCAAAAGCCACCTTCTGAAAACTTTGGGGGCGAATTAATTTCTGTGCTTTTTCAGATTGTTGGCCAAATTTAGTTTCCTGTGATTTGATTTGTTTGCTGACTTTTAGACAGACGTCAGACTCCATTTGTGGAGGCTCCCGCATTTCCTGCCTCATGGCCCACTAGGTCTGCTCTGCTTTCTGACCTTCACTTCTGCCCCATCTCTCCTGCCTCCTGCAGCATCTCTCTGCTGAACCTCTTTTATCTTCCTCTTTCATTAAGGACTCGCATATTGACATTGAGCCCTTTTTGATCCAGGATAACTTTCTTATCCTAAAGTCTGTAACCATAATTCTAGCTATAAGATCCCTTTTGCTGTATTCACAGGGTTCCAGATGTTATGGTGTAGACCTTTTTTTAGAGGGGGTATATTATTCCACTTATCATATAACCCAATACTATGTTAATATCCTGTAACTAAGGCATGTAAAATAAGGCATGTAATTAAGGCATGAGCTTCTCTCTTAGCTCAGTCAGTAAAGAATCTGCCTGCAATACCAGAGACCTGGGTTTGATTCCTGGGTCAGGAAGATACCCTGTAGAAGGAAATGGCAACCAACTCCAGTATTCTTGCCTAGAGAATCCCATGGACAGAGAGCCTGACAGGCTACACAGTCCATGGGGTCACGAGAGTCTGACGTGAATTAGCAACTAAACCACCTCCCCCACACTGCAAGGCATGTAAAAGAGCAATTCCAAATATTTTTTTTAAAAGAAAATCAAACAGAAGGTCAAACTCTCAGAACTTAATTCCAATATAGCTACTAGATTTTTTTTGATTAATAAATTATCTTTTTGTCTTAAAGCTTAAATTAAGAACTACTCAGCCATGTCTGCAGTGGCCTATGGATTGAGAATGGGTCTTCTTTTTTTATAGCCTCTTGGTAAGCCAGTAAAAACCACCTTTCGTCCATGGCAGGCGCAGTTTTGTTCTAGGCCGGTTAATTTAAAGGTAATAAAACTATTTGAAAGGATATTATAGTTGTGATCATGACATATTCTTAAATGAACCAGATCGCATTTGATATATGTGAAAAATTAAAGCTTGGGACTAAAAGTGCTGTAAGAGAAATTTTCTCATTTTTTCTGGTGAGATCTGACATCAGCATATAGATGGCTTCATCAATTATTGAGAAAAAGACTAAGAAAGGACAAAAATGACTGATTGGGATGCTTCATTTTGAAGTCTGAGTTTGAAGCTCTTGGGTTGAATGTACCCTGTTAGTCTTAATCTTTAAGAATTAGCAGATGCTCTCTCACCAACCCATCTATTTAAATTTCTAGTTAAAAAAACCTAATCCACTTAAAAAATTTTAATGCTCTCTGTCAAACATCAGAGTATGTGTGCCAAACTTTAAAGTAATTGCATGTATCAATGAAGTGAAGAAACAGATAAATATCACTTAAGATGAAGCAAAGGAAATTATTTTGAATTATTTTTTTTCCACAGCTATTTTTATTCTCTTCTGTACTCTGTATTCTAAAGTACAGCAGTGAATTTCGGAGTTCTTATGATACTTACCATGTAGTGTCCTTGTTTTGTTTATTCCTAGAAAAGTGTTGTGGATGCCTGGTTGATAAGTTAAAACTGTATTTTAAAAATTGAGACAGAAATGATAATGAATGACTGTTAATTTGCAAGTCATTCATTGGCCCCTTTGCTTTTGTGACACTGTCATTAGAGATAAATAATAAAGGAACCACACTCTTAAAATCAGTACACATAGGTAAACAGTAATGAGCAAAAGTGTGAATCATTTTAAAGGGTCTATTTTCCTAATTAAGGTTAATAGTAATTATTTCTATTATATTTTAAAGACTTGCCTGGGGGCTCAGAGGGTAAAGAATCTGTCTGAACTGCAGGAGACCTGGGTCCATCCCCGAGCTGAGAAGATCCCCTGGAGGAGGGCATGGCAACCCACTCCAGTATCCTTGCCTAGAGAATCCCGATGGACAGAGGAGCCTGGCAGGCTACAATCCATGGGGTTGCAGAGTCAGATAAAACTGAGCAACTAAGAACAATACATTATATTTTAAAGCTTTACTGAAGCATGCAAGTTTGTTATTATTGACAGTGTTAATAGTATCTTTCCAATTATTTAATCTAACATATAGATGTTTCTCTATCAGTTTTCAAAATAATTACTTCTGAAATAATTGCAAACTATTTCTTGTTATTAGAATTGTTTTTAATTCTACATAATCTTGTTCTGAGTTTGTTTTTATCACATCTCACACTGTTCACGCTTATTTAACAAAATATTCCCTCCCAGAAGATATTTTTCTGGACCATGTAAAATGCATAGAGTTTCAACTTAATTTCCACTTCTTAGTAAATAAAGGCATATGCCTTTAGGTGATATTAATTATTTATTAGAAAAAAAAATTAAAGTAACATATATTTATGAATAAAGAGAGAATGAGGCAGTGTAAAAGGAGTAAATGTAGGTTTTTCCAGTTATCCCAAATTACCTGAAAATTATAATGTGACCTTGGATTTGGCTTTGAGTTTTGTCAAAGAAAAAAATATTCTGACACTTGTTAAAATGGTAAGTAAGACTTCATTCAGGACTATTGTGATAGGTGCCAAAACTATCGAAATAGAAGGGATTAAGAACAATTCTGAATACTATAAGAACAACCGGGGATCAATGATGGAAGATGAAAAATTTGATTAGACATTGAAAGTGATCACTTATCAAGGGGGGAGGGGGAAATCCTCTGTAAGCTGACTCAATAGAATTCCTGCTAAACCTGGACACTGCAAAAATGGCAGTGAAGCCCAGGGTCAAGGCCTGAATGAGAAGAGGGCTCAAAGAAACTTGACTGTAGTTAAGGAAAGTTTTTGTCAGTTTCCTCCTGATGAAAGCCAGGGAAGAACATGTTGACATACAGAATTTTCACTGTCCAAAACAATAAAAAATATCATCATGCTCTGCATTTCCATATAGTTGAACTCAGATGTGATTTTATCATTTGGATTTCAGTTTTTCACAAAGCTACCCTGGCCGCCTGTAGGTAGGTAAGTAACATTAAACAGAGTCGGTGAGGTAATGAGCTAAGGGGTTATCTAAGGGTCCTGCAAGGACAGTGACCTGAAGGCATGCTTTGTGTGCTGGAGGAAGAACAGAGAATCCAATGTGAGTGGAGTGAACTGATCAAAGCAGAGAGAAGTAGAACTTGAAGGAAGAAATATATCATTTCAGACTTTGTAGACTATTGGGAGATTTTCAGGTTTAACTCAAATAGGAAGCATTGGAGGGTTCAGACTAATGAGCAAAGACTGTAGGAAGGCAAGGACGCAAGCAGGGAGACCAATTAGGAAGCTTTAGCCCAGAACAGGCATGACGGTGTCCTCTTCCAGGAAGGAAATGTAAAGACGCTGTGTGGTGGTCATATTCCAAATATGTTTTGAAGGTAAAGATGAAAGGTTTGTTGATGAATAAACTTGATTACTGCTAGAAAATGAGATATAAGTTGGTAAAGTTTACAGCAAGAATAGATTCTTTAGGAGAACAGTAGCTTCATTTTTGACACTTTAATTCATCATGTCCATTGGATTTCTAAGTGAAAAAGTCCGAGAGAGCCTAAGAATCTTATTTGAATCCACTAGTCTGAGTGAGTAAATATATGTAGATAGATCCAGTGCCTGAGATCCAGACAAATCACTTATTTTCTCTGTGTTGTACTCCTTTGATCACTCAAGACTGGCCTAGAAATCCTACGTTAGAGTGTCGTCCTGTGTCCCCTTTACTCTGCAAACAACTGCATGGCACTTCCTGAATAGTATTGTGCACGCCTGGTGACTGGCCATCTCCCCCATTATACTGCAAGTTTCTTTTGGCAAGGGACTATAGTTCATAACTGATTCTTGGGTGAAACGGTAAAAAACCTTTGCATTTAAGATAAAATCTAAGTACTCTTCATTTCTTTCTGTCTTGCCTCCTGCTATTCTTCCCTTTGTTTTCCTTAAAGACATACCACATTCTTGACTCTTTTAAGTCTCCTGGCTTTTTTAAAATGCCATTTTCCATCATAAAATGCCTTTATCCCTCATTTCTGATCAAGTCCTGGTTTAAATGCTAAATGTACCCAGCCCTCACCACTATACCAGACACTCAGTGGACCCTTTATAAGATGTTTCGAATACATGCAAATAAAATACTCCATATACTTGCATTGTTGATTAGTCGCTAAGTTGTGTCCTACTCTTTTGAGACCCCATGGACTATAGCCAGCCAGGATCCTCTGTCCATGGGATTTCCCAGGCAAGAACACTGGAGTGGGTTGCCATTTCCTCCTGCAGGGAATCTTTCCAACCCAGAGATTGAAACTACATCTCCAGTTTCTCCTATATTGGCAGGCGGATTTTTTACCACTGAGCAACTGGTGTTGTCATCAAATGTGAATAATACAATGTATTTCTGATTGTTTTCATGGCATAAAACCATAACACTTTTTTGATAAAAATGCTTTAAGCTGTTTTATCTTACAATTGGGAAAATATAAGTTTATGGACTAAGAACCAGTCTCCTGTTTCTATAGCAGCACCTATTTTATAAGTGTGTAAACATTTTCCCTTCTATGTAGAAAACATGTACTTTCCAGAACTAGATAACCCATAGAAATGTTCCATTTTATTCTTCACTATTTTAGCATATGATGTAAAAGCATATCCAAAATGCATATGCATTTCTGAGAAACCATAAGAGCAACTGTTTTTCAAATGTCTTTTATCAAAATTAGAAATTTAAGAAACTCTAATAAAAAGTGTTAACCACTAACTTGAAAATTTTATGCATTAGTGAACAATCATTTTAAAATTTAATGTTATTTTATCTTACAACTCTTCTTTTGTTGAGATAACTTCAATATAAACACCTCATAAAATTCTCTGAAGATTTTCAAACCAATATTTTGAGTATATTATTTATATGGACCAAATTTTAATACTCTTTCTTATTTAAAAAAATATTTATAAAATTAAATACAACTGTTCCCAAATTTATTTAAAGCAGCTGTAGCTAGAGAAATCTTGAAAATACTAAGCATCTCTCTTTCATAAGTAGCAAAGAATATTTATGAAATTAAATATTATTAGTTGTCATTTAATTTAGTTATTTGAGCATATAACAGAGTGAAACTTGTCAACTGAATCAATTTAAATATATTTTATCTCTTCTCTACAATTGCTGAATTCTTTTCTTTGTATGGAAGCCTTATTTAGTAAGAATTCATTAATCATATAATTAGAAGCAACAAATACTTGGAAGCAGTAGAAAGGACTAGATTCATATTCCTCTTAAGAGTTTCTCTCAAGAACCTCTCCATGGAGACATGACAATATGAAATTATCTGATCTGTTATTTTATACTGCTTTTGTAACAGTAACTAATAAATACCATTTTCAGTGCTGTGTATGTGTGCTCAGTTACTCAGTTTTGTCCTAGTCTTTCTGATCCTTCGGACTGTACTTTGCCACCTCCTCTGTCCATGGGATTTTCCGGGCAAGAATACGGGGCTGGTGCATCGAGATTTCCCCGGGGGGAGGGAGGAGGGAGGGAGGAGGGGGGGTTCTGGAGGGGGAGCATATGTAAACCCATGGCAATAACATGTCATTGTATGGCAAAACTAATAAAAAAATAAATTAAAAAAAATTTTTCAAAAAAAAGAATACTGGGGTGGGTTGCCATTTCCTCCTCCAGGGGATCTTCCTGTGGCTCCTGCACTGCAGGTGGATTCTTTACCACTGAGCCTCGGGGAAATCCCTATCGTTTTCAAAAGCTATGTAAAAATGTAAAATTTTTAGAATATGGAAGAAAAAACATAAATTTTTCTATAAGTTTCTGAAATCCAATATAAGAATTAGCCAAAAATTAAAATACTACACTTTGTTACTGCTGCTATAAAATGCTTTTGAAAAATCTGTTTGGGTTAATAAAATATATTCATAGAAGATCAATCTACAAATTCTTTTTATAATTTCAATATTTCAAATTATTAGTATGCTTTTGTTAAAATAAATATACATTTAAAATATATCCCTCAATTAATCCTCTGACACTGTAAATATGGCTTACAAATCTCCAAGATTACAAGAAAAGGAAAAAAAGGAAATGGAAACTTTTCATAATAAAATCATTTTAGAAGGGGTAAAAATTCTGTGCATTCTGTATAACCCATACTCAGGAATATAGATAATAAAATGTAAATATTTATCAATAAAATATATATGTCTTCAAACAAACATATTTCATTGAAACATTCATTTTGAAAGTTTATGAGGCTAAATTTAGGAAAATTAAATCTCAGCGTTATATTAAGAGAGATAGCTAGATGACCCATACAAAACAAAGTTTATTCAAACGTTTTATAGTGATAGAACTTGAGAGTGTTTTCTTCTAATTTCCTTTCAAATTCTCTTTTCCAGTTTAAATTTTAAATTTTCAAAGGATTGATGGAATTATAAAACTTCTTTTCAAAGAAATAGCACACAATCTAATGAATAAAAATTTCTCAAATGTTCATTAAGTTTTTCAAACCAAAATTTATCTTAATATGTATATTAACCATATTATTGGCAGAAGATGATATTCATCAATCTGTAAACGTTCTTGAACAGGTGCTTAATACAATCTGGTGAACTGTACTACTACAATTTGTACTGACAATTTTCAGTGGTATTGTAAAGATCAACCACATCTTTGTTTGCATACGTCTCCCAGAGGATTTGTACTTCTTAATATACATAAAAATGCCGTGGTTTGCTGGTTTCTGTTTATTTTTATATCTTTTCCATGTGTTTATTTCATTTATATGTATCTAGTTTGCTGTGAAAATTATCTCTTGAAATTATTTTCTCAGGTTAATCTCTTGGCGTTTGGAGTTATCATATACAAAGTTTTTCGTCACACTGCGGGGTTGAAACCAGAAGTTAGTTGCTATGAGAACATAAGGTAAGTATTTCTTCGATTGTATTTTCTTTAGCAATTCAAAGCTTTAGTAACTTAAAGTGCAAATAATTTTTGGAAGACAAATTTAAAATTATTTTTTCACATTTTCTCTTGGTGTATTTAAAATAGTTACTGCTAAATAGCACTTAATATGTTTAATAAGCCTATAATCACCACAGATCAAATGATAAGTAATCTTTTTTGAACATACTCCCCTTTGGGGGGGGGGGAGTTAATGACTACATTTTAAGACAAAAGCCAGCCTTAGGATCTTCTTCTCTAAAGCAGTTCTCAGAGCTTAGTAGCTGTGTTTCTTTCTTGTGATTCTTAGTTTGCATGCTGCCATGATTTTCCCTCCACCTTCTGCCCTTTAAAACTGATTTACTGAGACCTTGAAAGTGGTTTATTCAGGAAAAACTGAAGTGTACTGTAGGGAATATTAGAAACAACTGACGTTTGGGTTGCTTGGGAACACTTCTGTAGTTTCAATATCTTGCACAAGATTTATAGTTAGGATTTAGCAAATGTTTGATTACTTTCTTTTACTCCTCACCATTCATAGTAACATGTAGGTTGCTGGTTTTAATAAAGTTGAAAATGACTCATTTTCTGTGGTACACTGCAATAATATCTTCTGCAGTAAAGAATGATTGCACTAAGAATGAATGAGAAAATAAGCATCAGTTTCAAGGCAGTGTCCTCAGTGAGCAGGATTGAATGTTTTACCAAAATTCAGAGGCAGTAAGTTGAAAATATGTAGGAAAGTATGTTCCTGTGTTTTTTTTAAGAAATCAGCATTCTCACACTTACTTTGAAGTAACTTTATTGCAAAACCAAATATATATAATGTTGTTTTATGTCTTACATGTTCTCTACTGAGCCTAAAAGGAAAGCAGAAGCTTCCTTTGATGTCCTGCCTATGTGCTGACCTAAATCTACATGGTATATTTTTCAAGGTTTCTTAGGGAGAATACTTCCTAACAGCTATATGTCTAAGCTCCAGGAGTTCCTGCAACATTAGTTTTGAAATCAAAGTATACACACTATCGTGTACCAGATGAGCATATTTTAAGATTAAGGAAATTTCTCGAGAACTACCCGATTTTGGTAATGCTGCCTTGACTGTGGACACACTTCCCAGCCCCAGTGCACTAGTGTACCCTAGCCTGTCCCATGTAACTGTGGCACAGTTGATCAGTTTCAAAATTCTTGTTGGTCTTTACCAAAGATTTCTGGGTTATTTAAACTTCCTACAAAATTTAAGGGATCTGAGGATGTGTTACGTCTTCATAGCTTTCTCAGCTGGAACACTGCAAATTTCTTCCAGGTCTTGTGCCCGAGGAGCTCTTGCCCTCCTGTTCCTGCTTGGCACAACCTGGATCTTTGGAGTTCTCCATGTTGTGCATGCATCGGTGGTGACAGCCTATCTCTTCACTGTCAGCAATGCTTTCCAGGGGATGTTCATCTTCTTATTCTTGTGTATCTTATCTAGAAAGGTAAATAATTTGTTATCCTTGTCAGTCTTCTAGTATATTTATGCAGCATCAGTTAGCAAATTGATAAAAATCCTCATTTTCATAAATTCATGACTTGTGCCTTTATTGCCTAAATGCAGTACATCTTAGCATTGAAATAATCTGAACACCTGTTGTTCATAGCAAAGTGTGCTTTTAAAAACTTGCTAGTAGGAATATAACTAATACATCTTACATTCACTTGAGTGTATTCTGACAGATAATCAGAAAGCAACAATAATTTATAAAACCAAATATAAGTTTAATGTGATTTGAAAATAATTTGATGTGATTGTTGGAATTAGGTTTCACATTTCTTACTTTATTTTTTTTCTTTTTCTTAGATCCAAGAAGAATATTATAGATTATTCAAAAATGTCCCTTGTTGTTTCGGATGTTTGAGGTAAACAGAACTATGGATAATTATTGGTATGCAGAAATAAAAATGTCCAGCTGTGGAAGGCCAACGTATAAAAATGATTCAAACAAATTGTCCAATTGTTAATTACTAGATAATCAAAAATTTTAAATCCATTTTTCTGTTTACTGTGTAAGAACTGTAGGTAATACAAGATAAAATTATGTGCCATATAGCTATGGTAAACTTTTCTACATGACTTACTTAGCTATGTCAAGAATAGTATTACAGATATTTGGAAAGTAATTAGTTTTTCAGAATGATATCACTGCATCCAAGGAAAGATTTTCTTTCTAACACAAAAAATGCATGAATGTCCTGAAAGAAACCACTGGCTTGATATTTTTGTGACTCATGTTTCCTTTGAAACTAGTCCTCTATCACCTCGGTAATGAGCTCTGTTACAGAAAGTGGAACATAAGAGAATTAAGGGGTAGAATATGAAATAGTAAAAAGAGAGTGATTGTTATAACAATGAGATGTATTGTGACCAGACTTGTTGTTTTGTAAACTAGATGAGAATTGAATAAACACATCTTAGAATTCCATGAGTTGTTCTGAACTTAAAAAGTTTTACTGAAACAACATGTACTTGTTACATCAATTTTCTGTTCCAATAGAAAACACAAAACTTCACAAAAGAAAAAACTAAACATTTCTGTTCTGTCTTTAGGTTAATATTAAAATGAAGTATATGCTCTTTCTATACTTATTCCACAGACTGTGACTTCAAATGCTTATTCAGTAGTACATAAATGTGTCAGAATATAATATTGTTCATGCCTGTAAATGTAAAAATCATGTATATAAACCTGAAGTACTCTATTCCATAACCTTTCAGTGCAGTGAAAAAATAATGTATCTCATTAGACTCATATATTTGAGTTCTTCTTTTTTTAATTTTAGAAATATTATAGTTCACATTGCAATATTCCCTTTTAACTTACTATTTTTAAAAGGGCACTGTAAATATGAAAGTATTCATAAAGTGAATTGCTATTTTTTTCTGTTCAGAAAAGTACACATTAAAAATGTTATTTATGACTAAGAGATCACTGAGAACTGTATAAACTTCCTCAGAGAATATATTTTCTGACAGTATTCCACTAGTAAAACATATCTTCTAAAATGTAAGTCTTCTACCTTCCAATCTTCAAATTAAAATATAGAAGCAGGGATTTTATTTCAAAATATATGTAATTGTTCTTCACTTACCTGTAAAAGTATGCCAATACACTAAACGTTGTGATTTTAACTTAATTTCTCCAGCGGTTAAAATGAAGTCTGTCAAATCTTGCTCTAACAAATAAAATGTTACCTAAATGAATTCTTCTACTGCTTGGCTGAGTCATTTCTCAAGAAAGATAAGCTATCTGCCAATCTCTTAGACATTTTTAGAAGATCTGTGATAATAAGTTTATATTTGATCTTTTGATCTCTTACATGGTTAGCCTATAACCTGTTATCATTATAATTATCACTGTAGGACAGTGCTGTTGGAATAGGATACTGAAAAAGGAATCAGTTCAATCAGTGTGTACGAATTGTGTGTGGTGGGCAGGATAATGGTCCTCCCAAAGTGCCCACATCCTCATCTTTGGAATACATGAATATGTTAGGTTACATGGAGAGAATTAACCAGCTAACAGCTTATCAGCTAACCTTGGCATGAGGAAATTATCCTGGATTATCCAGGTGGGCCCCACGTAATTACAAGGTTCCTTATAAGTGAAAGATGGAGGCAGAAGAGGGAGCCAGTCAAAGCCATACGACATGAGACCTACTCTGCCGCACATTGCTGGTTTTGGAAATGGAAGCAGTCCAGGAGCCACAATATGCTGGCAGGCAGCCTATAAGCTGAAAAAGGCAAGAACATGGACGCTCCCCTAGACCTTCTAGGAGGAAGTCAGCCCTGGTGAACCTTCATTTTAGCCTGGAGAAACTCAATTCCAACTTCTAATCTCCAGAACTGTTACATAATAAATGCTGCTCAATAACATCCATAGTCACAAGTGCTTGGTTTACTGAGGACATTATCATCAATGAAGAGCAGATAGATTTGGAGAGGCTATGAAATAGGAAAACAAAAGTGAAGGTCTATACTGGGTTTCTTTTTCTTTATATCCTAGGAATAAATGCACTGCTTGTGAATCAGATAAAAAGACAATAATAATTTATATTACTTTAAGCCACCAAGTTTGTTGATAATTATTCACAAGTTTGTTGATAATTTTCATAATTTTTCAAAGCAACTATAGGGAGCTAATATTATGGAAATATGCAGGTGATGACATGTTTGAGCTAAGTGAATATTTATATCATTAGAAAAACCTTAAATTCTGTATCTTGTTTTCATCACCCCTCTCATAGGCATCACTGGATGAAGCCTCTGTTCTTTAGCATGAGATTTCATATCCGCTTACTTACCTTTTTATTAGATAAGTAAGGATCTCTTTTTTTTTAATGGCTGTGTACACATGTATTCATGTATGTTTATTGCATTAAATGCCTCATAGCATTTGCCCCCTGTTTTTATTAATCCAAAATAAAAAGGATTCAAAATTTTTTTTTCACTGTGCCATTTTTAAAAATACAAACACGAACATTACGATGACAAGAGTGTGTTAAGATGCTGAATTCAAAAGGACGTACAAAAGTACATACGACTGCTGGTAACACACTTTGGACTTGCAGTGAAGCCCTGCCCCTGAGGCCCAGTAGCTCAGCCTCAGCAGGACCCAGGGTGACCCGCTGTCAGGGGGCTCACCCGCATCCCAGAGCGACACTGTCCCATGTCGTGGACATCACCCATGCCTCCAGACTCCCATACACCACACAGATAATTAACATTAAAAAAAAAAAAAACCCTTTAAAACCACTCAAAGTCTGTGAGATAAAGACACGCTGCCTCCCTGGTTTTCACATTTGCCCTATGAGTCTCTTCCATTTTATCACCAAACTTTCTATAGTTTACCAAATCCCAAATTTCTGGAGCTTCCTCCTTGTTATCATCATTATTCTGACAAACATTTGCTTATCTCTTATGTGTCTTTCTCTATGAGGCCTTTCTGGGTTCACACAAGGAATTTATCACCTCCACCCTGTGGCATCACTCCATCTACCACTCATGTAATTTAACATCTATCATGTTATATTGCAGTTATTTAGCCCAAGCTCAAGATATTCATTATACCAAGTTTTGTTCTTCCTTAAAGGTACTTTCTCTTTTTTGCTTCATGAAGCAATGGAAGAGCTTTCTCCTGTTTTGTGACCACGTGGTTGATGGGACAAGAGAGTCTGGACCCTCCAAACAGTCTGTCTTTGGCTGTTTTGCTTTAGCTATCCCATTTTGAAAGCCCATTGGATGAGCCAGCTTTCTCAGGTAAAGCCCTCCACCCCTGTCTCTAAATGCCATTAGGTGGAAAACGATGGCCCAGCAATCTCAAACTGGTGAAGTGGAGCAGGCAGAGAAATTAGGCTACCAGTGTAGCCTTAAGTTCACAGTAAGGCTTCAACTGTTTTTCTTCAACTGTTTTCCAAAGGGAAGATCTTTGGGAATTTGTAAGAAGCTTGCCAAACGACTAAGTAATGCTTTGTTTTGCATTTGGCAATTACTCCTCATGTATCAGTTCTTTGGGCTCCCTGATGGCTCAGTGGATAAAGAATCTGCCTGAGATCCACCCAGGGATCCCAGTGCAGGTTCGATCCCCGGGTAAAGAAGATCTCCTGGAGGAGGAAATGACAAGCTACTCCAGTATTCTTGCCTGAAAAACCCCATGGACAGAGGAGCCTGGCAGGCTACAGTCTACAGGGCTGCAAAGATGCAGATAAACTGAGCGGCTAAAGACACACACAAATACACACAAACACACACACACATACACACACACACCACTTTTTCACTTGATGGTGAGAGGAATAAATACTAGGATTTGAGATTTCAATCTCTTCAACTTCTAAAATATATCACAAATTCATTAATAAATATTAATTTGTAAACTCTTCATGAGCAAACGAGGATAGAAGGTTTATAGTATTTCAGAGGATTCAATCAAAGAAATTAATACTTTAAGATGCAATTCAAACAATGAGATGAATAGACACCAAAGAAGTATAAGATAAAATCTCTGACTGAGTAAAAATTTACTATTAACCAAAGACACTATAATCCCCTAATAAATCTGTTGATTGATTACACTGTGATCAGGAAAAATATATTTACACACAGCAAAACAAAAAAATCTATGAGAAAGTCTGTAAGCAAATACTCTACAATCTTCATGCTAGGCATAACTAACAAACTATATATACTCATTTGATGATGGCATCATTTTTCAGTCCTTTTTATCAGTGCCCCCCAAGTTAAAAATAACGCTGCACTTCTTAATTTTCCATATATTTAAAGTTATTACATCCATCTTTAATGACATAAAACGAGCTTTTTCTATGTATCAAGATTATTCTCTAATTTTTCCAGCATGAAATCTTTGAGGAGAGCATGCATTATTGATTCAGTATTGATCCAGAAAGAGTACCTGTTGTTCAGATTTTTCTGCTACCTAGAATGTCTTCTCCCATGCAAATTCTGTCCATCATCCAAGACCCCTAGTATGAAGCCTGTCAGATTAATTAATTTAGTTCTTATTAATTTCCCCAGTCACTACAATTATAGCACTTGCAAGGTGTACAGAATAACATAGCACTTAATAGGGGTTGTTATCACTGTGTTCAAACTTAAAGCCTTCAAGTTTTAGACTACAGATGTAAGAGCATTAACTCAGACATGGCATAGAAAGGGGAAGAAAGGACTTTTTCCTGAAATTTGATTTCAGTTTGTTAAATTGCACATCTCATTTAATTCTTACACTAACATATGCAATTTGGTCATCATTTTTCAATGTGAAAAGTGCTCAGTCACACAACTAGGAAATTGCAAATTTAGCAATTAAACTGAAAGGCATGGCTCCTTCTGCTTCTCCATGGAAACTCTGAAGAACTTGTTCAGATGCTCTCAGATTGGAAATCAAAGTGATTGGATTCATACCCAAGTTTCTGCCTCTCAGTCTAGAGCATATTCCACTGTTTCATAGCTACAGACTCAAATAGTGCAAGGATAATATCCCTGTTTACAATTATGTTCTTTTGGGTATGGAAGAATGTGACGTGCTTTTTAAACGTGTTTTCTACATGCATATGCGATTTGAAGTGTGTATTTGACATGTTTTAAGGTCAAGTATTTTTCTTCTTTTCTCTTCTGTTTGCTGCCCTTTCTCTATGCATCTATTCCTATCCTCCTATCCCCACTTACACTAGCAACTAGGCCATTTATTTTAACTACCTGGTATGTATTCTTCCATTTTTTTCTTCCTGTTCATAGCATCATGTTCAAATGGTTGTATGAAATCACATTTTAAAAATACCTCTTATCACTTGGAGAGCTAATGTATGCATTTCATTCATTCCTTTTAAATGATGAATAATATTTCATATTAAGGATGGGCCATAAATTTCACAGCTGGTATGTAATCTGGATTAATGCAATAATACTTTGGAAGATTTCAGTATCTTTCAGGAGTAATGGTCTCCATGCTATGTGGCTTGGTTTTATTGTTAAAAATACCAAACGTCGAGTTATTTTTTTTCTTATGATGGATATGGACCCATGTTGATAAGCCAAAGCACTATAACCCTTTCATTGATATAGAGGTTGTTTATTTCTTTCAACTATTCAGTGAAAATCATGCCATATGTTTGAGATCCACAAAGCTCCTTGAGTATTTTCACTTAAGTGAAAAGGGTTTGAATTACTTACCCTAGATAGAAGGCTTGAGCATGCATTACAATCAGTAGGCAATCTGAAAGTATAGAACAGTTTGCTTATTATTCCATTCAAACCTTATACATCATATGTTTGTATGGTAGTTATGATTACTATAAAATGAGAGGGTCGGTTTAGTTGCAATGGATCTCTTTTGGTGCCAATGTACCACAATTCTAATATCAACCCCCATCACCACTTTGAGGCATTGTAAATAATAAAATCTAAAAAGTATATTATAATTTTATACACTCAAAAATAAGGGGGAAAATAATAGGTTTCCTGCAAAATTGTTTTTCAGGAATATGGTTTCATTTCCTATTGGGCTACAATTTGCCATATATCAGCATCCAAGGGCCAGGCTGCTCAACCTGAAAATGATTATTTTCTTTCTTTTCCTTAATGTATCAGAAGTGGATCTAAAAGAACCTCCAGTATACAGGGGGGTTAATTATCCTGGCAGTCAGTTAAGCTTTGTATGTTTTACGTGATGAGAACAGGGCTCTAAAAAAGACTCCCCACTACTGCTGCCTGCTGTGAAGAAAGAGCGTTGTGCTGCCCACCACTGCAAATATTGTTCAAATTACCCTAAAATTCCCCCTGGTTTTCTGTGCATCGGACTCCTGGAGAGCGGCACTGCTTCACTGAGGTCATTTATTCTGTCACTTCAGCCCACTCGGTAATCATGACAACTACATCTTTCACTCAATCTAGTGCAAGAGGCTTTCCTGCAAGACCTTCTATGACCTGAGTGAGGAAAGTAATTATTCAAACCAACATCACTTCTTGTTTCTCAAGTGCCACCCACTTCTCTGCAGAATTACCTAAATGCTCCCCAATTTGATCTTCTTCTCAGATCAATCTCTCAGATTCTCCTAAAGGAATATGTAAATAAACAGCCACCTCTCATACCTTAGAACTTAACTTTCAGGGAGGCAGCATGGAGTGGTGGGTCACTCGACAGTCAGAAATTTGTTTTCTACCTACAGTGAGAAATGAGGTCTCAGGCCAGTTATTCCCTGTAACTCAGTTTCTCATGTCAGAAAAGATAACAACAAAACCTACTTCATCACATTTCTGTCACAATTCAATCAACTAGTATATGGAAGATAGTTACTACAGGGCTTAGCATACAGCAAGTGATATCAATGATGATGGATTAGCTATAATTTCCATGTGGTTGAACAGCTATTGATTATGCACCTTAAACGTCAGGGACTGTTATATGTATGTGGTGGAATTCACTAATGAAAACCAAAATAATAATTTTAAAAAGGCATGCATTTATTGTATAAAGTGAGGATTTCCATGTTATTGATTTATCAGCAACTTACATCTGAAACTGCTAAGGAAACAGTAAAAATAAAAAATCAGTGATCATGAAGTCAAATTGTAGGTTCACTTTCTTTATTTTCTACCACCTCCCAACCTATACTCCATCTCTACCCTGCCTCATTCAAAATGCCAAATTTCACTGCCTTCCATTGTAAAACTAGTACAATGTCAGAGAGAATGTTTAATGTTCAACATTGTTGACACACCCTTTGGAGTAGGGGTACAGCCAAGACCCCATCACTGCTCTGAACAAATAAAATCCCTGCCCCTGCAAGGCTAAATGTCCTACAATTTAATTAAAATGGTTTACCTACACAAATGTGCATTGACATATTTTTATTTAAATATACATACTGTGAGCATTACCCCTGGAGAAAGAAATGGGAACCCACTCCAGTATTCTTGCCAAGAAAACCCCATGGACAGAGAAGCCTGGCAGGCTACAGTCTATTGGGTTGTAAAGTGTTGGACATGATGTAGCAGGTGAACAACAACAACTATGAGCACTTACATGAACTTGAAAAATATAATCTCTTCTTTAAACAGTACTTATAAGTGAAGATAATTTGGTTTTCTCAGCTTTCCATATATTCCTAAAAAAGACCAAGAAATTCATACTGGCATCATTTGGGTACTTCATCTCCTTAGTGCAGGACAATTTGCAGTAATTTCATTTGCTCTTACCTAATGTAAAACTTGCCTCTTGAGAAACCTGTATGCAAGTCAGGAAGCAACAGTTAGAACTGGACATGGAACAACACACTGGTTCCAAACAGTAAAAGGAGTACGTCAAGGCTGTATATTGTCACCCTGCTTAGGTAACTTATATGCAGAACACATCATGAGAAACACTGGGCTGGAGGAAGCACAAGCTGGAATCAAGATTGCTGGGAGAAATATCAATAACCTCAGATATGCAGATGACACCACCCTTATGGCAGAAAGTGAAGAACTAAAGAGCCTCTTGATAAAAGTGAAAGTGGAGAGTGAAAAAGATGGCTTAAAGCTCAACATTCAGAAAACTAAGATTATGGCCTCTGGTCCCATCACTTCATGGCAAATAGATGGAGAAACAATGGAAACCATGACAGACTCTATTTTGGGGGGCTCCAAAATCACTCAGATTGTGACTGTGGCCATGAAATTAAAAGATGCTTATTACTTGGAAGAAAGACTAAGACCAACCTAGACAGCATATTAGAAAGCAGAGACATGGCTTTACCAACAAAGGTCCATCTAGTCAAAGCTATGGTTTTTCCAGTAGTCATGTGTGGATGAGAGTTGGCCTATAAAGAAAGCAGAACATCAAAGAATTGATGCTTTTGAACTGTGGTGTTGGAAGCAACTCTTGAGAGTCCCTTGGACTGCAAGGAGATCCAACCAGTCCATCCTGAAGGAGATCAGTCCTGAGTGTTCATTGGAAGGACTGATGTTGAAGCTGAAACTCCAATACTTTGGCCTCCTGATGGGAAGAGCTGACTCATTGGAAAAAACCCTGATACTGGGAAAGATTGAGGGTAGGAGGAGAAGGGGACGACACAGGATGAGATGGCTGGATGGCATCATTGACTCAATGGCCATGGGTTTGGGTGGACTCCAGGAGTTGGTGATGGACAGGGAGGCCTGGTGTGCTGTGGTTCATGGGGTCTCAAAGAGTCAGAAACAACTGAGTGACTGAACTGAACTGAATGTAAAACCATGGATGTGAGAGTTGGACTATAAAGAAAGCTGAACACCAAAAAATTGATGCTTTTGAACTGTAGTATTGGAGAAGACTCTTGAAAGCCCCTTGGACTGCAAGGAGATCCAAACAGTCCATCCTAATGGAAATCAGTCCCGAATATTCATTGGCAGAACTGATGCTGAAGCTGAAACTCCAATACTTTGGCCACCTGATGCGAAGAACTGACTCATTGGAAAAGACCCTGATTCTGGAAAAGATTGAAGGTGGGAGAAGAGGATGATAGAGGATGAGATGGTTGGATGGCCTCACCAACTCAATGGACATGAGTTTCAGTAGGCTCTGGGAGTTGGTGATGGACAAGGAAGCCTTGTGTGCTGCAGTCCATGGGGTTGCAGAATCGGACATGAGTGAGCGACTGAACTGAACTGAACTGAATGTAAAACCATAGAAATCATGCTCTTTTAAAACACATGCTTGATTTCTTTATGGAGAAGGCAATGGCAACCCACTCCAGTACTCTCACCTGGAAAATCCCATGGACGGAGGAGCCTGGTTGGCTGCAGTCCATGGGGTCATTGAGAGTTGGACAAGATTGAGCAACTTCACTTTCACTTTTCACTTTCATGCATTGGAGAAGGAAATGGCAACCCACTCCAGTGTTCTTGCCTGGAGAATCCCAGGGATGGGGGAGCCTGGTGGGCTGCCATCTATGGGGTTGCACAGAGTCAGACACTACTGAAGCGACTTAGTGGCAGCAGCAGCTTGATTTCTCTAAAAGCAAAAGCAAATGAACTATTTTAATACTTGAGAAAAAAAATAGAAAGGAATCTTCAGTAGAAAGGAAGAAATATTCTTTAATAAAGACTTGCTTATATGTAAAATGCATTTGTTTTTACCTATTTTTGTCCTATTTAAGTTTCCAGCATTGTTTCCTGAACAATAAGATGCCTTTGTTATTATATATGGGCAATTTCTAGTTTCCATATTTAGTAAGCTAGATATTGCAAATTTTTGAGATAGATGAACCAGGAATTCTATTAGTTACTAATTTAAGAATGCATACATTTTGTTTTATCTGTCATTTACACCTGCATACTTCATCATTCTGATGAAGAATGCCTCAGAGGTCAGAAACATAGTGCTTTATTCTTTTTTGTGCTAAATTGTAGGACATGTTTAGCATTGTGTGATATTTTCTCTCAAGTAGATTTGCATGCATAGCTTGGAAACTGAATAACTACATAAGCAAACTTTTTTTTTCCACTTGTTGGGATAAGTAGAGTAAGAGACTGGCTCTTGCTCATCAAATCTCTGTTTTCTTGAGAAGCAAGAGTATAATGGTATTTCCTAGCATCCTTCTGTTTTCTTTACAAATCTCAGAAAAGGTAATTGGATTAATATGTACCCTTGCACTTGGACATAATGTGATTTCATACATGAAGCATTATGTACATTCACATTTCTTACAAAATAAATAGACCAACTAGATATTACTAATGCAAAACACATAAAAGAATTGAGTCCAAGCAGAAATAAGGGTACAGCCATAAAATAGAGTTAGAACTTAAGTGCTTTATTCATCCAGGTTCTGGCCTGTTACCTGTTTTTATGTAACCACATCCCTCCAAAACCTGGTGCCTTAGAAACATAATTTATTATTGTTTCTCATATTTTTGCTGGTTAATTGGGCTTCAGAGGATACCTTTCACTCAGGGTTTCTCATGAAGATACAGTCAGATATTCACTGGTGCTACAGCCATCTGACATGGCCACCCACTACCATCTCCACAAGGGCTGCCAGCCAAGCATCATTCATGGTCTCTGCACATTATTTGGGTTTTTCACATAGCATGGACTCTGGGGTCCTTGTGGCAGCATCTCTAAAGCAAACATTCCAACAGTCCATGGTAGAGAATGAAAGGTGTCTTACCTCCTGGCCTCTGAAGGTATAATGTTTACTTCTACCAAAGTGGTCCACTCAGATTTAAGGGGTTGGAGAAATAGATCCATCTTTTAATGGAGTGACAAAGTCACATGCATAAAAGCATATGGAATAGGGAAATATTATTGAAGTCATTTTGGGAAACTATAATCTGCAGTGACTTTTATGCTCTTGCTAATATCTATGTGTTGAGCTTCCCTGGTAGCTCAGCTGGTAAAGAATTTACCTGCAATGCAAGAGACTCCAATTCAATTCCTGGGTCGGGAAGATCCAGTGGAGAAGGGATAGGCTAACCACTCCAGTTTTCTTGGGCTTCCCGGAGTGCCTTGGCTGGTAAAGAATCCACCTGGAATGCATGAGACCTGGGTTCAATTCCTGGGTTGGGAAGATCCCCAGGTTGGGAAGATTCCCTGAAGAAAGGAATGGCTACTCACTCCAGTGTTCTGGCCTAGAGAATTCCATGGACTGTTTAGTCAATGGGATCACAAAGAGTTGGACATGACTGAGAGACTTTTAGTTTCATGTATTACAATAATATCTTTCATTAGACAAAGCAATGAATTCAATAGGATTGTTTCCTGAAATATCCCTGAGTATAATATGATGAAGTCACACCAAACAACAATTCATTAAGAACAATAAAAGCCATAAAATTACTAAATTATATGACTCAGATAACTATGTGCTATTATTATATCTGAATCCATATATTGTACTTGAACTGTGAAATTCCAGTTGTTCAAACTGGATTTAGAAAAGGCAGAGGAACCAGAGATCAAATTGCCAATATTCACTGGATCATTGAAAAAGCAAGAGAGTTCCAGAGAAACATCCACTTCTGCTTTATTGACTACACCAAAACCTTTGACTGTGTGGATTACAACAAACTGTGGAAAATTCTTCAAGAGATGGGAATACCATACCACCTTACTTGCTTCCTGAGAAATCTGTACATAGGTTAAGAAGCAACAGTTAGAACTGGGCATGTAACAAAAGACTGGTTCCAAATCAGGAAAGAAGTGTGTCAAGATTTTATATTGTCACCCTATTTATTTAACTTATATGCAGAATACACCATGCAAAATGCTGGGCTGGATGAAGCACATGCTGGAATCAAGATTGCAGGGAGAAATATCAATAACCTCAGACAATAGAGGATGAGATGGTTGGATGGCATGACTGACTCAATGGACTTGAGTTTGAGTAAACTCTTGGAGTTGGTGATGGACAGGGAAGCCTGGTGTGCTTGGATCTTTGAGTCCATGGGATCTCAAAGAGTCAGAAACAACTGAGCAACTGAACTGAACTGAACTGAAACCAGAGGTAGATTTAAAAATCCATGTCTATATCAGTATTACCCATATTGTATCCTAGTGTTCCAAATACAAGTATTTGAGTATTCTCATTAAAGTTAATAAGATCTTATTTGAAAAAATAAAATAATATAGGTATTTCATAAGTAAAAATTTTTGGAAAAGCCTGAATAGTTCACCCATAACCACTAACCAGCTCTACCACGGACTTAGTCAGCCTGTCAATTCTTTCAAAATATATGAATTATTGCTGTTTAAAAACACACACACATACAAACAAAAGTGTTGATTTATGCTTAACATAGTTTCCCTTACCTTTTTTTTTTTTAAATCAGGGTATAGTTATTCAGTTGTTTTAGGGTTTTCCATGGAATCTGCTCTTTGTATCAGGTGGCCAGAATATTCAATTTTTAGCCTCAATCCTTCCAATGAATATTCAGGGTTGATTTCCTTTAGGACTAACTGGTTTGATCTCCTTCCTATCCAAGGGACACTCAAGAGTCTTTTCCAGCACCACAATCAAAAGTATTAGTTCTTCAGCACTCATTCTTTTTTATGGTCCAACTCTCACATCCATACATGACTACTGTAAGAACCATAACTTTGACTATAGGAACTCTGTCTGCAAAGTGATATCTCTGCTTTTTAATATGCTGTCGAAATTGGTCATAGCTTTCCTTCCAAGGAGCAAGCATCTTTTAATTTCATAGCAGCAGTCACTGTCTGAAGCGATTTTGGAGCCCCCCAAAATAAAATCTGTCACTTCTTCACATTTCCCCTTCTATTTGCCATGAAGTGATGAGACTGTATGCCATAGTTTGTTTGTTTGTTTGTTTGTTTTAATGTTGAGTTTTAAGCCAGCTTTTTCAGTCATGAAGAAGATGCAAGAGATGTGGGTTTGGTCCCTGGGTCAGGAAGATCCTCTGGAGGGGGAAATGACAAACCACTCCAGTATTCTTTCCTTGAAAATTTCATGGACAGAGGAGCCTGAAGAGCTACAAGAGCTACAGTTCAAGGGCTCCAGAGAGTTGGACATGACTGAGTGACTGACCATACACACATTTTCCTGTGAAAGCAATAACAAAAGAAGACTCAGTAGCTTTATTAAGTAACAAACCAAGAGCATATATTATTTATGCAATGTTACAAATGATTGGGTAATTGAGAGCCCAGACAACTCCCTACTTGTGGTGTAGTGAGAATTAAAGTTCTCCCTAGCCAATATACAGACAAATATCAAGCAATGAACTTTACAAATACATTGATCCTAATACTAAACTTCAAGGTTACAAGTGTAAAATCCAAATTCAGTGTGAAACCTACAAATATTTTTCTTTCACTCACTCGATAATTTTCATAGCAGTTTCAAGTTCAGAACATACTTAAAAATATTTAGTTCTCAAAAAAAACTATTATCCTAAAATTTAGATGAATATATTTTGTTTTTTCAAGATGGCACATAATTTATTTTTATTAGTCACAATTATCACTCTATATTTAATCATTGTGTAACTAGTTACAATGTAGTATTTTCTAAACTAATGTGAATTAACTAATATTTAGTAAGTAAATGAATGCATATTCAAGTATTTTTTATTGAAGTAGAGTTGATTTAAAATGTTGTATTAATTTCTGCTGTACAGGAAAGTGATTCAGCTATACATATATGTATTTTTTTCTTACATCCTTTTCTGTTATGGTTTATTGTAAGATATTGAGTATAGTTTCCAGTACTATACAGTAGGACCTCATTGTTTACCCATATTCAAGTATTTTTAAGGTTATATAATCATATCCAGTTCTGGCTCTGCTTTAGGTAGTTGATGCTATTACAGAATAACATTTCTACATAGTGCTCTGACTAGAAAGAAGACAAATACTTAATATGAAAAAATTAGAAAGTTTACATATACAAGAAATCAATTTCAAAAGTTTGATATATTTACTGAGACCAAACTTAACCTATATCCTATTTTCTCTCTCCATGACAATGTGAATCAAAAATACATGACCTGAAACAGATTATATACTAAGATTGCATTTCATCTCACCCAGATCAAGTTGTAGAACTTTTTCAAAATGACAGATTCAAAAATAAAATGGGTGCTATCCAAGACATTAAAGAACTTTTGAGTCTCTGATTCACTATGATAGTTTACAAAAGAGAAAGAGAAGTAATGAAGTTGTGTTTAAGTAAAAATGAATTTATAAATTAGAAAGGAAATTAAAGACATTTTTAAAGGAAAGTAATTTGCAAGGCTACCTCCCTGGAAGCTACACAAAATTTAAGAGGCAGCTACTGAATCTGAAAACAGCATTTGATGATATCTTCCCTGTCTACGCTTTTAATGTATGATTTGTATGCAATACTTCCAAGTGCAATGAGAGTATTACTGACTACTGAATCAGACATAATCACCCGATAGACCGAGAGGGGGAAGCTGAAGATAATAGGGAAAGGGTGAAAAATCTGATGTTCAAAAAGTGTTTTTCTCTGAAACCACCCAAGCAACAGAGCCCATGAACACTGCACAAATCATTAGGAGGCCTTTGCCACAGTGTACATCTATCATTTTTAAAGAGAAAATTACCACCACCAAAATATTAGCCTGTTTCCCTTAGCACTCTGCCTCTAATAAGCTAAATCTTAAAGCGAGCAATAATTGCCTTCTGGTGGCACTAGAGGTACTAGCATGTTTGAAATGAAGAAAGCTTGGCTTTAGTTAAACTCATTTTTAAGAGGTGACATTCCAAAAGTATTGTATGCTAATGGAAACCAATGAAAAGATCTGTAGACAGTAACCTGATCACTGAAAAACAGACACAAAAAAATATTGATTTATAAGCAAGGGATGATAGCTAAATTTAAAAGAATTGCCTCCCTTATTGAAAGAATGCATTCCTGAGGGAAGAACATGTGAAACAGCCTTGTTCCTATGATGTTAAAGACAAACAACACCCTATAAAGATTAACATATAATAATACAGAAAATTGCAACAATTAAGTTATCTAAGTATAAAAATTGACCAAATTTAATATTTTCCTTATTAAAATGTTGGTTTTAAAATAAACATATTGTAATTTACAACCTTCTTTCTGATAGGAAAGTAAAAACCTCAACTCTTAAAAAATCTGGCAAATATTGTCACTACCATGTATATTTAAATTCTGTTTTATCTTTAAAATCCGTATAATTTTATGTCCTGTGTGACATGTAATGAAGAATTAGCCTTACCCAAAGAGAGGTCTGAACTTTTCTCTCAACTCTTGGAAGGTGGTCTCAAGGTTCCTGGGATATGTGACCCAATGGGAGTGTCTTTGCTGGCCTAGGGGCTCTGACCTTCACAGCCTATCCATGGGATTTATGATGGGATATTTGGGCCACACCATATTAGCTCTGACCTCCAAAGGAACTGGAGGCTAAAGTATTAGTTCAGTCTTGGAGGCTAGAGATTAAAGGTCAGCTGTGCAGGAAATATATAATCAAGCCAATAAAAATTCTGAACACCAAAGGCTCTGGTGAGCTTCTGTCCATGGAATTTTCCAGGCAAGAATATAGGAATGGGTTGCCATTCCCTTCCCCAGGGATCTTCCTGACCCAGAGATCAAACTCTGGTCTCCTGTACTGCAGTCAAATTCTTTGCCATCTGAGCCACCAGGGAATCCCACAGACATACAAAAATAGCAACTGATTTTTGACAAAAACACAAGACATCGCAATGGAGAAAAAACAATAATTACAGTAGCAATGTGTCCATGTAAAAAAATATGAAGAGGATAGAGACTAAAGGTCTTACCCATCCATTAAAGAAAAAAACAAAAATAGATCATAGGCAAAAATATAAAATGCTAAATTATAACCCTTTTGCAAGAAAACATAGAAAAAATCCAAATAATCTAGAGTTTAGGTATAACAAAAGTATAGTTTATGAAAGAAAAATTGATAACTTCAACCTTTTTTTTTAATTAAAAACTCTTCTGCAATGACACTGTCAAGAGAATAAAATGACAAGCCACATGCTGGGGAAAATATTTGCAATTCACATATCTGTTAAAGCATTTATACCCAAAGAAGTCTAAAACTCAACAATAAAAACCAAACAACACAACTTAAAAATGGGCAAAAGATCAGGGCACTTCACCAAAACAGATATACATATGGCAAATAAGCATATGAAAACATACTCAACACCCTTTGTCATTAGAGAAATGCAAATTAAATCAACAAGGAGATAGCACCACAGGCTGATCAGCAGGACTAAAATAAAAAAAAAAAAAATGACAATATCCATTGCTGACAAGAATGTAGGGCAACAGAAACTCTTTCACTGCTAGTAGGAATGCAATTGCCACCACTCCAGAACACAGCTTGGCAGTTTCTTACAAACTAAACACAGTCTTATCATATGATGCAGTAATCATGCTCCTATATATTTACCCAACTGACTTGGAAATTAATGTCTACATAAACCTGTACATATTATAGAAGCTTTATTCATAAAAACTAAATATGTTAACAACCGAGATGTCCTTCAGTAGGTGAATTAATAAACAAACAGCGGGATATCCATGAAATGAAATGCCATTTGGTGATTAAAAGTAATGCCCTATAAATCCTGAAAAGACATGAATGAAGTTTAAATGCATATTAATAAGTGAAAGAAGGCAGTAGGATAAAACTATATATTGTATAATTCCATATATATGACATTCTCAGAAAGCCAATATTTTATTTTATTTTATTTTTTTTATTGTTTTTGCCATACAATGCCATGATATCACCATGGGTTTACATATGCTCCCCCTCCAGAACCCCCCTCCTTCCTCCCTCCTTCTTCCCTCCTTCCTCCCTCCCAAACAAACAGATCAGTGGTTGCCCAAGAGAAGCAAGGAAGTAGATTTATACATGGGGAAATATTACAGTACAATAGATTTTTTAGTGCAGTGAAACTATCCTGAATGATACTGTAATTGTGGATACATGATACTGCACATTTGTCAAAAAATACAGAAAGATACAGCAAAAAAGTAAATCCTAAAGCATGCAAATTTTAAAAATCACTTAGAAAGTTGAGGGGTTCCAGAATGTATATAACTCTACAGCAAGCGTAAGATACATCCTCACTGAAAGAAGATGGGGTGAAGAGTGCTAAGTGAAGCAACTTTGGAAATGAGTAGTCTATAGGACTAAAGGGAAAAAAAAGAAATGTACATCCACACTCTATTCTAATTGATAAAATTGTTTCTTATGAGTATATGGGTTAATAATTCTGAAATCACTGTTCATGTATAATGGAATTGAACAATTAAGTAAAAGTAAGGTGGTAGCTGACAGCCAAATGTCTCACTTTTGGAATGAGAATTTTCAGTTAAACAAGCAGGGGTGGTTAGAATTATATATAAGGCAATCCATTAAAGTTGGTGATATCAGTATGAGCTGTTTAATATAGATACAGATGATCACATATTGAAATGTGTGTAAATGTGTTCATGAGCTGTGCACGTTTGTATAAGTTGGTTGGTAGATCATCATCTATTTAATTTCTCTATCATCTGAGAGAGTTTAAAATGATAACCTGATAAACAATGAGCACATCTAACACTCAAATCTTGATTTTGAATATTATTCTCCAATAAAAGGAACCGGGCTTCTTGAAGGAATGACTATTCTAGGATTAGGGCAGGAAGTATACAAGATGAGGCTGGGCTATCTTGTAGTGCCAGAAACTAAGGAAGTGCTCAATTTTTTTTTAAGTGATGGAAATATATCAAAAAGGTTAATGGAAAGAAACCCCAATAGTCAAAGCTAGAACACAACTAATCTTTGACAGAAAGGATGAGTTTCTCTAGTAGCTCAGATGGCTCAGATGGTAAAGAATCTGCCTGCAATGCAGGAGACCCAGGTTCAATCCCTAGGTTGAGAAGATCCCCTGGAGAAAGGAACACATCTCTCTCCATATCCTTGCCTGGAGAATTCCATGGACAAAGGAGCCTGGCAGGCTACAGTCCATGTGGTGGCAAAACATTGGACACAACTGAATGACTAACACACATACAAGGGCTATACACTGCAGGAAAATTAATCTTTTCAAAAAATGGTACTGAACAACTCTATATCCACATGCAAATAAATAAATAAATAAATCCACACACAGACCTTTACCTCTCACAAAAATTCAAACTAGAGCTATGTAAATGTAAAGTGTTAAACCATGAAGGTCCTAGAAGATGACAAAGGAGAAACATGAGTTGACCTTTGGTTTACAGTGGCTTTTTAGATAATACCAAAGGCATGATTCATGAATGAAATAATTGATAAGCTAGACTTGATTAAAATTTTAAAATTTCTGCTGTGAAAAAGGCAGTATTAAGAGACTAAAAATACAATGTACAGACTTGGGGGAAATATTTGCAAGATACATCTGATAAAAGACTGTTTTCTAAAGAATATAAAGAACTCTTAAAACTCAACAATAAGAAAATGAACAGTTTAATTGAAGACAGAGAAAAGACCTAACAGATTCATCATCAAAAGATATGCATATGACAAAAAAGCATATGAAAAGAAACTCAATACCACATAGCACTAGGGAAATGCAAATTAAAATAATAAGATACCACTATGAAAACTGCATACATCCAGAAGACTGACAACGCAAAATGCTCGTGAGGATATGGAGCATTCCATATGATTCTTTGCTGGTCAGAATGTGAAAGAGCACATCCACCTTGGATGACAGTTTGGTAGTTTTTTCCAAAGCTAAACATATTCTTACCATACGATACTACAATCACACTGCTTGGTATTTACCTAACAAAGTTGAAAACTTATGTCTACACAAAACAGTTGCACACAGGTATTTATACCAGTTTTATCCATAATGGCTGAAACTTGGAAGCAACCAAGATGTCCTTCAATAGATGATTGGATAACTAAACTGTGGTACAAACAGACAGTGAAGTAATATCAGTACTAAAGAGAAATGAACATTGGGGTATAGGTGGCTCTTTCAATTCTGGTTTCCTCGGTGTATATGCCCAGCAGTGGGATTGCTGGGTCATATGGCAGGACTATTTGCAGCTTTTTAAGGAACCTCCACACTGTTTTCCATAGTGGCTGTACTAGTTTACATTCCCACCAACAGTGTAGGAGAGTTCCCTTTTCTCCACATCCTCTCCAGCATTTATTGCTTGTAGATTTTTGGATTACAGCCATTCTGACTGGTGTAAAGTGATACCTCATTGTGGTTTTGATTTGCATTTCTCTGATAATGAGTGATGTTGAACATCTTTTCATGTGTTTGTTAGCCATTTTTATATCTTCCTTGGAGAAATGTCTGTTAAGTTCTTTGGCCCACTTTTTAATTGGGTTGTTTATTTTTCTAGAATGGAGCTGCAGGAGTTGTTTGTAAATTTTTGAGATTAATTGTTTGTCTGTTGCTTCATTGGCTATTATTTTCTCCCATTCTGAAGGCTGTCTTTTCACCTTGCTTATAGTTTCCTTTGTTGTGCAAAAGCTTTTAATTTTAATTAGGTCTCATTTGTTTATTCGTGTTTTTATTTCCAATATTCTGGGAGGTGGGTCATGGAGTATCCCGCTTTGGGTTATGGCAGAGAGTGTTTTGCCTATGTTATCCTCTAGGAGTTTTATAGTTTCTGGTCTTATGCTTAGATCTTTGATCCATTTTGAGTTTATCTTTGTGTATGGTGTTAGAAAGTGTTCTAGTTTCATTCTTTTACAATGGCTGTCCAGTTTTCCCAGCACCATTTGTTAAAGAGGTTGTCTTTTCTCCATTGTATATTCTTGCCTCCTTTGTCAAAGATAAGGTGTCCATAGATGCGTGGATTTATCTCTGGGCTTTCTATTCTGTTCCATTGATCTATATTTCTGTCTTTGTGCCAGTACCATACTGTCTTAATGACTGTGGATTTGTAGTATAGCCTAAAGTCAGGTAGGTTGATTCCGCCAGTTCCGTTCTGCATTGTTTATAATAGCCAGGACATGGAAGCAACCTAGATGCCCATCAACTGATGAATGGATAAGAAAGCTGTGGTACATATACACAATGGAATATTACTCAGCATTAAAAAAAAATTCATTTGAATCAATTCTACTCAGATGGACCGAACTGGAGCCCATTATCCAGAGTGAAGTAAGCCAGAAGCAAAAACAATACAGTATATTAACACATACATATAGAATTTAGAAAGACAGTAACGAGAACCCAACATGCGAGACAGAAAAAGGAACGCAGATGTATAGAATAGACTCGTGGACTCTGTGAATGAGGGAAAGGGTGGGATGATATGGGAGAATGGCATTGAAACATGTTAATTATCATATGTCTAATCAATCGCCAGCCCAGGATTGATGCTCCGGGCTGGTGCAACGAGATTTCCCGGAGGGAGGGAGGAGGGAGGGGTTTCTGGAGGGGGAGCATATTTAAATCCATGGTGATATCATGGCATTGTATGACAAAAACCATAAAAGGGAGGAAAAAATAAAAAAATTAAAAAATTAAAAAAAAATAAATAAAACATTAAGTTTAATCAAAAAAAATAAAAAAAATAAAGAGAAATGAGCTATCTGGTCATGAAAATACATGAAAGAAATTTAAATGCTTATTACTAAATGGAAGAAACCAATCTGATCAGGCTACATACAGTTTGATTCCAACTATAAGACATTCTGGAAAAGGTAAAACTATGGAGGCAGTGAGAAGATCAGTGGTTGCCAGGGGTTAGCAGGAAGAAGGGATGAATATACAGAACAGAGAGAATTTTTAGGACAGTAATACTATTCATATGGTGCCATAATGGTGGAGATATTTTGTAATACATCTGTAAAAACTCAAAAAAAATGGGGACTTCCCTGGTGGTCCCAGTGGTTAGGACTCTATGCTTCCACTACAGGGGGCTCAAGTTCAATCCCTGGTCAGGGAACTAGAATCCTGCACGTCATGTGGTGAGGCCAATAAATAAATAAAGCATGAAAAAAAAACATAAAGAATGTACAGTACCCAAAGTGAACCATAATGTAAAGAATGGACTTTGAGAGATAACCAGGTACAAGTGTAGGCTCATTGTAACACATGTATCTCTCTGGGGTGTGACGTTGGTCATGGGAAAGGATGTGCATGTGTCAGGGCAGAGGGTATGTTGGAACTCTGCATTTTCCATTAAACTTTATGGTGAACCTCAAACTTTCTTTTGAAATGAACTTTATTAAATCAATACTTAAAGTATTGAGTTATGGCCCAAAGTACAAAATAAATATCCATAGGTCCAGATGGATACAAATAAATAAATAAGTGGGGGAGAGTAAGCCAATCTTCCATGAAACAGAAGTCCAAATAATCCATGTAAATATCATCACTTAAGAATGTGGACCTTAATAAGAGTACACTATAGAAAAGAGGAAAAAGTGAGTAACGCTGGAGAAAACTGACAAGCACTACGTCAGTCAGATGATCTAGATCAACATCTGAAGGAATAAGTCATGCTGCCAGATGTGGCTTATATCTTGATGGAATAAGAAAGTCAATTTTGTTCTGTGATCCTCCTTCCCAAAATCCAAAGTGAAAGTCTCTCAATTGTGTCCGACTGTTTGCAATCCCATGGACTATATGGCCCATGGCATTGTTCAGGCCAGAATACTGGAGTGGGTAGCCTTTCCCTTCTCCAGGGGATCTTCCCAACCCAGAGATCGAACTCAGGTCTTCCGCATTGGCCGTGGATCTTTACCAGCTGAGCCACAAGGAAGGCCCATAATCCCAGTCTAATAATGAGGAAAACAGAACCTAGTCACATCCCAAGTGAAAGACATTCCACAGAAATTCCTCAGAATTGTCAAAGTCATCAAAAACATGGAAAATCTGATCCATTAATATAGTCACTGGAGCTAAGGAGACCATAAATAAATAGAATTATGGTGCCCTCAATGGAATTCTGAAACAGAAAAAGTACATTAAATAAAAACTAAGGAAATCTGAATTACAAATTTTACATAATAATAATGCATCAGTGTCTGTTCATTGATTGTGACAAATGTATTGGCTTTGGGTATTTAGGAACTCTGCAATACCTTCACAATTTTTCTGTAAATCAAAAAATTTTCTTTGAAAATAGAAAATATTCTTTTAAACATTTAATATGTTTAAAATTTCACCTTGAAATATAGTTAAATTCTCATATCAGAAAGTGAAAATATATTTGCAAGTGGAAAAGATATGCTTTGCATTTTTTAATTTACATGCTGTACCCACTATGCAATGTTTACTTTCAAATACACAGCATTACTTGGTACTGATAAAGTTCTGTACCTTCACTCAAATAACTTATGAAAACAGGAGATAACCTCAATGTTTGACCTGAAATAAAACTGACCACATTAAGACCTACCTAACAGAATATGTAATTGCCCTGTCTGACAAATCTCTTCAAGGTTTTGACCCTGACAAAAACACTAAATTAAAATGCTAGAGTAGAGCAAGAGTGGCTTGTGGCTCTGGGGCATGGAATCAAAAGATGCTGGATGTTTTCTAAGGTCAGGAAAAAACTGAAGATACACAGTGATAGAGTGAACAATCAAAGAAGATGGGCAAGGTGGTAGAACAATTTCTGAAGCAACAGGATTTCAAAAGGGAAAAGGCAAATAATAGGAGGGGCTTTGGGGAGTCCAGATACAAAATAAAGGCTCTATATTATGGGTGCTTTTAGTGTCATCACTGTCAATGATAATGAGTCTGATCCAATTAGGACAAGAGTTCCTATATTCTTTAGCTTTCAGAGTCTGGCTTGAGACATGAATAGGAATTGTCTAAGCTGAAGTATTAGGTATAGCAATTTTGAGAACTGAAAGAATGAAGAGGATGCAGTCCTTATTAAGTAATTCTATGTGAGAATCCCTCATTAAACTCTTGTGGAAGAAGCCCCACATTAAGAGAACCATCAGTAGAGAAAACTGATTATACCAATGTTTCTGTCCCTCCTACAGATACCCTCTGATATTTTTCTGACTTCCTGGACTATTTAAACATGTTTCTCTGATTCATCCCATTGACTTCTCATTTCTCACCTTCAGACTCATCTCTACACCCATTTCTGGCTCCTTTCCCTATAGTATGAGTCTATTCTTACCCCATATCCAATTGTGTTCCCCAGTCTTCAGTCTGGGCTGAACTATTCCTTTTGTAGCCCTATATGGAATCCAAGGGCTTCCCAGGTGTGCTATGGTAAAGAATCCATCTGCCAATGCAGGAAATGCAAGAGACCCAGGGTTCAATCCTTAGGTTGGGAAGATTCCCCTGGAGTCAGAAATGCAACTCCACTCCAGAATTTTTGCCTGAATTTTTGCCTGGAAAATTCAATGGATAGAGGATCCTGGGTGGGTTACAGTCTATGGGGCCACAAAGAGTTGGACACAACTGAGCACATTACACATTGCATGTAGAATCCAAGACACCAGCCCAGTGTATATATACCTCTCAGGGGCTTTACCCGATGACATACTCCTCTGATACAACTGTAACATTCTAGCCTACTCTAGTTTCACTTCAAGAATGTGTGTATAATTTGATAGTGTACAAAAACATTTCCACACATATTTATTCATCTGATTCTTCCACAAACTCAATGTAATAGTCAAATAATAGTTTCCCAATGTTAGAAGTAAGTTCCAGTAATGTTACTTGCTCTAAATCCCACAGCTACTGACTGAGATTTTGAGTATTAAACCAAAAGTACACACAGCAGGCACCACATGTTCTGTTAGTCTGGTTTAAGACCTAGGATCGACAAGACTAGTGTGAAAAATCTAAGATCACAGATATGCCACATGAAAACAAATTTTTTCCACTGTTAGTTTTGAAAACTGCATCTCTATACTAATGAGTAACACTTGAAAATCTCTCAAAATAAGCTTCTTTTCTCCACTGTCCCTCACTACAAACTATAGGCATTTTTTGGAATTACTTGGGGGATTAGTCACTTATAGGAAGCAAGGATTTATACTTAACCCCTAATTATAATTGGTCACACAATTACACTATTTATTTTCCACCATTTCTTCATGCTTTTCATGTTTTCTGCCAGACTCTCTTGTCACTGCCTCATGGGATTGTTACTCATGCTTTCATCTGAAACATGATCATGACAACAAATTTACCATTTAGGGTATAAAATTTTCAAATAGAATACATTTTAACAGCTTCTTATTAGTCTTTATCTAAATCTAAACTTTGCAGACCATTCAAGACCCCAATAAATTATCCTGCTTTGAAATTCATCTCAACTGCCCCCTATATATTCCAATTGTAAATTTCTTATTATCCCAAGTAGGTGCTGATCACTAAACTCTCTATCCCTGGATTTTGTTTTATACTTCTCTCCCTTAATTAATATCTTTCATCAACTTTAGGATCTCAAAATGCACCTCTTTTAAATAATGTATTTGATTGTCTTTACACTATCAGTCAAATCCCTCTCTGATAATCTTATTTTCAAAATACGTTTTTCATCTGGAGTGATTGTGTTTCAGATGTCAGGGGGAAAATATGTTCTCTGTCCTCTCCCAAAACACATGCTGGGCATTGAGAGCATGGATTATACTCTAGTCATTTATGGCTTCATAACAAACCAACCGAACTTAGTAGTGATCATAACACCTGATTTTTTTTTTTTAATGTGCAATCTAATTTGGGGAGTCAGAAATTCTACCAGGACATAGTGGTGTGGCTTGTCTTTTTTCCTGTATGTCTAGAACCTTCTCTGTGAGTGATACAAATGGCTGGAAACTGAAACAGCTGGAGCTGTAGAATATTTTTCCAAGACAGTTAATTTACTCGCCTGTCTGGTTCCTGGGCTGGGATGACTCAAATGCTGAGCTTAGCTAGAACGGCCGACAAGAACATCTACACACAGCCAAACCAGTGTTTCCCCTGGGCTCTGAGAGGGATCATCCTAAGCACAGCATTCCTAGAGACCAAGGCAGAAACACAATACTGCTTTTAACCTGGTTTCAGAAGCCCTGCAGCATCACTTCTGCCATTTTCTGTTAGTTACAATCCAGATTTAGGGGCAGACAGAGGAGTTAGGCATCACCTCTTGATCAGAAAGTGGTGAAGATAATATTGAAGAAAGCATGTGAGGTAGATTGGTTGCAACCATCTTTGTAGGTTGAAGTATTAAAAATTATCACAAGGGAAAAATAAGTTTTGTTCAGATGGCATTCCATGTCAGGATATATACTGTTTACCTCATTGTTTCCAATCTAGGAGACATAATCTCCACTATTAGGTCATAACTGTAGTCATGTATTGAACGGCCAACATCACTTTCTGTGTGAGAATCCTTCCTTCAGTACTTGTATTCTTGCCGTGCTGTTATACAGGGTGCCTGACACACTCAGGCCACCGAAGGTGAGGGAGTCAAAGAGGAAAGGGACATGATCTTCCAAGCTAATCATAAAACCCAACTTTGCAAATCATTCCTGAGAACTACACGTCTTGCTGGACCAATCCGTGTTTTCTGAGAACAAACATTAGAGAGATAATACCTACGGGGCTTCCCTGGTGGCTCAGATGATAAAGACTCTGCATGCAATGTGGGAGACATGGGTTCAATCCCTGGGTCAGGGAGTTCTTCTGGCATAGGAAATGGCAACCCACTCCAGTATTCTTGCCTGGAGAATTCCATGGACAGAGGAGCCTGGTAGGTTCCATTGGGTCACAGAGTCAGACTGGGTGACTAACACTTTCACTTTTCAATTACCTCCTCTAGTGCTGGAAATATGGATAACTGGAAACATGGATAACTGATCTCTCCAGAAGCCTCCTTAAAAACCACATGTGAAAAGCTCATCATGAGTAGAAAAAAATTAAAATGATATTCAGCTGATAACCTTACTAGAGCCCTGGATTTTAATGTGCATTAATCTATCTCTATCCCTGATTTCCAGGTTACCCAGACCAGTAAGTTACTTTTTTTTATGGTATTTAAATTGAATTTCCAGTACCTGTGCTGACAAAACCCTGCTGATTTGAGTAATGTTCACCTACTATGTAACCTATGTATAAGAATGTGTGTGTGTGTCCGTGTGTGTCTGTGTGCACCTAGTCACTCAGTTGCATCTGACACTTTTGCAAGCCCAAGGACTATGGTCTGCCAGGCTACTCCGTCCACAGGATTTCCCAGGCAAGAATATTGTAGTCCGTTGCCAATTCTTTCTCTGGAGGATCTTCCCAACCCAGGGATGGAACCCAGGTCTCTTGTGTCTCCTGCATTGGCAGGTAGATTCTTTACCACTGTGGTACCAAGGAAGACCAATGTATAAGAATAGTTGAAAGAAAATCTTTAACAAAGAATAGCATTCAATAGAAAATGTTGATGTGAAACGAAACACTTAGAACAAAAGAAATTCTGATGTAGATGACCAAGGCACGAATTAACAAATCAATTTTGAATACAACAACATGAATTACAGTGTCAATTTGTCCACTCAGAAACTGGTAAGAAATCTTGGCAAGGAAAGCCAAAAGAAAAATTTTGAATTAATTAAACCTAGGTTACTTTTTATTTAGTCTTGTCACAGGTCTATTGTCCAATTTTCCTATACCGGGTAGAAATTTCACTCCATAGCATGTGGTGCTAGAAGAACCAATATTTGCTTTACTGTCCTCATTACTAAGACTTTTTAATTGCTTGCTCTCAAATGATCAGATTACTTTCTTTACTAGGCAATGTGGTTGTAATACTGAACAATATGTACACATTCCTTTATATTTTTATGGATGTTTTACATTCAGTCTGGATGCTCTATAGCATATTTTCTCTTCATTTTTCAGCACTTCTTCATTCTAACCTGAGTGATCTTTCAACAAATGTTTAGTGAGTACTTACCATATGCCAGCTACTGTGTTAAACACAGAGGAGACAAAGTTGTGCAGAATGAATTTCATATCATCCAGTCTGGAGGTGGGAGTGACGGGCATGGGATGTTACTGCTGCTTCAATAAAACTGAACTCCAGATCACATCATAAATGTCTTCATTTCCATGCTTTGGTTTAAGACATGTTCTGTGTCCTAATACCTTTTTCTCCCTATTTCTTTTTCTCAACCTCATTCAAAGAACTTTCTAGTTTCTAGACTTGAATAAGATCAAGATTTCTTTTTGAGGTTCATTTATGAAGAAACATTTTAAAAATCTTTTCTTTAGTTAAAGGGCTTCCCAGGTGATGCTAGTGAAGAACCCATCTGTCAATGCCAGAGATACAAGAGACCCAGGTTCGATCCCTGGGTGGACAGATCCCTGGAGAAGGGAATGGCAACTCACTCCAGTATTCTTGCCTAGAGAACCCCATAGACAGAGGAGCCTGACAGGCTACAATCCATGGGGTTGCAAAGAGTCAGACACTACTGAAGCAACATAAAGAATCACTAGACAATGGCAGAAAGTGAAGAAGAACTAAAGAGCCTTTTGATGAAAGTGAAAGAGGAGAGTGAAAAAGTTGGCTTAAAACTCAACATTCAGAAAACTAAGATCATGGCATCTGGTCCCATCACTTCATGGCAAATAGATGGGGAAAAAGTGGAAACAGTGGCTGACTTTATTTTGGGGGGATCCAAGACCACTGCAGATGGTGATTGCAGCATGAAATTAAAAGACATTTGCTCCTTGGAATAAAAGTTATGACCAACCTAGACAGCATATTAAAAAGCAGAGACATTACTTTGCCAACAAAGTTCTGTCTAGTCAAAGCTATGGTTTTTCCAGTAGCCATGTATGGACATGAGCGCTGGACTATAAAGAAAGCTGAGCACTGAGGAATTGATGCTTTTGAGCTGTGGTGTTGGAGAAGACTCTTGAGAGTCCCTTGGACTGCAAGGAGATCCAACCAGTTCATCCTAAAGGAGATCAGTCCTGGGTGTTCATTGGAATGACTGATGTTGAAGCTGAAACTCCAACACTTTGGCCACCTGATGCGAAAAACTGACTCATTGGAAAAGAGCCTGATGCTGGGAAAGATTGAAGGGGGTAGAAGGGAATGAGAATATAAAATGGTTGGATGACATTACAGATTCAATGGACATGAGTTTGAGTAAATGGGGAATTGGTAATGGACAGGGAGTCCTGGCATGCTGCAGTACATGGAGTCGCAGAGAGTTGGACACAACTGAGTGACTGAACTGAACTGAATCAGTGATTAATTCATGAAAAACAAGTTTCCTGTTGACCAAATATGTGATATTTTCTGAGTAAAATTACTAATCATCACTCCTGTAGGAATCATTTAGGGAACTTCCTGTTTAACAGTTGCCTATTCTGTTTCACATTGTCTATATAATGGTTATTTGAGCACTGTTTAGGTATCTAGAACTGGGTTGGGCACAATGTCACACAAGCACAGTAGTATATGCCCCCACTAAACAGAAGGACAGTGCTCAGCAATACAGCACAGAGACACCAATTAGAAAACAAATTATTGTGTATAAAACACATGAAATAAAGAAACTGAATACTAAGTCATAAATAATAGGACAAAATATTTATAATGTTCAAAAAGATGACAAAAACAGAGGACCAACATAGGACAAAATTCTCAAAGAGGCTGAAAAAAGGTGATAGAACATGATTCTTGTAGAATGAGTGATGGTGGTGGTGGTGGTTTAGTTGATAAGTAATGTCCAACTCTTTGCCATCCTATGGACTATAACCTGCCAGTCTCCTCTGTCCATGGGATTTCCCACACAAGAATACTGGAATGGATAGCCATGCCCTCCACCAGGGGATCTTCCCAATCCAGGGATCGAAAATGTGCCTCCTGTGTCTCTTGATAGGCAGGAGGATTCTTCACCACCAAGCCACCTGGGAAGCCTGTAAAATGAGTGTGCTGTGCTGTGCTTAGTTGCTAAGTCATTGACTGAGTCGATTCTTTGCGACCCCAAGGACTGTAGCCCACCAGTCTCCTCTGTCCATGGGATTCTCCAGGCAAGAATACAGGAGTGGGTTGTCATGCCCTCCTCCAGGAGATCTTCCCAACCCAGGGGTCAAACCCAGGTCTCCTGCATTGCAGGCAGGTTCTTTACTGTCTGAGCCACCATGGAAAAGTGTCAATAGAGGAAAATGAATGAGGTGCATGGCTTTTGTGGAATAAGCATTTTGGACTAGGGTGTCAAGGTGGGACCATGCACAGTCCCACCTTGGCTGTGAGCATTGAACTCCCTAGGGCAGTTAGCACACATTAGAGTAGTTAACACTAAAACTGAAAAGTTAAGGAAGCATCCTGTTATCAGGGAAACTGAAATCTAGGGAAAGTTTAAACATTTTTATGGTGATAGCAGAGAATCACTTTAGGTTCTTGAGCAGGAAATTACAGCCAGAGGCAGTGGTTGAGGAAGCAAAGATAGACAATTCTTGGCATTGAACTGATAACTACCTGGGTCAGAGTGGGATAAACATCTACCCAGTGTGAATAATGATGATTACTATAAGCTAAAGCAATCAGACCGATTGCATAAGGGACAGTTCAATGCAGAGGAAGAGATATAAAGAGGAAATCTGTAGTGGAATTACATCATGAAATCACAGTCCTAAGAGTGGACAATTGCCCCCAATATCTCCTTGTATGTAAGGCGATCAGAGCAAAACTCCATTCTTTGGTTCTGGAAGCCTAACTAACACGCTGGCGTCAGGATACTTGAGGAATATTTATCAGGCAACACTGCTGAATCTTGGCCCAGGCAACAGAAAAGCAAAGAGAACCACTAGGAATATATTACAAAATGTAAGCAAGCTAGACTGGGGAGCATGAGAGCTAGAGACTAAGGTAATAGAGGTGAGGAATAAAGAAATATGAATGGGATGAACTGACCATCATCAGAGCCAGTTCTCTAATTGATCCATAGATAATTAGATAAACATTTGTGGGGGGGATAATAAGTAAGGCTTATGTTCGAATTTTTAACAAGTGAGAGACAGTTTTCTTTGGTTTTCTCTTTTGATTCCCTTCCTCCCTCCCTCTCTTCCTTCTTTTTTTTCTTTCTTTCCTTTCTATAATATAAAGAAGGTATAAGTTGAACCAGTAGCCGTCAATCAGGCAATCAAACTAACTTGGATAACTTTGCCTATTTGACCTCAGGAAAACAACAGTCAGCTTATCAGCAATCAAAGACTTTCTCATAAGCTTAAGAGTTTTTCAAAATAATTAACTCACAATGGACAATTAAAAAAAAGAAAAAAAGTGTATTACCCACAGTAATACTCAAGTTCTAAACACAGGCTACCACAACAACGGCTTAAAATCTGAAGAGTAGCTTGGGGGCCTGTGCTTTTCTATTTTCAGTGCTGAATTTTCAGATCTGTTTACCGTTTGGCAGAGTGACTACTATGTAAATTCCCCTGTGACTCCAATGAGCTGTAAACCTGCTCATTTCAGCTGGCTTTGTGCTTAGCACTGTTACCAGGGAGCTTTGACAGGGGGGTAGGGGGGAAATATATATATATATATACTGCCTGTATTCCCTGACACAAAAACTTCACCTCCTACCACATATTCACATGGTCCACACCCTCACGTTCATAGTTTCATTTGGAATTTGCAACCGCCTACCTTGAGAGCATTCCTCATTTCCTTTTTTCCTGCTGAACTTGTCTCTCATTTCTCACCTTCAAACAGAGTAAAAATTTTTGCTTTTATAGCTTATTTTCATATTATCAAATTTACTTTTATATTATAGTAGATTTCCTTTTAAGAACCAAAGAAGGTAATTAATATGAACAGAGCATATCACAATATAAATGCTCAATAAATGTCAGCTAGTTGCCAGGCTTCCCAGGTGGCTCAGTGGTAAAGAATCCACCTGTCAAACAGGAGATGAAGGCCTCATTCCTGGGTGAGGAAGATCCCTTGGAGAGGCAAATGACAGCCCACTCAAGTATTCTTACCTGGGAAATCCCATGGACAGAGGAACCTGGCAGGATTCATGACAAGTCCGTAGGATTGCCAGGAGTTGAACACAGCTCAGCAACCGAACAGCAGCCGCAATCCCTGCCTCCTCCGTAGTAGTCAAGGCAGGGGAGGTTTGCTGCAGTGACAAACAAACCTAGTACCTTAGCTGTGTGCAGCAACAGAAGTTTCTTTGTCATTCACAGATCATGCTTCTTGCGGATCAACAGACTGCTCCTCTTAAGCATCCAAGGACCAGGCTGAAAGAGAAATCACCTTCTCAAACAGTGCAAATCACAATGGTAAGAGGAAATACAAGAGCTCTGGGGGCAGTGGGCGGGGCGGGGGGGGGGGAGTGTCATACATTGGTGATTAAATATTTGGGCAGAAATTACTTCACTTCCATGCAAAAATTACTGTCTCAAATTAATCCCACGATCCCACTCAACTACAGAAAGACAGAAAGGGCACTTAATGCATCTGGAAAGAGAAAGGAATGGAATTTTTTGACAAATAGTACTAATAACAGGGCTTACGTGGTGGCTCAGATGGTAAAGAATCTGTCTGTAGTGCGGGAGACCTGAGTTCAATTCCTGGGTAGGGAAGATCCCCTGGAGGAGGGCATGGCAACCCACTCCAGTATTTTTGCCTGAAGAATCCCCATGGACAAAGGAACCTGGTGGGCCACAGTCCATGGGGGTCATAAATAGTCAGATATGATTGAGAAACTAAGCACAGCACACTAATAATAACCACATCTCCAAATTCAACCTATTTGAGTCCTCTTTAATTTACTTTTTATGTTACTTTTATATCCCATTTTCCCTGAACCACCATTTCTAGAGCTATGCTTTAAATGATAATTTGCTTGGACTGTGGCAATAACCTAACTGGTTTTACCGGAGCGGTTTCACTTCCATTCTCTCATATCTTTAACGCATATGTCAAAGCGATGGTATAGTCCTAATCATGTCACTTCCTCCTCCAAAAGCTTTTGACAAAAGTCAGCTTAATATAATAGTTAATAGTCTTGCCTCTGGAGTCATATCAAGATTCAGACAGATACGTTATCTGCCAGATAGGTGACTTTGGGAATATTACTTCAATTTTCTTCTAAGTCTCAGTGAGGTTTTGAGGATTAAGTAAGATAATGTTTGTAAATTGTATATTTACCCACTATTAAACTTGAGAACCATAGTTCAATAAATGTTAACTCTCATTTTCTCCACTGCCTAAGGAATAAAATACAAAATCCTTACCACGATATTTGAGCCTTTTGTAGCCTGACATCAGCTTCATTTCCAGTCTTGTTTGCTGTGTTTCACATTCCCTGTGTACTTTGTTACAACTCTACCATTCCCCATTCCATCAGTACAGCATAAACTCTTTACAGTTTGGTCTTTAGACAGACTACTCTATACCCATAAATGCCCATTCCCTCTTTATCCTATAGAAAACACCCCCATAGTTCAAAGCCTATCTCAAACACTAGACTCCTCCATGAAGCCTTCAGTGATTACCTAGTCAAAGAGAATCGCTTTCTTCCTTCCTTCTTTATACATTTTATCATATCATTTATCTCCTACCCCTTCTACTGAAGGTCTCGGGTTTACATCCCAATTAGGTTCTAAGGCCCTTGATTCGATTCATCACATATGGACTGAAGTGCTACTTTGTACCCAGAATGGGGCAAAGAACCACGGACGTATTAACACAACACACATGGGTCCCTTTGGACTGTGCTTTCCCTCTTGGGTCCCTTGCCCAGGAATGTTTGTCGAATTGCTTTCTTTTCTTGCACAAGGCAGACTGGAGAGTCTTTACATTATGTTGGACTTCCTCCTCGGGATTCTCTCCAGGCTCCACGTATCTGCTTAAACTGCTTTGGTCATCTCTAAACAGGAGGCTCTGAAAAAAGCTTTATAAATGCTAAGGATTGTGAGAGGATTAACTCATGTTTGCTATAGTTGCATTCCTGTTTATACGTCCCAGAATCAAACTTTGCTTCGTGAACAGCAGGACTATATGGCGGCTGTTTTGCTATATGCTGAAATATGCGTTGGGGAAAGACCAGATTCTCAGCCTGTACAGCTATAAACATTTTCTCCAAATTGCCTACAATGTGATCCATCCCACAAAGAATATATACCAAAAACAAAGCTTTGAAGTGAGGTATTTTCCCAACTTGAAATAGAATAAAATATAAACTACCTAGCAACAGCCCAACACTTTTTTTAAAATTAACTAATGAAATGTGCCAAGAAAATATATTCTGCAGTCCCAAGAGAAGCCTTCTCTATGAAGTCTTACCTGTTTATCATTATCAGTGTTCCTCTAAGAAAATTTGCCTTGATCATGAGTATTCTGAAGAGAGAGATATAGCAAGATGGGGAGAAAGACCTCAGCATCAGGAGTCTATAATCCTGAGTTCAAATATGTGTGTGTGTGTGTATGTGTGTGTGTGTGTGTGTGTGTGTCTGTGTCTGTGTCTGTGTGCCGTGTTAGTTGCTCAGTCGTGTCCAATTCTTTGCCATCCCGTGGACTGTAGCCCACCAGGCTCCTCTGTCCATGGGATTCTCCAGGCAAGAATACTGGAGTGGGTTGCCATTTCCTTCTCCAGGGGATCTTCCCTATCCAGGGATCAAACCTAGGTCTCCTGCATTGTCAGGTGGATCCTTTACCACTGCAACACCTAGGAAGTCTGGGTTCAAATGATGTCACTTAATAAGGTCTACTTTAAATCTGTGAGTCTCTTTCTGTTTTGCAAGTTCATTTGTATCATTTCTCTTTAGATTCCACATACAAGGAATGCCCTACAATATTTTGCCTTCTCTGTCTGATTTACATCACTCAGTATGTCAGCGAGCTTATGATTGCCTTGGGGAAGGGATAGTTAGGAAGTTTGGGAAAGTTATGTATGTACACACTGTATATTCAAAATGGATAGCCAACAAGGAACTATTGTATAGCACATGGAACTCTTCTCAATATTATGTGCCAGCCTGGATGGGAATGGGTTTTAGGGGGAGAACAGATACATGTATATATATGGCTGAGTTCCTTCACTGTTCCCATGAAACTGCCACAATATTTTCAATCTGCTATACCGCAATACAAAATAAAAAGTTTAAAGTTTAAAATAAGAATAAGATACACTATGGTCATATAATGTAATCTTTTTGAGCCTTAATTATCTCTTTGGTAAAATTCAGATAATAATAAATTTCATAGAATGGTTGTGAAGACTAGCAAGAAGGTGTTTATTCAGTGTCAAGGCTGTATATTGTCACCCTGCTTATTTAACTTATATGCAAAATGCTGGGCTAGATGAAGCATACACTGGAATCCAGATTGCAGGCAGAAATATCAATAACTCAGATATGCAGATGACAACCACCCTGATGGCAAAAAGCAAAGAACTAAAGAGCATCTTGATAAAAGTGAAAGAAGAGAGTGAAAAAGTTGGCTTAAAACTCAACATTCAGAAAACTAAGATTATGGCATCTGGTCCCATCACTTCATGGCAAATAGATGGGGAAACAGTGGAAATAGTGAGAGACTTTATTTTTTAGGGGCTCCAAAATCACTGCAGATGGTGACTGCAGCCATGAAATTAAAAGACACTTGCTCCTTGGAAGAAAAGCTATGACCAATCTAGACAGCATATTGAAAAGCAGAGACATTAGTAATAAAGGTCCATCTAGTCAAACCTATCATTTTTCCAGTAGTCATGTATGGATGTGAGAGGTGAACTATAAGGAAGGCTGAGCACTACAGAATTGATGCTTTTGAACTGTGGTGTTGGAGAAGACTCTTGAGAGTCCCTTGGACTGCAAAGAGATACAATCAGTCAATCCTAAAGGAAATCAGTTCAGTTCAGTTCAGTTGCTAAGTCATGTCCGACTCTTTGTGACCCCATGAACACGCCAGGCCTCCCTGTCCATCACCAACTCCCAGAGTTTACCAAAACTCATGTTCATTGAGTCAGTGATGCCATCCAACCATCTCATCCTCTGTAGTCCCCTTCTCCTCCTGCCCTCAATCTTTCCCAACATCAGGGTCTTTTCAAATGAGTTAGCCCTTCACATCAGGTGGCCAAAATACTGGAGTTTCAGCTTCAACATCAGTCCTTCCAATGAATACCCAGGACTGATCTCCTTTAGGATGGACTGGTTGGCTCTCCTTGCAGTCCAAGGGACTCTTGAGTCTTCTCCAACACCATAGTTCAAAAGCATCAAGTCTTCCGTGCTCAGCTTTCTTTACAGTCCAACTCTCACATCTGTACATGAACACTGGAAAAACCATAGCCTTGACTAGACAGACCTTTGTTGACAAAGTAATGTCTCTACTTTTCAATATGCTGTCTAGGTTGTTCATAGCTTTCCTTCCAAAGAGTAAGGGTCTTTTAATTTCATTGCTGCAATCACCATCTGCAGTGATTTGGAGCACCCCAAAATAAAGTCAGCCACTGTTTCCACTGCTTCCCCATCTATTTGCCATGAAGTGATGGGACCAGATGCCATAATCTTAGTTTTCTGAATGTTGCGCTTTAAGCCAGCTTTTTCACTCTCTTTCACTTTCATCAAGAGATTCTTTAGTTCTTCTTCACTTTCTGCCATTAGGAAATCAGTCCTGAATATTCATTGTAAGGACTGATGTTGAAGCTGAAACTCCAATACTTTGGCCACCTGATGAGAAGAACTAACTTCTTTAAAAAGACCCTGTTGCTAGGAAAGATCGGAGGCAGGAGGAAAAGAGGACAACAGAGGATGAGGTGGTTGGATGGCATCACTGGCTTGATGGACATGAGTTTGAGTAAGCTCTGGGAGTTGGTGGTGGACAGGGAAGCCTCGCATGCTGCGGTCCATGGGGTCACAGTCAGACACAACTGAACGAATGAACTGAGTAGGTATGCCATGTTTAAAATCACCTTGTTTATGGCAGTTATTAGCTCCTGTAGTTTCTTTCATATCAGCCTGTCTTGACAGACCATGGGTGTCTTGAGAACAGTGATAACTCTTAGGAATGCTAATTACCTCAGCCACTTCCCCCATTGCCTTGCACAGTGCTCAGAAAATAATTGTGTAATAGATAATTTATAAACTCTGGCTATTCACGAGTCATGCAGGCTTTCTTCGACATCTGTTACCCACCTGTCATTAAGTCCTCTGTTTTACTGCCTGTCACTTCTCATTGAACAGTGACCCAAAGCTTGAAGCTGGTACGTGGACTATTGTTTGAATTGGTGTTAGAGGTTTAAGCATTTAAATACTGTAAATGAGATATGGATGAAGGATCTTCTGCTAAAGAAATAATGTTATTTTCAACTTGGAAGAGCTGACTTCAAATCAAACATTTTTAGCAATGACCTCAGAATGCTCCTCAAAATTAGAGTGCATTTATCTCTTGCTTTGAATTTTTCTTTGCATGTGGGTGTGTGTAAATATTCCTCACCAAGGAATCTGCTAAGGGGTAGCATTTTTTTTCCCTTGTGAATAAATTTGTATGCCCTTTCAGAAAACATGAAAGGGGTGATGGTAAAAGTAATTGCAATATCAGATTGAATTCAAATCTAAAAGGTGCAAGATCTTCATTTTATAGTCAATACTTTTAAAGGGACAAAACCCAGTTTGGGTACTTTTGTCTTTTAATCAATAAAGTGCCTCTCTCCTCTATTAGGCAGTGTCAGCTGCAGTCAACCAATGTCAACAACCAATTTGCTCTATCAGTGAAGCAGATCATTACCAAACACACGGTACCCATGTTAGAGTTCTCCATCCTGTCCTGAGCAAAAATAGAGAAAAAAAAATATTTCCTTTTACACAAGGAATTAAAAAACAACGAAATATAAATGAGGGTGAGTTTTCAAGCTAACATAAAAGACTCATTTTTATCTTTTCCTAAAACCAGAGGTAATCATCTGTCCATAGCATACGCTGTCTCTAATGATTTCTTTTAAAACCTACTCATTAAATACAAAAGGCCAGTAACTCCGTGACAGCTATCACCTTGGCAAACACAACAAGCAGAGACAGGAATGGTAGATATAGCCCACCTAGAAGAAGGAAAGAGAAGAGAGGATATTTTACTTCAAAGCCAGGTAGTCAGAATCAAGAGGGCTGAAAACATGAAAAAAGAATGTTTTCCCCTGTCCCTCATATAATCAGCATAAAATGGTGCTGGCCATATCATCAGTACTCAATAAATGTTGGCTAGTCAACTCACCCAGTGACAGAGCCTGAAGTCTCCCGCTACTAGGATGTTCTCAAGGACAGAAGGGCTTTTAATGAAGGCCTGGAAGCCTCTGGGATCATGGGAGGAAGATAATGCAGCTGGATAGAGACCACACACATTCTTCAAACGATTGGACTTATTATTAGTCATCGAGTCAGGGTGAAGCTCAGTAAAGCAGAGCTGAAGAAGACAGTCAGTTGAGAAAAAGACTGGCTGACTCTCTGTATTCCTGCAAGGAAGAGTTCCTTTCTTGGCACAGGAATCTTCTAGGTCTGTAAGGCAGAAGATCTCCCAGCTGTCAAAACCCTCTTTTCACTCTCCTGGTTCAGTGCCAAACCAGAAGTGTCAGTCAGTAAGAGCTGGTGGCAGCAATGCAGCTGACATTCCTTCTCTGCTCGCTGCGCCTGGAACATTCTGGAGAGAACCTACTTTTACAGGGTCACTGGGGACCAGCACAAATACAGGTGCTGTTCTGAAAAGCCTGGGAGTCACAGGTGCCAGAGAGACTGAGCATCCCTGCTGGTGAGGCAGAAGGAGCCGCAGAGATAAGCATTGGAAATGAGAAGAAAGCTTTGCTGTTTTTCATGTGTTCACACTGGCATGGAAAGGAAGATATTTCTTCTTGGAAGCCAGACCCAGGAGCAACCTCTGCTACTATGGGAACAGCTGTGGTAGCTCTTTGGGAATGGCTGAGTTCCAGACTTGGGGTTGGCAATCCGAGAAACCTCTCTAGTTTTTGGCTCTGAATTGATCACTGCACTAAAACTGAATGTTTAACAGGAATAAATAACATTTCAAAGTCTGTTGTTTCAGGTGCAGCTTATCCCTACTAAGTTTAAAGATATAAGACCGACTTCCACACTTCAAGTTTCTTCATAACCGAAAGCATTACAAATACAGAATTTAAAATCCTTTTGGAGATTTTCATCTCAATGCACTGGGACTTGGGGATTTACACATATAATTCCCATTAATACTAATAGGTGTTAGAGTATGCACACTGATTCCCTTGTGTTGAAATGAGAACATAACCATATGGATACTAATAAATACATTTCTAATTCTGATTTTATGCAGATTTAACATAATATTTTATACAACACTTAGTAAACTCTTTGGAGACAAAAATTGTCTCAATTAATTCTCCCCAGCAGAGACAAATACATTCATACACAGTCCTATCATTTCTGTAAGAATACTGATTTCTTTAGTACAGATGAGGAGAACGTTTGGCTAAATTATTGGTAGTAGTTTAAACGTATGCAATGTTAAGAGTTTTCAAGTGCAAAATATACTTTGTTTGGACTCATACCTTCGTTATATGTACTAACTTCATGACCCATCAGAAGTTTTGGGGTTTTATTTTTTCCAGGTGATAGTTTAAAACTGGGAGCTGTGACTCTATCTTTTTGCAGTGTTTTAGTGCCACCTGCTGGATAAAATTTTAAAAGCAAGAGATTCAGACATTGAATGAACCTACATTTTCCAAGCCAAAAAATGATTAGCTGAGTTTGCTAATAATCACAAAGGAAAATAAAATATTTTTTTTAATGAAGATGAATAAGAAAAGAGAACTCGTCAAAGAAAATAAAGGGAGTGACGGGGCTTGTATGGGCCTGCAGAACACAGCTAGGAACAACTTTTCACCTGTTCTTTGCTGCTGTGATTCCACACCCCTGCGTTTGTGAGCCACAGATTTCATATAGTCCTACGCAGACAATGAAGGTTCTAACACTAGAATAATCAGCAAAATTCCGTCAGATGGGATTGTTTTAAACAGAACTCATTGCTGGAATGTATCCTCAATAACCATTCTTAAAGATACAAATGGAACACCTGGTTGACTACTATGTAACTAAAATAGTTTACACTCAGAACATGGAATAAATATGTATTTCCCATATTGAAAGCTTCACAAATAGTGAAAAAAAAAAAAGAAGAAGAAGAAAAGAAAGGTTTTTTGTTTGTTGTTTGTAAGGATAAAGAGAGAACAAAATTGGAAGGAATCAATCATAGGAAGAATGAATAGATGTAAGTCTGATGCAAAGGTGGTTTTTGTTTTTGTTGTTACATTTTAACATATTTTAATGGACACATTTTTTTTTTTTACAAAATCTTCCCCAAACTCCAGTTTATGGTGCATACATAAGAATGAAATATGTATTCAGGATGGATTACCTTACGAATCACAGAAATATAAATGGACAAGGTCATTCATTTAGGATTTACTGAAGAGTTCCAATATAAGTAACCTGGAGTTGTAAAATTCAAATAGATTTTAAATAATAATAGGACTGACTTTTTAGAAACACAGTTCCCTCACAGAAACACAATCAAAAGAACACATATGGTGTTTGAGAAAGAAAATTAAATTTTAAAAATTTAATTACCTTGAACTTGATATAGAGCAAAATGCAAAGACACAGTCCTCAGGAGAAGCAAGTGTTGATTTATCTAAATTTAACAATACAGCAGCTAACAAAGTGCATGGAGAATCTAAAGACACAATTGCTAAAAGGTCATGCCTCAGGTGAGTATTATAAACTATCTGATAAGCTATTCAGCCTCTAGACATTGTGGCTGATAAGGCCTCCCAGCCCAGCACGCCCACCCACCACCTCATAGGACAAAACAGAAGGGAAAACACCCTTTTTTATTTAGAGATTTCACCCAAGGAAACAGTCCACAGGAAATGCAGTTCTACTTCAAACAAGAAGTGCTTATTGAATTTGAATCTTAGGATCTGGGACAGTTGATTGAAAAAAATATAATGGAGGCCAGTAAGCCTCATCACGTGAAGCTTAATTGGGGAAAGATAATTAAATTTTTTTAAATTTCTCCATTTTCATCAATCACAGGCTTATTAGGATTTTTTTTGAATAAAGTATTTTTATCTTCCTATGACTGAAAAGAGGAAATTTAAGAAGAAAGGCTTGAAGCATGCAGCGTTTTAAATTTTTTAAGCTAACAACCTTGAATAGACAGTCTCTTTGAGCAAATCAACATTTAGAAAATGAAACATTTCTTATTTTAATTAGACCATTCATTGTTTTACTTCCATACCATAATGTGTATAGAATCATTCCACATATATATGCACATATGCACAGAAACACACAAAAGAATCTTTTAATTCTATCCTCAACTTAAAGTAAATTTTTTGGGTAGGCCCTGTCGACTGCCTTCCAGATTCCAGCCAGATGATTATTTGTACTTCAATGGTACATGAACAATTGTGGGCTAAGGGTTTATAGATTATACTGCATCATATTGAAATGACTTATTTTTTCCACCGTTAGGAAAGCTGTTGGAGAAGAATAAAAGCTGTTTCTATAAATACCACCAAAGAAGACAGTTAAAGTGAATACATTCTTTTCCTTAAACCAGGATTTCAATCATTTTTATGTCTATTGCACAAAAAAGCCCTAATATTATATAGCTCTTTCCACATTCTCAGGCACTATATTATCTTCCTGATGCACATGCCCAGCTCCTATTAAATACTAACGGTGGCTCCACATCCACATCCTGAGGCCACAGTAGCCCTCAGCAGCTTTTAGACCACACGTAGGAACAGGGGATATGATTTTCTTGATGTGCTTTAGCCGTGCATTAAAATGGATTATATTTTCACTAATGCACCTCATGAAAACAAATTGGTCTGTCTTCAGATTTTATGGCCGAAGAACAAGGAGATGGCCTTCAAGCCATCACCAATTCAAATTGGTTTAAGAGAAGGTAAGAAGCAGTAGTTTAACACCTAAAGGATGTGTCTACATAATACATCTCCATCAATAAACAACACACGTCTTTCGTGTGTGTGTGAGTGTGTGATTATACTTTTTTGCCTAGACTTATGATCCAAGGGATATGAACAAAGTCACTTCAGCAGACAAAGCCTAAATGATAATGTGTGAACTCCCTCTCTGCTCGTCTTCCACATCATGTACCTGTAGCATACCTTTCCAGTTCTCCCATAGTCATTTCTGAAATTGACTGGAAATGTGAAGATCCTAAGTAGAGCCTCATATTTGTCTCTACATCACCTTGTAAGCAATGTCCCAAGAGGATATTATTATACTGAGGTAAATGAATGATTGATTTCTACTCTTCTGTACTGTATCACAAGAGCTTTCTACCCCTTTATGTCTCGACATTAAAAAAAAACCTCTTCCAAAATATGTTGGGGATTTTATTTGTACTTAAGTTATATTTCGCACCTTTTCTAAGGTGTATGAAAGATGATTAAATGCTAAAAGACGGAGTAGTCAGCATTTTTGACACCGTTATCTTTCCTCACTCAGTTTCTGGAACACCTCTACTCTTTTTCTCTCTTCTCTCTAGTTTTCTTCTTTGCTGGATCCCTCTTTTCATCCAGATTCCAGATTGATTCCCTGCTTGAGAATCCAGGATACTGTGTGAGAGCTCAGTGTTTGAGCTTTTTCTCTATTAATTTTCACTTATAGGTAATTTCATAAAATGACTCCCAAATTAATATATCTGTTGCCACTTTCTTCTTTAATTACCCAAATCCTCTATCAAATTGCTTACCTAACATCTCCATTTTGATGTTAAATAGGTACTTCCAAAAAATTCCCACCTCTACAGACAATGACAATAGCCTCAGCCTCTTCTCTGTCTCAGGAAATGTCAATGCTACCCGTAAATATTTTTAGGGCAATTCTTTGTCTAGCATTGACACTTTCTTTTTGAAAGACACATGTACAATAAAGCTGAAAAGGAGATACTGGATATACACACAAAATAATTGTAGACCACTTAAAACACTTTTAATTAAAGTAAGAGGAAGCCATTGTTGTAGAGTGAGTTAACATAATTGGATTTATGGGGAAACTATGTTGAGTGGGACGGTTGTAAGCTCGAAGAAGGGCAGGAGGAGGTTATGATAGCAAAATAATATTCCCAGACAGAAATGCTGGTATCCTAGATTTGTGAAAATTGAAATTGATAGGATATGATTATGTACAAGACATGGAGAATTTCTAATGCATGCAACTAAACAGACGGGTTGTGTCACTGGAAAAGGACCTGTTTTATACATATTTTTGATTGTTTTCCTGGGGAGATAGGTAGAAGTCATTTGTTTAAATTTAGCCATATTTCTTTTAATGTGCTTTTACTATATCTAAAAGACAGTATTAACTAGCATCTGCATATACTCCCTAAGCAACTATGTGTGGTGATCCAAGAATGAAAGAGCAACTAAAACTAAGGAGGGTCTTTGAATGCAGGAGCAGAAATACCAGACCTTTATCATCCTTCCCTCCCCCATGTTGTAACTATTAATAGAACAGTATAACCTGTCTCCCCTCCCACCCCCATAAGGAGAAGGTGTTTACCCTACTCTCCCCCACCCAGTATACATGCCTCATCCAATCAGCAAATGACCCACAAGACCCCTATCCCACTCCTTTTACCCTGGGTATAAAAGTGGACTAAGGACCCCTGTTCAACGTCGGTTCTCCCTTGAGCTGGTCCGCTATTCTAACAGGATCTCCCATTCCAATAAACTTTATTTCTTTCTCATTCTGTCCCATGTCTGGAAATTCTTTTCCAACCCATACCTGGACCGTGACACTGTGAGAGGTAGCTAAATCTAGAGACATATATTTCAGAATCATTCACATATTAAGAAAAATTTAATCCATTGTTTTTAATAATATGGGCTTTGATATATAGTGTAATATTAGAGGAATTTACTTAATAATGACCCTGGCAATGTCAGCATTCCTTGGGTAAGTAGAGAAGAATGAATCTCCTAAAAGAAACAGGATAAGTGACCTGAGAAGAATGAAGTAAAGCATACTATGACATGGAAGCAAAAAAAAAAGAGAGAGAGAGAGAGTTATTTCAGAAAGAGTGGGTCCTAATGGAAGTTCAAATAAATTACTGATAATTGTCTGAAAATTTTAGAAAGATTGGGATATTTGTAGTCTTAACATGTTTTGTTTTGGTGGAAGGATGAGGTCAAAATGCAGACAAGACTAAATAAGTGAGTAAATTGGAGGGAAGGAAATGGAAAATTTTAGGCAATTATCTTGAGAAATTTAGATAATAAACTTTTAGAGTGGTAAGTGGGAGAGGGCATGAAGCTAGAAGCAGATAGTGGCTAATGCAGTGAAAACAGGAAAAAATTAAACAGTCAAGCTGATATGACCTGGGGACATTTCCAGGTGAATGCAATACGGAAAAAAACATAAAAAGAAGTTTAAGATGTTAGTTAAGAGTGTTGTTGAAATGATGGATCATAAAATTTAAACTGCATGACAAGGTATGAGATGTATCTGACAAAGAAAGTAATAAATGCGTAAGAATGAATAAGTGATATAGACAGTGTACTGAATAGCTGAGAAAGAACTGTGGAATAAGTAAGCTGAACATATATAAGCACATGAGTTTCCAAGGTGGTGCAGTGGTAAAGAATCTGTCTGCCAATGCAGGAGATGCAAGAGACAGGGGTTTGATCGATCCCTGGGTTGGGAATATCCCCTGGAATAGGAAATGGCAACCCAGTCCAGTATTCTTGAGAAGACTTTTGAGAAAGCAAGGAGATCAAACTAGTCAATCCTAAAGGAAAACAACCCTAAATACTCTTCGGAAGGACTGATGCTGAAGCTAAAGCTCCAATACTTTGGCCACCTGATGTGAATATCTGACTCAATGGAAAAGACCTTGATGCTTGGAAAGACTGAAGGCAGAAGGAGAAGAGGGCAACAAAGGATGAGATGGTTGGATGGCATGACTGATTCTATGGACATGAACTTGGGCAAACTCCAGGAGATGGTGAGGGACAGAGAAACATGGTATGCTGCAGTCCATGGGATGGTGAAGAATTGGACAAGTCTTGGCATCTGAGCAACAACAACTGGCTAGTAAGAGTCTCAGATGCCTGGAATACTGCATATCATGTGGTTTGACTGTTAGAAAATGCCAAGACTGTCAACTACACACAATGTATAGACCCGCAGACAGTCAGTTCAGTCTCTAACCTTTCAGAATGATAGTTAATTCAAATATTTGGCAGATTCTTGCTTTAAAAATACTTCAAATATTATTGGTAGATGTATTTGCCTGAGTGTGTGTGTGTTAGTCACTCAGTCGTGTCCGACTCTTTGTGACCCCATGGACTGTAGCCCAACAGGCTCCCCTTTCCGTGGGATTCTCCAGGCAAAAATACTGGAGTGGGTTGCTATGCCCTTCTCCAGGGGTGTATTTGCCTAGGATTCTAGGTTAGTGAAGAAAGGTGATGTGGACATTTAAGAGAATGATAAATTATGAAATCATGTTCAACTTCTGACATGATTAATTACTTTTCAAAATGGAGACACAGATATAGAGAATAGACTCGTAGACAGAGTGAGGGAAGGAGAGGGTGGGATGAATTGAGAGAATAACATGGAAATATATGCATTACCATATGTAAAACAGACAGCAAGTGGGAATTTGCCCTCTGACACAGGGAGCTCAACCCAGTGCTCTGTGACAACCTAGAAGGGTGGGATCGAGTGGGAGGTAGGAGGGATATTCAAAAAGGAGGAGACATATGTATACCTGTGACTGATTCATGCTGATGTAGGGCAGAAGCTAACACAATATTATAAAGCAATTATCTTCCAATAAAAACAAAAACAAAATATGAAGTTGAGTTTCTTAGCATATGAATTTGGTCTTCAGATTTGAAACTTTTGGCTTACCCCTCATATGTAGCAAAACCCTGCTCCAAGACAGACATAACAATGTCTAGCTAAAAATGAATGAAAGGGGTGTTTCTTATTCTGAGCCTCTTTTCCAGGGAAAAGCAAATCATAGGAAGTTTGCAGATATCAGCTCAAATCCTACTGACCAGACCTAAGTCACATTCTCTTGGTCTTGCTGTAGGGATCTTCTAAGAAAGGTTTGGGGAACATTTCAGCCTCTGTGGTGGGAACTTGACTACACTGGCATAGAGGAAATGAGAAGGAAGGAAGATGACTAGTGGATGGGCCACTGGTGACATCTGCCTTAGGGAGGTCAGGTGTCCTCTTACCAAATTGTAAGTGATGTTTGTGTGTGCATGTGTGTGTGTGTGTGTGTGTTGTGTGTGTAAATAGAGCTCTAAATACAGTAAAATTGTTTTGTAGATGTTTCCAGTTTGTCAAAAGTCTCTTAGTTTTGTTTTGGGGACTTATTGTTCCTTATGAAAAGTTTTGTTTTGTAGGTCAACCATTTCCTTTATGGTTTCTGGCTTTACAGCATGCATAGAAAAATTGTCTCCTATCAAAGATTCTGAAATAGTCAGTCCTATTTTCTTCAACTGTTGTCAAAATTTTACTTTTTAATATTACATGCATTGCTCTATCTGAAATTGATTTCAGTGAGGTATGGATTTTCATTACATTTTCCCCCCAAAGGCTAACTAGTTTTCTCAGCATCATTTGTTGAATAGGCCAATCTACTATCCATGAATTTGAAATACTACATTAACAAAATGCTAAAAATCCATAAAATTCATACAGGTTCCAAATTCTTATTTTTTGTCATTCACCTATTTAATTAATGTTGCTTTAGTCTTGAATTTTAAAATAAGAATGGAAAGCAGAGAAAAGATGGAAACAAACCTGCCAAGTTCAGTACAAACTACACCTGAAGGAATACAGGTTGCAGCCACTTTTTAAGATGAACCAAAACAACCTCATGAATAGACAGGAAACATCTATGGAAGTGAGAAGACCTGAAAATGTCTGTCCCTGACTTTGTCAGCCCATTCAGCCACAGGCTATAAAGATACTCTTCCTATAAATTTTTGCCCCCTTCTGCTGAGCAGCCAGGATATTTTTCATTCATAACAAATAGCTGACCTCCTACTGTGCGCCAAGCACTGTTCTAAGCACAGAAATAAATAAATAAATAAATAACGTCTGAGTCTGTATCACTACTACACAAAGAAGCAAGTGCATGATGCAATTTTACACAGTGAAAAGTACAATGAAGAAAATAGGTGAGGAGATGAAAAGTGGCTAGAACCTTCTGGGGACTTTCAAATCAGCGTTCAGAGAAGCTGACCTGAGTGATACACTGAAGCCCGGCCTGAGCGCCTTGGTGCTGAGCGCTTCAGGCAGAAGTGATTCCCAATACAAAGGTTGCGGGCTGGAATGAGTTGGGAATTTGGGATATTTGAGGAAAAGAGAAGGTAAGAGCGTAGTGGGGGGTGAGGATGGAGGGAATGGGAAATGAGATTGAAGAGCAAGGCAGGGCAGCAGATCAAATAAGAAATCATGGGTCCTGGTGAGACTACATTTCAAACCCACCATCTGGGAGAGCTTTAAATGCTCTTGCAACCCTAAACTCAGAATCTCATATATTTAGGTAATTCTACAGGAACTTCCTGCTTTAACTTAACTGCTGCCATCACATTCCTTACCTCTAGCCTTTTCCTGCACCTGGCCACACTGGAACCATTGGCAGTGATGATCAATTTTTTTTTTTTAAAAAAAAGGACTCTTAATCATGCTTGTACAGAAAAAGAAAAGTTGAATTCCTCATGCTGTCTTTCTGTGAAATTTTTCCTGATTCTGGTTTTTTGTTTTTTTTTTTTTTCCTAGTATTTGTTGCACTCTTACTATATTAATGACAGGGGTTTCCCAGGTCTTAATACATTTACTCGTCATAGCGATGCTGTGGATGCTGTCATTGTTCCCACTTACAGATAATGGACTTGGAGCACAGACTCTGCCCTCAGTCACGCAGCTAGTCAGGAGCTGGGAACTGAATATAGGAATGTATCTCCAAAGCCCAAATGTCAAGCCATTATGCTTTTCTGCATCCCCAAAGCCCTTTCTTGTCAGTGACCCTGTGTATTTGATTGATACTGAGGTTTTTGGAGAACCAGCCGAGAATTATTTGAGAAATGCAACTTCTGAATAACAGGAGCCCACAGTGTGGCTATCTATTAGGCTTGGTTCACGTGTTTCTTTATTTAATACTCACAATGATCCCACAACACAGGCATTTGCTCTAACACCATATACATTTTCTGAGCTCTCTGCACTACTGTTTCTCAATATCTAGCAATGCCCTAAGCATACTCAGGGTCATCCTTAGACCAGACAACCGGGTGTTTTTACCTTGAAGGATAAAGATTCAGGCAGGCCAGAGGTCTGGAGGCAAGTGTTCTGATTAATGGAAGAGAATAGACATCCGGGGCCCCTCTTTGCTTGGCTCACTCAGCGCTAGAGCTTTATTGCCTGAGGGGCACAATTAAGCAGTTCTCTGATCCACAGGAGGGGTTCAGGCATGTTCACTGAAGAGATGCATAGAGCCCATGAAATGCTAACAAATTCAGTATGTCACATTGTTATGTTTAGAAACATAAATAAACCTCTCCTGTTCTCTTCCATTTCCTTGGTTGACTCTTACCTAACCGCATACACACAGTGTGGGCCAGGCAGTGTGTTAAATGCGTAAGAAACAATTTGGGGCCCTGAAACTCAAAACAATCTGAAGAGGGCCAGGGCCATTGAACTGTGTGCTCTGTCATGTCCGACTTATCTGCAACCCAATGGACAGTAGCCCACCAGGCTCCTCTGTCCATGGAATTTTCCAGGCAAGAATACTTGAGCAGGTTGCCATTCCCTTCACCAGGGATCTTCCTGACCTGGGGACCAAACCCGAGTCTTGTGCACCTCCTGCATTTTTGGCAAGTAGATTCATCGACTGCTGCACCACCTGGGAAGCCCCCTAATGAGGAAGGCACTACTTCTGGCAGAAAAGAAAAATGAGGCACAGAGAGGTTAATTTACATTTCCAAACTAACAAAGACAAAACTAGTATGTAATACAGACAGGATCAAAACACAATGAGCCTGTTTCCAACTTCTGAGCTCTTACCCACCTTGGTCCTGCCTTAAATGGCTACTGTGTCACTGAGAACCTCCTCACATCTCAGTGACCCAATGGCGAAAGAGGCTATGTATAGTTATACTTAGCTTCTAGTATATTGAAGTCACTATCCCTTTACTTGTGATAATTTCCATTTTCCCAGAATTCACTCTCTGTATAAATATTTACACAAATCCTCAGAGCTGCTTGCACTCTGTGCATAAATAAGCCCTTTTCAGAACTCCCCTGTTGCCAAATGTCATCACTCAAGGCTGAACTCCACAATTGATGGCACCCTCCCCTCCCCCAGGTGGTTCAATTTCCTCCAGCCTGATAGCCTGCTGTTGACACCCCTGGGGACTGTCATAGCTAACAGTAGAGCCAGATATTTAGAATCTTTTCTAGCCTATCTAAAAGTGCCAGCAATTCTCCCAGATGTAAAATCTGCTGTCTCCAAGGGCTCATAGGTCAAAGAGAAAGATATGCTCTCCTCACTTATGTCCAATCAGAGACTCACCACAGCAAAGCTACCTGGACCTGAAGTTATAATCTTTAGTGGGCTTCCCTGGTGTTTCAGATGCTAAAGAATGTGCCTGCAATGCAAGAGATCCAGGTTTGATCCCTGGGTTGGGAAGATCCCCTGGAGAAAGAAACAGCAACCTACTCCAGTTATTCTTGCCTGGGAAATCCCATGGACTGAGGAGCATGATGGGCTACAGTCTATGGGGTCAGACCAAGAAAACCTCAAAGCAAAATGTAATAGTGAACTATACTAGATAGTCAAGGCTAAGGCCATAGGTCCATTAGTAGATGATTTTAGGCAATAGCCTTCTTTGAATAGCTTGCTTAGTAAAATTGAGAAGCATTTTCCACTGCCTATGGAATACTCTTGATCAAGAGTCAGAAGAGCCTGGGTTTGCATGTACTAGATTCTAAATTAACTCTGAAATTAGTTCTCTTCAGGTTATGTGTGTGTGTGCTTAGTTGCTAGGTTGTGCCTGACAAACCTGGGGACTGTAGCTTACCAGGATTCTCTGTCCATGGGATTTTTCAAGCAAAAATACTGGAGTAGGGTGACATTTCCTTCTGCAGGGGATCTTCTCAACCCAGGGACTGAACCCATGTCTGTTACATTTCCTCCACTGGCAGGCAGGTTGTTTTTGTTTTTGTTTTTTTAACCAATAGTGCCACCTGGTTGACTAAACCACAAAACAAAATAAAAGGTCAAAAATAAATAAATATAAATTAAAAATAAAAAATTTAAATCTTTAAGCAAATGCATTTCCCTCTGAGAGCAACTTATTCTTTTGCTGCCCACATCAACAATATTTTGAAAGTGTTCGGTTCTTTGAACAACTGCTTTGTCAATCAAGCTAAATGTCCTATAATTGTTATTTGTTTAAATAATCCTCTAAATGTTGATGCATTTTTTTCAAAATAAAAAGAAACTAGAAATAGTTAACTTATTCAACAAATGGAGTTCCTTCCAAATTTTATATCTGAAGTTTTAACAAATTGAAATTATTGACAGCTTGCAAACAAGAACACATTGAAAGATTCGTCACTTTCAAATTAGCCATATAATGCAAATTTGAAGACTATTTGAAAAAAATTTAATGAAACTAATAAACTCATGTTGTAATATATACTTAAGGAGGTACCAATGACATAGTATTAGAGATAACTGTGACTAAGCCACAACTAAAGTATGCAAAGATGTACCAAGAATAATTTTTCAGGTTATGTTAATATTTTTTAAGTGAGTTATTTAGTTTTTAAATGTTGCTTTAACACTGATTCAGGAGAAAAAAATTTCTTTGAAATAATTCTTAAATGTGATTATCTTATGTCTACAAATAAAATTACTTCAAATTGTCCATTCATAGGTGAGTATTTTAAAATAATATTACCTTAATGTCCTGTTTTACTCCTCAAAGTGTTCTGGTTTCCAAGATAATCATATTCACCTTACTTACAAACTTTTTAAGACTTTGACTTTTACCTTGATGGGAATAAAAAAACATGTAGAGCTAAGGAGTGATGTGATGCAGCTTAAAGATTATGTGTAGAGAATATATTAACACATTTTCTCCTATATTCTAGGATCACTTTATCGGCTATAGTGATCCATTTTAGAGGGTGAGATTTACTAAGAGAGATGAAAAGATCCTAAGCTCAGTTTGGGACATTAAAGTCGAAATGCCTATTAAACACCTTATTGATACTGACAAGAAAGTAGCTGAATATATATGAGTCAAGCTTAGAAGAGAACTCACTTGGATATGTAACTCTGAAAACCTTTAGATATTTAGACAGCACTTAAACTCAGAATATTGGATTAGATTACCCAGGAATGAATTTAAAAACAAAAAACTTTGAGAAACTAAATCTCAAGGCCTCTACCATTTGTAATTACAGAGGCCAGCAAACGAAATGGAAGAGTGTTCAGTGTAGTAGGAGAAAAACCAAAGCAGTGGGATACACTGGAAGGCAAGTAAAAGAAATGTCTTAGTGAGGCATGTGATTAAGTTTATGAAATGGTGCTGATGAGCCACGTATGAGGGGACGTTAGAGCTGACCATTGGACTTAGCCATGCAGAGGTCATAGTTGACTTTGACAATAGCTGACATGATTAAGTACTGATGGCCAAAGACTGACTGTTGCTGTTGTTCAGTCGCTCAGTCATGTCCACCTATTTGTGATCCCGTGGACTGCAGCATGCCAGGCTTGCCTGTCCTACACTATCTCCCAGAGTTTGCTCAAACTCATGTCATTTGAGTCGGTGATGCCATCCAACCATCTCATCCTCTGCTGCCCCCTTCTCTTCATGCCCTCAATCTTTTCCATCATCAGGATCTTTTCCAATTAGTCAGCTCTTCACATCAGGTGACCAAAGTACTGGAGCTTCAGCTTTAGTATCAACCCTTTCAATAAGAGTCAGGGTTTTGTTTCCTTTAGGATTGACTGGTTTGATCTCCTTGCTCTCAAAGGGACTCTCAAGAGTCTTCTCTAGCACCACAGTTCAAAAGCATCAATTTGCTGGTGCTCAGCCTTCTTCATGGTCCAACTCTCATATCCATTCATGATTACTGAATAAACCATAGCGCTGACTATAGGAATCTTTGTCGACAAAGAGATGCCTCTGCTTTTTAGTACACTAAGTTTGCCATAGCGTTTCTTCCAAGGAGCAAGCATCTTTTAATTTCATGGCTGCTCTCACTGTCTAGAGTGATTTTGGAGCCCAGGAAAATGAAATCTGACACTGTTTCCACATTTTTCCCATCTACTTGTCATGAAATGATAGGATTGGATGCATGATCTTAGTTTTCTGAATGTTGAGTTTTAAGCCAGCTTTTTCACTCTCCTCTTTCACCTTCATCAAGAGGTTCTTTAGCTCCTCTTTGCTTTCTGCCATTAAACCGCTGGTATTTCTCCTGGCAATCTTGATGGCAGCTTGTGATTCATCCAGCCCAGTATTTTGCATGATGTACTCTGTCTATAAGTTAAACAAGCAGGGTGACAATATACAGCCTTGACATACTCCTTTCCCAATTTTGAACCAGCCCATAGTTCCATGTCCAGTTCTAATTGTTGCTTCTTGTCCTTCATACAGATTTGTCAAGAGCCAGGTAATGTGGTCTGGTGATCTCATCTCATTAAGAATATTCCACAGTTTGTTGTGATCCACACAATCAAAGGCTAAGAAAAATAATATGGTGTCTGAAATTTTTATGTAGCTTAGAAAAAAAGGGAGCAGAGGAGAGAGAAAAAGAAACAAAGGGTGGAAGAAGAAAAAGGGTAGATATAGATAGTAAGACAAATAATTGTTAAATCTAAGCAAGAATATAGAATTTCATTATCCTATTCTGTCTATATTTGTATATGTTTGAATTTTTCAAAATAAAACCCTAAAAAGAGGAGAATAAAAACAGAGACTCAGAGAAGCAACTGTATCCAACTTTTCTGAGTGTTAAGTTAGAAGAGGGAGATAAGAAATGGAGTGCTGAATGGGTGCTAGCTGAAGAGGAAGTGGAATCCAGAGAGATTTCTTTCTAAAACGTGTTACTTGTGTGTATGATGATAGTAATGATCCAAGAGAAAGGAGAAACTTGTGCATAGATAGAAAAAGAGAGAAATGCTTGAAGATAATCAAGCAGATGAGATGGGAGGGAACCCCACAAAGGGTTTAGCTTTAGATAGGAGTGCAGTATAGTTATAAGAGGGAAGAAGGCTCTCTGGACACTATTTAAGTTCACTGGCTACTGGGAAGGAGGAAAGATGTGGCATCTTATTCCAACTGTTTCTATTTTCTTAGTGAAATAAGCAGGTTGAACTTTCAACTATAGGTTGAAAGTGAAGATGGATAAGAGAGTTTTAAATTTAAGAAGCAGCAGGAAATAGTTACCTTGCAGAGTAGAAGAAGGAAAGGACTTAGAATTCTAATGAGTGAAGCTTCATGGTTGTGGGATTTTTTTTCTCCACTGTGTTAGGAGTCCCAGTGTAAATGCTGAGTACAAACAAAATTGAATTCATTTAGGGTTCAGATTTTTCAGACCTGTACTCTAAAAGGCAAGACAATGAAGGTTATAGGAAAGGCATAAGGAGGAGATGCAGTAAGGATTTTATAGTTTGAACAGACTGTAGATCTCCTTAGGATGTACAGAGAGTAAAAGAGAAGAGAATCTGGGTGATGTGTTCACCTATATGTTGATTACATTAAAATGTAAAGTTATTTTCATTAAAAAAATCACAGAAGTGGGAAAAGAGCCTGAAAATTGGGAAAAACTTCATTTATTTTTATATTCATGTAAACTTATGGACAGGCTTCCTGGTGGCTCAGACAGTTAACAATCTGCCTGAAATGCAAGAGACCTGGGTTCAATTCCTGAGTCAGGAAGATCCCCTGGTGAAGAGAATAGCTACCCACTCCAATATTCTTGCTTAGAGAATTCCATGGACAGAGAAGCCTGGTGGGCAACAGCTCTTGGGGGCAAAAGAGATGGACAACTTCACTTTTTCATACTTATGTACAATATACAATACATAAGTTTAAAAATATATTTTTAAACTTCTAAAAACAGTAAAACAACAAAAACACTGCATTAACAGTTCACAAAAGAGCACATGAAATGATGTTCCACATAACTAGTAAAAAAAATAGAAAAAATAGAATCACAGTGAAATACCACTTCATAATAATCAAGTTGGGAAAAAATCATTTAAACTGCTATATTAAGCTGTCATATTTCAAAGAGTAGAAAAGTAGGGAAGCATCAGGAACGTTAATACACTGCTGTGGAATTGGGAGTTGGTGCCATCACTTGGGAGAATGTGTAAAATAGCAACATAAAAGAAGGAAAGAAGAAAGGAAGGAAAACAGGGAGGGAGGGAGGGAAGAAGGAAGTGAAGGAGGAAAGGCAGGAAAGAAGGAAGAAAGGCAGGAAAGAAAGAAAGCAAAATCATTTAAATGTCTATAGCAGGAGAATGGGTAAATAGATAGTATATTCATACCATAGGGGAGGGAATGCATATAAATAAATCTTGCAAACAATGCTGAATAGAAAAAAAAAATGAAGTTGCATATTGAAACCAATTAAGACTTAAGTATTCAAAACAACAGTATGTATTACTTAGGATTATATACATATTTACAAAACCACAAAGAAATTTGTTATAGTGTTAAAAAACAATGTTAGAATAATGAATACTTCTAGAGGAGAGATGGGTTGTGTAGTGGAAAAATTTGTGAAAGAGATTTAACAGTACTGGCAAGTACTTTCTTGAACAGGGTGGTAAGCATAAGGGAGCATGCTCAGTTGCTCAATCATGTCCAACTCTTTGCAACCCCATGGACTTCAGCCTACCAGGCTCCTCTGTCCATGGAGTTTTCCAGGCAAGGGTAATGGAGTAGGTTACCATTTCCTACCTCAGGGGATCTTCCCAACCCAAGAATCAAATCTGCATCTTCTGTGTCTCTGGCATTGACAGGTGGATTCTTTACTACTGAGCCATCTGGGTAGCCAAATAAGTGATTATCTGATATATAATCCTCATATTCCTTTGTATGTATTAAATGTTAAAATTCAAACCTACAATTGAGTGGTATAAGATCTAGCAACCTCAGAACTACTACTATTAGAGGGTCTCCAGAGCTTCCTGGTGGTCCAGTGGCTGGGAGTCTAAACCCCCAATGCAGGAGGTACGAGTTGGGCCCCTGATCAGGGAACTGGATCCCACATGCCATAAGTAGGAGTTCACAGGCTGCAAGGAAGATCAAAGATCCTGCGTGCCTGCCCTGAATTTTTAAAAGGACCACACTGAGGAACTTGTATATATGGATAGGTAATTTCCTTGATTTTAAGCATTGAAAAGGGTAAAAATATTAGAACAATTATTCTCCTTTGAATTCATCTATTTCCATGAAATCTCATTAGTTAAACCCAATAGCCCTTATACTCCCTGAGGCAATCAAAAAACTCCTACCTTAAATCATATATGAGGTTTGACAGGCCAATTTTCCAAAAGTTCAAGGTTTTCTATTAAAATTTCTATTCAGGTATTTTTTGTTTGTTTCTAGATGAGAAACTGTGCCACTCTAGTTCACACATATTTGTAATATGGATCTTAAGTTTTCTTTTTCTAGCCTCAGCTTCCAAATTATGAGCCAGTTCTGAGGATCCACTTCACTCACTTCTCTGAGGAACTGCTAGTAATTTTAGCAACCATAATGGACAATAACACCTAGTTTCTACAGATGTAATTTTCTCCTCTACTTTCCCTTTACTTAAATCATCTGTAGGGATTTCTCTTCTCAGATCAAGTTCATGAATGAATTTGCAGTTGTCATTTTGATTGGCAGCAGAGCCAGTGTTAGGTTATACATGACTCAGAATAAAATAGATCTTAAATCTGCAGAACTCAGTTTACCACAAACCCATGGAAATTTATGTAGCACATACAGCACATTTGCTTAGTACTACTTTCTACACCTCTGTTGAAATTTAAAATGAAGAATAATCATATTAACCTACTAATAAATATATTCATTAGTATTTAATTATATATTTAATTAGTATTTAATTATATTAAATATATGATTAATATATTAATTAGTATTTCTTTGTCCATTTAATCAAGGTAAGATATCAGTATTACATTTGTGTAATGTCCAGACATAAGCTTAAATGAGTCGGCAAGTGAATACTTAGCAAAAGAAAGTGATGAAGTTAAAATTGATACTAGTTTAAGTCAAGGAAATAGAAATGTTTATTGAGAATGTGCATTTTTTTCATGAAATAACAAAATAAGATAAGGGCAAGAAATCTATGCACAATATTCAGCTACAAAGCAATTTTAAACTTGATGCAGGTGTGTTCTGCACTGTGCATCCTGAGCGATAATGTTTTAGAATAATGGTACTAAATGCTCATGGCAGAGACATAAAGTTTCAAAAATTTTCAATTTAAAAGTCTCTCCATGAAATGGAATAAGCAAAGGGCTATATATCTAGGTTCTAATTTTTCATTCATTCAATTATTTACTAATTCATTTACACTAATTGCATATCTTCCACGTGCCAGGAACTTACTAGGTACTGGGGTGATCAAGATAAGTAAGACACGGTTGTTGCCTAGAAATTGCTGTCATTCAAATTCAATAAATAAGGCTCTATGACTTTGCTCAAATCAATGGGCAATTGTCTTCTTTCAATGTCTTCTTTTATAAAACAGGGAAAGTTCCGGCCTTGAACTATCCAATCTCCTTGATGTGAGGATCCAACATGCATCTGAAAGTTCTGCTTAAATTGTTAACCACATACAGAAATTTCCTGGTAAGGATGCTATGACTTTTTGATTGACTCCAATCTGGACAATGCCCTCTAAGCAAAGCAGCTTTGTGCTGGTCTGGGAATTCTTTCCCAGGACTTGGCGGAGACAGCTCTGAAAAGGACATGGACACCCTTTGCAAGGACTGACGATTCTTTATTTCACAGACGCTTCTTTTATACCCAGAGTTCAAGGAAAGTGTGTAAGCAAGCAAGTGGGTTCCCAGCATATACAAAGGAGATAATATCCTGTTTATCTTAGTTCTCCTGTACAGCAAACTCCCAACCACCCATGTGATCTTTCTCATGACTCCCTTTGTAGATAAACTTAATGGCCACTGGAAATGTTTCCCATATGGCAGGAGATGTTCTAAAGAGTTTACAACACAAGATGCTTGGGCAGTTGGCCCTTCACCAATTCCCTGAGGACCTTCTCCTCTGAGCAGTCTGTGTTCAGCTCCTCAACATCTCTTCCCTCTGTTTTTTAAAGTTAGCACAGCAGCAGTCATCTTTACTCCTGAGACTTGGGTATGGCTGGCTCTGGACCAGAAACATCGGAAGTCTACAATAATGATACACAAAAGAATGAAGATTAAAACATAAGAAACAATCCCGGATTTTGATAACCAAGCTCTAGGATCAAAGGAGGACAGTGCAGATGATAGAGCATCATAAAATTTAGAGCTATACAGTTCAGGGGGCATATGTGAATAACTACGTGCTATCTGTTTTTTCAACCTATCTACATCAAGACTCATATTTGTGGAAGTTAGTCTTAAATGAGCCTTAATTATTTCCCATGGATATTCAGTACTATTATAAGGCATATTAGTTACACAGAAAGCGGTGAAATTCCATTAGCATCTTAATTTCAGTTGTAGTTGAAATTTGTTGACCCGGTCCCCCACATATAACAAGGCATCTTGTAATTCATCTTGGCGAGCTTGTATTTGTTGATAAATCATAGCTTGTTTTGTCCATAGTTTCTGAGAATCCTTTTGCCATGATGAAATGAATTCATGATTTTGAATGGAGTTGTACAAAGCCACACCAGAAACAGTGCCTATGGACACTACAGTAATTAAACTAACAATACCTAAGATTATCCATCCAATAATGCGTTTTGTCCTTCTGATTGTTTCTTTTAATAAGAAGGACAAAAGCATGGAATCAGACCAGGGCTCATCAAGGGAAACGGGAATCCATAATTCAGCTCTTTGTTTTGAAAGGAATAGGCCTTCATGGCTTGCATTAAATGGAAGAGTATGATTTAAGCAGGTATAAAGGGCACAATCAATACATGAAACAGCATTCACCGAATCAAGAGAGTATTTCCCAATAACAAATATAAACGGGGATGCACACAAGTTCGAACAAATCCAGTACTGTTATAGGTGATAGTATAATTCTGTGGGCTTCCAAAAGCTATTGCATAACCTATAGAGGTGTAAGGAAGCAGGGATTTTCCAAATGTGCCAGTGTTCCGGGCCCAAAAATGGTTTGATCATGCGCGGTCTAGGAGGGGACAAACCACCATTGTATCAATTAAGAACATTATTTCTTTGGTGCCAAAGATCTTCCCGACTGTGACTGAATGCAATATTCTTTGCAGACTGAAGCCAACTACAGGTATGATTAGTTTCTTCAACCTCAGAGCAATTAACGAAAAACCTATGTGGTCCCCAGTCGACAAAAGTGAAACTTGAATGACGCGGTATTTTCCCAATAATTCCTTTGCACTCAGTCCATAACAGCGGAGGTCCTTGGTGATTTCTCCTCCATGCCACAACATTGCATGGCAGTTCTTCTGGAAAAAAACAGCGAGTCTGTGTAATTAGATATCTGTCCATGATGACAGTTCTCGGTTTCATTTAGCAGGAAGGACGCAGTAGCGAAAAACCCTAGACGAAAACCCGTGCCATTACTATAAGAATAGGCCCACCATTGCGGAAATATAGACATGCACAGAGGACGTTTTCTGACACAGATTGGAAGAGTCTTATATCCCAAAGAAATATTAACTCGAAGGCCTTCGTCGCTGGGGTGAGTAGGTCCAGAATTAGACCAAGGAAGGGGGAAATGTTGACTGTCATTAGTAAAAACAAGCGGGCTAGGTTCAGTTCAGTCAATAAATTGCAGCAAGGGCGGAGTGGGTATGTATGTCCAATAAGCATAGTTCGCATTCACCCCGGAGGCACAGGACAAGACCGCAAGCATACCCAAGAAAAGCTTATCTGGAGTCGCTGGAGTGCGGGTTCCCTTCGGCACGTCCTCAGCCTTTCTTGTCAGATTTTTTATCTGAGCCCACGTGGGGTACAGTTGACTCATTTTCATTCTCTTCTTCTTGGTTTTGTCTTCCAGGGACACCTCTGAGGCTCTCTTGGTGATCTGAGTCACCAACTTCTTTGGTCCGGACGGATTCTCCTCGTCGGTGACCAATACACAGCAACGGCGTCCAGACATCTTCTCCATCTACAACGACAAGACCATACCCTTTGCCTAGGAATTCAAAATTCCTGGCTTCCATCCATTAAACCCTTTTATCCATACATCAGCATGCATAGAACTTTGCTTTGAGCTTTCACTCATGAAATGTTTATCTGCGCGGGTAACATCTTCCATGGACATGTTTAAAAAATTTAATGTAAATAAAGCTATAGGTTGTATGTATATATAATACATTGCTGTTATTGTTACTTTGAATAAACTTTTACCTTTTAGATCAATTAAGGATAAGAAAAATAGTAGATTTTATCATATTTATGCCTACTCCTTTGCCTTTCCTCTCTTTATATTGTTGTAAATTTCTAACCTATATCATTTTCCTTCTTTCTAAATAACTTCTAACATCTCTTATAATGTATACTAGCCAAAAATTTCCTCAATTTTTATTTGAAAAAGTCTTTTCTCCTTCACTTTTGAAGGATGATTTCACAGAATACTTAGGGTTAGCTTTTCTGGCATCCATCATGGCTGCTTGGTATTCTCTGAGTTTTACTGAGTCTGTGGTTTTGTGTCTGATGATAATTTGGAGAAGTTCTCAATCATTATTGTTTTAAATCTTTCTTCTGTTCTTAACAGGAAAAGCGGTCTCATGTGCACAGTCTTTTGAATTCTGCTCAGCCACATAAGCTTGGCCTTGGGCCTAAAAGACTTCCTTATGAAGAGCCCCCATGGGCTGTGCTAGGCTCAGCATCTTGTATGGGATTATGTCTTTGCCTTGTCTTTTACCTATGTTAAGTAAAGGTTATTTCCATACAGTGCTTACTTGTGTTGCCTATTCCTTGGTGACTGTGATATCAAGATGCAGTGGGAAGAGTGTTTAAGGGATTTTCACTTGTTAATTGTTGCTATTTTTTAAATCTATTAGGTTGGTGCAAAAGTAATTGCCATTGGTGTAAAAGTTTTGCACCAACCTCAATTATTTTTGCACTACTGTAATTACTATTACTTTTGCACCAACCTCGATTAATTTTGCATCAACTGCAATTACTTTTGAACCTTAATAACTTTTGTACCAGCTGCAATTATAATACTTCTGAACCTTAATTACTTTTGCACCAACCTAATACACATGTTTGGGTGCCATCAAATTATTTTTATTCTTTTATGAGTTAAACTTACATTTTTATCAAGAGCACTTAAAATAAGTTAAACCTTTTGCATTTATAAAATTATATAGAAAAACTGAAATTATATGATATATATACATACTATCAAATACTATTTTTGATAATAGTATAGTTTATAAAATAGTCTATAATTGAAATATAATTAGTACATTAATTGACCTTTCAAATACCAAGAATTTTGAATGTTTTTTATGTCACCATTTATGTGGTATTATAATCTTTTTTTGTCTTTTGGGGGGCTTCCCTGATAGCTCAGTAGGTAAAGAATCCACCTGCAATGTAGGAGACCCCAGTTCGATTTCTGGGTCAGGCGGATCCATTGGACAAGAGATTGGTTACCCACTCCAGTATTCTTGGGCTTCCCCTGTGGCTCAGATGTAAAGAATCCATCTGCAATGTGGGAGACCTGGGTTTGATCCCTGGGTTGGGAAGTTCCCCTGGAGAAGAGAAGGACTACCCCACTCAAGTATTCTGGCCTGGAAAATCCCATGAACTGTAATCCTTGGGGTCACAAAGAGTCAGACACCACTGAGAGATTTTCACTTTTGTCTTTTTTACTTCCCCCAAATTTACATGAGTTCTCTGTAAGCTCCTTGTGTTGTTCAGTAAACTTTTGGCATAATATTGTAAATCAACTATACTTCAATGAAAGGAAAAATGTGGTTACTTATCCTTTCACTGGTATGTAGTTCTTTTATACTACCCCATATTACCACAGTGGTGTCCCTTTATCTCTCTCTAATTCAGTAGGCCTAACAATAATGTACCATTTCCTACATGCTATAACATTTTTTTTAATTTTTATTGAAATATAGTTGACTTACAGTGTTGTATGCTATATCATTTGTTTTTCAAGATCTACATACCTGATATATGCATTGCTTTTAGGAATATCCCCTAGCTTTTGATTGCTTAATGCATACTTCTTTGGTTTTAGCAAACTATTCTTATTTTATCTGTTGTTTAACTTTCTTAATTCATTACAAGCTCAGGCACTCATTTAAACATAAGCATGTTAAAATTTACCCAGGATCAAATTATATCAAATAAAGAAAGGTTTTTGTTTGTATAATATGCAATCAATCAGAAAGCTGGAAGCAGAAGTCTCTAAATAAATGTGGCTCTCTCTCATATTCTTTGATTTTAAATGATTTAGGGGAAGAAAATCTAAGATCTGAAGCCTAAATTAGGTATAATCAGTATATAAAACTGAATATTTTCCAAATTTGGCACATAACTCAACATGCTTTATTTTTATTATATTTTTTGATCTCATATCCTCAGCCTTAACTGAGGCATGCAATTTGCTAAATTGTTATTTTAATATAATCTAATTTCAAAGGTCACTAGAGTAAGCTAATTTGGGCTTTTTAAATGTTATTTATTCTGAGGCTTAGTAATTTAAAATTTGTTCCAATCTTTACTTTTTTTGCAACCTCCCTTTGCATTTATAAAATTATATAGAAAAACTAAAATTACATTATATATATATACATATATATATATATATATATATACATATATATATATATATACACTACCAAATACTGCTTTTGATAATAGTAGAGATACTTTATAAAATAGTCTACAATTCAATAGAAAGGGCAATAATTCTACAAAGATTTTAAATCTTAAGGAAAAACATTCAGTTCAGTTCAGTTCAGTCTCTCAGTCGTGTCGGATTCTTTGCGACCCCATGAACCACAGTACACCAGGCCTCCCTGTCCATCACCAACTCCCCGAGTTTACCCAAACCCATGTCCATTGAGTCGGTGATGCCATCCAACCATCTCATCCTCTGTTGTCCCCTTCTCTTCCTGCCCTCAATCTTTCCCAGCATCAGGGTCTTTTCCAATGAGTCGGTTCTTCTCATCAGGTGGCCAAAGTATTAGAATTTCATCTTCAACATCAGTCCTTCCAATGAACACCCAAGACTGATTTCCTTTAGGATGAATGGGTTGGAAAAGCATTATATAAATCTAAATATAAGAATTAAACTTAATTAGGAACTATATTCATAAATATATAAAATTAACTTTTCTGCTTCCAATCTTTAAATGATTAATAGTCTTCAAAATATTATTTAGATTACCATATATGCACACACACACACGTGTGTGTGTGTATATATATATATATATATATGATTTCAATGTGATTTGAAACAATAGAAAATTAATCATTTGTCTCAGCTCAAATGATGCTAAATAAGATTCTTCTAAAAAATCACCAATGATAATGAAAAAAAGGTTAAGAGTCTCTCTGTAATCACTTTCATTTTCTGAAAAATATTTAGACTTACTCTTGAAATAAACTCATTAAAAACCCTGAATGTGTAGTAAATCTGACAATGACTAGAACACAGTGTTGGGGGCTTTCATTGATTTCTTTTGCAGTTAATAATGCCCTTCTACAACTGTACATAAATAAGTTCTCATGGATCCAAAGAGAAATTCTGTCCTCACTCTAACTCAACATAGATAAAAGCAGAAGCAAATTGCTCTGCCATGTAGACAGCTGAGGACATTGAAATCATTGCTCCACTGAGCAATGCTTAAAATAAAAATGTGAAAAAAACTGAACAAAAATAGCAAAATAAACAAACTCCATGTTACATGAGCCATAGAATACTTCAAACTATATGGAGTAATCAGTGATTGGCATTTTTATAATTATCAGATAATTTTATAATTATCAGTCTTTCACTTCTAAAGACTTTTAGATGGTTAGTTGATTTTGTATTTTTTAGAGTAAAATTAAGCTCTCTATTTAAGTTAGAACAAAGAGGTCTGATTGAGCACAAAGGATCCTCTGTGTGCTAAATTGCTTATCTTGTCTCTTTCTGACCTAGTGTCATCCTGACTATGTGTCACAGTGACCTGCAGATGACAAAAATGAGCATCACATTCCACACATGTCAAATCTAATGGCATATTCAACTGCTGACATCAGTTGTCCTTAGTCCAAGATCTTATTATGTTTTACAAAATATCAATTCTAGAAAGATACCATTCAAAAAAGTAAATTTTTGTGACATATCTTTTTCAGAAAAAAAAATTATTATTTCTCTTTAAAATGCACTTCCACCAAAAAAGTAATATTTTACTATTATTTAATGAAAATAAAGCTAATAGGATAATTGTAACTAAATGTTAAGAAAGTAGCATTGATTTCATTGCTGTTGTTGTTCAGTAGCTAGGTTGCATCCAACTCTTTGTAACCCCATGAATGCAGCACACCAGGCTTCCCTGTCCTTCACTATCTCCTGGAGCGTGCTCAAATTCATGTCCATTGAGTCAGTGATACTATCCAACCATTTCATCCTCTGGCGCCACCTTCTCCTCTTGTTCTCAGTAATTTCATTACATCAACAAATCTTCTAAGAAACCTTTCTTTAAAATCACATGGTAAGTCATATGAAATTTTATGGTAACTTTTTGTTTTTTTGTAGCTACGGTATAAATTTTTTTTTTGTACCATTCCTTGTTATAAGATTACAACTTTTGAGAACTAAATAAATCTTATTAATGATCTTATCCAACTCCTTCTTAGTATAAACAAGAAAGCAAATGTCTGGAGGGATTAACATGATTGGATCAAAGTAACAAACTTACAAAGTGACAGCCAAAATTAACATACCAAAACCTTGCTTCCGTATGTCAAAACTTTAATGAAAAATTACTGGAAGAGAACTAAAGTTTCACATAGTTCATATTTCCACAAGAGAAAGGAAATTGTACAATATTATAATATTGCAAGAAAAATTTCTATAGAATATGAGTATAGTTTGTCTAAGCTATGTTTTGGTCTTTTGACATTAAAATCTGACCAAAAGATAAAATTATGTTTATCATGAAATTTGAAACACTAGTCTTCAGCAGGGTCCTCTAAAAGAAGCAACCTAGACTACAGTCTGAGTTGATGAACTTCATGTCAGATTGCAATCAGGAACATTCACTGCAGACAAGGCATGTATTTTAAAATACAAATTCCAAACCAGTTGATTATTGTTACAGTTTGGGTTCTAACATGATGATTAGCAATACACTTTTCCTAACAATATTTTCGCTTAAGTTAAATGGATAAAATATATGCATGGAATTAGTGTCATATTTTAAATGAAATTGAACTGGACTTCCTAGTGATCATGTAATTATTTCTTTACAGCATTCACTGTCACTTTTAACTACAATTTCTGTTGATGAATGGTTTGGGATATTTGAAGCAAATGGAATCTTCAGGAATGTGCAAAATTAAATATAGAGATTAAAATTATATGTCACCCTGGACAAGGGAATGGCAACTCACTCCAGTATTCTTTTCTTGAGAATTCCATGGACAGAGGAATCTGGCAGGTACAATCCATGGGGTCGCAAAAGAGTCTGACCCACCTCCCAGAATACTGGAAATAAAAACACGAATAAACAAATGGGACCTAATTAAAATTAAATCTTCTGCACAACAAAGGAAACTATAAGCAAGGTGAAAAGACAGCCTTCAGAATGGGAGAAAATAATAGCCAATGAAGCAACGGACAAACAATTAAACTCAAAAATATACAAGCAACTCCTGCAGCTCCATTCGAGAAAAATAAATGACCCAATCAAAAAGTGGGCCAAAGAACTTAACAGACATTTCTCCAAAGAAGACATAAAAATGGCTAACACACACATGAAAAGATGCTCAACATCACTCATTATCAGAGAAATGCAAATCAAAACCACAATGAGGTACCACTTTACACCAGTCAGAATGGCTGTAATCCAAAAATCTACAAGCAATAAATGCTGGAGAGGATGTGGAGAAAAGGGAACTCTCCTACACTGTTGGTGGGAATGCAAACTAGTACAGCCACTATGGAAAACAGTGTGGAGGTTCCTTAAAAAGCTGCAAATAGACCTGCCATATGACCCAGCAATCCCACTGCTGGGCATATACACCGAGGAAACCAGAATTGAATGAGACACGTGTACCCCAGTGTTCATCGCTGCATTGTTTACAATAGCTAAGACATGGAAGCAACCTAGATGCCCATCAACTGACGAATGGATAAGAAAGCTGTGGTACATATACACAATGGAATATTACTCAGCATTAAAGAGAAATTCATTTGAATCAGTTCTACTCAGATGGACCGAACTGGAGCCCATTATCCAGAGTGAAGTAAGCCAGAAGCAAAAACAACAATACAGTATATTAACACATATATATGGAATTTAGAAAGACAGTAACGAGAACCCAACATGCGAGACAGCAAAAGGAATGCAGATGTATAGAATTGACTTGTGGACTCTGTGGATGAGGGAAAGGGTGGGATGATATGGGAGAATGGCATTGAAACATGTTAATTATCATATGTCTAATGAATCGTCAGCCCAGGATTGATTCTTGGGGCTGGTGCATCGAGATTTCCCAGGGGGGAGGGAGAAGGGAGGGGGGAGGGAGGGGTTTCTGGAGGGGGAGCATATGTAAACCCATGGTGATATCATGGCATTGTATGGCAAAAACAATAAAAGGGAGAGAAAAAAAAAAAGAGTCTGACATGACTGAGTAACACTTTTAACCCTGCATAATGACAATTAAAACTAGCCAACAGTATTTGACTGTGTATCAATGTTACCAGATACCAAAATTTAAAATGAAGACTGTAAAACGTACTGATTTTTTTAAACTGTAGTATACTGGCACAGGTATACTAATTTTAAGAAATATATCTCAGCAGTAGAACATAGATTTAGGGATGTGACATTAAGTCATTTTCATTCTAATGATGTATTCAGAAGTCAAAGTAAATGTCATCTACCATAGCTGCCTACTTGATGATTCTGGTGAAAATTTACAATCCTGGCTTTCAGCAATTTTCTTTATCCCATTTTTTGGCCCTAAACATACAATATCACTAAATCATAACTCAGCATCATGAATACAGTGGGAGGAGTACCCAGGAATATCTGCTGAATTTTAATAGTCATTAATGTAACTCTCTTACCTGAAGAGAATGTTTGTAACAAATAACCCAAGCATGAAAGCAGTATTTCTCAAGTGATAATTAAAATGCATTTCCATTTCCTACCGAGGGGATTTTGCAATTCAAAGAATACTGCATTCATTCTTACACATTTATCCTCTCTGCACTCTTATTTTTACTTCAACCAACCCTGCCAAGTACCAGATGCACATTAAATGTATTAAAGTGGATGAGTCACAAATGTCTTCCTTATCACTAAGAACGATCATATTTTCCCTCACAAGTGTTAAAATAACATCTTAACCTCTAAACATCACTCTTCAAGATCTCTTGACTTTTATATAATGTTAGCCTTCCTATCTTTGTGAGTTTACTATTAAGGGATAGTCCATCAAGGGTAAATTAGTTGATAATCTCATTCTTGTTTTCATTTTGGGGTATCAAGAAAATCCCCAGAGAAGGAAATGGCAACCTATTTCAATATTCTTGCCTGGGAAATCCCACGGACTGAGGAGCCTGGAAGGCTACAGTCTATGGGGTCACATAAGAGTCAGTCACAATTTAGTAACTAAACAACAACAAATCTTATATTGAAAAAAATAGAAAATATTTACAAAAGCCTATCTAGTTTTTAGATGTTGAGGAAGGTGGAGGAAGCAGAGAATATAGTTTCAAAGGAAAAAAAGAGACATTTCATTTGCAGTCTAGACTTTTATGCTTACCCATATCAACATAAATCATTTGCTGGCTTTTCAAAACTGCAGCAAAGTGCTGGATCAGAAAGGTCCTAATTAGTCCTAAAGCCATTTACATAATGTTGTACATACTACTTAATCAAAATGTTTTTAAATCAGCTCCCTGTAATCATTCCTGAGGTTTTATACAATTGGAGAAGTGAACAAATCATTGTTTTTCCTGGAAATAAAATAAGATGTGGCTGTGGACTTGAAGTTTCCTATAGCCCATTAATAAATAAGAAGTGTGATTTTGTTGTGTGAAAATCATGAGTTGCTGAATATATTTTAGAAATATACAGTCACCTCATTAAGTCAGATAAACAAGGCAAGACTGCAGTTTTCCACACGAATCCAATATTGCCGTGCCTTTCTGCTCAGCTTCATGTCTTGCTGCCAGATTTTGGCTCAGAATTGGTAAGGACTAAACATGTTCAAAGACTAAAATTTGACATAAGTATCTTGCCTCCAAAACTGAGAATATATTCAGCTCCAGTAGAACTTAGACTGTAAAAAGAAAATATGAGGTGGCTCATGCTCATGCTCAGTTTCTCAGTCATGTATGACTCTTGCAACCCCATGGACTGTAGTCCGCCAGGCAATTCTGCTCATGGGATCCTCCAGGCAAGAAAAATAGACTGTGTTGCCACTTCCTCTGTCAGGGCATCTTCCCAACCCAAGGTTCGAACCCTCCTCTCCTGTGGCAAATGTTGTTTGTTGTTTAGTTACTTGGTCATGTCCAATCTTTTTGACCCCATAGACTGCAGCACACCAGACTTCCCTTTCCTTCACCATCTCCCAGAGCTTGCTCAACTTCATTCATGTCCATTGAGTCGGTGATGCCATCCATCTCATCCTCTTTTGTCTCCTTCTCCTGCCTTCAATCTTTCCCAGAATCAGGCTCTTTTCCAATGAGTAGACTCTTCACATCAAGTGGCCACGGTTTTGGAGTTTCAGTTTCAACATCAGTCCTTCCAATGAATATTCAGGACCAATTTCTTTGAGGATTGACTGGCTGGATCTCCTTGAAGTCCAAGGGATTCTCAAGAGTCTTCTTCAACACCACAGTTCAAAAGCATCAACTCTTTGACATTAAGCTTTCTTTATGGTCCAACTCTCACATCCATACATGACTACTGGAAAAACCATAGCTTTGACTATATGAACCTTATCAGAACAGTAATGTTTCTGCTTTTTAATGTGTTCTCTATGTTTGTCATAACTTTTCTTCTAAGAAGCAAATGTCTTTTAATTTCATGGCTGCAGTCACCTTCCACAGTGATTTTGGAGACCAAGAAAATAAAGTCTCTCACTGTTTCCATTGTTTCCCCATTTATTTGCCATGAAATGATAGGACTGGATGCCAGGATCTTAGTTTTTTGAAAGTTGAATTTCAAGCCAGCTCTCCTCTTCCACCTTCATCAAGAGGCTCTTTGGTTCCTCTTTGCTATCTGCCATAAGGGTGGTGTCATCAGCATATCTGAGGTATTGATATTTCTCCTGGCAATCTTGATTCCAGCTTGTGCTTCATCCATGCCAGAATTTTGCATGATGTACTCTGTATATAAGTTCAATAAGTAGGGTGACAGTATACAGCCTTGACGTACTCCTTTCCCAATGTGGAACCAGTCCATTGTTCCATGTAAAGTTCTAACTGTTGCTTCTTGACCTGCATAAAAGTTTCTCAGGAGGAAGGTAAGGTGGTCTGGTATTCCCATCTCTTTAAGAATTGTTCACAGTTTTCTGTGATCCACGCAATCAAAGATTCAGGGATTAGATCTGATAGAGTGGCTGAAGAACTATGGAAGGAGGTTTATAAAATTGTACTGGAGACAGTGATCAAAACCATCTCCAACAAAAAAAAAAATGCAAAAAGGCAAAATGATTGTCTGAGGAAACCTTACAAATAGCTGAGAAAAGAAGTAAAGCTAAAGGCAAAGGAGAAAAGGAAAGATATACCCATTTGAATGCAGATTTCCAAAGAATAGCAAGGAGAGATAAGGAAGCCTTCCTCAGTGATCAGTGCAAAGAAACAGAGGAAAACAATAGAATGGGAAAGACTAGAGATCTTTTCAAGAAAATCAGAGATACCAATGGAACATTTCATGCAAAGATGGGCACAATGAAAAACAGAAATGGTATGGACCTAACAGAAGCAGAAGACAATAGGAAGAGGTGGCAAGAATACACAGATGAACTGTACAAAAAGGATCTTAATGACCTGGAAAATCACCATGGTGTGATCACTCACCTAGAGCCAGACATGTTGGAGTTCAGTGTCAAGAGGGCCTTAGGAAGCATTGCTTCAATCAAAGCTAGTGGAGGTGATGGAATTCCAGCTGAGCTATTTCAAATCCTAAAAGATGATGCTGTTAAAGTGATGCATTCATTATGCCAGCAAATTTGGAAAACGCAGCATTGGCCACTTGACTGGTAAAGGTTGATTTTCTTTCCAATCCCAGAGAAGGGCAATGTCAAAGAATGTTCAAACTACTGTACAGTCGCACTCATTTCACATGCTAGCAAGTTCATGCACAAAATCCTCCAAGCTAGGCCTCAACAGTACATAAACTGAGAATTCCAGATGTACAAGCTAGATTTAGTAGAGGCAGAGAACCCAGAGATCAAATTGCCAACAACCTTTGGATCATAGAAAGAGCAAGAGAATCCCAGAAAAATATCTACTTCTGCTTCATTGACTATGCTAAAGCTTTGGCTGTGTGGATCATACAACAAACTGCAGAAAATTTTTAAAGAGCGGCAAAGGTAGTCAAAAGTCAAATCCTGGAAGTCATTGTAAGCCACAGAATTATGGACTGAATGTGTCCCCACACAAATTCGTACGTTGCAATCCTAATGCCCAATGTGATGGTATTTGAAGACATGGCCTTTGAGAGGCGATGAAGGGTTGGAGACTTCATGAATGAAATTGTGTGTGTGCAGTTGCTCAGTTGTGTCCAGCTCTTCGTGACCATGTGGACTGCAGTCCACCAGGCTACTCTGTCCATGGAATTTTCCAGGGAATAATACTGAAGTAGGTTGCTGTTTCCTATTTCTGGGGATCAAATCCATGTCCCTTGTGTCTCCTGCATTGGCAGGAATGTTCTTTACCACTGCATCATCTAAGCCTCTGAGTGAAATTAATGCCCTTATCAAATATTTCATTGAACTTTCATTTCTTTTGCCACCTGGAAACCAAGTAAGAAGACTCTGAACCAGGAAGTGGACCCTAAACAGACATTGTTGATTTGCCAATATCTTAATCTTGGACTTCTCAGCCTCCAAAACCTAAGAAATAATTCCTGTTGTTTATAAGCCACCCAGTCTATGATATTCTGTTATAGTAACCTGAATTGTCTAAGACATGGTAAAATGTTTCACTTTATCCATCAGCTGAAAAAATTTAACTGGGGAAACAATACTAGGTTTACATTTAGAAAACCTACTTTACTTTCAAGTAAGATAGAGATTTGCAGGAGGCAAGAACATTGGCAGGGAGATAAATGAAGCAAAGGCATTTATAGGTAAGAGAAATAGTGTTTGGAGAGAAGGTTAATGAATATTGTCAAGTGGTTAAGCAGCTCCTGACTAGCAGTTGGTAGCAGCTGCTAGGTTGGCTTGCTACATTTCCACATGTTCAGTCAGCAAAAAACAAAGAACCTAAATAAATTTAGACAGTTTGTTACTTACACAAAATAAAGCAGAAGCAAGATTAGCATGGTATCAGCTACCTGTGACCCTAGTGCCACAGAATGACACGGGGCTTAGTGGCCAGATGACAGCACAATTAATATATTACTCAGCTATGAAGGAGCCATGTTTAGACTGCAGTTAACGGGTGTTTTTATAGGCTATGCTGGGGAGGGGCGCTGGGGTGGGAGGGCCCATGTCTCACCACCAGCAGGGAGAGGAATGAGACACTGCCTTGCTCTAGCCCTTCCCCCTCCCAATAGACAAGACATTCCCTGCAAGGTAGATGAGTGGATGAGAAACAGTCTTGTGACAGTACTGTCCTGCTATATTATTGGGAGGATATACTATGGGGAGGATAAAAGAGCATTCACTAAGACTTGGGTCAGACTAAAAATGAAAAAAAAAAAGTCTAACTGGAAATGTGCGAAAGGCATGACAGGTATTTTATTGAACAGGACATACAGATGGCAAATAAACACATGAGAAGATGGTCAACATCATTAGTCGTAGGAAAATACAAATTAAAGGCATAATGTGACATGACTACATACTGATCAGAATTCTCAAATGTTTAAAAAAGATATTTATTAGAACTGTATAACAATTATAAATGTGTACGCACCTAGTAATGATTTTTAAACAGATAAAGCAGAATCTTACAAAATTAAAGAAGTGAAATAAAGTCACAATTACAGCTGAAAATTTTAATATACTAGGCTTTTCAGTAATGGACAGAATACAAAAAGTTATACACAAATATCTATATCAATATACATATATATAATAAGCCTATAGAACATCCAAACAATTCTTACTCAAATTTCTCTTTTGGCTAGCCCTAAGAAAATTCCAAAAGAGATAGGAATGCCAGATCACCTGACATGCCTCTTGAGAAATCTGCATCCAGGTCAGGAAGCAACAGTTACAACTGGACATGGAACAACAGACTGATGCCAAATAGAAAAAGGAGTACGTCAAGGCTGTATATTGTCATCCTGCTTATTTAACTTATATGCAGAGTACATCATGAGAAACACTGAGCTGGATGAAGCACACACTGGAATCAAGATTGCCGGGAGATATATCAGTAATCTCAGATACACAAATAACACCACCCTTATATGGCAGAAAGTGAAGACAAACTAAAAAGCCTCCTGATGGAAGTGAAAGAGGAGACTGAAAAGCTGGCTTAAAGCTCAACGTTCACAAAACTAAGATCATGGCATCCAGTCCCATCACTTCATGGGAAATAGATGGGGAAACAGTGGAAACAGTAGCTGACTTTATTTTGGGGCCTCCAAGATCACTGCAGATGGTGATTGCAGCCATGAAATTAAAAGATGCTTGCTCCTTGGAAGAAAAGCTATGAGCAACCCTGACAGCACATTAAAAAGCAGAGACATTACTTTGCCAACAAAGGTCCATCTAGTCAAGGCAATGGTTTTTCTAGTAGTCATATATGGATGTGAGAGTAGGAATATAAAGAAAGCTGACCACCAAAGAATTGATGGTTTTGAACTGTGGTGTTGGAGAAGACTTTTGAGAGTCCCTTGAACTGCAAGGAGATCCAACCAGTCCATCCTAAAGGAGATCAGTCCTGAGTGTTCATTGAAGGGACTGATGTTGAAGCTAAAGTTCCAATACTTTGGCCACCTGATGTGAAGAACTGACTCACTGGAAAAGAGCCTGATGCCTGGAACGATTGAAGGTTGGTGAGAAGGGGACAACAGAGGATGAGGTAGTTAGATGGCATCACCAACTCAATGGACATGAGTTTGGGTAAACTCCAGGAGTTGATGATGGACAGTGAGGCCTGGCGTGCTGCGATTCATGGGATCACAGAAAGTTGGACACGACTGAGCGAGTGAACTGAACTGAAAGTACTCCCTATTTAGTGGTATTATATCTTAGTAAAGAATCTACCTGCAATCCAGGAGACCCCAGTTCGATTCCTGGATTGGAAAGTTCTCCTGGAGAAGGGATAGACTACCCCTCCAATAAAAGAAAGGAGTTTCTGATGGCACAGCAGTAAAGAACTTGCCTGCAATGCAAGAGACACAGGTTCAATCCCTGGGTTGGGAAGATTTTTTGGAAGAGGAGATGGCAACCCACTCCAGTATTTTTACCTGGAAAATCCTATGGATAGAGGAGCCCAGTGGGCTACAGTCCATGGGGTCCCAAAGAGTTAGACATGACTAAGCACACATGTGGATGTCTTACTTCTAGAAACAGTATGAGATGATAGTCACTACCACATATTCTCATTGTAGAATTATTGCCCATTTTGGAAATTATAATGACCTTAATTCTGACCAGCTAAGTGCCACCATCTGGTACCTTTACTATTCCAGAACCATCATCCCCATTGATACCAGGAAGCTCTGCTTCATGGCAGCACTTCCAACAAATTATTATCAGGCTTTCCATCGATGTTACATACTCACATCACCTGTGCATTCTTTATTGCGTTTATAAACAGTCAGGTTGTGGGTTTCAGGTATTTTTAGCTATGTTTATTCTAATATTCCCTTCTCCTTGAACTTGCAGAGCCCTTTCTTAATAATATGCCAAGGAAATCCTGATGTCATCTCCTGATTCAATGTAGGCCATCATCATGCTTCAAGAAGTCATAACAGGTGGAACAAAACAGCAGAATATATGTTGGAGTCAGAATTGAAATAACTGAGATTTCTTAAGCTATTGGCAATATTATATAATTTAAAAGCATGTAATTTGTAAAAGCTGTCACTTTTAATTTCAAGTTATTTTGAATTCTGTGATTTTGTGGTATACTTAATTTTTTATTAATTGTTTTATGGTATACATTAGAGTCTTCAAGAATAGTTGGTCTTGAATTAGAAACTGTCGACTTTAAAAAATGCACAATGTGAAAGTTGCAAATTCAGTTTAATAGGGGCAAAATAAGGACTATAACCCAGAAGACAACATCGCAGATAGTCTGAGAAACCGCTCCAAGGAGGCAGGGGGGAGGTCTGTATATATGTGATTTTGGTAAAGGGGGAGTTCATGCAATCAAACACATACTTTTTGCAGAAGGTTTCTGCTAGTCTCTTGAAGTTTACTGCTAGTCATGAGGAACAGACCTCACCATGAAGATTTTAGCACTTTTCTAGATATGAGGAGATACAAGAATTGGGCTCATAAAATCAGCTCCTGAAAATAACTATCTGAAGACTTGCTTTGCCAGTTTTTCCCAGAGCACAGAGTGCCTCATTTCTGCTCTCCACCAACTCCTTTCAGGGGTCGTTGAAACTCAGCACCTGCAGCAGCACATGGTTAATTCTTGTAGAGGTAAACGGCAAGTGATAATTTGTAGTTGAAAAAACAAAGTTGAGTTTCAATTATGTCTTGACAATTTATTGGCTTTTTGACTTTATCCTTTCAAATCCATGTTTACATTTGTTCATCTAAAATGAAGAGTAACTGTACCTTCTTTATGGATTTTTTAAGATTTTTAAATGAGATAAAATATGCAAAGCACTCAGAAGTGTGTAAAGTTATAAGAAATATTCCATAAAGGGTAGTTTTAATTTACTGAAAGAAGCAAATTTTGAGTTACAATTACTATAAATTTTCATGTGTACTTACAGAGAATGAAGCCACATGTTACCTTAATTTATGTCACTTTTAATTGCAACTTCCTATAAAGTATAAGTTTAATTTACAAAAATATCAAAAATACCATTTATTTTAAGACCAAAATTGTGCAGTGTAATGGAAATTGTATAAACTTTGGAGTTGGAGACCTCATTCCTTGTGTTTGAACTAATGCCAACTTGCTGAGAGAATTTGCCCATGCAACTCCTATTGCATTTCAGTTTCTTCATCTTTCAAGTGGAAACAGTGATCAGGCTTTTCATATTTACTACTTTGTCATTTATTAACTAAATAACCTTAATCATACAGATTAATTTCTGTGTGACTCAGTCTCAACATCTATGAATGAGGGATAATAACTGTATATGTCACCATGTTATTGAAGAGTACATGAGATTAAAAAAAAAGTTGAATACGTGGCAAAGTGCCTGGAAGGAAACCAGTGTTGAATATGTGTTATTGTGTCTGTTTATTATGTCTTACACCCCTCAGGATTTCTGGGAGAAGCTAACATAGTTTGTAGGTTAGAAAGCATCTAAACAAATTTTGTTACTATTTCAATGACATCTACATTTCAATAATCTTTTGCTAGATTAGTAAATAATCTAAATTTATGTTGAAAACACTTTTAGAAAAAAATATAATTACCTCATTTTGATAAATAGTATATACTTTAGTTTCTAATGCATACTAATAATGACTTCAGATAATTGTGACTGGAAATTTAACAATGCAAATATTAAAGATATATTTAATATTCAAAAAAATGAAGGTAATTTGGCTAATACAGAAAGACATCTGCTTTTCTTGCAACTGTAAATCTATATTGCCTCTAAAAAATGCTTATTTATTGCAGTTAAGTTCCAAAATGATTATTTGACTAAATATTTCTATTTAAAGTGAAATTGGAGTATTCACAGTAAACTTCATATTAAAATAAGGTAGTCTGTTTTCTCTTTTCTTTTTCTTCTCTTGGGCTTCTCAGTAAATGTAAATTTGTTATAATCAATTTCCTGAGAAGTACATGATAGATAACACATTAGGCAGACTACTGGCTTTTGAAACATTTGTAAACATAAAAGCTTCAGCATCTTATACAAAAAACTAATAGATTTTTAGGAAATTCTTCATAGTATTAATAGTAATGAAATAAGAAACTATTCTGAAGTGTTTCTTAAAATGAAGAATATTAATTAATGGAAGACAGAATTGATAAAATGGATGTACTACAAAAAGCAAATGGCATTGCAATGTAGAGAAAAGTAATTCTTTTTAATCTTAATTTCACTTTTTTCTACTTTTCAGAGGTGTTCTCAGAACCAAAAACTGTATTAGAGTAAGTACTGTTTTATCTCAATTAATTATTGCATCTCATTATGTTATTCTATATAATATATAGTTTTTCATAATTAAATATAAAATATGTAGGCATTTTAATGTAAGTATAGCTTTCACATTTGCTGTATTTTTGTTTCAGGAAAATAAAAGCACATCCATTATTTTAATCTATTCCTTACATTTAATTAAATAGAATTGAACATGCTTATAAAGTTGGAGTTGTATTTTATTTGACTTACAGTTCTAAATATGGAAAGATATTTCTATTGCATTATCACAAAAGTACCTAGAAAAGATGGGATGTAGACAAGAAATAAAGTAGAAATCAGTGTCACAGATCTAAAATCCAGTCTTATTAGGATAAGAAAATATATTCAGTTTGAAGATTGAAATTATCTTTCTGTAAACTTTTTTGACTTTTGGAGAAATAATTAAGTTTCATTACATGTTTTGCTTATTCACACAGAATGTAATTAAGACTGTTACTTATATTATTTTCATTTTTTTATACAGTTGCCTAAATTCCATTTCACACTTTTGCCAGGTAATTCTCAGCTCAAGTCAACCATGGGTTTGAGGAATTTCTTCTGCTCTGTGCTCAGGGAGACAATAGAGCATAATTTCGAATGCATAGCAGTTCATTACAAGATCAATTGTACCAAGCCATATAACCTCAGATTATTTAGTCAAGTCATTTCTTAATCAGAAAACATATGAATACAAAAGCAAATAGTTTAGTGCTATTTGATATTTAACAAAATTAATATAATGTTCTGGTTTTGCATTTCAAGGAGTCTTACTACAGATATATTCAACAAAGAAAAATGATATCCCTATTGCTTGTTGATATTGATGTTTCCTATCTTGCATTAAAATATGTCTTCATTCAAAATTCTGTACTGGAGAGAAATATATGAAAATAATCCTTTCAGGTTTTTTTCATCATAAAAACATTACTTTCTTGGGTAAATATGGAGGATCACAAAGTAATCGTGCTTTATGAAGAGGATGTTTCATAACTCTATCTACACCTATATCTCTATACAGATATTTATCTACAAGAAGAAATCCTTCAGTAAATCTTTAAAATAAGTGTCTAGAGGTAAGGATTCAGTATTTCTGTATCACCCATAAAGTTCTGCACATGAAACAGATTGCAGCTCCAACCTAGACTGAGATATGTTTAGAAATCACCTCTGGAGTTAATCTCTTTAGAAATCTCTTTAGAGATCACCTCTGCATCAAAAGGGCCACTTGATGAATGTGAAAGATGAGAGTGAAAAACTTGGCTTAAAACTCACCATTAGAAAACTAAGATCATGACATCTACTCCCATCACTTCATGGCAAATAGACGGGCAAGCAATAAATAGTAACAGACTTTATTTACTTGTGTTTCAATATACCTACAAATGGTGACTGCAGCCATGAAATTAAAAGTTGCTTGTCCCTCGGAAGAAAAGCTATGACCAACCTAGACAGCATATTAAAAAGCAGAGACATTACTTTGCCAACAAGTGTCCATCCAATCAAAGCTATGATTTTTCCAGTAGTCATGGGTGGATGTAAGAGTTATAAAGAAAGCTGAGCACTGAAGAATTAATGCTTTTGAACTGTGGTGTTGAAGAAGACTCTTGAGAGTCCCTTGAACTGCAAGGAGATCCAACCAGTCAATCCTAAAGGAAATCAGTTCTGAATATTCATTGGAAGGACTGATGCTGAAGTGGAAATTCCAATACTTTGGCCACCTGATGGGAAGAACTGACTCATTTGAAAAGACCCTGATGCTGGGAAAGATTGAAGGTGGAAGGAGAAGGGGACAAGAGAGGATGAGATTGTTGGGTATCATCACTGACTCGATGGACATGAGTTTGAGCATGCTCTGGGAGTTGGCGATGAACAGGGAAGCCAGGCATGGGGTGATGAAGAGTCAGACACAACTGAGTGACTGAACTGAACTGGAGTTAATATTCTCTTTCACTTGAGTTTTGTCTCTTACATTATCACTATAAAATGGACTGAAATTATTTAAAAAGCTTATAAACAAACTACTGAGCTTGAACCTTAATAAATGGAATATTTCCTGTCATATTAGTAAACAAAGGATGTTCTAGTCATCAACAATCACAAACATCATGGACTATGAACTGGTAAAAGTCCTGAGCAAACTAAGGAAGGAAAGAAAACCTGCCATCCAGAAGCCATCAGGCTGCAACCACTCCCCGTGGTTAGTCCTGAGGAAACCCAGGACATGGAAAACCAGGACAGTAGCCCAGAGACTTGAGGTGTCAGTTCAGTCACTCAGTTGTGTCTGACTCTTTGCAACCCTGTTGGACTGCAGCATGCCTGGCTTCTCTGTCCATCACCAACTCCCTTAAACTCATGTCCATCAAGTCAGTGATGCCATACAATCATATCATCCTCTGTTGTCCCCTTTTCCTTCCACCTACAATCTACCCAGCATCAGAGTCTCTTCCAAGGAGTCAGTTCTTTGCATCAGGTGGCCAAAGTATTGGAGTTTCAGCTTCAGCATCAGTCCTTCCAATGAATGTTCAGGACTTATTTCCTTCAGCATTGACTGGTTGGATCTCCTTGCAGTCGAGGGGACTCTCAAGAGTCTTCTCCAACACCACAGTTAAAAATCATCAATTCTACAGCCCTAGCTTTCTTTATGGTCCAACTCTCACATCCACCCATGACTACTGGAAAAATCATAGCTTTGACTAGATGGACCTTTGTCCGCAAAGTAATGCCTCTGCTTTTTAATATGCTGTCCAGGTTGGTCATAGCTTTTCTTCCAAGAAGCAAATATCTTTTAATTTCATGGCTGCAGTCACCATCTACAGTGATTTTGGAACCCAGAAGGTAAAGTCTGTTACTGTTTCCATTGTTTCCCCATCTATTGGTCATGAAGAGATGGGACTGGATGCCGTGATCATAGTGGAGAATTCTGACAAAATGTGGTTTACTGGAGAAGGGAATGGGAAACCACTTCAGTATTCTTGCCTTGAGAACCCCATGAACAGTATGAAAAGGAAAAAAGATATGACAATAAAAGATGAATTCCCCAGCTTGGTAGGTGCCTAATATGCTACTGGAGAAATAACTCCAGTTAAAATGAAGAGATGGAGCCAAAGCAAAAGCAACATCCAGTTATTGATATCACTAGTGATGGAAGTGAAGTCTAATCCTATAAAGAGCAATATTAGGAACCTAGAATGTTAGGTCCATGAATCAAGGTAAATTGGAAGTGGTCAAACAGGAGATGGCAAGAGTGAACATCAACTTTTTAGGAATCAGTGAACATAAGTGGACCAGAATGGGTGAATTTTATTCAGATGACAATTATATCTACTGCTGTGGGCAAAAAATCCCTTAGAAGAAATGGAGTAGTCTTGGTAGTCAACAAAAGAGTCTGAAATGCAGTACTTGGGTATGATCTCAGAAATGACAGAATGATCTTTGTCTGTTTTCAAGGCAAACCATTCAATATCACAGTAATCCAAATCTATATCCCAACCAATAATGCCAAAGAAGCTCAAATTGAATGGTTCTATGAAGACCTACAAGACCTTCTAGAACTAACACCTAAAAAAGATGTCCTTTTCATCATAGGGGACTGCACTTCAAAAGTAAGGAGTCAAGAGATACCTGGAGTAACAGGCAAATTTAGCCTTGGAGTATAGAATGAAGCAGGGCAAACACTAACCGAGTTTTGTCAAGAGAACGCACTGGTCATAGCAAACACCCTCTTCCAACAACAAAAGAGAAGACTCTACACATGGACATCACCAGATGGTCTATACCAAAACCAGATTGATTATATTCTTTGCAGCCAAAGATAGAGAAGCTCTATACAGTCAGCAAAAACAAGACCAGGATCTGACTATGGCTCACATCATGAACTCCTGGTTGCCAAATTCAGACTCAAATTGAAGAAAGTAGGGAAAACCACTAGACCATTCGGGTATTACCTCAATCAAATCCCTTATGATTATACAGTGAAAGTGGCAAATAGAGTCAAGGAATTAGATCTGATAGACAGAATGCCTGAAGAACTATGGATGGAGGTCTGTGACATTGTACAGGAGGCTGTGATCAAGACCTTCCCCGAGTAAAAGAAATGCAAAAAGGCAAAATGGTTGTCTGAGGAGGCCTTACAAATAGCTAAGAAAAGAAGTTGAGGTGTATATCAAAGGAATGATTCAATAGCCCAGACTCTTTCATCTCCCTATACATAGAAGAGTGCTAAATTCCATAACTTTGAATATCTGGTTTTCCTTAATTAACAATAATCTTTTGACTTTAGACTACCTGTCCTTTGTTGTAAAACTTCTATAAAGCCTGTCTTTCCCACTCATCCTCAGAGCAGTTTTCTCAGGGTTATTTGAGATGCTGCCTCCTATTTTTTTTTTATTCTAATTCCCTGTTTATATATATATAATTAGTTTTGCCATACAATGACATGATATGGCCATGGGTTTACATATGCTCCCCCTCCAGAACCCCCCTCCCTCCTCTCTCCCTCCTCCCTCCCCCTGGGGAAATCTCGGTGCAGCAGCCCGGAGCATCAATCCTGGGCTGGCAATTGATTCCACATATGATAATTAACATGTTACAATGCCATTCTCCCATATCATCCCACCCTTGCCCTCATCCACAGAGTCCACGAGTCTGTTCTATACATCTGCGTTCCTTGAAGTTCTAAAAATTTCCACCAAATAAAACATAACAGTCAACTTTTGTGTTGTGGATTTTTTTTACGTCCACAACATAAAAGACCACTTCAAATTCCCTTCCCATTTATCAGGGGCAAAAGGGTCTAGATTTGCAGCAGTTTGGTGGATATTTACTTAGGGGTCAACTGCACTGCTATGCAATCACCAATTATTTTTTTCATTTCCCCCAGTATTGTCTTTTTCCAGACAATATTCCACTTATAAATATTAGCTTGGCTAATTACTAAATCTTCTATTTCCTGGTGGCACATGAGGTCTTTTTGATTTCAGTCAGAGGCTGAGGTGAAACCTGCTGAAATAATGCAACTTGGCAGTATTCCAAATGTGAATGACAGTTGTAGCCATAAGTATTGTCTACATTTCTTAAGATTTTCTTCAAAAATTAAATGTAAATTAAATATTTTCCCACCAATCTCTCTGCTAAAGTGTAACAATCAGCATTAGAGTTTTCATAGTTTTTCTCAAAAGAGCATACTAATATTGATTTCCTCACCTGCTTATAATTCTATAAATTAGTCTAGAAAGTCCTGTCACAGTAAACTTGTTTTTTAAAATATATTTTAAGATCTTTATACATGTCATTCCAGAACTCTCTCTACAACTACACAAATTCACACATTGTCATTCACATAGCCAGAGTCTTAATAAGAAGACTCTATTTTTCACTTATTATATTTGAGGACAAAATTAAAGTTTATGGATTTTAGAAAGTAAAATATGCATGTTGTTAGTAAATGAAAAATCCTAAAGAGTTATCATATTAGAAATAAAAGACTTTTTATCTTGTATTCCAATTCCAAATATTCCCTTCTATTTAGCCATAGTTAATTAGTTACTATATGCCTCTACAGGGGAAAAAAAAGTAAATCCTAAATGTTTGAATACACACACACATACATCTCTCTGTATATTCATGTACATCCATGTAATTATATTTTTTAGTTTTATGAAATGGATTGCTCATGTCCATTGTTCTATTCCTTCCTTTTTCATATATTAACATTTTAAAGGAGACTTCATCTCAGCATATATACCACTTCTATTCCATTATCTATTCCTTTCTATGAATTGTATCAACACCCTGCCTTATCCTTTGGATTTAGGTTGAATTTGGCCAAGAAGAGACATGAGAGAAAATCGGAGGGAAGGAGGAGAGTGAAGGTGAGATATTTAATTGCCCAAACCTTCCTGCACTTGGTTGCCTCTGCTGACTCTGCCTCTCCTCTACTAGGCCTGGCTCCTTACAGGTAATCCTCTGCCTCTAGGTGCCAATAATATTTTCTTTCACTCATTCCTTCAGGTTTAGGGATGATAATGACCTCTGCTGTCACTAATCCCCTGGTCCTGCCTTATTCCCACTATACCCTGAAGTTCCATTTTTGCTTTAGCCATATCTTTGTAAACAGATCCTTGATTATTTCCAACAATTGACAATTTAAATAAGCCATTTGCTGTTTGTTTTTGAGATTTCCTTGGTGGCTCAGATGGTAAAGCGTCTGCCTACAATGCCAGAGACCTGGGTTCAATCCCTGGGTCTGGAAGATCTCCTGGAGAAGGAAATGGCAACCCACTTCAGTATTCTTGCCTGGAAAGTCCCATGAACAGAGGACCCTGATAGGCTACAGTCCATGGGGTTGCAAAGAGTCAGACACGACTGAGCAATTTCACTTTAGTTGTATTTTACAAGTTAAGGATTTGGTTTTTATATGGGTATCCATGGACTCTCCAGAGAGCTTCAAGTATTTAAATAGTATCATGTTGGCAACTGTGTGGAGAACAGACGACAGAGAGATAGAGCTGGCAGCGGAGAGATCATCAAGTAGATATTATAATAACCCAGATAAGATATGAGAGTGGCTTACAAGAAGTGATCAAAGTAGATGTAAGGAAGTGGTTGAATACTTGATACATTTTTGAACAATATGATAGGATTTTCTGATGGGTTAGTTTTAGGATCTGAGACAAAGAGGGAACTCCCAAAATTCAAATCCTTTAATCTTAGCAACTAGAAGAATGTGCCTTTTACCAAAATAAAGAGCAGTTAATTTTAGAAAAAAATCAAATATTGGTAATATCCAATCAAATATCCAAATTAAATTTGGAAAAATTCTTATTTATCAGCATCATCGAGACATCCAAATAAATAAATAAATATTAATCTGGGGTTTCAAAAAGTAAACATGGGAATCATGAATATAGAGATGGCATTTACTGTAAGAGACTGGATAAAACTGATACATTATGTGTAAAAAGAGAAGGTAAGAGAACTAAGTCTTGGGACAAAGAGATATGGGGGCAAAGAGTGTAAGAAAAATAAAACCCAGCAAAGGACAAAATGTCAGAAGACTGGACTAAGAGAATAGTCAATAGATTTTGAGAAGCTACATTTTAAAAGTGTTTCAAGAGAGAGAGGATGATGAAATGTATCAAATGATATTTAGAAAGCAAGTTAGAATTGACCAATGAATTGGGCAGCAAAGAAGTCATTACTGGGTTTGACAAAAATATTGTTATGGCAAGCCTTCATTACAGAATGGAAAAAGTAGAAATATAGACAGTAAAGGGAGATTACTCTTTCATGGAATTCTCATCAAAATTGACAAGCTCAAAAGGGAACAGAAAAAGGGGAAACTGGAGCGTGATAAAAGGAAGATTGGTCTTGGTGTAGGAGAAAGTGAAAATTTTCCTATGCATTTTTTTCTGTACTCTTTTTAAAATAAAAAGTAAGGTTTTTTTGGCCAAGACTACAGGGAAGGAAGGTTGAAGTATTGCAGACCCAGAAGAATCTGTTTAGTAGCCATCTTGAACAGAGGTTAGCAAATTTTTGTCTCAGAGAACCAGATATCAAATATTTTATTCTTTGTGAAAAACACAGTCTCTGTCACAGCTACTCAACTTCAGTATCACAGTGTAAACAAATAATCATGACTTGTGTCAATAAAATTTTAGTTATAAAAGCAGGCAGAGATGTATTTGGCTCACAGAAGATAGTTTACTGATTCTTGATCTAGAGGAGTGAAAAAAATGGACAAGAGACATGCAGTAGAGTTTCTAGAAAGCTCTCAAGGCTGATTTGAGAGTATAATCATAAAGTGGAACCAGCCAGGATGGAGTGGTTTTGCTTGAACCATGTTATTGTTGCTTGGAGGCAGATGTAAACATTCTAAAGAAAATGTTGAAAAAGACACACATATTTTATCCTTAGTTTCTGTCAGAATGTGAAAAACTAGTCACTTAATCTCCCCTCTTTTACAATCTCGTGCTTTCTTTTGCATGGTTGGGCATCATTCTCCATTAAGCAGCCTTAATGATTTTCTTAATTCCTTTATCAGACAGGAAACTTCCTGCGCTTTCCCCTTCAGTGTCTCCCACTGCATCAATGTGCCATATTCCAAGCATGACTCCCTACACCTTGCAAAAGCTGACCCCACCCTCCTCTGCTGCATCATCTCACACCTCTTGATTCTCTTGTTATTATTACATTCCGCACATTCTGATCCTGTTTCTGTTTCTCGAATATATCAAAGCTTATTATTCTGTCCTCAGGCTCTTTCCTCTGCTTGGAATGCTCTTCTTCTGAACGTTATCTAAATTTCCATTCATTTCTTAAGCTCTGTTTAAACACCTTATAATGCCCTTTCCTCTTGGAGGAGCTCCTTCAAACTTAGTACTCTCTTCTCCCTCTGCACACCTCCTTCTTCCCACACAGCAACCCACTAATTTTTCCTCTAGAACTCGGCCCTTCCCCTTCACTGGATTCAACATAATGATGCATTTATAGCTGGCGTCACTTGTTTAACCTCTATATGGCCACACACTGGGTGACTTAAACAACTGGAAATCATTTTCTCATGATTCTGAGGGGGTGGAAGTCCAAGATGAAGGTGCCATCAGCGTTGGCTTCTGGTAAGGAATCTGCCCTTTGTAGGCAGAGATCTTGCTGCGATCTCATGTGGTCTTCTCTCTTTACATGCTCACATGGGAGGAGAGCTCTATGTCTCTTGCTCTTATTGTAAGGACACTGGTCCTATGTCTTAGGGCCCCAACCACATGACCCCATTTTATCTTACCTCCTGTCTCCAGATATTCTGAAGTTGGGGATTAGGACTTCAATATAGGAATGCAGGGAACACAATTCCATCCTAAGACTCCTACACTAGGTCAGGTTCTCTCTTATTTGCTCCTATAATGCCCTGCTACACACTGTTGACACTGCATCTTACCTGACTGGCTCCATGTTCCTCTTTCCTATTTGACACAACTTCAGAAGAGCTCAAGCTGGATCAGTTTTGTTCAACATTCGATCCCAGTTATGCATAGGAAACACCCAAAACTACTTGTTGAGTAAATGAGTGAGTTTTTTCTGTATTTAGAGTTTTATTTTACAGAGAAATCCTAATATTTTTGTGCTCCAACTAATTACACTGTCTTATGGGAAACACAATCCTTTGAAGATTTTTCACTTGCTTTATACAGAAAGAGTCAATTTGAAGATAGAAAAAAAACAAATTAAAAATTAAAATACAAAGTAGGGAGAGGTTATAGCTTATGAGTGTTAACACACAGGTACAAATGCAAAACATGCTTTGATGTTGATTTGAACAAAACCACAAAACGACAGTTTGGAGACAATCAGAAAAATGCAACAAAGACTGGATACTAAATAAATGACTGATTTTGTTAGGTTCATGAAAATGGCATTATGATTTTTTTTAGTTCATTATTTATTAGTGATAAGTTTGCTGTTGCTATTGTTTAGTCACTCAGCCATGTCTGACTCTCTTGCGACCCCATGACTGTAAACTGCCAGGGTCCTCTATAGATGGGATTTTCCCAGAAAGAATACTGGAGTGGGCTGCCATTTCCTTCTCCAGGGCATCTTGTGACCCAAGTATTGAACCTACATCTCCTGCATGGAAGGTGGATTCTTTACCATGAAAACCCCCAGAGACAAGGTACTGAATTATGTGTTTGTAAAAGGATTTGAGGCATAATATCTTGGATTTTAAAAAATATTCCAGGAAATAAAAGTAGAGGTGAGAGATAAAATGAGGTTGTAAAGTATGAATATTGGTTGAAGCTGGATGATGGAACATAGGGATTCATTTATTCTATTGCCTCTTCTTTTTATGCTTAAAATTTCCATAGTAAAATTTTTTAAAAAGTAGACAAAATGGAAAGCACTGCTTTGCACGAAGTTGTTGACTTCCTAAAAAATTTCCATGCAAATCAAAGCTATTAATATAATCCATCAGGGGATTAATTCAGTTATAGTGATGGAGTATAATGGCAACTGACCAAAAAATTACTTTGTTCTTTCACTTAATCTCACCAAGTCATTGGCAAAACAACTTGTCATCCTTGTCAATTTTCAGTATCCTGGGGGCCAAAACAGAAGAATTTATGTCCCATATTAAAAATCATATACTATACTGAATACATAGAACAGCAACTTGGAAATTTTTGAAAATACCATCAAGAGCAAATACCTACAGTTTGAAAAATTATGGTACTTCATATCAATTGTTGAAATTATATGAATGGTAGTAAAATCACCCCCATTCACTCCTAAAGTGCAATCTGTCTTGAAATCTGTCATGAAATAAGAGACTTGTGGAATGCAGAAATTAATTTTTCAAATGGCTGAGGTAATTGCAGCACAAATGTTGAGGTAAAAAGTCTCCTCCTTATGACATTATATTAAGCCACTTGATATTATAATTTGTATTTTTTGGGTGTTATATAGAAATGTTCAGAAAAGCACTTGCTACAAGAATCTCTTTCCTTGTTCCTGGCTTCCCTTGTGGCTCAGATGGTAAAAAATTCACCTGCAATGTGGGAGACCTGGGTTTTGATCCCTGGGTTTGGAAGATCCCCTGGAGAAGGTAGCAGCTACCCACTCCAGCATTCTGGCCTGGAGAATTCCATGGACTATACAGTCCATGGGGTCACAAAGAGTTGGACACAGCTGAGAAACCCATTCTTCACTTTTAAGGATGATTATTAAAATATAAATTAGTTTATGTGGCAACCTGGATAGGAGGGGAGTTTGGAGTAGAATGGAAACATACATATGTATGGCTGAGTCCCTTTGCTGTCTACCTGAAACTATCACAACAAAGTTAATTGGCTATACTCCTATATACAATAAAAAATTTTTTAAAAATTTTTATAAACTAGTAACCTGAAAGATGGAGTAAAGGCAAATATCTTTCATGAAGTGACCACTTTTTGACATCACCTAATCAAGGATAACATTCATTTTTTCATTTAATATACAAATAATTTATTTGCATATGATCTATCAAGTAGAAATTGTCCTATACATAAACTGATAACTAGAGTGTTTGGGGAAGTTTTTAAAAGAAGGGCTCTGATTAAAACCCAGACGTAACTGACTCCAAACTTGTTTGCTTAACCACTGGTGTACATTTTACGTTATCATATTTTTTAAATATCCATTGAGCCCTGAAAGAGTGATATATGCCCTGGTAAAGTTGCAGCTTGAAGTTTTAAAAGCAGAAAGTTTATCTAGGAACACTGTTTTTTTGTGTGTGTTGGCAAAATGTCTCAGTCCTTTGGGGTACTGCAATAAAAATATCACAGACTAGTGACTTAAACAGTATGCATTTATTTCTCACAGTTTTGGAGGCTGAGAAGTCCAGGATCAGATTTAGTGTCTGGTGAGGACCTGTTTTCTGATATGCAGATGGCTGCCTTTTTACTGTGTCCTCACATGGCAGAAGGGGCGAGAGAGTTTTCTGGGGCAGGTTGGGGAGGGGGGGTGGGTGTTCTCTTTTATAAGGGCACTCATTCCATTCATGAAGGCTCCAACATGACGGCCTAATCCTCTTTCAAATGCCCATCTCCTAATACTGTCACACTAGGCATTAGGATTTCAACATGAATTTCGGAAAAACACAAACATTCCGTCCATAACATACAGTAAGTCTTCATAATGATTCAGGGTCTGGTCCTTCATTGGAAGTTTCATGAAACTGTCAGGTCCACCAGATTTGAGTGACTGCTTCACAAGTACAGACTCAGTAACAATTGGTCCTAAGTCAGGAATTAACTAAAAGGTTTCTGCCACACAACATTCCCAAATCTAGTTTACATAGCTTTAAATAGTAGGAGCAGGGACTCAAGACACAGTAACTGCTTCAGCTTGTCTCATAGCATGCACACCACAATTTCCACACCTTCCCCTCCCTCCAATCCACGACCACCAGCATGCAGACTGTGCTCCACTGCAAGAGACATCAAAGTGGGTGAGCTTTATTTCAGTATAGAAAAAAATATGCCCCTCTGGTCCCTGTCTAGCATTACCATAATTGTCACAAGATCCCTTTGAGAGACTTGGTACCTTTAATGAAAGAATATGTAACTATTTAGAAGAAATATAGTACCACAATCTCTGGATTGTTTCCAAGGTAATGTTTATATTGATCTTCATCTTTTCAGAATGTTAAAAACACTTATCAGCCTCTGGTGTAATTTTATAATATATAGTGCACATTTTTCTAAAATTTTGGATATCATGTGAATAAAAAATTTCAAATATGAAGGTGTTATATATGTATAATGTTATACATTATATATATACACATACATATATATGTATATATACATATATATATTATATGTTGGAAAATGTTTTCCCTTCTGTAATATAAATCATGGACCTTGGTTGATAATCATGTATTAATATAGGTTCACTGTGGTGTGGGATGTTCATAGTGTGGAAGGTTGTATGCATGTAGAAACAGAAAATATATAGAATTATCTCTGCTTTCCAGACAATGAACTTTGTGATGAACTTAAAATTACTGTAAAAAATAAAGCTTATTAGTTTAAAAATTTGTCAAAGGATTGCAGCCTTCAAACAAAAATAATTAATTGTTAACTTCATTAATAATTTTCCTTTTCCTCTATATTTAATGAACTATTTGTGTATAGATCTGGTCATAATAAATTAAAATTGAGTTTAAGGCATTTTACCAACTATTTCTCATCTTTTATAAAGTTAAACTCAAAATTCATTTTTGTTAAGTTAAACTAACCTGTATGTAAATTATGCATCTTTCTCATAAGGAATACTAATCTCTCATCTTTTGTTGGTGACTTTTGGGTTCAGAGATAAATACAAATTTATTTTTCTTTCCAACAGAAATAAACCACTAAAGGAAATGTTCTCATAATATTTTCAGCTTTCCTGTTGTCTCCATAGATTCTATCCAGATGAACTTTGTAATTCAGAGCAAACCAATTATTTCAGCCTTTTAATATGCTTATACTTTAGAATCAGATCAGTGAAGTGAACTGATTAATGGATAAGTTCAAAAAGAGATCAAAGTTTTTAATAGATTTTTCCAATGAAGAAAATTTCCAGTAGGGTAGACCAAAAGACTAAATTGAATCTAATTTTAGGAAGAAAATCAAATACAACTGCAGTTTAAACAATAGCACATCTATTAAACTGTAATGCACAGGATTCAGTTCTATTTTAGACTCCTTGAGGATTATTTACAGAAATTAAAATCTTATTTAAACCATTTAGTGCTCAAAAGCACAATGCTTAAAAGAAATATAGACATTCAATTCAGGTCAGTTCAGTCCCTCAGTAGTGTCTGAGTCTGCGGCCCCATGGACTGAGGCATGCCAGCCCTCCCTGTCCATTGCAACTCCCAGAGTCTTCTCAAACTCATGTCCATTGAGTCCGTGATGCCATCCAACCATCTCATCCTCTGTCGTGCCCTCCGCCTCCGTTTAATCTTTCCCAAATTCAGGCTCTTTTCCAGTCGGTCAGTTCTTCACATCAGGTGGCCAAAGTATGGGAGTTTCAACTTCAGTATCAGTCATCCCAGTGAATATTCAGGACTGATTTCTGTTAGGATGGACTGGTTTGATCTCTTTGCAATCCAAGAGACTCTCAAGAGTCTTCTCCAACACCACAGTTCAAAAGCATCAATTCTTTGGAGCTCAGCTTTCTTTATAGCCCAACTCTCACATCCATACATGACTACTGGATAAACCATAACTTTGCATAGACAGAACTTAGTTGGCAAAATAATGTTTTTGCTCTATAACATGCTATCATAGCTTTTCTTCCAAAGAGCAAGTGTCTTTTAGTTTCAAGTCTACAGTCACCATCTGCAGTGATTTTGGAGCCCCAAAAAATAAAGTTTGCCACTATTTCCACTGTTTCCCCATCTATTTGAAATGAAGTGATGGGAGCAAATGCAATGGTCTTAGTTTTCTTAATGATGAGCTTTAAGCCAACATTTTCACGCTCCTCTTTCACTTTCATCAAGAGGCTCTTTAGTCCTTCTTCACTTTTGGCCATAAGGGTGGTGTCATCCACATATCTGAAGCTACTGATATTTCTCCCAGCAATATTGATTCCAGTGTGTGCTTCATCCAGCCCTGCATTTCTCATGATGTACTCTGCATATAAGTTAAATAAGCAGGGTGACAACATACAGCCTTGACATACTCCTTTCCCAATTTGGAACCAGTCTGTTGTTCCATGTACAGTTCTCACTGTTGCTACTTGACCTGCATACAGATTTCTCAGGAGGCAGGTCAGGTGGTCTGGTATTCCCATCTGTTTAAGAATTTTCCACAGTTTGTTGTGACCCACACATCAAAGGCTTTGGCATAGTCAGTAAAGCAGGAGTAAATATTTTTCTCAAACTTTCTCACTTTTTCAATGATCCAACAGATGTTTGCAATTTGATCTCTAGTTCCTCTCTTTTTTAAAATTCAGCTTGAACATCTGGAATTTCATGGTTCACGTACTGTTGAAAACTGGCTTGGAGAATTTTGAGCATTACTTTGCTAGCGTGTGAGATGAGTGCAATTGTGCAATAGTCTGAACATTCTTTGGCATTGCCTTTCTTTGGGATTGGAATTAAAACTGACCTTTTCCAGTCCTGTGGTTACTACTGAGTTTTCAAAATTTCCTAGCATATTGAGTGTAACACTTCCACAGCATTATGAAAGAGCTCAACTGGAATTCTGTCACCTCCACTATCTTTGTTCATAGTGATGCTTCCTAAGGCCCACTTGACTTCATATTCCAGGATATCTGGCTCTAGGTGAGTGATCTCACCCTCATGATTATCTGGGTTGTGGTAATCTTTTTTGTATAGTTCTTCAGTGTATTCGTGCCACTTCTTAATATGTTTACTTCTATTAGGTTCATACCATTTCTGGCCTTTATTGTGTTCATCTTTGCATGAAATGTTCCCTTGGTATCTCTAATTTTCTTGAAGAGACCTCTAGGCTTTCCCATTCTATTGTTTTCCACTATTTCTTTGCATTGATCACTGAGGAAGACTTTCTTATCTCTTCTTGCTATTCTTTGGAATTCTGCATTCAAATGGATATATCTTTCCTTTTCTCCTTTGCCTTTCACTTCTCTTCTTTTCACAGCTGTTTGTAATGCCTCCTTAGATAATCATTTTGCCCTATTCATTTTTTTCTTGGGAATGATCTTGAGCCTTGCCTCCTGTACAGTGTCATGAACCTCTGCCCACAGTTCTTCAGGCACTCTGTCTACCAGATCTAATCCATTGAATATATTTGTCACTTCTACTGTATAATTATAAGGGATTTGATGTACACCATACCTAAATGGTCTAATGGTTTTCCCTACTTTCTTCAATTTCAGTCTAAATTTGGTAACAAGGAGTCCATGATCTGAGCCACAGTCTGCTCCTGGTCTTGTTTTTCCTGACTGTATAGAGCTTCTACATCTTTGGCTGCAAAGAATATAATCAATCTGATTTCAGTATTGAGCATCTGGTGATGTCCACATGTACAGTCTTCTCTTGTGTTATTGGAAGAGGGTGTTTGCTATGACCAGTGCATTCTCTTGGCAAAACTCAATTAGTGTTTGCCCTCTTCATTCTGTACTCCAAGGCCAAATTTGCCTGTTACTCCATGTATTTCTTGAATTCCTACTTTGGCATTCCATTCCTCAATAATGAAAAGGACATTTTGTGGGGGGGTACTAGTTCTAGAAGGGCTTGTATGTCTTCATAAAATTGTTCAGTTTCTTCAGCATAAATGTTCGTGGCATAGATTTGGATTACTGTGATATTGAGTGGTTTGCCTTGGAAACAAACAGAAATCATTCTGTCATTGCATTGGATTGCATCCAACTACTATATTTTTGGAATCTTTTGTTGACTATGATGGCTACTCCATTTCTTCTAAGGGATTCCTGCCCACAGTAGTAGATATAATGGTCATCTGAGTTAAATTCACCCTTCCAGTACATTTTAGATCGCTGATTCTTAAAACATCAATGTTCAATCTTGCCATCTCCTGTTTGACCACTTCCAATTTGTCTTGATTCATGGACCTAACATTCCAGGTTCCTATGCAATATTTCTCTTTACAGAATTGGACTTTACTTTCATCACCAATCACATCCACAACTAGGTGTTGTTTTTGCTTTGTCTCTGTCTCTTCATTCTTTCTGAAGTTATTTCTCCACTGATATTCAGAGCATATTGGGTACCCATCAATCTGATGAGTTCATCTTTCAATGTCCTATCTTTTTGCCTTTTCACTGTCCATGGGGTTCTCAAGGCAAGAATACTCAAATGGTTTGCAATTCCCTTCCCCAGTGAACATTACTGAAATTTTATGAGCCTTATATGATTATTTATACCCTTATATGAACGTTATTGAAACTTTTAAAGCATAGAAATTTGAAATGAGTAGACCTAAGAATTGTCTCTCCCCATTCAGAATCATCAGTTTATTTTTCTTAATTAATGAATTAAATGTCTCCCTTACCCTTAGTGGGAATTATTGACCTGAGGGGACAGGGGTGGAGTTGACTGCGAAGAACATATAGAAGTAAAGTACTTGATCAATTCCTTCTCAAGCATTTCCTCCTATTTCCATTGTAGAAGAAGGCAAGAATTGTGACTTCAGTTACGCAGAACTAAATTTCAAATGTTACATCTCTTGTGTTTTTTAGAACAGTATTGGAGACTACAAAGAATGGGAGTCAGTGCCAAGATTCCTGGTGCTGTGTTCAAATTCCAAATCTGTAAAGATTAGTAAACTCCAAACAAAGAGTCCCAGAAATCTGATGCATAGATTTTTAAGTTTTCATTTAGATTGAAATAAATACTTATTGCGTACTTATATTTCTTCTGGGTTAAATAGCCACTTGATTTCTATCATCTCTGTCCCCGCTGAAAACCAGCATCAGAAACAGTGTTGTCTCTGAGATGAACGACTTTATACATTTTCATCAAATATTTAATCTCATAGGTAAGGTATTTTATTTTTCATATATCTTTTAAGATAAATGTACATCATATAATTAAATATTATGATTACTATGCATTGACTATCCATTTAAGGTGCCATTTTTGAGAGTGAGCACTTGGACTCACTAAATTATTTTCCTTATCAACACAGCCAGGTCCAACTTGTTTCCCAGTATCACAGTAATTTAACAGCTGAGCTGGCAGCAAGACGTGGGCCAGAGCTACAAGGAAAGTGAGAGCCACAGTCCTTCCGCAAAAGCTAAAATTCTGCTTTTACATCTCACAATGGTTTTGCAACTGCCATTCATTTAATCCCCACAGAATGCTTATGCCCAATTCAGCTATTTTCTGGTTTTTTTTTAATACATAATCTGGTACCTTTTAACGAAATAAATGTGACTTTTCAATTAGGAGTCAACAGTTAATAGTTCACTAATGCCTCACCCTATACCTGTGTCTGTTCATCATAACTAGGCAAAGTTCTTCTGCATCTTGAGTAATAATCATTTATTAACAAGTCCGGAACAAGGATAATCATGGAGAATGCAACCCAAACAAGAATCTTCAGTTGTCAAAATATTCCTTTTCCCAGATAGCCAGTTTAACTTTGTTTGGTTGATTTTTAAAACTGATTTATAAGGAAAAGTCACAAAACAGGTATTTTCTAATGCTGGTATTCTGTTCACAATTCATTGCTAAAAGAGATCCTGAAAACAAAGTTAAGTGGGAAGGCACTGGATGTGACAAATTCTTGATACATTGAAGTGTTAGTGTTGGTTGCTCAGTCATGTCCAACTCTCTGTGACCCCATGGACTATAGCCCACCAGGCTCCTCTGTTCACAGAATTCTCCAGGCAAGAATTAATGGAGTTGCCAGTCCCTTCTCCAGGAGGTCGTCCCAATCCTGGGATTGAACCTGGGTCTCATGCATTGCAGTCAGAGTTTTTACTGTCTGAGTCATCAGGGCGGCTTCCAAATAGAAAAGTATTCATTATATCTTAAAATACAATAATTCCAAATAAACAGTCTACAGTGCTATGTCAATTCCAGAAGAAGAAAAAAGGTGAATATCTACCTGCAAATATGCACATTTATTCTGTGCTAAAGTATTTTAGGTTCTTCATTAGACACACTCCTGAAGAGTGCATTAATTGTCAGATCATGTCAGCTTTATAAAAAGAATACATCACTGGACTTCATATGTTATTTTAGTTACCTACTGATGCATAGCCAACTACCTCAAAACTTAGTGCTTAAAGCAGGAAATATTTAGAGTTGATTGTCACTATTTACAAGTAGTTATGTTTCATAAACTCGCTGCAAGCACAGATGCAGTGAATGCTGCTGGCATGCAGCAGTCCATGGGGTCACAAAGAGTAGGACACGACCTAGTAAATAAAAAACAAAGTGGCTGATAAGCACTATAATTCATGCCTGAAAGAAGTTTGTCTAACACATTTATTTTCTCCAAAAGGCACATCACAGCCTTATTGTGCTTAGGAACAGGAGACACATTTTAGCACTTTGCTTGGGGCCACTGTAAACAAAAAAATCACCATCAAAAAGCACCAAAATGTGAGAAACGTCAACCCAAAGCCCCAAATAGACCATGAAAAGACACATGTTTACAGTATGACACCTGATAGGAAAGGGCAGAGATGCCCCTGTTTGATCTTAACTGGGACAAGGCACATTGGGCCACTCACATTTTTCACTGCTCTACACATGTCTGTAAAATTGCCATGAGTATTGATTTTGTGGTTATGAAAATATTTTAGTGAGTAGGAAAATTTGAAAATAGAGAATCTGTGAGTAATGAGCACTGATTGTATTTTGCAGCCTCTGAGAGACAGGAATCTTGGGAGTAGCTTAGCCAACTTACTCATTCCTCAGAACTGAGTCTATATGACACCTCCTAGAAGCTTGTCCTAAATAAAACTAAGTCCTCGCCTTCTGTCTCTGGTGTCCACTTTTATCATATCGCTTGCTAGACTAAGCCATAATGTCATGGTAGCTAGTCTTTCTCAGCACTCAACTGTAGGTTCCCTTGGGGCAAGAGCCGTGTCTTCCTCCTCATTGTATCTGTCTAGCAAGTATTTAGGGAAGAAATAAGACCTCTTATACACAAACTTTCAGAAGTTAGTGGTAGAGAGAGCACTGTATTCCCAATGTATTTTATAAAACCAGAATAACTTTTTGGTGAAATATTATAAGAAAAAAAATCAGGTCAATATATCTCACAAACACAGATTCAAAATTTCCTAATAAAATATTAATGAATTCAATCAATCCATGTATAAAAAGAAAAATGTTATGGAAAACCTAATTTAGCCCAGAAAAGTAGTTTGGTATTTCATTCAAAAGTCAATGTAACTCAAAAAACTAACAGAATAAAAGAGAAAACCATATAACTTTCATAAGGTAGAAAAAGAAAAAAAATCAACATCCATTCATGATATTAAAAAAAAAACACATCAAACTAAAAATAGAAAAACTTCCCCTTAATGCAAGAAGGGAAACTTAAGAAAAGTCTAATGCTGATATCACAACTGATGAAATATTGAACATTTCTGAGAAAGGAAAAAACATCAAGATATTCACTCTTACAACTTCTATTCAGCATTATATTGGATATGCAAGCCAGTGCAGTAAAGTAAAAATATTTGAAAACAAATAAAGGTCCTAAAATCTAAAGTCTTATGATTATATATAAAATTCTATGTAGTCTACAAAAGAAAGGCTAAGATTAATAAATGAATTGATCAGGATCACAGGATTCAAAATAACTATATGAAAATGATTTTTATTGCTCTCTACTAACAATAATGGCATCCCTAGTGTCTCAGAGGGTAAAGAATCTGTCTGCAATGCAGGAGACCCAGGTTTGATCTCTGGAAGATCTCCTGGAGAAGGGAATGGCTACTCACTCCAGTTTTCTTGCCTGGAGAATTTCATGAACAAAAGAGTCTGGCCTGGCTACACTCCATGGGATCACAAAGAGTTGAACACAACTGAACAACTAACACTTCACAACTAGCAATAAGCAATACCATTAAAACTAGCATTTAAAAGTATTGATACTTAATTAAATCCAATTAAATATATGTACAACCTGTATACTGAAAAATAGAAAATGTTGTCCAAAGAAGTTAATGAAGATCTAAAAGAATAGATTTATCATTTTATGTATTGGAAGGTTCAATATCCTTCTCTAATCTGCCTTATGGTTTCAACACAATCTCTAACAAAATAAAACAGAATTTTTAGTAAAAATTGATGAGAAAATTCCAAAAGTCATATGGAAATACATAGAACCTAGAAAATAATCTTTAAAAAATAGAACTATAAAAATTACAAGAATTGTCTTCAGAACTTAAAATAACAGTGTGATTTGGGTCTAAGATAGAGAGATTTGTGACTAGAATAGAGTCCAAAAAGACTCATATGTGTAGCCATTTGATAAACAAATTAAGAAATAAAAGGTTTTATTTGGACAAACAATGATTAATCAACTAAATATGTTAGGAAATATGAATGAAAGTAGATCCAATTTCAAACCACACACAAATATTAATTTGAGATGTCATAGACCAATATTATAAGCTCAGAACAGTAAAACTTCTATTAATAGAAGGATCCATAATATAATATCCTAATAACTTTAGAGTAAGCAAAGATTTCTTGATAAAGACCAAAAACAAACAAACAACAACATCAAAAAAACGCATATACAACTTTTAGCACAAGTGAAATTGCTTAAGTGGAAATTTGCTACTTCTGGAAAGACTTCCCTTAAAAATGAGATAAACCAAGTGCAGAGAGAATGAGTCAAAAGACATATATATGACAAAAACATTTATATTCATATTATATAAAAACTCTTACAATAAACAATAAAATTGTGGAAAATTATCTCTATTTTAAATTAATGAATGTTCAGGCTTCTCTGGTGGCTCACATAGTAAAGAATCTGCCTGAAATGCTGGAGATCCAGGTTTGATCCCTGGCCCAGGAAGATCCCCTGGAGAAGGGAATGGCTACCCACTCAGTATTCTTGCCTGGAGAATTCCATGGACAGAGGAGCCTGGTGGGCTACTGTCCATGTTGTCACAAAGAGTCATATATGACTGAGCAACTCTCACTTCAATAAATTATTACAACAAGCAATTTACAAAATAAGATGTTCAAACAAAAATGAAAAGGCACATGAAATCATGAAAAGGCACTCAAAATCATTTGTGATCAGGGAAATACAAATTAAAATGAAAACCACAAAAAGATACCTTTTCACATCTACTAGAATGGCAAATAAACACCACAGTACACTAAAGATGGGACAGAGTATAGAACACTTGAAACTATCATACATTGTTTTTGAGAGCATAAAATAAAAGCCACTTTGGAGAATGATTTGCCAATTCCTTTTTAAAATTAAGCATAGGTCTACTCTACAACCCATCAATTCCACTCTTTGGTATTTACACAAAAGCAATGAAAATATATATATCCGCATTACAGATTTATAATACTCATAGAAGTTCTATTCAAAACTGCCAAAGCCAGGAAATAACCAAAAAGTCTGTCTAATAGGAGAATGGACAGATTGAGATAGTTTCAGACAATGGAAAACATTAATTCAATAATCTATAGGGGCACCCAAGATGGACAGGTAATGGTGGCAAGGTCTGACAGAATGTGGTCCACTGGAGAGGGGAAGGGCAAACCACTTCAGTATTCTTGCCTTGAGAATCCCATGAACAGTATGAAAAGGCAAAAAGATAGGACACTGAAAGATGAACTCCCCAGGTTGGTAGGTGCCCAATATGCTACTGGAGATCAGTGGAGAAATAACTCCAGAAAGAATGAAGGGATGGAGCCAAAGTAAAAACAACACCCAATTGTGAATGGGACTGGTGATAGTAGCAAGATTTGATGCTGTAAAGAGCAATATTGCACAGGAACCTGGAATGTTAGGTCTATGAATCAAGGCAAACTAGAAGTGGTCAAACAGGAGATGACAAGAGTGAAAGTCCACATTCTAGGAATCAGTGAACCAAGATGGACTGGAATGGGTGAATTGAACTCAGATGACCATTATATCTACTACTGTGGGCAGGAATCCCTTAGAAGAAATGGAGTAGCCATCATAGTCAGCAAGAGTCCAAAAATACAGTAGTTGGATGCAATCTCAAAAATGACAGAATGATCTCTGTTTGTTTCCAAGGCAAACCATTTAATATCACAGTAATTCAAGTCTATGCCCCAACCAGTAATGCCAAGGAAGCTGAAGTTGAAGAGTTGTATGAAGACATAAAAAGCCTTCTAGAACTAACACCTAAAAAAGATGTCTTTTCATTAGAGGAGGCTGGAATGCAAAAGTAGGAAGTCAAGAAACACCTGGAAAAACAGGCAAATTTGGCCTTGGAGTACAGAATGAAGCAGGGCAAAGGGTAATATAGTTCAGCCAAGAGAACGCACTGGTCATAGCAAACACCAGTGAAGACACCAACAACACAAGATAAGACTCTGCACATGGACATCATCAGATGGTAGACACCGGAATCAGATTGATCATATTCTTTGAAGCCAAAGATGGAGAAGTTCTATACAGTCAGGAAAAACAAGACCAGGAGCTGACTGTGGCTCAGATCATGAACTCCTTATTGCCAAATTCTGACTAAAATTGAAGAAAGTGGAGAAAACCACTAGACCATTTAGGTATGACCTAAATTAAATTCCTTATGACTATACAGTAGAAGTGAGAAAGAGATTTAAAGGACTAGATTTGATAGACAGAATACCTGATGAACTATGGATAGAAGTTTGTGACATTGTAGAGGAGACACGCATCAAGACTATTCCCAAGAAACAGAAATGAAAAAAAGCAAAATGGCTATCTGAGGAGGCCTTACAAATAGCTGTGAAAAGACGAGAAGTGATAAGCAAAGGAGAAAAGGAAAGATATACTCAATTTGAAATGCAGAGTTCCAAAGAATAGCAAGGAGAGATAAGAAAGCCTTCCTTAGTGATCAATGCCAAGAAATAGAGGAAAACAATAGAATGGGAAAGAGGCCTCTTCAAGAAAATTAGAGGTACCATAGGAACATTTTATGCAAAGATGGGCTCAAATAAGGACAGAAATGGTATGGACCTAACAGAAGCAGAAGATATTAAGAGGTGGCAAGAATACACAGAAGAATTGTACAGAAAAGATCTTCATGACCCAGATAATCACGATGGTGTGATCACTCACCTAGAGCCAAACAACCTGGAATGTGAAGTCTAGTGGGCCTTAGGAAGCATCACTACAAACAAAGCTAGTGGAGGTGATGAAATTCCAGTTGAGCTGTTTCAAATCCTGAAAGATGACACTGTGAAAGTGCTGCACTCAATGTGCCAGCAAATTTGGAAAACTCAGCAGTGGCCACAGGACAGGAAAAGGTCAGTTTTCATTCCAATCCCAAAGAAAGGCAATGCCAAAGAATGCTCAAACTACTGCACAATTGCACTCATCTCACACGCTAGTAAAGTAATGCTTAAAATTCTCCAAGCCATGCTTCAGCAATATGTGAACCATGAACTTCCAGATGTTCAAGCTGGTTTTAGAAAGGCAGAGGAACCAGAGATCAAATTGCCAATATCCACTGGATCATCGAAAAAGCAAGAGAGTTCCAGAAAAACATCTATTTCTGCTTTGTTGACTATGCCAAAGCCTTTGTGTAGATCACAATAAACTGTGAAAAATTCTGAAAGAGATGGGAATACCAGATCATCTGACCTGCCTCTTGAGAAACCTGTATGCAAGTCAGGAAACAACAGTTAGAACTGGACACGGAACAACACTCTGGTTCCAAATAGGAAAAGGAGTATGTCAAGGCTATATATTGTCACCCTGCTTATTTAACTTACATGCAGAGTATATCATGAGAAATGCTGGGTTGAAGGAAGTACAAGCTGGAATCAAGATTGCCAGGAGAAATATCAATAACCTCAGATACGCAGATGACACCACCCTTATGGCAGAAAGTAAAGAAGAACTAAAAAGCCTGTTGATGAAAGTGAAAGAAGAAATTGAAAAAGTTGGCTTAAGGCTCAACATTCAGAAAACTAAGATCATGACATCCGGTCCCATCACTTCATGTCAGATAGATGGGGAAACAGTGGCTGACTTTATTTTTCTGGGCTCCAAAATCACTGCAGATAGTTACTGCAGCAATGAAATTAAAAGACGCTTACTCCTTGTAAGGAAGGTTATGGCCAACCTAGACAGCATATTAAAAAGCAGAGACATTCCTTTGCCAACAAAGGGTCTGTCTAGTCAAGGCTATGGTTTTTCCAGTGGTCATATATTGATGTGAGAGCTGAACTATAAAGGAAACTGAGCGCCAAAGCCTTGATGCTTTTGAACTGTGGTATTGGAGAAGACTCTTGAGAGTCCTTTGAACTTCAAGGAGCTCCAACCAGTCCATCTTAGGGGAGATCAATCCTGGGTGTTCATTGGAAGGACTGATGTTGAAGCTGAAATTTCAATACTTTGACCACCTGATGCGAAGAGGTGCCTCATTGGAAAAGACCCTGATGATTGGAAAGATTGAGGGCAGGAGGAGAAGGGGATGACAGAGGATGAGATGGCTGGATGACATCATCAACTCGATGGACATGGGTTTGGGTGGACTCTGGGAGTTGGTGATGGATAGGGAGGCCTGGCATGCTGCGGTTCATGGGGTCACAAAGAGTTGGACATGACTGAGTGACTGAACTGAACTGGACTGAAAAGAATAAACTAAAAATACACATGACATTCTCAAAATTCTTAGTTATTTGGCTAAAATTACAATCCCAGACAAAGATGAACATATTCTGTATGAGTCCATAGATACACAATCTGTGGATTCACAAAAAAATCTAGTCTACAGTCCAAAGTTCATTGCTTAGGAAAGGGGAATTGAAATCAACTGGAAAAGGACACCAGTGAATAGAATAAATCAAAACATGTAAAATTGAACACTTAAGATCTGTTCATGTTATTGTATGTCAATTATACATGAATTTAAAAAAACACTGAATTTACTCTTGAACCTGATTGTACTCTGTTTACAGCCTTTGTTCTTGGTAAATGACAGTACAAACAGTTTGATTCACTCATAAACGTAGGAATTCTCTTTGAATCTATCCTCCATAACCCTATTACCTACCATCAAACTTAGTGAACCTGTTTCATAAATTATCTTCATGGTGCATTTGAAGTAGTAGCCTCCTAACTGGTACCTCTGCCTCCATTTGCCTTGCAATTTATTCACCACTATTTATGTAACATGATATTTTATGAGAGCAGATGTATGGAAGCTTTGAAAATTTTCATGTTGATCTTATGATAAATAACAAAATATTTTCTACAAAGTCATAATAGCTGAAGACTAAATTTGTGTTATAATAATTCTCGGTAGGTCAAATATTAGCCTGGACTCACAGATATGTAACAAAAACTCAATAATACTGACAATTTATGGATTCGCAAAGATTTGCCAGAAATTGTACTAGATGATATATGCATAATCTCTAATTTCATCAGTCAACAATGAAGAAAACAGAAGTTTATGCAGGTGAGTAACTTCCAGACGGTTAAGTTCATGTGTGGTGAAGCTTGAATTTAAATTCAGGTCTGTATGACTCCAAAGCCTGTCTGCTGAATTTCAATGATGTTACTGGGAATTGTTCATGGATCTTTGGCTGCATATAGCTGTGTCTTATATGGCTGAGTATGATAATTACATGAGCTGCACTAGCTGGGTCAATACCAACTATTTTTCTTAGGATTCTCGGTGATTACCTCCCAGTAAATAACACTCGCATGGAAACTCCCCAACACAGGGTTTCCAAGTGTGTCAATTTATGCTTTCTCTTTTGCAAATCATCATAATAGAAAAAGTATTGTTAGGAGTTTTCCAGAAGACAAGTGTCCACATAACTTATTAGAAGACCACAAAGGACTTTCTAACGTCAAGAAAGTGACTAAAAATAGTACTAAAGGTCAATTTCTGAGAAAACAATGGGAAGGGATGCCCTTAAAATATTTTTGAAACCCCAAAGGAAAATGTGGAACTTCCCTGACAGCTCAGATGGTAAAGAATCCATTCATAATGCAAGAGACCTGGGTTTGATCCCTGGGTTTGGAAGATCCCCTGAAGAAGAGAATGACTACCCACTCCAGTATTCTTGCCTGGAGAATTCCATGGACAGAGGATCCTGGCAGGCTACAGGCCATGGGATCACAGAGTCAGACACAACTAAGTGACTAACACTTTCCTTAAAATAAAAATGTAGCATTTTTAGATCAGTGGTGGATATGAGCCTTTTCTTTAATTCCATAAAGTCTACAATAGCATTTAATCCCCATTTCAAGAAAATGAAATAGAAAACAAACCATAAAAACAACAGTGATATCCAATACACACACTAGAAACTTGAGGACATTTGGCAAGTTGTTCTTAAAGAAATGCAATTAGCACTATGCACTAAAGGTATAAAGAATATTTTTCAGGAGGTACTGAAGGTAAAAAGTAGTTTTCTAGTAATGGCCACATACATCTCAGTCATTCAGGGTTCAAAGAAGGGCTTACTTTTTTTCTCTTTTATGCTTTAATGTAAATCTTTGTGAAAAGTGAAGTGTAGGAAGGAAGAAGATGGGCTTGAGATAAGTTGCTGCATTTCTTTTTGTGTCCAAAAGAAAGTATTTCAGGAAACACTGGAGTAGAGAGGTTGCTACCAGCAATGTGGTGATTCAATGGAATTGTGTGCTAAACTCGAAGAGAAGTTCAACATGTGTATAAAATATATCAGTTGACACAATCACACTTTGGCAGACATATAGCCTATAATATAACCTAAAATAACCATGCATCTCTACTGGGCCAGAATAGTAAATATTTTAAAGAGGAGATCATAATGATCAACACATATCTCTTGACACTAAGTTTCTAACTAACTTAGTCCTTGTTATAATATATTCAGCTATGTTGCTGCTGCTAAGTGAATCAAGTCGTGTCCGACTCTGTGTGACCCCATAGACGGCAGCCCACCAGGCTCCCCCATCCCTGGGATTCTCCAGGCAAGGAGTGGGTTGCCATTTCCTTCTCCAATGCATGAAAGTGAAAGTGAAGTCACTCAGTCATGTCCAACTGTTAGCGACCCCATGGACTGCAGCCTACCAGGCTCCTCCATCCATGGGATTTTCCAGGCAAGTGTACTGGAGTGGGGTGCCATTGCCTTCTCTGATTCAGCTATGTTATTAGACACTGATTATTACTAAAAGAATTCTTCTAAGAGTTTTGTGAGAAAAAGTTGAAAAGAGTGGTAATGTAAGTGACTATTATACTTTTGCTCAAATGTGAGGCTCTAGTCCAAACTCAGTCAATCAGAATTCACCAATCACACTGCACTGTGGAAATATTTCAGTAATAGAATGTATATGTCTTATACTTGCACTAAGGACAGTTTCATGAAGCTAGAGACAAATTGTATATAAAGTACAAGTGTACTAATATAAGAAAATATTATTCAACTCAAATAAATCATTCTTTAATTTGTTCAGTTCACTTATTCAGTCATGTCCAACTCTTTGCAACCCCATGGACTACAGCACACCAGACTTCCCTGTCCATCACCAACTCCCAGAGCTTACTCAAACTCATGTCCATCGAGTCAGTGGGGCCATCCAACCATTTCATCCTCTGTAGTCCCCATTTCCTCCTGCCTTCAATTTTTCTCAGCATTAGAGTCTTTTCTAATGAGTCAGTTCTTCATATCAGGTGGCCAAAATGTTGGAGTTTCAGTTTCAGCATCAGTCCTTCCAGTGAATATTCAGTACTGATTTCCTTTAGGGTGGACTGGTTGGATCTCCTTGCAGTCCAAGGGACTCTCAAGAGTCTTCTCCAACACCACAGTTCAAAAGCATCAATTCTTTGGTGCTCAGCTTTCTTTAATTTGTAAAATGCATATACACACTGTCAAATTTTTCAACAAAGTTGAACTATATGGTCTGTTATGGACTGAATGTTTGTATCCTTCTAAAATGCATGTGTTGAATCCCTAACACCCAATATGGCTATATTTGGAGATGGGGTCTCTAAGGAAATAAAGTTAAATGAAGACATATGGGTGAGACCTTGCTCCCATAGGATTAGTGTCACTATAAGAAGAGACATCAGTGTTCTCTCTCTCTCTCTCTCTCTCTCTCTCTCTCTCTCTCTCTCTCTCTCTGTCTTTATCTTCCTACTCTCCTTGTATACCACAGAATGGCCTTTAATGAGAAGAGAGCTATCTGTAAGCCAGGAGAAAAGTCCTCACCTGAAACTGAATTTGCCGACATCTTGATCTTGGACTTCCCAGTCTCCAGAATGGTGAGAAAATAAATCTCTGTTGTTTAAAGCACCCAATCTGTAGTATTATTTTATAGCAGCCCTAACTGACTAATACATTTTCCTCAATTTCAAAGTGTCACAGCATTAGATACGCAAAGGAGGAGTCTTCCTGAAGAAAATCATAAGAAATTGCTTAGCAATGTAGGTCTTTAAAAAGTATTTATCTACTGTTTATATTTAATCAAGGTAATTATAAGTACTTCCTTAAAAGATTTTCAAACAATTGCAATTGAGCATGAAAAATATTACTTCAATTAAATGCCTGCATATATAGTCTTATCTTCCTAAATGTAATAATAACTGAAATGCATCATTTCAATGTGTCAACATGTTTTTCCATTAGTAAATATTTTTTCTTCATCATGCATAACTCCTTGATGCTAATGAGGACTGAGGGACTGACCTAAACAGCTGAAAAATATCTAAACTATAGATTAAAACCAACGTATTTTTAATAAGACATTGATTTCTAGAAATAGGAAAAATATTGGTAATTGATCACTGCTTATCTATAAATCTGAAACAATACCTTGCAATTCTGAAATAGTTTTCCACAAAAATCGCAGAGAACTACACAAACTATATCTAACTTGGATAACAAGAATTTTTATTGAAAGCACTTCTTCATTACTTACAGTAGAGGTATGTTGATTTGAATTAAGTTCAGTATCTTATTTCTCCCTATAAAAATACAAAATACAGTGAGAATGAGACACTTATCAAATATGGTAATTATGTATTTTTAATTTCATGAAATTTATTTCTGAAATTATTCCTGTATTCTTGCCTTGGGAATCCCATGGACAGACAAGCCTGGCAGGCTACAGTCCATGAGGTCACAAAGAGTCAGACAGGACTGAGTGACTGAGAATATACACATACTGTAAACCAAGTCATATTCACCTTAAGAAGTAAAGGAGAGATAATAATGAAGACAGAGCTCTATTACAAATAATCATATTTACCATTTTCTTCTGTTTCTGCTTTTGTAATGTAACACAGCCAGTGTTAGACTGCAAGAATTTCTTATACAAGAATAGTCTCAATATGCTTTTGTGATGTTAAATGACAAATCATAAAAAACCTATATGTATATCATACAAATATCAAATAAATACATGTCAAAGAATTTATTTAACTGAGGTTGCCAGTAACGTATTACAACCAGTCCAAAGGAGAACCAAAGGACTACAAATTTGTATGGAACAAAGAATTGCTGAAATAGATGTGCAAATGACTTCGAAATGGCATTTTCCAGAGGGGTACTTGAGTAGTGGGGAGTGAGAGGAATCAATTAAATTGGCCCACAACATAATTTATTTGCATGTTTATTGGCAAGAATTCTTTCTCATTGCTAACAGTTATCTACAACTTGCAGAATTCTAAACTAGCTCAAAGGCAAAAAAGAAAAATGTTGGAATTACTAACCCATAAAGTGTGATAGTCTAAGCAATGCAAAGTTTTCCACTGAAGCCACCTAGTTATTTTTTTTTGTTATTATTGTTTATTTCAAATTTCCTAATATGGGTCTTCCTTTGCTATTTAATAGATAAGGTTATTTTGGAGACACCAAGTCTAGACTACCCCCACGTGCCAGCAATTACAGGGGTGACTAGAGCAGCTTTGCAGACTAGTCAGTGTTTGACCTGTCAGGATAGTAAATTCAAGTCTAGAATTTTCCTTTGGAGTTTCAACTAAAGTCCATTGTCCTCATATTATTAAATCATCAGAGACATGACTGCCGTTTAGGAAGACAGATTAATCAAACTCACAATGTCTAGACAGGGTAAGTAAAACTTTGTGCTTCAAAGGAAAACAATACATTTTCTATGAGATGTGCTTCTAGGTTGTCTGATTCTGACTGTGGGAACCATTGTACAAGAATAATTCTTGTCTATCAACATGCAAAAAAGTTATGTAAAGAGACAAAAGTCTCTTGCTATGGAAAAACCAGTTTTGCTTTCCAGCCATCCATTCATTTCAACATTCCATGATCTATATAAATTTGTGTTTCTTTGAACAGATTTGAAACATCTTAGCTTCCTCGTGAATGAGTTAAACAAAATCTCTAATATGTACTCATTCTTACATCTATATAAGAATCATAATTTTCTTTTCCTTTGACAATTATTCTTTAGCAGCAGTGGCAAAAATGTATAAATGATAGGCAACTGAAAACAATGCCTTAATTATAGTAAACATATTATATTGTCTTTATCATTTCTATTCAGTCTAATAAATCAGCACTCTCTTCAAAGACAAGAGAGTTGCATTGGACACTGTCCAAGGAGATTGACATAAGTCTCTTCTTAGAAGCCACACAAATATAAGACAAATAAACTTCTCAATAATTTTGAGACATAAAAATTATGTACTTCACCTAATGTAATGAGGAAACTAACCCTAACACTATAGACTGGGAGAAATAAGTTTGCATTTGGACCATAAGTAAAGAAGAACAAGAACATATATTAAAAGAAGTTCACTATTTTTGAAACTGTTTTGTAAAAACTCAGGACTATATACTGATGCAATAATAAATTAATTATCTTTAAACTCTTGATATTGCCATTATTTAAAATACCAATAATTATATATATAATACTTAAGGTTTTAAAAATAGGGCGCCTGTATCAGTGCAGGTTTTAGGCACAGGTAATGTAATATTGACTGCTTAGTGGGAATTAAATACTGCTACTTGGTTTCTCAAGTCCAGAGAACTCTTCCAAAAGCATTATCATTATTTAATTTTTCTCCTTTTAATTAGCTTTGTCCTTGGAACTTTAAAATATCTATTTAACTATAATTCTGAAAAGAATAGCACATCAAATGCTTTACACATCACCATGAATGTATTTGGACTTCCCAGGTGGCAGAGTGGTAAAGTATCTGTCTGCCAATGCAGGAGGCACAAGAGATGTGGGTTTGATCCTTGGGCTCACAAGATCCACTGGAGGAAGAAATGGCAACCCACTCAAGTAGTCTTGCCTGGAAAATTCAATGGAGAGAGGAGCCTGGCGGGTTTTAGTTCATGGGGTCACAAGAATAGGACACAACTGAGTGACTGAGCATGCACGCACGTGCACACACACACACACACACACACACACACACACACACACACACATTAATGTATTCATCAGGTCATTTTCCTCCGCTACCAATAGGTACTGGAATAATGTTGATACTAGACCCCAGTGTTGAAGGTGAGAGAGGATAAAATGTTTATAGGGCATTCTAAGAGAGATTAAGGTGTCTGAATCAGAAATAAATGTAACTTTAAAAGTTTTGACACATCAATATCAGCTAAATTTGATGAGTTTGTAAGTCTGTATTTATTTTTTGCTTTTTATGTCAAATCAAAGCCCTTTTCTTGATATCACACATATTCACAATGTCAAAGAAAATCGAAGCTGGAAAATAGTTAAGAAGCAAAACCAGATTTCATTTAAGAACTGATGCAATAGAGGAAAAGCCATTTCAGTATAGAACTGGGCTCAATTCCAAATACAGCATGGAAAAAATGGAAATATATGGCTCAGGAAGTCAGTGGATAGACAATTACTAGGAGGAAACTCAAGGATAAGGGGGGATTCTGGATAAATCTACTTGGTAGGCTTCTTGTCAAGGTCAGACTACAGTGATCACATACTATAGATGGGGGACAGGAATTTGACCAGATATGGAGGGTGATCAAATATCAAGGACAGAAATTGAAGGTGGATGCCTAGAGAGAAATTAGAGAAGTCTAGTCAAGACATTAGGTCAAGAAGACAGTCTTTGTCAACAATGATACAAGGAATACTCCTCTTTAAATACAACCCAGTGAATGTACAACCCACCCTTTCTCTGGATGAAGAGAAAGGGGTTTGCATGCATGGAATTCTCTCCAAATTAAACTTCTACATGTTAATAAATTAATAAACTTAAATAAGATATTCATAGAGTTGGTAACTGGAGATAAGACTCTAAAAACATACCAGAAACTTCCTTGGTGGTCCAGTGCTTAAGACTTCATGCTTCTGACATTGGGATGCTGGTTCAATCCCTGATCGAGAGACAAAGATCCCACATGCTCCACAGAGAGGCCAAAAGATAAAATAATAATAATAATAAGAGCATACCAGACAACCAGGAAGGCCTTTCCAAGAAATTTCAACAGAAGAGCCTCTCATACTAAGATGTAGAAGTCTGTTTCTGCCACATAATCTCTCTAGAGAATAGTTGTTCAGATTTTGGAATAGTTCAGTTCAGTTCAGTTCAGTTCAGTTCAGTCACTCAGTCGTGTCCAACTCTTCGTGACCCCATGAACGTCAGCACGCCAGGCCTCCCTGTCCATCACCAACTCCTGGAGTCTACCCAAACCCAGGTGCACGGAGTCAGTGATGCTATCCAGCCATTTCATCCTCTGTTGTCCCCTTCTTCTCCTGCCCCCAATCCTTCCCAGCATCAGGGTCTATTCCAATGAGCCAACTCTTTGCATGAGGTGGCCAAAGTATTGGAGTTTCAGCTTGAACATCACTCCTTCCAGTGAACACCCAGGACTGATCTCCTTTAGGATGGACTGGTTGGATCTCCTTGCAATATGAGGAACTCTCAAGAGTCTTCTCCAACACCACAGCTCAAAAGCATCAATTCTTTGGCCCTCAGCTTTTTTCACTGTCCAACTCTCACAACCATACATGAATACTGGAAAAACCCTACCTTGACTAGATGGACCTTTGTAGGCAAAGTAATGTCTCTGCTTTTTAATATGCTATTTAGGTTGGCCTTAACTTTCCTTCCAAGGAGTAAGCATCTTTTGATTTCATGGCTTCAATCACCATCGGCAGTGATTTTAGAGCCCCCCAAAATAAATTCTGACATTGTTTCCACTGTTTCCCCATCTATTTTCCATGAAGTGATGGGACCAGATGCCATGATCTTAGTTTTCTGAATTTTGACACTTAAGCCAACTTTTTCACTCTCCTCTTTCACTTTCATCAACAGGTTTTTAGTTCCTCTTCACTTTCTGCCATAAGGGTGGTGTCATCTGCATATCTGAGGTTACTGATATTTCTCCCAGCAATCTTGATTCCAGCTTGTGCTTCTTCCAGCCCAGCATTTCTCATGAAGTACTCTGCATGAAAGTTAAATAAGCAGGGTGACAATATACAGCCTTGATGTACTCTTTTCCTATTTGGAACCAGTCTGTTGTTCCATGTCCAATTCTAACTGTTACTTCCTGACCTGCATACAGGTTTCTCAAGAGAGAGGTCAGATGGTCTGGTATTCCCATCTCTTTCAGAATTTTCCACAGTTTATTGTGATCCACACAGTCAAAGGCTTTGGCATGGTCAATAAAGGAGAAGTAGATGTTTTTCTGGAATTCTCTTGCTTTTTTGATAATCTAGCAGATGTTGGCAATTTGATCTCTGGTTCCTCTGCCTTTTCTAAAACCAACTTGAACATCTGGAAGTTCATGGTTCACATATTCCTGAAGCCTGGCCTGGATAATTTTGAGCATTACTTTACGAGCTTGTGAGATGAGTGCAATTGTGCAGTAGTTTGAGCATTCTTTGGCATTGCCTTTCTTTGGGATAGGAATGAAAACTGACCATTTCCAGTCCTGCCGCCATTGCTCAGTTTTCCAAATTTGCTGGTATACTGAGTGCAGCACTTTCACAGCATCATCTTTTAGGATTTGAAACAGCTCAACTGGAATTCCATCACCTCCACTAGCTTTGTTTGTAGTGATGCTTTCTAAGGCCGACTTGACTTCACATTCCAGGATTTCTGGCTCTAGGTGAGTGAGCACACCATCGTGATTATCTTTTCTGTACAGTTCTGTGTATTCTTGCCACTTCTTCTTAATATCTTCTGCTTCTGTTAGGTCCATACCATTTCTTTTCTTTATCGAGCTCATCTTTGCATGAAATGTTCCCTTGGTATCTCCAATTTTCTTTAAGCGATCTCTAGTCTTTCCCATTCTGTTGTTTTCCTCTATTTCTTTGCATTGATCCCTAAGGAAGTCTTTCTTATCTCTCCTTGCTATTCTTTGGAACTCTGCATTCAAATGGGTATAGCTTTCCTTTTCTCCTTTGCTTTTTGCTTCACTTCTTTTCACAGCTATTTGTAAGGCCTCCTCAGACAGCCATTTTGCTTTTTTGCATTTCTTTTTCTTGGGCATGGTCTTAATCCCTGTCTCCTTTACAATGCCACAAACCTCCATCCATAGTTCATGAGATACTGTGTCTATCAGATCTAGTCCCTTAAATCTATTTCTCACTTCCACTGTATAATTATAAGGGATTTGATTTACATCATAGCTGAATGGATTAGTGGTTTCCCCTGCTCTCTTCAATTTCAGTCTGAATTTGGCAATAAGGAGTTCGTGATCAGAGCCACAGTCAGCTTCCGGTCTTGTTTTTGCTGACTGTATAGGGCTTCTCCACCTTTGGCTGCAAAGAATATAATCAATCTGATTTTGGTGTTGACCATCTGGTGACATCCATGTGTAGAGTCTTCTCTTGTGTTGTTGGAAGAGAGTGTTTGCTATGACCAGTGCATTCTCTTGGCAAAACTCTATTAGCCTTTGCCCTGCTTCATTCTGTATTCCAAGGCCAAATTTGCCTGTTACTCCAGGTATTTGCTGACTTCCTACTTTTGCATTCCAGTCCCCTATAATGAAAAGGACATCTTTTTTGGGTGTTAGTTCTAAAATATCTTGTAGGTCTTCATAGAACCATTCAACTTCAGCTTCTTCAGCATTACTGGTTGGGGCATAGGCTTGGGTTACCATGATGTTGAATGGTTTGCCTTGGAAACTAACAGATATCATTCTGTATTTTCTGAGATTTTATCCAAGTACTGCATTTCAGACTCTTGTTGACTATGATGGCTACTCCATTCCTTCTAAGGGATTCCTGCCCACAGTAGTAGATATAATGGTCATCTTAGTTAAAATCAGCCATTCAAGTCCATCTTATTTCACTGATTCCTGACCTTAAGGCCCGGGGTAGCTCCTCCCAACTGTCGCCTGTGGCCTCCCCCAAGGGTAGCTCCTCTCGACCAAGCTCAGTGCGCCATCTGTGAGAGACAGCTGTGAGGAGATAGCCATCGTTCAGGGTGAGGAGCAGCGGCTGCACTTTGCTGGAGCAGTCGTGAAGAGATACCCCAAGTCCAAGGTAGGAGAAACCCAAGCAAGAGGGTAAGTGTTGCAAAAGGTCATCAGAGGGCAGACATACTGGAACCATAATCACAGAAACTAGCCAATCTGATCACATGGACCACAACCTTGTCTAACTCAATGAAACTAAGCCATGCCATGTGGGGCCACCCAAGATGGAAGGGCCATGTTGGAGAGGTCTGACAGAATGTAGTCCACTGGAGATGGGAACAGCAAACCACTTCAGTATTCTTGCCTTGAGAATCCCATGAACAGTATGAAAAGGAAAAAAGATAGGAAACTAAAACATGAACTCCCCAGGTTGGTAGGTGCCCAATATGCTACTGGAGATCAGTGGAGAAATAATTCCAGAAAGAATGAAGGGATGGAGCAAAAGCAGAGTCGATGCCCAGTTGTGGATATGACTGGTGATAGAACCAAAGTCTGATTTTGGAATATGATACTAGCAAATTCAACTTCCAGCTCTGATGGAACTAGCTATTAATTTAACTCTAGGTGCAATGAGTGCATGTAAAGCCAAATCTCATTCCCCAGTTCTATCAGAGCAGAAAAAATGAGTTCTAAGATTTTCCAATCCTAGGACAAATGTTTCTGAGGTTAGTTGTGATTTTATTGAATTTCACTTTTAATATTTTAGCAGATATCACTGGATATATCAAACTACCTTGTTTTAATTTAGTCTCTAATAAAAGACTTGCCACCTGGTCTAGTTTTTCCAAAAGTTTCACCAGTTTTCCCAAACTTCTAGCAAAGGAGTCTCATTTGTTTCCTTTCTTGATCTCCTTTTCATCTCTAGTGATGTCCATTTAATACATGTCATGAGCTGTTACTACAGAATGTGAAAGAATGCAAATGATCTGGCTGGTACACTTGGAAAAAACATTATAAATGCCATGAAATGAACAAGAAGCCTCTGATTAGACACATTAATAGGACAAAGATGAACAGTGTACTGTTTAATGATATCAGTTTTATGGTTGGGATTTCCAGCATTTCTCATATTATGCTGTATGTCATACTAGGCAATTAGTAAATTGATTCAAACAGCACAGTGCGGTTTTAAAATCCAACTATCCTTGTGCTGATGTGCATTTCCTTTCCTTTTTACATTTTCTTATGACAGGAAATGCCTTTCAATACTTAGTAAGTTAGGAAGACAGACAGGTATCACTTTCTCACCAGAACTCTACTTATATCTTGGTTTTGATGTATTTCTCCTCAGATGGTCCTGGATTTAAAATGTGGGTTAAATCTTTTTGCTGTAATCTACCCTCTGGAATAAAGAGAGATGTACACTTTAAAAAGTATGCTCCTGAAAATGCATTTAATCATATGTGACACAGCACACATAAAAGCACTAACATCCAAAAAGTAGTAGAAAAAAAATGTTGTTTAGCTGCTAAGTTGAACCCAACTCTTTGTGATCCTGTGGACTATCCTGCCAGGGTCCTCTGTCCATGGAATTTTCCAGGCATGAATACTAGAGTAGGTTACCGTTTCCTTCTCCAGGAGATCTTCCCAACCCAAGAATCAAACTTGCATCTCCTGCATTGGCAGGTGGGTTCTTTACCACTGAGCCACCAGGGAAGCCCAGGAAAAATAAATGAAAAGCAAGAAAATGACTTTTGAGCTATTCATACTTCAAGTAATAGCAATGTAATTCCATTGTTATAACTGAAAAGTAATATCTACAAATAATTTAACAACTGTGCATACAGAGTTATTTGGACAGAAATATTTCTTTGTTGTATTATATAATAAGTACTTGATAAATACTTATTTCAAATGAAATAGAAATTTTTGTAATGTTTGGTATTTTTTTCCTACCTTTTTTTATATACTTTGATTCATGGCATAAGTTCCCTTCATATTTTTTTGAAATAAAATTGATCTGCAAAACCTAGTGATTTTATGACCCCTGGAAGCATTTTCTCCAGGTGTAGTTTATAATATAATCTTAGTGTTTCAGATTTTTCTTTTTTAATATAATTTCCAGCATTTGGAGAACCTGAGGGGAATCTCTTAATAGTCAAGAAGGTCATTAGGAGTTGGCAGTAGAGCTTCCTAGCTCAGTGATATAAACTATTATTATTTTAAGACTTTCAAAAGATCATGCCAACCTCCATTGGATGCCATTAGAAAGGAGCATCTGTCACACTTGTGTAAACTGGGCATTACGGGCATAGTTTACATGATTGTACCTTGTAAGTGCAGCATTTAAAGCACAGAATTGCTGTGATGACTTTATCATAACTGAAGCCATATTTCACCAACACTTTGTGAGGTATTGGACTAAATGCTGTGATGGATACAAGGCATAAAGGGCATGCCTTAAATTTGGAAGACTGCATAAGAAAAGTTATTTAATGACGCATGGTGGAAGAGAGAAGACTTGAAATAGATTGGTGCTCTACCATTAGCAATGTGACTGTGACTAAATCTCAGTATCGCTGAATCTGAATTTCCCAGGTTAATGACACCCAGAGATACACACAGAGATGTTATAAACTGGTTCCATACAAGGGAGTGTGTCATCTGGAAATACACTTTTAGATCTTGTTTGTTTTTAATGCTGACAGTAAAAGGCAAATATAAAGTGGTTGAAGAAATAAGAACGAAAACAGGAAGAAAGAAAAACCAACATTATGAAAAATCTCAGAAAGGATAGGTTTTAAGAACAAAATAAGAATTAGTCTCAGTCTAAAAGACTGAGGGAAAAAGATGACTCTAGAAGTAGATATAGACATGTTTATAGTAGGATGAGCTGTTAGTAAAGAAAGTTTATGCTTGCTGGTTTACACTCTTCTCTTTGAAATAGAAGTCAAAGCTGTTTCTCAAGTTTCTGGAAAACAAGTATGACGTACAAATGGAAGAATCAGGATAGTTGTTGAAATAAATCAGAGAACATCTGTTGAATTGTATAAGTGCCTCTGGTTATACACATGTGTAGTGAAGTAGAAGGCAATTTTTAATGCTTTTCATTTGTAAGAGGATTATAAGGTATGACAGAGGTCAGGGAGGCAAAGGAATTGAGGCTGTTAGCTAAGGGATACTTGAAGTGAACCAAAAGTTTAGAAAAGGAAGAAATGCCTCAAGTAAGCCCAGAGACTAGAAGAAAGGATTGGACTTCAAGAGACTGAATGTTTTAGCAAGATCAAAGAGCAAGAGTCTAGGGAGTACTGACATGATGTTTAAAAAGAAATGAGGCTGTAATCAGAAAGAAAGACAATGGAGCCTAAGCTTTTGAAGGGATTCACAATAAGCCTCCCCAAAATGTTTTGAGCTAAAGGCAATCAACATCCTATAGGCCTAAGAGAAACTTCTGCTCCTCCCTTAACTACCTAGACAAATTTAAATTGGGGTCTTTTTCAGAATGAGAATTGTCAGAGATAAATTTCATCTGAGTCACCCATCAATATGGCAGAGCAAACATCTAATTACCAAGCATCTCATTGTCCTGTGAACTGCTTTATTCTCCTTGTAGAAGCCCCAGGCCCCTTTCCCATTGCTTAACATCAGGATGGCCTATAAACCTCATTTTACCCTCTGTCTTTGAACCTCTAATGTATGTAGAAGTTTCTGTGCATGCAAAATTAACTTCGATTTTTCCTGTTAATCTGTCTCATATGTATTTGATTATTAGACCTGTCAAAAGAACTTTTGCAGTATAAAGGAAAATGCTTTCTTCCCAACCCTTTCTTATCCTACAGTGTGGAGGCTCCATTTCAGGTGAGGGCAAAACTCAGGACATGGCAATGAATGCATATAAGTTACCAAGGAGAAATGGAAGAGGAGGATGCTGACATAGAGGAAATAAGAAGTCATGAAATTTGAGATCATGGCATCTGGATCCCATCACTTCATGGCAAATAGATGGGGAAACAGTGGAAACAGTGACAGGCTTTATTTTGGGGGGCTCCACAATCACTGCACTTAGTGACTGCATCCACGAAATTAAAAGACACTTGCTACTTGGAAGATGTGTCTCTTCCAAAGAAGTGTCACTTCCACTTGGAAGAAGTGTTTCTCTATGACCAACCTATACAGCATATTAAAAAGCAGAGACGTTATTTTGCCAACAAGCGTCCATCTAGTCAAAGCTTTGGTTTTTCCAGTAGTCATGTATGGATGTGAGAGTGGGACTATAAAGAAAGCTAAGTGCCAAAGAATTGATGCTTTTGAACTGAGGTGTTGGAGAAGACTCTTGAGAGTCCCTTGGACTGCAAGGAGATTCAACCAGTCCACCATAAAGGAAATCAGTTCTGAATACTCATTGGAAGGACTGATGCTGAAGCTGAAACTCCAATACTTTGGCCACCTGATGCAAAGAACTGACTCATTGGAAAGGACCCTGATGCTGGGAAAGATTGAAGGCAGGAGGAGAAAGGAATGACAGAGGATGAGATGATTGAATGGCATCACCAACTCAATGAACATGAGTTTGAGTAAGTTCTGGGAGTTGGTGATGGACAAGGGAAGCCTGACATACTGCAGTCCATGGGGTCGCAAAGAGTCGGACATGATTGAGCGACTGAACTGAACTGAACTGAAGTGAGATTTGAGATATTTTGGGCGGATATGTGGGATGAAATCACACAGGATAATAGAAAGTGAATGAGTGAGGGTGACCATGAAATAGAAGTCACTGTCCTCAATAAATGCCTGAAAATGTGAATTAAAATATACATTTTTATTTATATACACTTATGTAACTTTATGGGCTTCCCTGGTAGCTCAGCTCATAAAGAATCCACCTGCAATGCAAAAGATCCCCGTTTGATTCCTGGGTAAGGAAGATCCCCTGGAGAAGGGATGGTCCACCCACTCTATCTTGAGCTTCCTTGATGGCTCAGATGGTAAAAAATCTGCCTGCATTGTGGGAGACCTGGGTTTGAACCCTGGGTTGGGAAGATCCCTGGAGGAGAGTATGGTAACCCATTCCAATAATCCTTCCAGGATAATCCCTATGGACAGAGAAGTCTAGGGCGCTGCAGTCCATGGGGTTGCAAAGAGTCGTACACAACTGAGCGACTCAGCACAGCACAGTATATTAACTTTATATAAATAGAAATGAATATTGAATGAGGGAAAGAAGAATACAGGCAAGATAGCAAATTGTTCCACTTTCATGTTGAAAGGTCTTTGTCAATTCAGTTCAGTTCAGTCGCTCAGTCATGTCCGACTCTTTGCGACCCCATGGGCCACAGCACACCAGGCCTCCCTGTCTATCACCAACTCCCAGAATTTACCCAAACTCATGTCCATTGAGTTGGTGATGCCATCCAACCATCTCATCCTCTGTCATCCCCTTCTTCTCCTTCCTTCAATCTTTCCCAGCATCAGGGTCTTTTCAAATGAGTCAGTTCTTTGCATCAGGTAGCCAGAGTATTGGAGTTTCAGCTTCAACATCAGTCCTTCCAATAAACACTCAGGACTGATCTCCATTAGGATGGACTGGTTGGATCTCCTTGCAGTCCAAGGGACTCTCAAGAGTCTTTACCAAGACCGCAGTTCAAAAGCATCAATTCTTCAGCACTCAGCTTTCTTTATAGTCCAACGCTCACATCCATACATGACCACTGGAAAAACCATAGCCTAGACTTGACGGACCTTTGTTGGCAAAGGAATGTCTCTGCTTTTTAATATGCTGTCTAGGTTGGTCGTAACTTTCCTTCCAAGGAGTAAGCATCCTTTAATTTCATGTACGAGTTTTAAAATCTTGGGAAAATGACAGTACTCACAATATTGAGAAGAGTGAGACACTCCAGGGAATGAGATTTTCCACTGAACAGATCTACAGAAGAAATGGTTCTTTCTGGGCATACCCAGTTTTCCTTATGGTTCCCAGAAATTATAGTCCTTTAAAAATAATTATAAATCATATGCATAAACATCTATAATATAATATATTCCATAATAAAATATAATATTTGTAATTCTCAAAATATAGTTTCTAGTCATAGGTAATTAAGCATGATAGACCCTGATATAATACTTGTTGACTTAGGAGTTCAGATAAGTATTGAATCATGCTTAATTATAATAACTAAACATTAATTGCATTAATTTAATCGCATTAACATTTGTCCTTTTTTACTCCCCTCTCTGTCTAATTGAGACCTTTGTTACGTGAACTAAATTAATTTTTGACATAGTATGTTTCTTGACATTAGGCCTTTGTCAGACAATTATGCCTCTGTTGTCCATCACGTTTTTACATTTGGATTTGAAATGTACATTAGTGAGATAAAATGTTTTCCCCATCATTTTCCCATGAGCTGCTTCTCATTTAGTTAAATACCTCTTCAGGGGGCTGAGACTCCATTGATTTTAAAGTGGGATCAGCATACAGATGAGATTTTCGACCATATTGAATAATGAAAAATTGGACTCCTCATCACTCTTCCCCAAGAGGGAAAGGCTGCATTCAGCAGAGCCAAGAAAAGAGAACACAAATGAAAAAATATAGAAACCAAGGGAACAGCAGGTAGAAGAATTAGTCATGGTTGCTCTGGAGAATAAAACTTTACCTCCAATACACTGCCAAAAATACTGAATGATTTCATACAACATGTTATTCAAGATTTTACAAAAAACAGGTTTCTGAGATTTTCTTTCTTTTATGCCCTTGTGTTTTCTTGACTTTTTTTTTTTAACCCAGTTTCAGTTTCGTTAGATATTTTCAGAGGATAACGTTTTTAAAGTACATTGCCAAAACTACTTACCCGCAGGAGTCCTACTGACCTTGATCAAGGCCACAAGACAAAATCCCCCATCCTTAACTTTGAAAATTAGCTTGATATTTCCAGTCATATTTTCATCTGGTTTTGCTATTCCACATATGAGAATTATTTCTCTGAGAGGTTTAATTTATTTCTATTAATTATTATTCAAAAATATATGCTGTAAAACAATTGCAAGCAAATACCAAATGAATGAAAACAGATGGCAGTATAATCTGGAGAAATAATTTTGCCCAGAGGTGGAGGAGGAATGAGCAGAAAGATACAATATAGACAGAATTTTCTTAAATTGCCCTCAGAAAGTTATCATTAAAAGTGACTAAAATAAGTTTTGCTGGTATCTCTTTTAGTTTTAAACATGTTTATATTTCTAAGGTAAAAATCTATAAAAATAATCCAGAATTTAAAGAGCTAAAATAAATTATTTTATTTTATGGTCTCAGTTACAACATTTGAGCCTATGTTAGATCAATGAAAAGATTTACCTAATGAATTTGGAAACTATGACATCTGAATGATAAAAGTAAGCTTGTTGCTGCTGTTGCTAAGTCACTTCAGTCGTGTCCGACTCTGTGAGACCCCATAGACAGCAGCCCATCAGGCTCCTCTGTCCCTGGGATTCTCCAGGCAAGAACACTGGAGTGGGTTGCCGTTTCCTTCTCCAGATTAGGAGGGGGTATTTTGATTTCATTAACATCCACAACAAGTTGCTGAAGTGAGGATCTACTATGGGAAGGCAGGCCTCCAGGGCACAAGATGAAGATGTAAGGTCAAGTTCACCTGATATTAATCAGTCAAAAATACCTCTGCCTAAAAAGCCTAGTCCGAGATCCCCATGAGGCAATGTATTTAACACTTCCCAAACTCCCTTTTCAGCACAGATTACCCACTGTACTTATAGCACCAGATGGAATTTTGAAAAAAGTGTTGCAATGCAATCAGGCATCAAAGTTAAAATGAATTTTACAAACAGTACTAAGACTAACTACATTTCCAAACCACTTTTGGCATATTTCTTTGGTCTCCTCCATTCATTTTGCCAGCAGTCGTTGATTTAAAAGGTTATATGAATGTGTGTATTTTTATTCGAATGTAACATTTACAGAGAAGGCACTTATGTAAATAAACCTTTGGAAAATGAGGCTGTTATGATTAAAGCACAAATGTGGGCATATGCCATGGAAAATACTGTTCTTTTTCTTTAATACTATGTTAAGGAGAAGCTATTTAAATAAATCCCAAGTAAACATTTTATGCATACATTCACTATTATAGACACTCAGTTTTCCACAATAGTATAGAAATGTGTGTAAGTACTTTTAAACTGGAAATATTTATCATGCTTTTCCTAGTACAAAAATCATAGGGAGCTTAACTCTCATATTTCATACATATATTATATATAAAATATATAATGTATATATGTTGAAACACCAGGGCCAACTCTGGCTTCTATTTTTTCTATTCTGTATAATTCCACAGGTGACGCATGTGACACCTGTGATGAAGCTACATTTGGCCAACTGTTCATTCACCAGGGAAGAATCAATCTTCAGCTTTTGGTAGGTGGTAGAAATAGACCACTCCATAAAAAATTCTTCTCAAAAATAAATAAGGGGATTTTCTGCCTTGGGACTACTGTTATGCAGTAATTTGAATTATGGAATGGGCTAAATAAAGGCCATTTCTATTCTCTGTTTGCCCAGATGAACCACCTGAAATGCAAGTTGACTTTTTTTTTTAGTTCTTTTATCCCCTCAGCTTGGTAGGATTTATCCTTGAATGTTCTGTTCTGTGCACACTGCTTGGAGTGCTGCCACATATTTATCTAGCAATCTCTAAAAAAACAGAGATCTTTTAAAAAATAAAGACTATAAAGCCCATAATATTTGCCAAACTATTAACTGTGATATGCAATTGTGAGATTGCTTGACAGGGAACTTCACAGAAAGCTAAAACTTCTCATTTCTATAAAGTCTGTTTTAATCAATGGCTTCAAAATTGTTCTTGCTGTGTCTGCATGAACACAGGAAAAGATATACAGAGATTTTAATCTGATTTAAATCTACCAGTGTTCATTGAGCATCTACTATGTGCAAAAACATGATTTGGTAAATCTGTGGTCTATACCATTCATGTCCTCACCAGTTAATGAAGTTTAAACACTAAAACCTCAGCTCAGCACTAACAATTCCTAAAATATTTTCCTGTCTCCCAACTCCCCAGTCACCAACTTAGATTCAGGTCACTTTTAGTTTTGCAGTGTTTGCTTCTATGTCATTGCACTGACCCTCCTGTATTGTAATTGTTTGTTGCAATTATCTCCCACTCTAAAAGGTTTCTCAGAGTCAAGAACCCTGTCTTTTTCTAGATTGTGCAGAGATTAGCACAATGACAGAGAGGTGAGTGAAGAGGTGAGTGAATAAATGAGTGAATTAAGACAAAGGCAAGGAGTGAATAACCTCATAATGCAGATTAGCACAAAGTTTCCAATAATGTAAGGTGGATTTTAATAAACAGGTGAAAAGAGTTAAATAAACTGATTATAGAGTAGTTCAGAACAATAAACGACTATGCGTTAATGCTGTTCAGTCAGGAAGCCGTCGACTCTTTTCAAACCCAGGAACGGCAGCATACCAGGCTTCCCTGTCCTTTGCTGTCTCCCGGAGTTTGCTTAAACCCATGTTCATTGAGTCAGTGATACCTTCAAAATATCTCATCCTCTGTCACCCCCTTATCTTCCTGCCCTCAATCTTTCTTGATGTCAAGGTCTTTTCCAATGAGTCGGCTCTTGGCATCAGGTGACCAAAGCATCGGAGCTTCAGCTTCGGCATCAGTCCTTCCAATGAATATTCAAGGTTGATTTCCTTTAGAATTGACTGGTTTGATCTCCTTGCAGTCCAAGGGACTCTTAAGAATCTTCTCCAACACCACAATTCAAAATCATCAATTCTTCAGCATTCAGCCCTCTTTACGATCCAACTCTCATATTCATACATGACTACTGGAATAACGATAGCTTTACTACACAGATCTTTGTCAGCAAAGCGATGTCTCTGTTTTTGAATATGCTGTCTAGGTTTGTCACAGCTTTTCTTCCAAGGAACAAATGTCTTTTAATTTCATGGCTGCAGTCACCATCTGCAGTGACTTTGGAGCCCAAGAAAATAAAATCTGTCACTATTTCCACTTGTTCCTCATCTACTTGCCCTGAAGTGATGGAACCAGATGCCATGATCTTAGGCTTTTGGAGCTACTATCTTTGTGATAAGCAAAGGCGACTTTTAAGGTCAACCTTAAAAGATGAGTAGGAATCCAGTAAGGAGAACAGCTTTCATAATGGAAGGAAGACGCATCACAGGAATGAGGACAGAAGGTCAAGAAGACAACTAACACATAACAGGCAAGGAGGAAAAATATGGTGATTTAAATTTCAGGCTCTGGGACCAGCCAACTGAGGTACCAGTCCTCACAGTGGCCCACCTCTAGTTCAGAAACCTTGGGCAAACTGTCTAAAATCTTTAAGTATTGCTTTTCTTTTTTCTTTTTTTCCTAATTATAAAATGAGAATAACAATGGTAACTACCTCACAGAACTATTGGGAAAATTAAATGATTCCAAACATGTAAAAATTCAAAAAATGAATACTACTTGTAACTCATCACAAATAACTCCATCACTATTGTGGAATCCTTGTTTAGGAAACAATGGGCAGTACATCTTGAAGTGGATGTAGTCACAATATGGAAAGTGTAAACTTCCAGAATTGTGTTTACATATAATTTGTGACACTACAGGGAGAGACATAGTTTTACTACATCTCAATTTAGTGCAGTTCATTGTACACCTGACATGTTGACCAGGAGCATGTATCTTGTTTTTCAAATAAATGGGAAATTCTTGAAGCCACAGACTATGTGGGGCACTACATAGCATAACACCTAGAATTTATTAAATGTCAGATAAATCATTCATAATCAATTCCTGTAATAGAGAGATATCTTTAGACCTCCACTCTGGAAAGTCAAATATCTGATTAAAAGTTTCTTTCCATACCTTATTTAGAGGTATTCACCAAAAAACACTCCCAGACTCTCAAACTTTTTTGGTTTATTTGTTGTTGTTGTTGTTCAATGGAAATTGACTTGGGCACTGCTAGAATCAAAAGATAAAATAAACTTTCTGTTCAATAATACTTTTTATAGATAAGTTTACTCTGGGTAAAAAGGGTATTTAATAGAGAGATAACAATCTAAATTAATATAGAAGGAGTGCTATTTAACTGCAAATTAAGTCCTCCACAATCCATAATGCTATAAACCCTAACTTAGCAGGTAATTTGCCCTAAATTATTTTAGTGTATTCACATATTAAATCATTGAAGGCAGGGAAAAATCATCATAAAATATAAGAAAAATATCAAAAAAAGTAATTAAATAAATATATATATATTTGAGATAAGAAATAGATTGAATTTAAATTAATTTCCAAAATACATTAGTAAGTTTGGGTGATGATACATCTGTTTTCATTGGAAAGAATGCATTATTGTTAATATAAACATCAATACTATAGGCTTAAGAATATTCTTCTACTCAAAATACAGCAATTTCATCATCTACTAGCATGAGTAATTGTTGAAATGGGACTGGAATTCAACCTTCTAAAAACAGTCTTCTAATTAAAGGTACATTATTACATAAAATATTAAAATCAATGTAATGACATATCTTAAATATTCTCCTAGAAATGAACATAAGTATACATTCAAATGGGAAATTTAATATTGATAATTTTTGCATATTGCTTTTATTTTTTGTTTCGCTTCGATTTTTATAAGTGAGAGTTAAACTCAAAGTGAGGGAAGAATATTGGGAGGTGGCTGGCTTTTACTAAATACAGTGGAAAAATATACTTTTTTCACTGAATTTAGTAAAGCATCCTTCCTCTCTGCTTGAATTATAATATTACCTGAAATAATTAACTCTACAAGATTTATTTGCATATTCAGCCCACAAAGCCACTTCAGTCATTACATGACTTTTCTGTTTGGTTTCATACAAATTCCAAGGGCAGTTTTAAAGTTCTTTGGAACTGCTCTTTTCAACATAATTGCAGATTTGTTCATGGAAATGGAAATTATTTTTTTATTCTGCTTGGAAGATGAACTTCTCAGTAACTGAGGATTTATCAGCAGAATGAGTATTTATCATACTTCCTCTTTGAAATATTCTAGGAATTCTTATCAGATCATAGAATGTGCAGTTGAAGGCATTGAGTCTTGTTGAGTATCTATGAGGATCAGTTGAAAATATCAGTTATTTCATTTACTTTTTTTTCTTTTTCTAAATTTTCTTTACTTTATTGTGTTGGTTTTGCCATACAATGACATGAAACCACCATGGGTTTACATATGCTCCCCCTCCAGAACCCCCCTCCTTCCTCCCTCCCTATTCCCTCCCCCTGGGACATCTCAATGCACCAGCCCTGAGCATCAATCCTGGGCTGGCGATTGATTTCACATATGATAATTAACATGTTTCAATGCCATTCTCCCTTATCATCCCACCCTTGCCCTCATCCACAGAGTCCACGAGTCTGTTCTATACATCTGTGTTCCTTTTTCTGTCTCGCATGCAGGGTTCTCATTACCATCTTTCTAAATTCCATATATATGCGTTAGTACACTGTATTGTTGTTTTTCCTTCTGGCTTACTTCACTCTGGATAATGGGCTCCAGTTCCGTCCACCTGAGTAGAACTGATTCAAATGAATTTTTTTTTTAATGCTGAGTAATATTCCATTGTGTATATGTACCACAGCTTTCTTATCCATTATATATTTCATCTACTTTTAACCAAACTGTTTTCTAGTTTTGGACTCCTGAGCCTATTTTCCAAGGTAGAACTGTGTTGTGGAGTTTATCCTGTTCTTTTGCATGTATTCATCTCTAATATATCCGTTAAAGTCACAATCCTCTTGAACTAGTTGCTCAAAGTGAATTTGGACCCAGACTAGAAAGTAGTCTTCACTTTCCAGTCATTGTTAGGAGAGGATCCAGCAACTCTTTCTCCTCTCATTTGTTTTTATGGTCTCAAATATTCCTAATTCAAATGTATCAGATATACCATATACCAAAAACTGCCTAGAATTCTATTTAAATATACAAAAAATGCACACAGACAAACTTGTCTTTGTTTTTAATCCCCCTAGGGAGAAGTTTACTGGACTTAGCAAGTGTGCGTTAGTTGCTCAGTCATGTCCGACTCTTTGCAACCCTGTGGACTGCAGTCCTCCAGGCTCCTCTGTCCCCGGAATTCTCCAGGCAAGACTACTGGAGTGGGTATTCAATACAAACACCCAGATACATTTAGATAAACTGAAAACTTGGAAGGAAAAATAACATTTGAATAAACAACAAATGTAGGAGTATATGTCCCAAATGTTATGTCTTGTATTTTTATCTGATAATTCTACACAGGAAAGTCATCAATTTTTCAAAGAAACATAGTGCCTTTGGAGTTTTCGAGCCCAGTGCTATTTTAGAAAGCAAATGTTTAACACCATAATATACTGTGAAGAAAAGAATCAATCAGTTTAAACAACTTCTTACTATTATGAAGTTGGTGGTTTAATTTGTCTTCTAAGTTGTTAAAGTTTTCAGGCCTGATCATTTATATTTATTTGACAATTCTTGTGGTCTGGTGAAAGCTAGAAATGATAACAATTTAAGGAACCATACTGCTTAAAAAGATCTCTGACCTTCGAGTCAAGTCACTATTTATAAGACTCTCAATGTGTGCAGGCACACATGACAGAGCCCACATGGCTAGGGTGCATGCAGGTCTGGGAATCGATGAACATACACAAAACTTTTGCAAAAAAGAAAAAAATCAAACAAACCAAAATATCAGACAAAATAGTAGACACTGCACATAATGATTCTGACTTATATATTCAAATGCTGCATTCCTATAGCACTCAGTCTGCAGCACCTTCAGCCTTGCAGAATAATCATTTACATGCTGTTTATCTATACACATAAGTTAATAGCCCTCTGTGCATTACAAAAGCACAATGGCCATATTATATGTTGACCAAATCTTGATTTCATTAGCTTAATCAAGTATTTGTTACCCTGAAATAAACAGTGATTCAGGCACAAAACTTTTAAATTGTGTTAATATGTACAAAATCCACTGGAATAATGTCCTAAAACATGGTTCACTAGTTTAGTGTGGATAAATTCTTTGGTGGATTTGACAGTCAAAAACTAGAAAATACTCGTATCATTTTTAACTAGAAAAGGATAGTTTCAGCAAGGAAAATTATACCTTTATCTCATTTATGAATATAGAAGCAAAACTTCAAATACTAGATACACAAACTGAATTCAAAACAACATAAAAATGTACACCATGGTCAAGTTGGACTTATCTCAGGAATACAAAAAAGCTTTAACATTAAAAAGCCTATTAAAGTCTTTAATAATAAATCTATTCTGTTAAGGGGAAAGAGCATATGGGCATCTAAGAGATTTGGAAATTTTATAAAATACCCACCATCTTCATATAAAGAGCAAACAGAAAACTAAGAAGAGAAGGAGCTTCTTAACCTGATAAAAGATATGTATCAAAAAGTCCCAGATGGCACAATGGTTAAGAATCTGACTGCAGTGCAAGAGACTCGAGAGATATGGATTCAATCTCTGGGTTGGGAAGATCCCTTGAAGGGGACACCCAAGCCAAGACTTCTTGCCTGGAAAACCCATGGACAGAGAGCCTGGTGAGCTATAGTCCACAGAGTCATAAAGAGTCAGACACAACTGAGCATGCACACCCAAAATTCCCCAAAAGTCTACCACAAATATCCTGTAGTGTGTAAATATTAAATGTTTTTCCTTCAAACTCAAGAGTAAATATAGGATGCCCATATCACTACTTTTATTAAAATTTTAGGGGATCTTTTCCAGTATACTAAGAAAGGCAAAAGTCAATTAAAGGACTAAGTGTTTGAAGAATACTTAAAGAAAGAAAATATTTATAATGGTACAATTGACCACATAAAATATCCAAAATTGTTTATAGACAAATTGCTGGAATTAATAAAAATTTAGCAGCGTAGCTTGTTATAAATTTACTATACAAAAATAAGTGATATCTCAGCATATAGAAAACACTGAAATAATGTTTAAAGCAGAGAGAGCAAATGCTAGAGGGAGAGAGAAAGAGAGAGACTAGTACAACAACAATGGAAATGAAAGATGTAGAGACACACGGGGAGAAAATTTTTCACAGTATCAAGAGACATTAAAGAAAATCTAAATAGAGATAGCCCATGTTCAAGGATAGAATTATCCAGTATTCTAAACGTGTATACCCTCCTCAATTTCCACAACCTCCACTTATATCAGCCGAGTCCAAAACCCCATCTTCTTTCCTCATTTTTCTAATCCTCTCCTTATTGGTCTCTATACTTCTACCCATGACCTCAGAACATGTAAATCCTGGGCTCAAAATCTTCAGTAGATTCACATTTCCCCATATACGTGCTAAAATCCCTAAAATTACTGATAAGATACATGGTGATATGGGTCCTTCATTCACTCTATCACTCTCCCTTCATTCAACTTGCTCCTGATGTCATAGCCTCCGGGCTATGCTTACAACATCCCAGGATCCTTCCTGCTCTAGCTGTTCCTTCTGCATCACTAAAACCCTCACCTATGTCAAGTCCTTGCTGAAATTCTCTTTCATAAACATCAACCTTAGTTACCTTACTTAAAATTGCAGCTGGCCTTCTACCTCCAGATTCCCCATCTCACTTTATTTTTCTCAATGGTAATTGTTACCTCCTTGCTCAGTTGCTCAGTAGTGTCTGACTCTTTACAACCCCATGGACTGCAGCACATCAGGCTTCCCTGTTCTTCATTATCTCCCAGAGTTTTCTCAAACTCATATACATTGAGTCGATGATGCCATCCAACCATCTCATCCTCTGTCACTCCTTAGGTACTACATAATTCACTTTTTTATTATGTTCATGTTCAGTCTCTGCTCAGTTAAAACTTAACCTTCATGAGGGCAGGGATTTTTTTCTTCTGTTTTGTTTATTGCCAGATCCACAGCGCAGTCAATTGATACCTAGCACATCAAATATTTGTTCAATACTGCAATGAATGAAATGCAACTTTACTACAGTGAGACTGAGATCATTATTTAATTAATCTAATTATTTATAATTATTGCCCATACCCATTAGAGTGCCAAAAATTTAAGAAATACAACAGTCAGGAAGTATGTAGATCAGCAGGAACTCAGACAATCTGGTGGGTTGTAATTTGGGATTTATTTCAGAAAACATGTTGAAATTATCTTGTAAAGTTAAACAAACATCTACACTCCCTGTGAAGCAATCATTCTACTCTTCTGAGCAGATATTAGAGTAAAATCTAAAATTTTCTGTAAAAATTATTACAGAAGTATACAAGAAGACACATGCAAAGTATTCATGACCACAACACTAATAATAATAAAATGCTGGAAGTGACACAAATGTCCTTTGACCAAAGAATAGATAAATAAATGATGTTATTTTTATTGAATCAAATATCACAAAGCAGTCCAGATGTATGGAACACAGCTATTTACAAAAATATGGATACACCTTATAATGCTGAATAGATATGTCTATATAAAACAGGGAACTATTTTTATAAATTTCAACACAAGAACAATTGGATCATATATATTACCTCTGGTTTACATACATATGTCAAAATAATGACATATATCATTTTCTATACTAGTGTAGAAACTACTAGCACTACTAAAATGTTTCAAAGTAGTTTTGTCCAGTGGAAAGCATGGAATAGTCAAGTGTACACAAATAGATGAAACTCACATTGACATTTAAGTTCTTAGGTTGCATAATGGCTTCACCAATGTTTATTATATTTTTTGCTATCATATAGGCTTCTCAGGTGGCACTAGTTTAAAGAACCTGCCTGCCAATGCAGGGGACCTAAGAGGCACAGGTTCAGTCCCTGGGTAGGGAAGATTCCCTGGAGGAGAACACTGCAACCCACTCCAGTATTCTTGCCTAAAGAATCCCATGGACAGAGGAGCCTGGCAGGCTACTGTCCATAGGGTCACGAGAGTCAGACATGACTAAAGTGACTTAGCATGCACATGTTACATATATTTTAAATATACACATGTGCTTTAAATATGTCAAAAATAATTTAGGTATATTTTAAATACTTAAATATTTAATATAAAAGACTAACAGAAAAAGAAATGCAAAATGCCCAAAGCACTTTTTGCTTTGCTTCAGAAATGAATTTGGATGTTAGTGATGTCAAATGATTGTATATTCAGCTTTTGTTTCAAAATTCTCAACAGACCTTTCGTGTTCAGCTTTATGGTCATTGATTAATCTCAAATTCTGCAACTTGGAAGATAATCCACTCAAAATTTTGATCTCTCGAACTTCTGAAAGAAGTCCCTCAGTTCATATTTGAGATCCAAATTTTCTACTTTGGTGTTTCATGTTGCTATTTTTACTAGTTGAAATAGCCTTTCTCAATTATCATGACAGAGACAAAAGAGTTGAAAAAGGGAAAAGCAGTCTAAAAGATGTGTTTTTCCTAAAAAGCTCAGCTATACCACATTCTTACAAATAATTCAACTGTGTTTATTTTCAGACAAAACCCTTGTGTTATTCCAATAAAGGATAACCTGTTTTTTAAATTTATATCATATTTTCTGATCCACACCAATTGCTTGGATGGAGCTAAGAATGTGGCCACAGTGATAGGTGGCCATGAAGATTTTGTGAAACACATTCTCTTCTGCTAGGCAGATGAAATCTTTGGAATGAAGATTTCAAAAAAGAAAAGGAAAACTAATTTCTATTGCATTACATATTTTGATGTATTCCTAATGTATTCCTTTTCAAAATATCCTTTGCTAAAGTAGAGGCAAAGACAGAATGAACAGCAGTTGCTGCTCTATGCACACCAAGTAACTGTTTTTAAAACTCTTAAAAATGCAGCAGAGCAATTTAAAAGAGCAAGTGACATGGTTACTTTTTTTAAAGCATGGATTCTCTGTAGCTACATTTACCACACTCAAAACATGCAAATTATACAATACATGAATTTAGATATGGCCAGTCTCTATCAGGACTGGCTAATGCAAGCATTAAACCCACTTATTTCTATCCTATATGGAGATTTATTGTTACAGAGCCAACATTTCCTTTGCAACCATTCAACAGCATTGCCTTTAACATCAGTTCAGTTCAGGTCAGGCGCTCAGTTGTGTCCAACTCTTTGCAACCCCATGAACCGCAGCACGCCAGGCCTCCCTGTCCATCACCAACTCCCGGAGTCTACCCAAACCCATGTCCATCAAGTCAGTGATGCCATCCAGTCATCTCATCCTTTGTCGTCCCCTTCTCCTCCTGCCCCCAGTCCTTCCCAGCATCAGGGTCTTTTCCAATGAGTCAACTCTTCACATGAGGTGGCCAAAGTGTTGGAGTTTCAGCTTCAACATCAGTCCTTCCAATGAACACCCAGGACTGATCTCCTTTAGGATGGACTGGTTGGCTCTCCTTGCAGTCCAAGGAACTCTCAAGAGTTTTCTCCAACACCACAGTTCAAACATAATGACATATTTAAGATGTTGAAAGATTCCACTCAATAATATTCCTTGAATCAACAATAACTTTTTTAGTTTTAATCAGATACATTTTTTCTTCACTTTAACAATAGATTTTTAGTTATTAATCAGATACATTTTGTTCTTCACTTTATGTCTTCTCCTTGACTTCCTGTAAATACTTTAGAAATTTCCAAGTAAAGTGTGAATTTACCTTACTTGATGAAGACAAGTTGTTTTTTTGCATTTGAATTACAAGTTGAAGGAGGCTATGGTTTTGTTAACTCAATATTTATACTCAAATGCAAAAGTTATTGAAATTATTCTATGCCTATAGTCTGTGATTGCTCCTTTTGTGTCCCATTCACCTTTCCTTTTGAAGTCATTGTTATCTGGATATAAAACTATGTATATATGTCCTATTAGGAAATCAACATTTCTATTTAAGAAAAAGGTCTAAAATTAAAAAAAAAAATTAAACTCTCCTTGTATCAAAATAAATCATCTCCAGCAATTTAGTTTCTAAAAGAGTTTGGCTTTTATGCTTATGCAAGGCTGACTTCTTGCTAAGCCTTTACTCCGAGGCATTTCATAATGGAGATCCCTGGTGTTTGCCTTTGTCATTTTGCAAGGATTAATTTGATCCATCGTCATCCAGCTAAACTGCCTTGTGTCTCTTGTTAGTGTGCAGTTCATATCTAAGCCCTAGTATTTTTTCTTCACACTTTGTAAAATAACTCTGTTCACTTTCAGGATATATAACTCATCATACAGTCAATGACTGGAAAAAATGTGCTGTCTCTTTATAACATTTTAATGCTCCCAAATATTATTTGTTAAAAGAGGGATTATGAAGGAAGTATTGTCATTCTAGCTTAAATTTTATGGTTTTCCAACACTTAGCATAAAAGGAATACATTAACAATCAAAATTCCTTTAAAGATAAAGGAATAGAACGTTTAGTCTGAAAGCTTAAAAGGTAAATGAATATAATATTTAGTCTGAAATCTTAGTGGGAAGATGAGGGACGGCATAAAGACAAAAGGAAAATGGGAAAGCTGAAGCAGTACGAAAGAAAAGAAAGCCTCAAAGATGAATTGTAGTAGAGAGAAGTGCTTAACATTATTCTCAGAATGTATAAATTTTTTTTGTACCAAAATATTAAGTCCTTTTAAATGTTCCAAAAAGATCAAAATATAAAATTGATTCCCATTCTTGTATTCAAAGATTAGCATTTCATGAGCTTCTGCCCCCTCTTGGTGAATCTTTCCTTACTAACATTAGTTATCTAGACACTTGGCATTTTTTCTCAGCATGCATGAGTCACAACACAGACATCTCTTTCCTCAAAATAAATGGATGTTGAACTTTGAATAAAACATGCCTCTTTCATCTTCATCTCAAATGGGTGTGGGTGCAACGCCTGCCCGTTAGTCTGTTGTTAGATTGCTTTCAAATAACTCTTCTTTCTCTTATGCAACCCAGGTTGAAAAAGGATGGGCTCAGGATTTACCTTGGGAAGCATCTCTCCAGGAATGGAAAGAATCAAGGAAGGGGTACCACTTCCTTGATATTTTTTTCAAGGCTCCAAGTTACTTTTATTAGGCTACATTTCTTAGAGATACTAGGTTCTATGATTTCAGAAAACATACTTGCTTCTTGATAATACAATTCAATTTTCTAAAATAAAATTATTGTTATTTCACTAAAAAATGTGACAACCAGAAAGATTATTCTAAAAGAGAATGTGGAAATATCTTAGTCAAATAAAAATACACTCCATTTTGGGTTTATTGTCTATTGCAATATTCCCAAGTCTTACCTATCTGCTGCTTATAAGTCGCTTCAGTCGTGTCCGACTCTGCTACCCCATAGACGGCAGCCCACCAGGCTCCCCTGTCCCTGGGATTCTCCAGGCAAGAACGCTGGAGTGGGTTGCCATTGCCTTCTCCAATGCATGAAAGTGAAAAGTGAAAGTGAAGTGTCTCAGCTGAGTCCGACTCCTAGAGATCCCATGGACTGCAGCCTACCAAGGCTCCTCCACCATGGGATTTTCCAGGCAAAATAAATAAAATTTTAAAATACATAAAAAGTTAAAAAAAGAAAAGGAAAAGAATCATTTTACAGAACAACAACAAAAAAAAGAGTACTGGAGTGGGGTGCCACTGCCTTCTCCGTATCTATCTGCTATCTTGTTTCTATACAAGGAACTGCCTACATTGTAAGGTGGATATTCTCATCTCATTTTATGGATTTGGAAACTGAAACAGCAAGTCATTTATTGTGTCACACTGGAACTCACTGGCAGATACACAGTAAGAAGAAGTCACTAGCAGACCAACAGACTCCTAAAATTAGAAGTGCCCTAATTTTTTGCCCAGAATTGTTTCTACTTATTCGTTCATCCAATATCATTGATTGAATTTCTGTTATGTACCAGATACTGCCCTGGACTGTAAGAATAACACTATGGTGCCTTTTAGCCTATAGCTAGATACCTGTAAATATATCGATTTGTAATGTAGAAATATTACACATAAATTTAAATTAAAATATACTACTGAAAGTTAAATTATTTCAAGTGAAACTGAAACTGTCAGATCATTGACCAAATTTCATTACTATTTATCATTATTATTGATTCAATTTGCCACTATAACTAATTCAGTTTTAATTAAAATAGACTCTAAACTCCACAAAAACTGAGACTACCATTCTCTTCATTACTCTAGCATCTCACAAAATTTCTAGCAAATAGTAGGCACCTAGAAAATATATTTTGAGAGAATTAAGTAATGACTTTTCTTTATTCACGGATGCTTATTCACTGTATCCCAAATCAGCATTCCCACCCAGAGCTGACACTTGACATAACTAGAAAATAGATAAAAATCTTCACAGCATCACCCTTCCATCTCCCATCGAACTCAGTCCTTTGGACTTTCTCCTTCCTCAAGTTTCTATTCTCAGTTGCATGATTGCAAGAATCTTTTCCAAGGCTAACTTTTAAAGGATACTAGTATTAATAATGTGTGTGTGTGCTCAGCCATGTCTGATTCTCTGTGACCCCATGGACTGTAGTCCACCAGGCTCCTCTGTCCATGGAAATTTTCAGGCAAGAATCCTAGAGAGGGTTGCCTTTTCCTACACCAGGGGTCTTCCGGACCCAAGAGTCAAACCTGGGTCTCTTGCATACCTACATTGGTAGGCAGATTCTTTACCACTGTGCCACCTGGGAGGACCTCATACTGCACTTGATTTAGCCACAATGCCAAGAGGTATAAATACTAGTACTTATAATTCAAGACTATTGTAATTGGTTTCTCTCATAGCTCAGTTGGTAAAGAATCTGCTACAATGCAGGAGACCCCAGTTCAATTCCTGGGTCAGGAAGATCTGCTGGAGAAGAGATAGGCTACCCACTCCAGTATTCTTGGGCTTCCCTTGTAGCTCAGCTGGTAAAGAATCCACCTGCAATGTGGGAGATCTGGGTTCTATCCCTGGGTTAGGAAGATGCCCTAGAGAAGGGAAAGGCTACCCACTCCAGTATTCTGGCCTGGAGAATTCAATGGACTGTAAAGCCCATGGACTCACAGAGTCAACTGAGTGACTTTCATTTTAATTGTATTTTTTTGTATGGTTCTTTAAAAGTTTCAAGATCAATGGAGTAAGTCCCTAAAGGCAATATTTCAAACAAAAGCTGAGAATATATATCTGAGGAAAAAACACCTACTCCACCCCAATTCAATGGAAATCACAATTTACAAGACACTGTATCTTGATTCATTCGACTTTGGCCTCCTGCTGAACATTTGTATGAGTAAACCATTTGGAAATGCTTCACTAATTTCAAAATTAAATACTCTCCTAGGAAAAAAAAAAAAGAAAGAAAGAAAGACAAAGAGTAAAGACTCTTTCTAGAGTAAAAGAAAAAAATCCCTTAAAAAATAAATTCTCACCTGGAAGCTCTCCTTATCAGATTCCTACACATTATAAAAAGTTCTTCAAGTTTGGTAAGGACCTAACAAATTTGTTTTAAATGAAAAACCATCACTTTAGCATTTGTCAAAGACGTTTGAAAGATATAATTCTGAAGGACAAAAAAAGGTTTCCTTCCATTGTCCAGAGTTATTACTGGGACCACCTACCAAACAACGAACTGCAGTTCTCAGGCCTCTTTGCTTGTCACTGGAACCATGGGACTGAGCCTTGCTGATGGTGTCTGCAGAAGGAATATGAAACACGTGCCAGCCAACCTGATAAATGAGCCCTCTTCACCTTCTCCTTACTTATCAAGGAGGAATCCAGGGCTCTGGAAGAGGGCAGAACCACAAAATGGAAGGAGCTTGGAAATGTGGAAAGCTGTCCAACAATCAAGAGCACTTATCTGGATTTTATGTGAGAAAGAAAGAAACCTGTATTTTATTGCTCCATTGAGATTTTGAGCTGATTCACTACAGTAAGCATCATCTTCAGTAACAAAATGCTCCACTATAAAAACAAAATTGAGACAGATACTGTGGGCTTCCCTAGTGGCTCGGGAGTAAAGAACCCACCTGCGGTAGGGGGACGCAGGTTCAATCCCTGGGTCAGGAAGATCCCCTGAAGAAGAAAATGACAATCCAGTACTCTTGCTTGGGATATCCAACAGCCAGAGAAGCCGGGTGGGCTACATTTCATGAGGTTGCAAAGAATCTGACACAACTTAATGAGTAAACACACACACACACACACACACATATTCATTTGTTAACTATGTGTTTTAGTCTGTTTGGGCTACATACTAGAATGCCACAGACTGGGTGACTTATAAACAACAGAAATCCATTTCTCACAGTTCTGGAGACTGGAAAATTCAAGATCAAGACACTGGCAACGTGATGTCGGGTGAGAGCCCACTTCCTAGCTTACAGACGTCATCTTTTTGTTGTGTACTTACCTAAAGAAGCGAGGGTGTGGGGGAACTCTCTAGGGTCTCTTTTAGAAAATGAAAGTGAAAGGTGCTCATTCATGTCAGACTCTTTGTGACCCACCCCATGGACTATGCGGTCCATGGAATTCTCCAGGCCAGAATACTGGAGTGAGTAGTCTTTCCCTTCTCCGTGGGATCTTCCCAACCCAGGGATCAAACCCTGGTCTCCTACATTGCAGGCAGATTTTTTACCAACTGAAAGGGACACTTCAAACGGGCTCTGCCCTCAACCTAATCAACCATCAAAGGCCCCACCTCTTGGTGTCAACTGAGGTTAGGATCTCAAAGTATGTGTAGGGGTCACAAATTTTCAGTCATCAGCACTGTAGAAGCAGATAGGGTATCAGATAGGATCTGTGTATGGCATTTTTTTTTCATCTGTGTCCTTTCTAACATTAATAATGCTTACTTTGGTCTTTGAACAAAAGGAAATACAAAAATGAGCAAATACAAAAATGGAATTCTCCTAGGAATAAAAAGTATTGCAATCTGTGAAGTTCCTACAGTATTTCAAATCTATCACCATAAATTTTGAGGGACTCCTACAGTTAGTTTGTAGTCTGTTAATTTCTATGGGTTTCATGGAGTTAAACACTGAAATATAGATGGAGCTTTCGGGGATCTTGAGAAGATCTTAAATAGATTGACCATCCTCAAGAATGAAGATAAGCTTCACTTTAACTGGACCTCTGCCGCCTTCTTTGTGTCTGCAAAGGCAGCTATGTCTTAAATCTGCTATTGCTATAGAAGATGAAGTAGCATCAGCTTTCATTGCACAAAATAAAAATAGAGACTTCCCAGCTAGTGTAGACACTGTGGGCTGAAAGATGAAAGTGAAAGTCGCTTAATCATGTCCGACTCTTTGCAACTCCATGGACTGCATAGTCCGTGGAATTCTCCAGGCAAGAAGACTGGAGTGGGTAGCCTATCTCTTCTCCAGTGGATCTTCCTGACCCAGGAATTGAACCAGGGTCTCCTGCATCTCAGGTGGATTCTTTACTGAGCTATGAGGGAAGCCTTTGGGATAAAAGATATTTGAACTTAAAAATCTTTCAAATGAATTCAAGGTGAGTAGGAGAATTTTACATTACCTTCTAGCTTATTTGCTTTCAGACACTACCAGGGAAATAATTAAAATATGTTTACCAAATCTCTGAAAATGAGTATTTCTTAATTAAGGCAAAATGCTTTGTATCAAACAATGATACAAATCTCCTGAGAAATTCTGTAATTTTTTAAACTATGATAACAAAGCAGTGGTTGTTTACCACTCCCACACTGTGTACATTCTTGTTTGATTACTCCAGTTCATAAACAAAGAATTAAAGAACAAAGAGATATGTCAGCCTTCTCAACCCTTGTAAACAGCTCTTTGATAAATGAAGGGCAAATTCAGTGGTAAGAAAATAACTCTGCCTGATGTAATGTCAGGGTTTCTTTTATATTTTTCAAATGAGCTCTTTCCTGTTCTTAAAACTACCTTATCAAAGAACACTTTAAAAGGGAGACATTTCTTTAGACAATTTGCTTGGAGCATTTCTAATGTTTAGTATACCCAAGATAAAAAAGAAAAAGCCTGGTTAAGACATTATGCTGAAAAAGGAGGAGGTCAACTGCTTTTTCCCTGCTATGAACATCAGAAGAGATGTTCTAAATAGGATTTAGAATTCTATCTATCACAATGGCTTAAAGGAATTTTTTTTTTTTACTTTGGTATTACAGAAAAACACACATTCATTGAAAATGGCTAAATTCAAATTAATAAATAAGAATATGCTGCTCTCATTAATAAATTTAAATATTCTTACATATTCAATATATTTCAAACTTTTTTTTCTGGAATTAATTTCTAACCATGGCATATGGTGACATGTCTGGTCCAAATTTTTAATTTTGGGGAAATGAGGAGCTACAGTGTTTTGATTACACATGACCTTTTGACCTTCACCTCATCTGCTTTGGAAAGTTTTCTTCCTTCTACAGTGGTTTTAACTAGAAGTTATAGACAATTCTTTTCCTCTGTCCATAATAATTCAAGTTTAGACTTTAGGTAAAACGATTTTCTGATGGATTGTGAGATTTAAGTGTCCACCAGCATGATGAGATATCAATCCTTACAGCGTAAAACCGCCTTAATGGTTCCTTCCTTCTTTTGTCCCTCTGATGTTAGTATGTCTAGGCATGGTTCTCAGACCTCTGTCTCCTCTGTCTCTATCTGCCTCCCTTGATGACTGTATCTGGTCACCTGGAGTTGCATGCCATCAAAAGCTAGATGCCTCCTAAATTCATATTTCCAGTCCCAACATTCTTGCAGAATTCCAGACTTAAATGGCCAATATCTATTTGAAATCTCCATTTGAATGTCAGATAAGCTCCTCTGATTTAGCATAGTTGAAACTAAACTTTTGATGTCCCCTAAGGGGAAAAAGAAGGCCTCACCGGTACTTTTACTTATCTCAGTTAATGGAATCACAGTCACTCTCTCCTCCCACATCAGCCAGTGCACTCCAGCCATATTTGCCTTTTGCTGGTCCTCAAACACATAAAGTTAGCTCCTTCCTCACACCTCCATACTTCTGTCCCCTAGCCCAGAACATTCTTATCATAGATCTTTGCATGACTGGTTCCTTCATTTTGTCCACAGTTGTCCAAATGCCATCTCTTCAGAAGATTTGCCTTTGAGTTATGCCTCCAAATCAGTTGTCAGTCTCTTTACTCTGCTTTTCAGGTAAGATTTGCCTCGACCTGAAGTCACATTATTTATTATTTGTGCCCCTCACAAGAATGCAGGCACTCTCTTTCATGACCCTATCTGCAGTACCTGTTAATTCACAGCAATGTATAACATATTAAAGATATTCACTAGTATTTGTTGAATGAATGAATAAATGATACATAGGCTTCTGGGCTAAGATTTTAGCATCTTCACATGGCCAAGGCAGAAACTGTCCACAGTAGCCTACTCTAGCACTCTGGCTCTGTGTGTTTGTCTTGGAAAATTGTGTGTGTGTGTACGTGAGTGTAAACTGAGATAGCTTTGTCTCTAAGGGGCTATGAAAGTCTGGACCCAACATTTGTAAAACATAACCATGACTGATTTTAATACCATAAGAGAGAGAATTCTTTCTGCTAAAATCTAAGTCTCCAGAAAAACTGTTGGACCAGCAGTGGTTCTTCAGGCTACTGTCTTGGGTATAGAAACTGAAAGATGCCTCTAAATGCAAGACTACCAGTGGTGCTACAGACTTAGAGATTAGTATGGCATGTAAGCAACTGAATTTATCTTTTATATTAAATTTGATTCTAACTGCCATATTCTCAAGTCCTTACACTAACCTACTATATCTAAGGATCCATGATAACTAACACCATGGTAGTAATTTAAAATTACTGCTTTCAGGTAGGATGAAACCAAAAGTTGAAGATAAAATGTCATAAGATTTCTTAGAATTTTTTTATTCTAAATAGAGACATTTCTTCTTCCCAACCACAGGTTCCAGGCCAAAGCATTGAATTACAACTCAATGACATCAGCAACTATTAGCAAATATATGTTGGTTATAGCGGTAGTTACAAGTAAGGAGATTCTGCTGGACCAGTCTTGCCATCCTCATTTGAATAAAGAACTTTGTGCATTTAGTTCGACATTGTTCTATTGTTGAGATGCTAAATTGACTATTTAAATCAAAGAAATATGTGTATTTGTATATAATATAAGATTTCAGTTTTGCATACTTTGCAAATACAATTCTGTTCACCATGACTTTATAGGATTCAGCGGAAGAGAATGGATCCCAGCAAGCATGTATGGTGGGAGTTGCAGGAAAAGTATTAACAACAGTGGCAGCAACATAAATAGCTGTGGTACCTTTTTTACACCTGAGGTTATTACCTTTTTATTTTTTAATAACTTGATGCAATAGGAACAACCTTGAGAAAATGAATTTTCTGGAGTAAACAATGGAAAGGAGCTATTAACCTAACACAGCAGGAAATATATTGACCACAGTTAGAAATATATTCTCTCAGAATGCAATACATAGAGTTTACTTATTAGTTCTAGTGTCCCTTTGTAAAACTAAAGAGAGAAAAAAGCCCAGAAAGAAAAAAAAACAAAAAAAACCATGTGTTGATTGTTGATGTGTATTCTGAAAAGATGGCATACTGAAAATGCACAAAAGTATTCAACTGTGATTATGGAGTGTTACTTTACATCAAACAACTCCTAGATATCCTTGTCTGTTTTAGATGTCTCAGAGTATGTAAAGGGAGTAAAATATTCAATTACTTTTTAATGTCTAAAAGTCACTCAGTACAATAAAATCAATGCAATTGCCAAGAGCCCTCTTTAAAGGATCAGCTATATTAATTCAAGATATGCCTTCTTCCCTCAGGTAACTTTAGCTGAAACATTGTTATTTACACTTAACCCTAGGTAGGGGTTGAATCTCATTTCAAGAATGAATAAGAAATTAATCATTTTAATGATAGGCAGCAGAGATGTATCAAGTTCAGCAAAAAGCAGTTAACAGATGCTAGATTATGAATTTAACCTGCTAAGAGATACCCACAATTTCATATCCTCAGATCCTACCTTAATGTACAGATAAACTGATATAGATCTGGAGCAGACTAGTTAGTGCTGATGTATTCCAGTAATCTAATACATCCGCCCAGAACTGCAGAAAAGAACAGAGCTGTGCTCAATTTTCTTAAGATTCACTGTGCATCGATTTCACAAGAGATAAATTAGACCAAAATATTATCCATGGTTAGACTTGATACGAGCAGGCACTGCTATAAAAACTTGCATTCTTGGTAATTTTCCAGATTTAACTGGTGTGACAGGAGCTTCCTTACTTCCATGTATCATAGACATTTTCTCAATATCCTTGTCAAAGGAACTCAGGGTCTGGCTCACTAAGGGTCCTCAGAAGTCCTTAAGAACTGCAGAAGATTCAGATTCTCTCAATTACGCTGCCACAAAGATCAAAAGGAATTCTTGGGCTACATAGTCATTGGAAAAATACATTAATCGGAAAGAAATTATTTAGATTGCACACATAAAGGCCAGTTTTGCTGTAACTTTTCATTTCATATGTTGAATATCACCTTGAGGAGAAATTTGCTGTCAGGACCTGATGAGAAACGGAAATAAGCACATTCCCTATTTTTCAGTTGCACAAAAGACCTTCCCAGTAAAGTTGGATTCACAACTAGGATGACCTGCCTGTGACAGAGAAAACTCCTTTTTATATGTATATTTTAAGAGGACTCTCTTGCAGAACCACCTAATACTAAACAAAGTATATTCATGTAAAAGCAAACCATAACAACTTTCTAATCATTATCAGATTTGTGTACTTATTTGAAGAAAAAGAAAATAATAGTCTTAACTGCTCTATAGTAGTGAGCCAAAAAGTTTTTGGCACTATTTGCAGATTTTGACTTAAAGGTTTAATTCAAGGTGAAAATTGCACTGGGACACATCCTGAGAGAAATAGTTATGGTTTTGTTCATTCCCTCCCCCTAAACAGGAAATTGCTTTCCCAACTCTACACTATTTTAGCAGCAGCATAAACGCTGCTCACTCCTCTGAATTCAGATATAAAATTCAAAGATGAAATGGGGGTGCAAGGGAGACAGCAGGTCATATGCCAGATTAGGGTGAATAAAACTGACAAACACTAGCAATCCCCAAATATATCCCTATGTAATTCGTTGCTACAAAAAAAAAAAAAAAAAACTATCCAGCAGTTAAAAAATAATTAAACTGTTAGGTTTAGAAGGCAAGCAACTGCTTTACTACATGTCTTTAGGAGGACATATTAAACATGTTACCACACTAGAGATATCTACAAATATTAGCTGTAAACTGGAAAATTAAACAAGTTTAATTGCTTCAATGACATTCTTATATTATTTGCCTGAAGTAAATATTTGAAATATTGTCTACACTTTGGTGAATCTCAAAGGTGATAAAAATTACAATTGTACCTAGAGACAAATATTTTGATAACTTTACGTTTTGCTTTTTTTTATATATATAACCAATTTGGCATGATTGGGGCTTCCCTGGTGGCTCAAATGATAAAGAATCTGCCTGCAATGCAGGAGACTGGGTTCAATTGTTGGGTCATGAAGATACCCTGGAGAAGGAAATGGCAGCCCTCTCCAATATTCTTTCCTGGGAAATCCCATGGACAGATGAATCTGGCAGGCTACTGGGGTTGCAAAGAGTTGAACACAACTGAGTGATTAATACTTTAGCATGATTAACTTCTGCCTTAAACTACACATCTCTGGCAAGGAGAATATTTTTAAATTGAGACTAATCCGATCACTAATAGAGGAATACAGAGCATAAATAATGTTTATCCTTCTTCCCCAAATAGAAAATTTTCTACATCAGATTAACTCAACAGCAGGCTTTCTTCCTGTTGTGGGTATGGTGAAGTTGAAGGACAATGATTTTAGGGTCAGTTTCAAATGTAGGCTCTGTCACTTACAGATCAAATATCTTTAGGTAATTCATTTGACATCTTCACATCTCACTTTCATCAATTACAAAAGAGATATACTAACATATGTACTTAAGGGCACTGGAAAAATTCAATGAGATGAGTGTACATAAGAAATTGATTAGTTTGTGGCCCATAATAGATACATAATAAATGTTAGTTCTTTGGAAACACATATGTAGGTTGGGAAGATTCCCTGAAGAAGGGAAAGGCTACCCACTCCAGTATCCTGGCCTGGAGAATTCCATGGTCTGCAGAGTCCATGGAGTCTCAAAGAGTCAGACATGACTGAGCTACTTTCACACACACACACGTAGGTTTTATGGACTTGGGTTTATGTTATAGCAAGGAAAACTGCAACTTATAGAGATGAGCGTGTAGTGGCTACTATAACATCAGTGACCTATTTAGAGGCAGAGCTGAACCTAGAATCTGATCTTCTGACTTATTGAAAGTGAAAGTGAAGTCACTCAGTCATGTCCAACTCTTTGAGGACTGTAGCCCACCAGGCTCCTCTGACCATGGAATTTTCCAGGCAAGAGTACTGGAGTGGGCTGCCATTTCCTTCTTCAGGGGATCTTCCTGGCCCAGGCAGACGCTTTACCATCTGAGCCACCAGGGACGTCTCTGACTTATTAGCTAACATATATACAGTGGGTTCAGGGCTTCCCAGGTGGCGCTAGTGGTAAAGAACCAGGCTGCCAATGCAGGTGACCTAAAAGACACAGGTTCCATCTCTGGGTCAGAGAGATCTCCTGGAGAAGGGCATGGCAACCCACTCCAGTATTCTTGCCTGAAGCCCCTTGGACAGAGGAGCCTGGTGGGCTACAGTTTATGGTTTTGCAAAAAATTGGACGTAACTAAAGTGACTTAGCACATACTGGGTACCAGAAGGCTGACTACAACAGGAATAAAACTTTGAAGTAGACCTAAACTCTGACCCAGTGCCTGTAACTAACAAGTCTTTAACCTCTGAGCCTCAGTTTCCTTATCTAGAAAATGGAGAAGATATCTATCTACCTCAAAAAGTTACCATAAGAATTAACTGAAGTATTAGATGTGGATAATGCAGCACTATCTAGCAGGTAATATTTAAAGCACAATAGAAAGTAGTCATTATTATTATTTTAACCATGATAAAGAGTTTATTAAAAGCAATAAAAAATAGAAATGTCCATTTTTAGTCTTCGTTTAAGAAATTTGCTCATGTTGTGAGGACATGTCTGGGAATGGCTAATATTGTGTGTTGGCATCATGGAAAGTACTATGAGATATCCCCAAACAACGAATCCCTTGCCCTTGAAGAGTTATTGGGGAAAACAACACAAGAAAAAATTGTTATTGATGCTAGCAATGTTTAAATAACAAGTGAGATAAATAGAAGGCTGATAAGGTAAAATGATGGAGAAATAGATCAATAGTTTTTCGCTGAAATGACCAGAAAAATTTCACAAAGGAGGTGGAACTGAAGTCAAACCCAAGAGCAAATCTATTTAAGGAAATTTTAGTTATGTTTTCTCTTTTTCCTATAGAAATGTTGAAAAATAACTTAAGATGTCAGAATTATGAGAGAGAACTCAAATTTTCTTTAGGGAGTTGTGAAGAAATACAGCTCTTTGGCTAAAGGGCTGATGGGCAAATACTCTATACAAATATCATAAAGATGAGTGTAGCTTTAGTTTCCTGTCTGTGCATGTGTGCATATGATTGTGTGTGGGTACACACGCACCAGTTTTCATGAGTTTACTCACTTACACTCCAAAAACATGCATTGTTTTCTAAACCAATGCAATGCAAATTGTAAGTATTCGTTTTTCCAAAGCACAGCAGAATAAGTATCTCATCAAGGTATTTCTCAACAGCATCTCCACGGACAATTGATACATCCATTAAAAATGCTAGCAGTGTGTCTGGCTTGGTTACTGTTTTGATGTGCTTTCTAAAGGTGCTGCTTGCCTTTGGCAATAATTGCAATTCAATTTATGCCTCTAAAAAATCATCCAATCCTATTGCCTATGCAGTTTCACAAAATATCTTTTCTCTGTAGAGTTAATCAGCCTTACATTGAATGTTTTCTATTACCTAGATTTCACTGCATCACCCAATAACTTTCAAGTTGAACAAGTCTGCATTCCAGAAAGTAAACACATTAGAAATAAAGTGACCAACCTTGAGTGGATGACAGGAGATGCCACTCATAAAAATAGAGACTTAGCTCTATTATGAAGATTGGGGTGTGTGGGTATGTGTGGGTGTGTATTTTGTTCTGGATAAAGAGACTATTTTTAATCTTCTAGGATATAAACACGGTTCTATAGGAACATTTAAAATAATTGTATGCATAACTTCATTTCACTTTCATCCAGACTTTAAAATGTGTTTGAAAAATGTTCTCAAGGCAAATATTGTATATACATAACTACTTTGTCAAGCAGTCTTAATATGGAGAAGTATAAATATGAAATAATTCTTTTCCCTAATCACCATTTTCAGTTATGCTCTGTATAATCTTCCTGGGCTTTGATGTTATCTTGGGCCAATTCTATCACCTTTGAAATGTAGAAGTTTAATTCAAATCTATTAGTGTTTTACATTCTGCTAGAAGAGCAAGAACTGAAACCCTAACTCAGTTTCAGAGCCTTGACCTGGAACCCTGACTATGACTACAGCAGGCAAGGGTAAGACATGAACTGAGCTATCTCTTTCTAGTCCCCCTTTCAATACCAACTGCCAGGTTTGGGGTAGAGAGAAGGGAGCGGAAAAGAGATGAAAGTCTGTTTCCTTTCCTGGATAGCCTTTGTGTTTCTTCACTGGTTTTGTTGCTTTAGTGACTCTAATGTGTTCGTTATCAATGCTCAGAATGTGTCTGAGGATAAAAGCTTAATCTCCTAAGACACAAAACATCACTTTATGAGATGTGACCCTTGGACTGGTGGCATTGGTACCACCTGGAAGACTGTTAGGCCCTCAGCCCCCATACATGATGAATCGAAATTTGAATTTTAACAAGATGCCCAGGTAACATGTATAAACATTAAAATTTTAATTCTTTTGGATCAAAGCAGCTCTTTTTTACTTCCCTTCTGTTTCAGACTGATATACTTTTAAAGTATAATGCAAATATATTTCTAAAAACATATTTAAAAAAGAAAAGTACCAACCTAAGTTTTGTTATTTGATTCAATAGAGCAGGATGGAATCAGTTAAGTTCAGTTGCTCAGTCACGTCCAAATCTTTGCAACCCCATGAACTGCAGCATGTCAGGCCTCCCTGTCCATCACCAACTCCCAGAGTCCACCCAAACTATGTCCGTTGAGTCAATGATGCCATCCAACCATCTCATGCTCTGTCATCCTCTTCTCCTCCTGCCCTCAGTCTTTCCCAACATTAGGGTCTTTTCCAGTGAGGCACCTCTTCGTATCAGGTGGCCAAAGTATTGGAGTTTCAGCTTCAGCATCAGTCCTTCCAATGAACACGCAGGACTGATCTCCTTTAGGATGGACTGGTTGGATCTCCTTGCAGTTCAAGGGACTCTCAAGAGTCTTCTCCAATACCACAGTTCAAAAGCATCAAGCCTTCTGCGCTCAGCTTTCTTTATAGTCCAACTCTCACATCCATACATGACCACTGGAAAAACCATAGCCTTGACTAGATAGACCTTTGTTGGCAAAGTAATGTCTCTGCTTTTTAATATGCTGTCTAAGTTGGTCATAACTTTCGTTCCAAGGAGTAAGCATCTTTTAATTTCATGGCTGCAATCACCATCTGCAGTGATTTTGGAGCCCAAAAAATAAAGTCTGACACTGTTGCCACTGTTTCCCCTTCTATTTGCCACGAAGTGATGGGACTGGATGCCATGATCTTAGTTTTCTGAATGTTGAGCTTTAAGCCAACTTTTTCACTCTCCTATTTCACTTTCATCAACAGGTTTTTAGTTCTTCTTCACTTTCTGCCATAAGGGTGATGTCATCTGCATATCTAAGGTAATTGATATTTCTCCCAGCAATCTTGATCCTAGCTTGTGCTTCCTTCGGCCCACCATTTCTCATGCTGTACTCTGCATATAAGTTAAAAAGTCAGGGTGACAATATACAGCCTTACGTACTCCTTTTCCTATTTGGAACCAGTCTGTTGTTCCATGTCCAGTTCTAACTGTTGCTTCCTGTCCTGCATACAGGTTTCTCAATAAGCAGGTCAGGTAGTCCAGTATGCCCATCTCTGTCAGAGTATTTTGCAGTTTATTGTGATCCACACAGTTAGAGGCTTTGGCATAGTCAATAAAGCAGAAATAGACGTTTTTCTGGAACTATCTTGCTTTTTCAGTGATCCAGTGGATGTTGGCAATTCGATCTCTGGTTCCTCTGCCTTCTATAAAACCAGCTTGAACATCTGGAAGTTCACAGTTCATGTATTGCTGAAGCCTGACTTGGAGAATTTTGAGCATTTCTTTACTAGTGTTTGAGATGAGTGCAATTGTGCGGTATTTTGAGCATTCTTTGGCATTGCCTTTCTTTGGGATTGGAATGAAAACTGACCTTTTCCAGTCCTGTGGCCACTGCTGAGTTTCCCAAATTTTCTGACATATTGAGTGCAGCACTTTCACATCATCGTCTTTCAGGATTTGAAACAGCTCAACTGGAATTTCATCACCTCCACTAGCTTTGTTCATAGTGATGCTTCCTATGGCCCACTTGACTTCACATTCCCGGATGTCTGGCTGTAGGTAAGTGATCACACCATCATGATTATCTGGGCTATGAAGATCTTTTTCATACAGTTCTTCTGTGTATTCTTGCCACCTCTTCTTATTATCTTCTGCTTCTGTTAGATCCATACCATTTCTGTCATTTATTCAGCCCATCTTTGCATGAAATGTTCCCTTGGTATCTCTAATTTTCTTGAAAAGATCTCTAGCCTTTCCCATTCTATTGTTTCCCTCTATTTCTTTGCATTGATCCCTGAGGAAGGTTTTCTTATCTCTCCTTGCTACTCTTTGGAACTCTGCATTCAAATGGGTATAGCTTTCCTTTTCTCCTTTGCTTTTCACTTCCCATCTTTTCACAACTATTTGTAAGGCCTCCTCAGACAGCCATTTTGCTTTTTTGCAATTCTTTTTCTTGGGGATGGTCTTGATTCCTGTCTCCTCTACAGTGTCACAAACCTCCATCCATAGTTCATCAGGCACTCCATCTATAAGATCTAGACCCTTAAATATATTTCTCACTTCCACTGTACAGTCATAAGGGATTTGATTTAGGTCATACCTGAAAGGTCTAGTGGTTTTCTCCACTTTCTTCACTTTCAGTCTGAATTTGGCTATAAGGAGTTCATGATCCGAGCCATAGTCAGCTCCTGGTCTTGTTTTTGATGACAGCATAGAGCTTCTCCATCTTTGGCTGCAAAGAATATAATCAATCTGATTTTGGTGTTGACCATCTGGTGATGTCCATGTGTAGAGTCTTCTCTTGTTTTGTTGGACAAGGGTGTTTCCTATAAACAGTATGTTCTCTTGGCAGAACTCTGTTAGCCTTTGCCCTGCTCCATTCTGTACTCCAAGGCCAAATTTGCCTGTTGCTCCAGGTGTTTCTTGACTTCCTACTTTTGCATTCCAGTCCCCTATAATGAAAAGGACATCTTTTTTGTGTGTTAGTTCTAGAAAGTCTTGTAGGTCTTCATAGAACTGGTCAACTTCAGCTTCTTCATCATTACTGGTCAGGGCATAGACTTGGATTACTGTGATATTCAATTGTATCAATATATGAAATAAGAAGTACCAAATCTGCTCTCCCACCAGAAACATACATGAAATGCGTTATTCTCAAACATTAGACAACAGGCAACACAAGTCTTTGATTCTTAAGAGAAGGAAAACAAATAAAAAAAGCCTTATTGTCACCTGCTTACCTAGAGATGTGGTACAGGAAAGGGGAACCCAAGCAGAGCAGAACAGGTTCACAGAATTGAGGAGTCAAAGCACTACAGTTAAGTGAGGATGGGGTAGCTTGACTTTATTGGCAGAGTCCTGGAAAGGAGTTAGTGAGGAAGAGAAAATGCACTGGAAATCTCTTTGAGTTTGTTGCTGAATTCTAAGTTAGGCATTAACTGTACATTATGTTGGAACATCATGAGCCTGGACAGGACCTCTAAGACAAGCAAACCAGAAATTCATACAGAGCTTGGAGATTTTTCAGTTCCAACCAACGAGAAGGGGGAAATCTTTTCTAGATTGTTCCCCCTCAAACTCAGGCATACAATTTCCAGATTAACTTAGTGAAAATCAGGAGAAACGGCTCTTAAAAATTCTAAAAGACAGGTTTCTCTCTTTACAGACCAGCAGTAATTTTATCTTAACAAAATAAAACCATAAGAAATTATTATTCAAGTTCAGTTCAAACAAAATGAGAAAATAATTAGCAATCAGGGAGCATGTAATAAAAATTTTATTAGAGAAGCTGAAAGCAGAAAGAGAATATATAGCCTTTTGGTGTCTTCAGACCATCCTCTATTTGCTACAAATTTTAATCCAGAAATCTGGGAAAGTCTGCTTCCTGGACAGAGTATTCTGTGTGGTAGAGGCCTTTCACATTAAGCATAAGTGTTACCTGTTATTATTTGAAGTGATTGTCCCTTGTCTGCATGACAGTTCTTTATTCTAAAAGTGACCACGGACCAGGAAAACCTAGGCAAAAGTAGTCTCTAACCAGCCCTTAGGATGTGGAAAGCCTGGCTAAAATCCAATCTCAGGCATAGTATGCTTTAATCATATGAAAGTTTTCTGTAAGTTAAAACTTTAAATATCAGAAAATCCATTTATAAGTCACAAGGCAATTCCAGGGGTGAAGTCAATTCAGCTATAGATTTGGCAAACACAAAACAAAACTTCTAGATATGGACCTAGAAAATTTGGATTTGAGTTGCAAATATGTCAGTTAATAGTTCTTTGATCTAGAAGTAATGAGCTGTATTTTCTTGAAATGTATCCATTGTAAAATAATGAAAGAGTTAAATATAGTAGTTAATTAATATGAGAGTAGTATAAAATGTTATGTGTGTTATGTGCATATATATATTTTTTTCAAATGAGCAAGCTCTTATACACCAGCTAGTATACACTGAGCACTGTTTTATGCATCTTTCTTTTCGTAAATATTAACTCATTTAAGTCTCATTTTACAGATAAGGAAACTGAGTCATAGGGAGGTTAAGTAACTTGCCCAAGGTAACACACAGTTAATAAGTGGTAGAGCTGGGATTAGAATCCCAAAAGCCTTGTTGCAGAGTCTGAACTAACCCAGGTTTTCTATGGTCTTTGAGAGCAGAAAAATCAGCTTTGTTGCTGAGCTTCTGGACCTTTCTGACTTGCACTCAGGAATGAGTTTCTTGAGTCATTGCTTTGGTTTGGTAGAATTTGTATTGCCTTCAGTGTGCTAGTGAGGGATTAAAGAAAGAAAAAAAAACATAGAAACCAAATCTTAGGGTCAAATTATTGTGAACTCATGGGGTCACTTTTTGTGTGTCTTTTGTTGGGTTTTTTTTTGGTTTTGCTTTGTTTTTATGGTGAATAGATGGCTTTTTATACTGGCACGTGAGTCATGCAGACAACTCTCAAGAATATCCTTTGAGACAAATTATCTAGAGTCCCTGGGAAATAGTCACCACTTGAGCTAGATAATAATAATTCACAGTTGGAAAGGGGTGGCTCAGAGGTTAAAAAAAAAAAAAAAACCTGCCTGCTAGTGCAGGAGATGAAGCAGACATAGGTTCAATCCCTGGGTCAGGAAGATCCCCTGGAGGAAGAAATGGCAATCCACTTTCAGATTCTTGCCTGGAAAATTCCATGGACAGAACAGCTAGGTGGGCTATAGTCCAGTCCATGGGGTTGCAGAGTCAGACATGACTGAGTGACTGAGGCACATGCACACACTTATGATCACCACGATCTCACATGGCAGATTGTAATGATCTTATTTTACAGAGGAGAAAATGACAACTTTGACTGAATTCCTAGGCAATATATTAGCAGATCAGGCCGCACTTCTATGACCTGAGAACCTCCGAGTGCATGACTATCTTAACGGGGCCCCATGATCAGGGATCCAACTGATAAGGAAGTTCACTGTAGCAGACACTGGTGATACCCAAGGCTGTATCTCCCTGAACCTACAGGAATTGCCTACAGCCATGGAGAACAGTTTCTGGCCCATGGATAGTTTCCCACCCCAGACCCAGTTCTCTCTCTTCTTCTCTATCTGAGGGATTTCTCAGGCACCATCATGCAAACCTGATCATATACAAAGTTTATGCCCATCCTGGGTGTGACCTCTCTCTACCAGTAGGAGATGGGAGACTGGATAACATCTTCCCATTTTCTAGTGGAAGAATGAACTCAGTTTTAAAAGGTAACATTTATAAAAGATGATTTGGCAACCATGCAGACCATCCATGACATAGATTAGTAATTTTCAAAGTTTGTCCTGAGATGAATAGCCATTGTTTGGCTCTGATGGCCTCCTATGTAACCACAGATTGATCCAGAAATGTAAGACCTTTCTTTAGTTCTTAATAGTGAAAGGCATAAAATTCCAAAGACTTTCTTATTTTCATATTGTTAAAGGAATTTAGTAGTAACTACATAGTTTCTAAATTTAGTGTTCATAACCTAAATTAAATGTATTATTAATTTTACAGAGCATTATTATTTCAGGATTTTAGTAAGAAATCCAAATAAATCCTTACTATTCCTACACATGTGCACCTATTTAGAACATCATGAACCCCTAGAAGAGGGCAAGATCATGTGAGCTACAGGGAGTTGTGCACCATGACTAAAAAGCTGGAGGTCCAGACATTTCCAAACAAGGATATGCAAACATTTCAAAAAAAAATCTATAGAAAAGTTAATGGGAATCACTTTCTACATCTTTAATTTTTGCATGTAATGCTTCCTCCTAAAATTGAGCTTTCTAAGAGAATGCCTTGGGTCCAAGTTTTTCTTTCTTAACTCTCTTTCACAGTTGTTTTCTCCTTTTATAAAAGAACAGGATATCCTTCACTGTTTTATAATATCCAATTAAGAGAGATATTTGACTTTTATGCTTAATAGTTAGCCACACAATTTTAACCCATATCTGTTTTTTCTCTACTATCTTTTAATAATCATTGTTATATAATCTCAATTCAGTAGAAAATTTCAACATTTGAAGCTTATGGTCAAGGAATTTAAAAAAATAAAATAATTTATGTACATTTTATGTTGCAAAGAAATATGTCTGGGTCATCATTAGAAACTCAGGAAAATTTTTTTCGCTTGGATTAAGTTAGCTATAACAAACCTAGACTGCATATTAAAAAGCAGAGACATCACTTTGCTGACAAAGGTCCATATAGTTAAATTTATGACTTTTCCATTAGTTATATATGAATGTGAGTTGGACCATAAAGAAAGCTGAGCACCAAAGAATTGATATTTTCAAATTGTAGTGCTAGAGAAGATTCTTCAGAGTCCCTTGAACTGCAAGGAGATCAAACCAGTCAATACTGAAGGAAATCAACCCTGAATATTCATTGAAACGACTGATGCTGAAGTTGAAGCTCCAATCCTTTGGCTACTTGATGTGAAGAGCTAACTCATTAGAAAAGAACCTGATGCTGGAAAGTCTGAGGAATGGAGAAGAAACGGGCGAGAGAGGATGGGATGGCTGGAGGGCATCACTGACTCAATGGACATGAGTTTGAGCAAGCTCCAGAAGATGGTGAAGGACAAGGAAGCTTGGCATTCTGCAGTCCACGGAGTCGCAAGGAGTCAGACACAACTTATCAACTGAACAACTGTGAGAAAAAGTGAAACAGAATTAAAAGTTCAAGGATAATCCGTGTAAAACAAAGTAAAACCTTTATCAAAAGGAGCTTATACTGTTTATGTATTTCAGTGATACATTTCTCATTACTGAGTTGATTAGTTTCCAGTGAATTCATGTAAAAAGATAATGAAGATTTATTTTGAAATGTCAACGTTCACAGTATACCATAAATTACAAACTTTGTAAGAATTTAACTTTAAGATAGAAAACTCAAATTAACCTAATGACAAGCAAGGGATTTTCTTCCAAAGATCTTCTAGGTTCAAAGACCTAGATCTAGGAACCATCTTTTGATTATCTGGGGCTAGAAGAAGATTGTACACTCAGATCATGTTATTATAGCTGCTCATAGAATTGCCTTCACTGAATTTCATTTTAGCGATATCTCCAGCTCTTATTAAAAGTAATTACAGGAACAGCCATATGGAATCCATCACTTCAGAGAAATGCTATTAAAGGCAGTATATACCATGTCACAAAATACCCTCTAAACAAAGTTCCACATGAAAAATTTCTCTTGGAATTGTGTTCTAGGAAAAAGTTTGCTTCCCTTGAATGGTTAGTGTGCTTTTTCCTTTTTATCATAAGTCTTATAATACTGGCTATATCTTCCTTCTTGCTTTGGCTTCCAGGAAGTTTGCCACTAAATCTGAGGTTAGAACAAAATAATGATTTCAGTCCTAACAGATTACACAAGTTTTGTTGCAGTCCCATCAATCTATTCTTATGTATAACTTCTTCCTCCTAGGTTTTTATTCTTAATTCTCATCGCCCTGATTTTATGATCCATATTTGTTACCCTGTCCCCAAATCTTTAGGGAGACAGGACATGAATAAATGTGAATTTGAATAATAAATGTTCTTCTCAACAAGATGTCCACAGGCAAATCACACACTTGTTTCTCAGTTTATTCTTTTTCTGTGTTGGGGAGAAAAAATCACCGTAACAAGGACCCTCAGAAGAACAGGACACCATCATTATTCCCAGGCAATGCTTTCTTTTAATCAGTTTCTTAAGTAAGTATGCTCTGTGCACTTATTTATTGCTATGAGCACAGGAATCACTCTAACCCTTGACTGCTGCATCCACTTAACAGGACTTAACAGTTTTCATAAAATAAAATTTCCATCAGATTCAGCAGTGTCAATTGTATCTACAAAGGATGTTGCAGTTATTCGGTCATGTGTCCAACTTTTTGTGACCCCATGGACTGCAGCATACCAGGCTCCCATATCCTCTACTATCTTAAATTTGTGTCCACTGGACCAGTGATGTTGTCTATTCATCTCATCCTCTTCTCCTTTTGCCATCAATCTTTTCTAGCATCAGGGTCTTTTCAAATGAGTTGGCTCTTCACATCAAGGTAGCCCAAGTATTTGAGCTTCAGCTTCAGCATCAGTCCTTCCAATAAATATTCAAGGTTAATTTCCTTTAGGATTGGCTGGTTTGAGCTCCTTACCATCAGAGGAACTCTCAAGAATCTTCTCCAGCACCACAATTCGAAAGCATCAATTCTTTGGTGCTCAGCTTTCCAAAAAAAAAAGGTGGGGACATTTAATAGTAGGTCAAGCTAAAACTTCTTGCCAAGAAAAAAAATATCTAAAATACGTCTATTAAAAAACAATACTTTTATCTCCTTTTAGTGAAATCTGATTTAATGTGATAATCTCTTTCCTTCAGGTTTGGTCTCAAATGCATGACTTCTTCTAATCAATTATTACGGAAGGAGTCACCCCACAGCATACTGATGAGTAAAGAGAAATCCCTCTTGCCCACAGATGACACCGCTGGTTCTGCCTTGATCCCTACAGTCTCCTCAGCTCACCTCCACTCAAGACACCTGTTACTTAACCTTTCTTCATCCCATTTCCACTTCTGAGAGACTGACAGTTTGTAACCATCTGACTTTTCCAGCTCAACCATATTTTCTTCAATCAATCAATAAATATTCAAACCAAGTTGAAGTACTAGCAATGTAGAGATAAATGCCATCAAGAATTTTATAATTGAATATTCCAGAGACAAGAAGAAGATCTGAGAACATGGGAGAGGCTTCCATCAAGAATCTGGTTTTCTCCTGGCTTCTTTTCCCATTGGGTACATCTCTAAGCCCTATTTAATACTGTATCACAGGGATCCTCAACCTTTTTGGCACCAGGGACTGGTTTTGTGGAAGACAATTTTTCCATGGGCCAGGGCATATGCATAGAAGGCAGATTCTTTACTATCTGAGCCACCAGGGAAGCCCAAATTGCTATACAGTTTCCAAAGGAAAACAGTGAACTAGATAATACTGAAGTGAGGAGTCTGTGAGGCCACAGGTGAGGGGAGGGGACTCTAGATTGCCCTCTACTCCCATCATCACCCAATTATTGTCGCCATTAGTCCACCTGGAAAAGCAATGAATTTACAAAGAATAGTTTTTTTAAATTGTTTGCTTTGTCGTGATGGATTTAAATCTGCCCTACAGATATTAGAGTTAATTCTCAATAAAAAATTGAGGTTAAATATCCTCAGAAAATATCAATCTTAAAAAAAAAACTCCATCACTTTGTTCACAGCACAATGATTTGTTAAATTAGACAATGAAGTGACAAGATATTAGAATGTTTCTTTTTTTTAATTTTTGGTAATTTGTTTGTTTTTGGCTATGCTGAGTCTTCATTGCTGCTCAGGCTTTTCTCTAGTTGCAGCGAGTGGGGGCTAGTCTCTAGTTGCAGTGCACAGCCTTCTCATTGTGGTGGCCCTCTTGTTGCAGAGCATGGGCTCTAGGGCACCCGGGCTTCAGGAGTTGTGGCTCCCAGGCTCTAGAGCACAGGCTCAATAGTTGTGGCACATGGGCTTAATTGCTCTGTGGCATGTGGGGTCTTCCTGGATCAGGAATTGAACTGATGTCTCCTGCATTGGCAGGCAGATTCTTTACCACTAAGCCATCAGGAAAGCCCCAGAATGTATTTCTTAAACCCCATTAATACCATTGTGTTCTGTATGTATAATGTTCCACATTATGAAGATCCAAAAGATGCCATATTTTACAACCATAACGATCCCTTGCATGTAGACAAAAGTCATTGGACAGGAACACAGCTAGCCTTTAGTATATTTATGGGGTCAGTATACTACCCCAAAATACACCACCTTGCAAATTAACTGTCTCATGCTGAAAGAGTCTAGGAAATAGAAGAAGCAAGAAGATCACTCTGACCTTCCCACCTCCCCCATCTGTCCAGAAACTAATCGTAAAACTCTCATGTGAAAAGTACCCGCCATGCACCAGGAGGAAAGAAGACATCCTTGTCATCAGAGACAGGGAACTGGGGGCCAAGAAATCTGTACAATAAAACCTGTTCAATTAACCTTTAATCTTCCTACTTACTTCTTCACTATTTCCCTTTATCTCTGTCCCAAGCTTCTCCATCTTGTCAATTTTTCATGAGTTTCTTTTTTCTTGTCTAAATGGTATAAAAACTTCCTGTTCTGGTCATTTCTTTTGGGTCTTTGTTTTCTTGGAAAGGCTCCCATGCATGTATAAAAATTTAATAAAATTTATATGCTTTTCTCTGATTAATCTGTCTTTGGTAGTTTAATTTTTAGACCAAACCAGAGATCCACAAGGATCAAGAAAAACTTTTCCCTCCTTCACAATCCAAATGTCTAAATTCCTCAGTTGAACTGGCACTCTACCTTCATTCTAGTCTCATTCTAAAAGAATATTTAGGGAGACTACTTTGATTTGACTAGAAATGTATCAATCCAGTATTGTAACATTTTTCTCTTATACTATTCAGATGGTGGTCTGATCAGCAGGCATCTACATGTACCTACATCTGTCTATGCTGTACCCCTGGCCATGAATGCCATCTTCTCCTTGCTCAGATGGCCTTCAGCTCCTGGCTCCTTAGGTCATGCAAAGCAGTATCTATTTTTCTCTCCCAGTACCAACACCTTCTAGAAGACCCAACTTAAATATAATCTCCCTGTCAGATCTTTATCCTTCTAAGATAGGGTTGTTAAATATCCCTGTTGGTACATTCTTCTGCAATTATAAAATCTTAAGAGATTTTCAAATGCTCTCATCAATCTACTAGTCCTTTAGTATCCTGAAGGATGAGTATAAAACTTACTTATATCTACTATCATTAGGACCAGATCATTTTAGGAAATTATATATTTGCTGAAAGAAAATGAATAAAATAAACAGTAGGTGAAAATCAGCTTGAAGAAGGGGATGGCAACCATGCCAGTATCTTGCCTGGAGAATCCCATGGAGAGGGAAGCCCAGCAGTCCGTGCAGTCACAGAGTCAGGCACGACTGAAGAGCCTGAGTATGAACATCAACAAGATTTAAAACAGAAGGTCCAAAGTATTTATTGTATCCATCATAAGTATTAAATTCATTTAATAATAGCTAAAATAAAACCTGTGACCATAATTTTTCACTTATTAACAGAGCTACAAAATTCATAATATGAACACAAGCATATAGAGAAGTAGAAATGCAAATCAACCACATTGCACCAGTCAAAAGCTAGAGAGTCAGTTCTCCATTAAAGAATTAAAACCCTTTATTCATTATTTTTCAGAGTTAATGATCATAAGCACTAATTTCAGCTCTATACCATTAAGCCTTTAAACTGGACAATTTTCAGACAATTGTATAATACTTTCATCAAGCATATTGATTTTATTCAAAATCCTAGCTGTAAAATTAAGCCCCCTAGCTTAAAGGCATTTATACAATTTTTCTAGATGTTAAAAGTATAATTAGGACTATTTAATTAGTCAGAAATATTAGTCTTTGAACTAAAATTAGTAGTTCCTCTCATTCTGAAAAATAAAAATATACTTTGCATCATTAAATCACCATTAACTTTGAATATCATGCTGATATTGATAGCAATTCTGAATATGGCAGTTGATACATTTTCATTATATTTTCTACCATAAAGGAATTTGAAGATAGTTAATTAAACTGTAAGTCGCTCAGTCATGTCCAACTCTTTGCAACCCCATGAACTATACAGTCCATGGAGTCTGAGGAAATCTCTAGACCAGAATACTGGACTGGGTAGCCTTTCCCTTCTCCAGAGGATCTTCTCAACCTAGGAACTGAACCCAGGCCTCCCTCATTGCAGACAGATTCTTTACCAGCTGAGCCACAAGGGAAGCCCAAGAGCACTGGAGTGGGTAGCCTATCCCTTCTCCAGCGGATCTTCCCGACCCAGGAATAGAACCAGAGTTTCCTGCATTGAAGGTGGATTCTTCACCAATGGAGCTATCGGGAAACCCTATAGTTAATTAATTATACAGGAACTATAGCTTATATGGTAGTAAGAGTCTCTTGGAATATTACAGATTTATTTATTTATAACTAATTTTCTCTTGAAAATAAAATTTCACTTCTAAATGCAATAGTTTATTTCCAAGTGTGTTTTCACATAGCCATTCTATAGAATACCATAGTTAATGCTGTAAAACTCAGAATTTTTCTTTCCTTGGGACAAATTATCTCCATGTTGGTATGCTAGACTTAATGCACAATAAAAGGACAATGGCTGTCCCTATAAATCTGAATCATAATACAAGATAACAGCCATTTAAAATTTTAATGCAGCTTAAGCTTCTCAGCTATATTCTGACTAGTATTGTCCATCTGTGTTTGTTCATAAATATCAGAAACGGGAAATGTTTAAAATTTTTATTACATTGATTATTAAACACCTGCTAAATCTCAGAGAAAAACAGAAAAACAAGTAGGGATCAGCTATGTGTGTGAGGTGGGAAACAATATGTATTTCAGGGGTTCTTAACAAGGGGAGATCAGTAAATGACCCAAGACCCTTTCTAAAAAATAACAGAGGCCGGTATCAACTCCTTGAAATTCAGATAGAGTTATTCAAATGTGAGCCAACAGTTGAGAATCATTGTTTCAGGCAGAGCTAATGACAAATGCTAGCACAGATAGGTGTTAAATAAGTAAATAAAAGAAATATTAATATGCAAAAGTAATCAGAAAAACTTCTTTAGCTTTCGCTTATAAAATATAAACTACTGAGGTATTGAATGGTATTCTAATACATAATAATTCAAAGTTCAATTCTTCCTGGTTTTTAATGTTATTAAAACAGTAATAACATTGATGTTATTGATGTTTATATTGATCCTTAATATTTGCACAAATGAATTTCATCGTTAATTCTTTCACAAATATTTCTTGACCTCCTATTGCATGTCAAGAACCCATCTGGAGATGTAAAGAAAAATAAGATGAGATGCCCCTTTCAATGAGAGATGTATTTTTACTTGAAAAACATGAAGAACAATCATTTTTGTTTTAACCTCTATACTTTGGTGATATGTGTGACAATTTGTCCAGAGTCTCTGTTATTTTGAAATTCTTATTATATGTTCTTTAACAACTATTCACAGGCTTCAGTAATCATCCATTTCAATTATCCCAGATTCCTAATCTCTATTATTCCTTTCTTTGCCTCTCAGCACCACACAATAGCTAGTTTTTCATTCCAGTTTTGTCTTTGATCTTGACATTTCACAAGTTTCATCTTTTGTTATGGTTCTGCCCATACTGCCATGATATTTATTTTACCTCACTCTCCATAAACCTTAGTTTGCAAAGAAACAACCTCCTTCTTGTAGTGGTAATGGTGATGGTTTCTGTTATTGTTCCTCAGATTTTTTTTTTTCTTGGTTTTTGGTTTCTAGGAGTTTAAACTGATGACTAAGAGATGAGTTATCAAGGAAAACCTGAAGTGAACATGCTGAGCTCAAAGAGAAGTCTTTGTTCTCAACACAGGATCCCAGTAAACCCAAGACCTGGGGCAGGATGAAAGTGGAAGTCTGACTAAATGAGGAAGCAGATGTAACTGCTCCAGTGAGTGCCTCTGGAGGATAACAAAGTTCATTAAGTAAGTGTCCAACAGCTACTTATGAAAGAATTACTACTAATATATGGAAAGTTCTTAAAACAGTACCTGACACAAAATAAGTGGCCAATAAATGTGAGTGGAAAGAGAAAGGAAAGGGTGGGGGAGGGAAAGATGGAGGAAGGGGGAAGTTGACAGCACTGGGAAAAAAAGAGAGTGAAATTTCCTGGCAATAAAGCTTAACAGTTTTTCTATTAATGCCCCCAAATTGAACACATTGAACCTTCCTCATAATCTTCACCCCACAAAACCAAAGCCCTACCACCTTAGGATACAATTCTGTTTCCAGATCATGTGAGGTTTTAAGCCCCACCAAAGAGGTTTATCAAAGTACTGTATTTCTTTCATCCACATTCAATTCCTTCCTGAGAAATACTGATAAGTATAATTTTCTTCATTTATTTTATTTCATTAAGGTTCTAGCACCCTGGCCAAGTTTAAGAGTCTCTTAGGGATTCAAATTTGTGAGCTTTTTTTTTTGAATTGCTTATTAATAATGTTTTGCCTTTTTCACTCAGCCATCTATTCCATTTATCAGTTGAAGAGCAGGTCTATAGGATGCTAAGTGTTTTGCCTGGGTGCAGAGTTTGTGGTTTTGTGGGGACTTCAACATAACTGTCATCATTTGAGTACCCTTGCCTTTCCATTAAATTTTTTTGCTTAAAATTCTGATTGGAGAAGTCACTATACTTCATATTTGGAAATTAAGAGCAGTTAAAAACGAATTGTCTAAAAGTGTAAAAACCAATAGAAAATAGATAGGCAGCCTTTAAATTTTCTCCTCTAGTTTTACCGAAACCATTGTCAGTAGACTAAGTTAATATAAGTCACCTTAATTTGTTAAGGAGTGCATTTATTTACAACGTGATCTAACAAATGCTATTCTAGTCTCTAACTAATTGTATATAATGTAATTAAATATAAGTATTTATATAATTATATAAATAATATAATTAAGGATTTTTGTTTCAGGTCAGAGACACTATGACCTGTAGAGAATGATTTGATCTATGTAAAGCCCCAGTGTGTAGTAATAATGCAGACCATCACAAGATTATGACATATTTTTAAGAACTGGGTTGGAATGGGGCTAATAATATAGAATAAAATGATTCTGAAGATTGCCACCAAATTTTCACATTCTTCAGATGATTCTATACTTTACAGTCTTCAGATAATAAGAAAGTAGGTTCTGGATGCTTTTATTTCATTTTCTCTACTTTTAAAAACTAGAATGACCAATAATCAAAAGAAAAATTTAAGTCAATAAAATGGAAATAATCTTTCCTCTTCCTAGAAACAAAATGAGAAATGCACATTGGCCAGTATTCTAAATGGCAAATATTTGTAAAAATAGTATTATTTGTGAAAATAGTATTACTATTCAGTTAAGCTTTTACTGATTAAGTTAAGCTTTCTTTCATTTCTAGTAAAAAAAAAAAGGGGGGGGGGTTGTAATTTTCTGATCAAAATAAATCTCCAAGTAAAATAATAAAACAAGATCAGCAATTGTGACAGATAGTATTTTTCAAAAATCAACTGCACCCTTACATAGCTCATTCCATGTACTCATCTTAAAATACAATATTTGTGCTCCTTCATAGGGAGGTGAGGGCTGTGTGTCTTCCCCTTTAATCTGAGTGGACCCCTGTAACTGCCTCTGCCAACAGAGTATAGCAGAAATGATGCTATGTGATTTCCTATGCTAAGCTGCAAGAGACATTTTGGCCTCTATTTCTTTCTTGAGACTCATGCCTTTGAAGTCTCAAATCACTCTATAAGAGACTAGCTATAAGAAGACTTAATTCAGCAGAGACCACAATGAGAGAAGGAGGAATGCCCAAGAAGACCCAGCTGTGGTAGCTGTGGGCAATTTGAGTTTTCCCAGCTCAGCCTTCAGACGCATGAGTCAGAAGTCTTCGGTGGATTCTGGCTCCCAAACACTGGACTGGCTCAGGCATGCTAAGTGGAAAGGAAATTAGGTGTCCTTACCAACCCAGCTCATACTGCTGATTCCTGCTACTTAAGCAAAATAAAAGATGTTTTAAATCACCACGCTTCAGGTGATTGAACACAGAGGAATGAAACAAAGATGGCCACACTACACAAACACTGTGAGGAAAGCAAATATGGCAGAGAACAGTTAAACCATTCATCCATTCGTACATTTCCATATATTTCCATAAATACGGATTAAGTACCTGACATGTGACAGTCACTATGTCAGCCAGTAGCTGGTGGTAAGTAATAGAGGCAATGTTGGCCCCCTCCATGGAATTTAAAGCACTGGAAATGTGCCAGCAACAGGCAGATCTATGGACAATCTGATGTCCTATAACAGTGTGCATTATTAGAGGAAGCTAGAAAAAAAATCATTTTTACAGAAATGGTGATGGAAATAGCTGACATATTTCCTTATCAGTGGTGACATGTATTCCCCTGCTTTCCTCAGTCAGAATTTATGCTGAAGAACAATAGGGAAAAAATATTAAATGAATGAGATAATTTAGAATCTTGAAATCAGATCTAGTGTTTCATTGATACCTCTTTCTTTGTATTAAATTGTGAATAACAGACACCATGTTGGGACAATATAACATTTTATCATGTTTTGAAATCTGTGGGTCAGATTGGTCAGGAAAGTATAATTCTAAGATGACCTTACTATTGTTTGATCCAGCAAATAAATGATGCTGAGAGTCCCAATTCAACCTTACAGTGTAATTTGTATTGTTTTATATGGTTTTAAATGTTCTTTATATGCAATATATTTCTCATAAATAGCAAAGCCAGGAATAAATTAAGGAAGCTTTGCACATACTAGTTATGCAAACTTAATCCAAATAGAGGCTCTAACACTCATCTCTGTACCATGATAAACCTCCAAAAGCTGAGAATTTTTAGTGGGAGGACGAATCATATTATTCCATTTAGATTATTTCAGCATTAAAGGATATGGCTTATTCATGCTGCAGATGATAAAGCCATGTGGTCAGGTTAATGCTGAAACTGACTAATGCTGGGCCAGATTTGAGAATATATGGGAAATTTTAATTAGAAGTTTATAAACGTATAAAAAATCTCTGAAGGGTTTATCCTTAAGAATGAAGTGAACTTAAAACAAATTTAGAGCTAATATATTAGCTAATATGCAGGCAGTGATTAAGGGAAAACAGGTAGCTGGTACATAATTTGTATAATGGTCTCCTTTTTAAGGCTGGTTGTGGAAGCCAACTCCAGTTGCTTGCAGAGGTTGTTTGTTATCAACAAAGAGCAATCAAAAGTGTGCTTCCCTTTGTCAGAGAACATGACACACTTGCAAGTTTTAGGCTACTTTTGCTGGACTGAGACATTTGACTCTACCTCTAGAAACTAAGTTTAGATCTGTTTATTTCTCCTACTATTACTTTATAATCATCTTATTTTCTTCACAGATTTGCTAGTGAAATTGACTGGAATATTACAAGAGGAAAAAAGCATTGTTCAAGGAAAAGGAGGAAACAGGGAGACAAGAGATGTTATTAATTGCACGTGCCCAAGTGACCTTTTTCCCTTGACTATCATCTTACAAGTTACTCTATGATGTTAAACCACTACTACCATGGAGGGATACCGTAGCTATAAAGGGGTTATAATAGATGCAGTAAAATATTTTTAAAATATGCTCTAAAAGAAAGATAAATCCAATGCAATTCACATAAAGCCTAATGCATTATGTACAGTCTGTGCTTAATAAATGCATTACTCATAAAATATACATCCACATGTCCTCCTTTCTTATCAATAAAGCAATCAAGCTGAGCATAAGATTATCCAGAAATTCTGCTCCATCCAATACAAAAATATAATCACATCCTTCCCTTTTTAAATCATGCTCAGATGAAAAGAAACAAGAAATGGTTACCTTTAATATTTCATTGTATAAAGTATTTCATATTTAGCTGGCTGAAAATACTACATGCATGTTTTATTCTTTCATGTTTCCCAGCATAGAAGACAAAAAAAAATTGCAGCTTTTTACTCCTAACCCAGGAACTAATCTTAAAGTATAATACAGGTTAGTAATTGAGACCGGTTGTAGTTACCCTGAAGCATCCAGGGACATTTTGTGCTACAAAGGCCATATTTTGATTATCAGTAAATGGACATAATGTTAGTTCCTGATCTCTAAAGGAATTTGACTCTATGTTTGTTCTTTTAATATTCTTCTCCATTTGTCAGTTTGAACAGCCCATATCCACTGTATGAGTTGTTAGGCATCCAAATCACATCTCTCCAACAGAGTTTGCCCAAAGCATTTCTTCAGCTAAGATCAAGATTTTGTGTTCAAAATGAGCATTAAGCTGGGTACTGGCAATGTGCTCCCCTCTGATCTCCTATTTTTCATGTGGACAAATGACCCTTTAATTGCTGGAGGTCATCATACCCCTGTATATTTAAAGCCACATTCAACTGATAAACAGTTATCAGGTTAAGCCAGCCATGGTTCATTTTAGTATATAGTTAGGCAGATTCTATAGAATGCTGAAATGTTGGTAGCATTCCTGCAGTCAAATTTTTGGATGATTATTATGAGAAGAAGGGAGGAGTCTTTAGAAAGACAAGATAATATACAACAGCTTTTACTTCCCCCTACCCCCACTTCACTGCCCCCCAACTTCAAATTTTATATGATTATTTGCTGCACACCAGCAGACCCTATGGGTCTCTCTAGTACCTGTTAAGGGATCTTTGTATACTTCACTAGCAAGCGTGTCATTTGGAAAGGCAAGTACCACTTTACATGAGGCAGGACTTTGTATATCTCTCACATTCATTTTTCTCTCTGACAAGCAAAAAATCGTAAGTCTCATTTTCCAATCCTCATTAAAAAGTGTGATCCTGGCTGTTTGGAAGGCTCATTAGTGCCATTGCTTGGTGATGGACTGCACATCTTTATAAGAAAGACAGATTGTATGGATGCATCAGGATGCTGGCCATAATGAAACCCAAGTGCATCCCCCACAAGCCTCAGAATCTAGATCTTCATTTGCTTTTGTAAAAAATGAGAACCCAGATGACAGTTTGAAAACACAGCTATTCTTAGTTCTCTCAGTAATAGGTATGCCCCACTACTGCATACAAGACCTTCAGGGAAAGTAAAAGAAGTTAACTATGTAATTCTTTGCAACTAGAGTGCTGAGATCAGGCAAAAAAGCAGAAGGCTGTTAGGGATGGATTAAAAATATACCCAGGGAACTTCCCTGGTGGTCCAGTGGCTAAAACTCCGAAGTCCCTATGCAAGGGGACCAGTTTTGACCCCTGGTCAGGGAACTAGACTCCACAAGCCACAACTAAGACCCAGTACAGCCAAATAAATAAATTAAAAATAGATATTTTTTTTAATGAATGCAAGATCAAATTTGGAGACTTACTGTCTCATCAGTGATGAAGCACTGGTCTCTTGGGTGATGGTATCAAAGGGACTTAATTTTCTGTACTTTTCAACTTAGTGTCTTTCTCTAGATCACAAACTGCCAAAAGTTGAGCTAAATGAAAGATTATTTTCTCAAAATAAAAAGAAAACCATGGATATAATCTTGCAACAATAAAACAATTATAATATTAATAGTTCTGAGTCTTGAGGAAAAATGAAGCAAAATTCTGCTACAGAGTGACTAATATAGATTTTTTAAATTAATGTGTTCCTCCATCTCTAATGAGCTATGCATATGTGTGGTTTCGATTCCTAAAGTATTTCACAAAAGAGGACTCCATGGGATAAACATATACTGTTGTTTCAGTCCTAAGACCTTATTTTGCCTCAGAGCTGACCACTTACTTGCTGGGTGGGATGGACGGATCATTTAACCCCAGTGGGCCACATGCCTTACCTGTCTCATGGAGTTAATATATATATATATATATATAAAACATAGATAGGGAATTTCTAGAGTTAACTGGATCTTTGAGACCATCTGAATCAATCTGTTATTTTTATATGAGCAAATTTAAGCAAAAAGAAGTTAAGTAACATTACCAAGGTCACCCAGTATTTAAGTGGTGATTAAATTAAATTAATACCAAATTATGACCTAATAAAATAATTTTATTAAAAATATATGACTTATATTATTAGTCATAGATATATAAATTAAAACTAAAATGTAGCATTGATCCTAATTTAAGCTCAAATGCATAAATGACTGTATATAATAAATAACATATGTAATATATATATCTCTCCTGAAAGTTACCTTAAAAGATCCTGACTAAACATTGTACTTTCTGGGATGATGCTATTAATTTTTTCCAACATTTCAGAATTATAAAAGAAAGTTAGGACATTATATGTAGAGAAAATACAGTTATATTAATGGGATTTAAAAGCCAAAACATTTTAATTTCTTGTCATTTTTTACCTAATTTATCAAAATTGTGTCATAACTAAATTGATAGAATTTGGTTTAATTTTTTTCTGGGTATTTATATTTTATGAAGAAACTTCTTCTCTTAAAAACAGAAGTAACTTGATGCAATGTTATCTCTCTCATTGGATCATGTAATCAAAAAATTACTCTTATGGAAAAACTGATAGGATCGAAATAGAGCTTTTAGTTTAGATAATAGTGATTGGCCCACCTGATGCAAAGAAGTGACTCACTGGAAAACGCCCTGATTCTGGGAAAGATTGAAGGCAGGATGATAAGGGGACAACAGAGGATGAGATGGTTGGATGACATTACCAACTCTACAGACATGAGTTTGAGCAAGCTCCAGGAGTTGGTGATGGACAGGGAAGCCTGGTGTGCTGCAGTCCATGGGATTGCAAAGAGTTGGACATGACTGACTGACTGAACTGAACTGAAATGAGTGTTAATTTCTTAGTTTTGACAGATGTTCCATAATTAGGTAGTATGTTAACTTTAGGGGAAACTAAGCAAAGGCTTAAAACTCAACATTCCTCAACATCACTCATTATCAGGGAAATGCAAATCAAAACCACAATGAGGTACCATCTCACGCCCATCAAAATGGCTGCTATCAAAAAGTCTACAAACAATAAATGCTGGAGAGGGTGCGGAGAAAAAGAAACCCTCTTACACTGTTGGTGGGAATGCAAACTAATACAGCCACTATGGAGAACAGTGTGGAGATTCCTTAAAAAAGTGGAAATAGAACTGTCATATGACTCAGCAATCCCACTGCTGGGCTTACACACTGAGGAAATTGAAAGAGACACGTGTACCCTAATGTCCATCACAGCACTGTTTACAATAGCCAGGACGTGGAAGCAACCTAGATGTCCATTGACAGATGAAGGGATAAGAAAGCTGTGGTACATATACACAATGGAATATTACTCAGCTATTTAAAAGAATGCATTTGAATCAGTTCTAATGAGGTGGATGAAACTGGGGCCTATTATACAGAGTGAAGTAAGTCAGAAAGAAAAATACCAATACAGTATATTAATGCATATATATGGAGTTTAGAAAGATGGTAATGATGGACCCTATATGAGAGACAGTAAAAGAGACACAGATGTAAAGAACAGACTTTTGGATTCTGTGGGAGAAGGCAAGGGTGGGATGGTTTGAGAGAATAGCATTGAAACATGAATATTACCATATGTGAAATAGATCACCAGTCCAGGTTTGATGCATGAGACAAGGTGCTCAGGGCTGGTGCACTGGGATGAACCAGAGGGATGGGATGGGGAGGGAAGTAGGAGGAGGGTTCAGTATGGGGAACACATGTACACCCATGGCTGATTCATATGAATGTATGGCAAAAACCACAACAATATTGTAAAGTAATTAACTTCCAATTAAAATTTAAAAAATAAATAAATAAAATGAAGAAATTCCAGGGACCTCCCTGGTGGTCCAGTGGTTAAGAATCCACCTTCCAATGCAGGAGGAATGGATTCAATCTTTGGTCAGGGAACTAAGATCCCACATGCCTTGTGATCAAAAAAAAAAAAAAAAAAAAAAAAGAGCAACACTGTAACAAATTCAATAAAGACTTTAAAAATAGTCCACATTAAAAAAAATTTTTTAAGGGATTCCAGTCTCTTGTAAAATATTTCTGAAAAGCAGTAAAAAGGACCTACTTTATCTCAAAAAAAAAATGTAAAACTCAACATTCAAGGCATCCAGTCCTATCACTTCATGGCAAATAGATGGGGAAACAATGAAAACAGTGACAGATTTTATTTTCTTTGGCTCCAAAATCACTGTAGAGTGATGATGGTGTACATCACTGTAGATGGTGACTACAGCCACAAAATTAAAAGACACTTGCCCCTTGGAAGAAAAGTTATGACAAACCTAGACAGTACTTTAAAAAGCAGAGACATCATTTTGCCAACAAAGGTCTATATAGTCAAAGCTATGGTTTTCCTGGTATTCATGTACTGATATGAAAGTTGTACCTTAAAGAAGGCTGAGTGCTGAAAAACTGATGCTTTCAAACTGTGGTGCTAGAGAAGACTCAATAGTCCCTTCAACAACAAGGAGATAAACCAGTCAATCCTAAAGGAAATCAACCCTGAATATTCATTGGAAGGACCTATGCTGAAGCTGAAGCTCCAGTACTTTGGTCACCTGATGTGAAGAGCCGATTCACTGGAAAAGAACCTGATTCTGGGAAAGATTGAAAGCAGGAGGAGAAGGGAACAATAGATGTTATGGCCCTTTAATCGGCCCGGGGCTTGGGGGTGCAGAGTCAATGATAAGAAAATAAAGGAAGAGAGAAAAGAGAGAAAGAGAAATGAATAGAGACATGGGGACCAAGACTCTGATGGAGTAAAGGTGTTTATCCAACATAATGTGGGCATATATATACTGTCTTACAAGATAGCCTTTTCAGCAAAGATAAAGATCAAAAATCTTACAACTTATCCAGGAAACATAAGGCTAGAATCCACCTCAAAGAGAGGGAGTTGTAAAACTCACTTTCCATAGAAAGGGAAGAAGGCTGTAAATAGTTATTTTAAAAATGCATGCATTCTTTTTCCCCAGGGAGAAGTATGCGTCTCCACTCATCTCTGAATATTCAGGGATTAATAAGGGACATCAGAAAACAGCACACAGGAAGCTTCCTGCCAAATGCTACCTGATAAACACAGGATGAGATGGTTGAATGCAATCACCGATTTGATGAACAAGAGTTTGAGCAAGCTCTGGGAGATGATAAAGGACAGGGAAGCCTGGTGTGCTGCAGTCTGTGGGGTCACAAAGAGTCAGACACGACTGAGTGACTGAGCAACAACAACAGCAAAGTAAAGGATATATGGAAAATTCTCTTTACTATCTTTGCAACTTTTCTATAAATCTAAAACTATTCTAGAATAAAAAGTTTAGCTTTTAGCATAGAAATAAAATTGAGAAATATCAGTAAAGGGGTATACTCGGCCAATAAAATCAATCTTAATTGAACAGAAAAATGATGAAAGATGGTAATTGCTAAGAAATAAAAGAACAAGGGCAGAAGAGAAAGAAGGAAGTGGGGAGGGAAGAAGGAAGAAGAAAGGAAGAGGAAAAGGAAGCAAATTTTTTCAGTTCCTCATAACCATAGAAATATGGGGACATATTTTCCCTAAAACCACAAACTGTCCAGGTCCTATCATATGATGTGTTATTGCTCAGTTGTGTCTTACTCTTTGCTATGTCCATGTCCTAAATTTACTCATTAATTCTAAAAATACAATGAAGTAGTTGTTTTATTATCGCCATTTTAGAGATGATTGAGCTGAGCCACAGAAAATTTAATTACTTGCCTAAGCTGCTAGGATTTAAACTAGGATCTAATAAATACCAGTCTTTGCAGCAAAAGAATGACTGATTTTCCTTTCTATGAAACTCTGATGGACTGGTGCCGTTTAAGGATTTACAAAGTGAAGCAATATTTTTCTTTCAGTTTTTGCTTGCAGCCATTTTAGTCTCCCTGCTTATGCAGGAGGCTGAACCCAGAATGGACTTCCATTAAAATTATTAAGTTTTACTCACAAGTATAGCTTTGAGTGTTGGTTAAGATGAAGTTAGGTTGCTCCAGGCAGAAACTGAGAGAATATCCCATTCTGCATATTTTACCACTTAAGACTTCAAGCAAAATCTCACAAAACCCTCCCAAGAGAAGTTCTCTTAAGTTTTTCATTATAGCTCTCTTTCTCTAAGGCTCAGAATTAGTCAAAGAGGCAGGACCAGGGGATAGATACACTACTTTGTAATTAATCCTTTCCATCTTACTGCTTGCTTCATCCTACTCCATTTTCCTGTCTCTCCTACTTCTATCTCTGGATTTTTTTAGTTTCTTTCCTAGAGTCCACCTGATCCTCCCCACATCAACAAAAGCAAAATGGAAGTTGTGGGAGCCAACATGTCAATTGACCAGACTCTCCAAATCTAGGAGTAGACTCAGCTGGGACACCCTCTATGTAAGCTGATAAGTGGGCAAGCACAGGGTAGGGAAGAAAGGATGATATTCTTATGAATTTAAACAACTGTGATTTCCTAAGAGGCTAAATATCTATGAATAAAAGCATCTTTCTGTACAACTGGAAAAACTTCAATAAATATCCATTGCTATTTAGCAATTTCAAATTTACAAATAAAAAAGAATGATGTTTGAAAAGGTGCAGCATTTTCCCTAGGGGCTTCAGCTACATAGATACCTGTATTTCCTAGCCCTGCTAAAGTAACAAACCCAGGAGATATAGCTCATTAAGTGATAAAATATATTCAGACTTCCACAGCTACAAATGAGCTCAATGCCAGAAGGTCTCTGTTAGAATTAAACGAGATGATGTGAAAATACTTGAAAACACTGAGAAGTCCTACCATTGTACGCCATTATTGTTGTTAAAGTATATTTTCTTATCTCCTAGGATTATTGAGATGGGATGCTACAGTGAGATATTAATTGGCAAGTTTTCCTCTCCCTTCCTTTTTGCCTTGTGATCATCTTCCCTTCAGTTCAGTTCAGTCGCTCAGTCATGTCCAACTCTTTGCAGCTCCATGAACTGCAGAACGTCAGGCCTCCCTGTCCATCACCAACTCCCGGAGTCTACCTGAACCCATGTCAATTGAATGCCATCTAACCATCTTATCCTCTGTTGTCCCCTTCTCCTCCTGCCTTCCATCTTTCCCAGCATCAGGGTCTTTTCAAATGAGTCAGCTCTTTGCATTAGGTGACCAAAGTATTGGAGTTTCAGCATTAACATCAGTCCTTCCAATAAATACCTGAGACTGATCTCTTTTAGGATGGACTGGTTGGATCTTCTTGCAGTCCAAGGGATTCTCAAGAGTCTTCTCCAACACCACAGTTCAAAACCATCAATTCTTCGGTGCTCAGCTTTCTTTATACTCCAACTCTCACATCTATACATGACCACTGGAAAAACCATAGCCTTGACTAGATGGACCTTTGTTGGCAAAGTAATGTCTCTTCTTTTTAATATGCTGTCTAGGTTGGTCATAACTTTCCTGCCAAGGAGTAAGCATCTTTAAATTTCATGGCTGCAACTGTTATGCCCAGGTCGTGATCTCCACAAATCACCAGGAGGCCATACACCGATGCAAGCACAAGAGGGAATTTATTGCAGACTAGGCTCTGGACCACACACACAGACCGACACAGCGAAGTGAGGGTACAAGGCTTTTAAAGGGAGAAGGGAAATTGCCTACAGGTGGAGTGACGTATCTTGGTGCTCTGTGATTGGTCAGGACAGGAGGGAAGGTCAGGGGATTTACCTGCGCTAGCCCCTGATAGGTATATCTTTGGCACACTATGATTGGTCGTGTCTAGGGTGGTGACCTGGGGGTGGGGGAACTTGGAAGGCTCTACACAACCACCATTTGCAGTGATTTTGGAGGCTAAAAAAATAAAGTCTGACACTGTTTCCACTTTTCCCCCATCTATTTCCCATTAAGTGATGAGACCAGATGCCATGATCTTACTTTTCTGAATGTTGAACTTTAAGCCAACTTTTTCACCCTCCTCTTTCACTTTCATCAAGAGGTTCTTTAGTTCTTCACTTTCTGCCATAAGGGTGGTGTCATCTGTGTATCTGAGGTTATTGATATTTCTCCTGGCAATCTTGATTCCAGGTTGTGCTTCCTCCAGCCCAGCATTTCTCATGATGTACTCTGCATATAAGTTAAATATGTAGGGTGACAATGTACAGCCTTGACATACTCCTTTTCCTATTGGGAACCAGTCTGTGGTTCCATGCCCAATTTTAACTGTTACTTCCTGACCTGCACACAGATTTCTCAGGAGGCAGGTCAGGTGGTCTGGTATTGCCATCTCTTTAAGAATTTTCCTCAGTTTATTGTGATCCACAGAATGATCTCTGTTCACTTCCAAGACAAACCATTCAATATCACAGTAATCCAAGTCTATGTCTCAACCAATAATGCTGAAGAAGCTGAAGTTGAACAGTTCTACGGAGACCTACAAGATCTTTTAGAACACCCAAAATAGATGTCCTTTTCATTATAGGGGACTGGAATGCAAAAGTAGGAAGTCAAGAAACACCTGGAGCAACAGGCAAATTTGGCCTCGGAGTACAGAATGAAGCAGGACAAAGGCTAATAGAGTTTGGCCAAGAGAACTCACTGGTCATAGCAAACACCCTCTTCCAACAACACAAGAGAAGACTCTACACATGGACATCACCAGATGGTCAACACCAAAATCAGATTGATTATATTCTTTGCAGCCAAAGATAGAGAAGCTCTACATAGTCAGCAAAAACAAGACCGGGACCTGACTGTGGCTCAGATCATGAACTCCTTATTGCCAAATTCAGACTGAAATTGAAGAGAGTAGGGAAAACCACTAGACCATTCAGGTATGACCTAAATCAAATCCCTTATGACTATACAGTGGAAGTGAGAAATACATTTAAGGGACCAGATCTGATAGACAGAGCGCCTGATGAACTATGGATGGAGATTCATGACATTGTACAGGAGACAGGAATCAAGACCATCCCCAAGAAAAAGAAATGCAAAAAAGCAAAATGGCTGTGAGGAGGTCTTACAAATAGCTGTGAAAAGAAGAGAATTGAAAAGCAAAGGAGAAAAGGAAAGATATACCCATCTGAATGCAGAGTTCCAAAGAATAGCAAGGAGAGATAAGAAAGCCTTCCTCAGCAATCAATGCAAAGAAATAGAGGAAAACAATAGAATGGGAAAGACTAGAGATCTCTTCAAGAGAATTAGAGATATCAAGGGAATATTTTACATAAAGATGGGCACAATAAAGGACAGAAATGGTAGGGACCTAACAGAAGCAGAAGATATTAAGAAGAGATGGCAAGAATACAAAGAACTGTACAAAAAAGATCCTCATGACACAGATAATCACGATGGTGTGATCACTCAGCTAGTGCCAGACATCCTGGAATGTGAAGTCAAGTGGGCCTTAGGAAGCCTCACTATGAACAAAGCTAGTGAAGGTGATGGAATTACAGTTGAACTTTCAAATCCTAAAAGATGATGCTGTGAAAATACTACACTTAATATATCAGCAAATTTGGAAAACTCAGCAATGGCCACAGAACTGGAAAAGGTCAGTTTTCATTCCAATCCCAAAGAAAAGCAATGCCAAAGAATGCTCAAACTACAGCACAATTGCACTCATCTCACATGCTAGAAAAGCAAAGCTTAAATTTCTCCAAGCCAGGCTTCAGCAATATGTGAACCATGAACTTCAAGCTGGTTTTAGAAAAGACAGAGGAACCAAAGACCAAATTGCCAACATCCACTGGATCATTGAAAAAGCAAGAGAGTTCCAGAAAAACATCTTTCCTTAGGGTAGTTTATTACCCCAAGGGTCTCCCACGTTACAGGCAGAATCTTTACCAACTGAGCTATCAGGGGAAACCCGGGTTCAATACTTGGATGGGAAGATTCCTGAAGATGGGACTGGCAACTGACTCCAGTGTTCTTGCCTGGAGAATCCCACAGACAGAGGAGCCTGAAGTGCTACAGTCCATGGGGTCGCAAAGAGTCGGACATGACGGAGCGACTACACTTTTACTTTCAAGGCCCTGTAAGTGGTTTAAACAACCTGCTGGATATCAGAAAAGGGCAGGACTTCTGTCCACTGACACTGCAGCAGCAGATCACTGCCCTAAGACTGAAAATTATAATTAAGGAGAAGAAAGACTAGAAAAAAAAAAGAAACTTTAATTTCCTTTTAGTTTAAACTTGAAATGACCTTCAAAAAAAATCCCTGAGTTGGACTGAATTTCCCTACAAGCATAAGGAGGAAAATACAAACCTTCTCTGTCTTAAGATGGAATATAGCTTGAAATAGAAATTAAAATCAGTTGTAAGAAAAGATAAGGAATTCCCTGCTGGTCCACTGGCTAGGATTCTGTGCTCTCATTTTCGGTCAGGGAACTAGATTCTGCATGCCTCAATTACCACTAATTTTTTTTTTTTTAAAGATAAAAAGTAGTTATATTCTGTGTCAGGGGAGGGTAGATGTCACACGAGGGTATGTTCCTCGGTCCTTGTTCTTCACAACAAAGATTTGGAGTGACGGACATTGAAGCCCTCGGCGGGCCACAGCTCTCGGGTCTGGACAGACTGTGTTATAGCTCTTAAATAAATCAGTGTTGCAGCTCAGTGTTACAGCTCTATTTTATTTAGAAGATGATAGCCAGAGAATTCATCCTCGAGGCGTGAGGGCATGTAAGGCCATGAAGAGGAGAACACCGCAGTGCGTGGGAGTGAAAGGGAGAGTCCATCTTCCAGGTGCAGGAGAGAGAGAGAGAGAGAGAGAGAGAGAGAGAGCGTGCGCTTTGGCTCCTATTTTATATGTTTATTTCTGCCCCCTGGGCCTGTCCTATGCAAATTGAGCTTAGACAGGAGTGCTGTTCTATCTGCAGTTCTCACTCAGGTCCCCAGACCTTGTTCTACTTTTGCAGGCTTTTCCCTTCCTTGTCTTCTAGCCACCGCCATTTTGGACTCCTGTTTCCTATTCTAACTACCAAACATTCTGTATGAAAGATTATATATTATGTGAAAATTAATATTTGCTATGTGCTATTTCTGGTAAGACAATGTTAAAAATGGAATAATAATCTTTCACTCAAAAATTTTGCTTCAGATCTCATGCATGTGTGTCTGCCCTGGACCTATTTGCACTACTTTAGCTCAGATGGTAAAGAATCTGCCTGTAGTACAGGAGACCCGGGTTCAATCCCTGGGTCAGGAAAATTTCCTTGAGAAGGGAATGGCAATCCACTCCAGTATTCTTGCCTAGAGAACTCCACGGACAGACCACAGGGTCCCAAAGTTGGATACAACTGAGTAACTAACACGACTAATGTTTTACCTAGTCTGTAAATAGTATCAAATCAGTAGATGAAATTTTAAAAAGGAACAAAGAAACTATAAAACAGTTACAGGGAACCTTTCCATGATGTTTATTTAACTAATATTTTGAAAGCCTTGTGTTTCATTTAGTCTCAGCACCCCATCTCCATAATTTTAAAAATTCTCCCCTAAATGTATTCTACTGAAGCCCTCCTTTCTGGAGGTACCAATATATAAAATGGAAACGTAAATATCTAGAGAAAATTAATTCTTCTTTTAATCTCATTGGTATCAAGTAGTAATTTTTCCTCCCTGCCCCACTTCAGGAAAAGCCACCCAGGATGGCTTTTGACCAACAGGATGTTAGTGGATGTGACACAGAACGAGGCTACGCAGGACCTTGGGAAACTGGTTTTACTCACTTGTGCTTCTGATACCAACACAAGAAGAGCCTCCCCAGAGTAGCTATTGCCCCTTCAGCCGGGGCCCAGAATAAGCACAAATGGAACAGATCTGGATTCAACTCTCCAAAAGAGCCAGTTCCAGCTTCATCCACAGCTTAAGCTAGAGCCACCCCATTTCTCTCACCCTAGATCCGTTCCTTCCCAGGTCACCCATGTGCTTAGTCACTCAGTCACATCCAACTCTTTGCAACCCCATGAACTATAGCCCACCAGGCTCCTCTGTCCATAGAATTTTCCAAGCAAGAATACTGGAGCAGGTTTCCTCCTCCAGGGGATCTTCCTGATCCAGGCATCAAACCCATGTCTCATGTCTTCTGCACTGGCAGGTGGATTCTTTACCACTAGCACCACCTGGGAAGTCCATGGGCAGGAATAAATTGTTTGGCACCTAAATTTTGGATTAAAAACAACAATAACTGATAACATAAGACCTTAGACTCACTTGATTCTTAACCCTTGTCTTGTAATAATAGAACTTTGCCCAAAATAGTTGAGTAACTTGTCCACAGTCGTCGTTGAGACAGTGGCAGAGTTGAGCTCTGTGCACGCCTGCACTGCTACATGTTCGTAGAGCCACATTTCCCAGAACTGAATGGACAGTTTTATTTTAGAAAATTATACATAACCAAGGGAGAACTAGGTTCCATTTCCCCCAGCACTATGCATGGGCCTGGAGCCAGCACCACTCCTAAAGGTAGAATCTGCATCCAACTCAAATCCCCAGGATCATCTCACATGATGCTCAGTAAGCAACAGAGAGGGATGCTGCCTCCCACAGTGAAGATTATTCATGCCTTTGCTTTAACTGAAAGGTATGAGTATACAGTCCTCTCAATAGTGAGCATCAAGTCTTTATCAGGGGGAGAAGGAAAGAAGGAAGGGGGAGGAAGAGAGAGACATATAGAGAGAGGGAGGGAGGAATGAGAATGGGAAAAGAAAGGAAAAGAGAGGAAAAGGGGGGAGACATAAAGAATACTGACAAGAGTATGTTACGGGACTTCCCTGGCAATCCAGTTGTTAAGCAGTGGGTGTGGATTCCAATACAGGGTTTGTGGGTTCAATCCCTGGTTGGGAAGCTAAGATTTACATATGCCTCATGGCAAAAAAAAAAAAAGACAAATATAATATAGAGGCAGTACTGCAACAAAGTCAATTAAATCCTTAAAAACGGTCCACATCAAGAACATCTTTAAAAATATAATGTTGCCTTTCTCTAGCCCTACTTCTTTGATGGCAAATAAAACGGATGAAGTGCATGACGGTCATTATTATATTTTTGGCACCATACTTGTGATTGTGCCCATGTACTAGAAGGCACCTAGGTGCAAGAATCCATGTGTCTTAAGAGGTGCCAGGAGGTGGGGCTGTGGAAGCATGGCTCCCTGGAATAGTGAGTGAGTAGGTTGAGAAGGAAAAGGGAATTTGCAGTGTAGCATGTCTCATATCCCCTGTAAACATAACCCAGAAAGCTCACAGACTTCAGACATTATCAACATACACACAGATATATGCACAAATAAAATGACAATAAAACAGGGTGAAATATGTCATGAAATTGGGAGATGGGAGTCTGCAGATTCTGTGAAGATTGTTCCCTTGAACTTAAATCTATCTTTAAACAGATGCAAGCTATGTTACGATTCTCTTGGGAATATGATCCTATACTAACTTTTTTCAAAAATAACAAACATTCTAAGGTGACTAGTAGTAACTTCATATATATTTTAACATAAAATAAAATATAAAGAATAGGATGAAAATTTGCCTGATATGGCATCCACTCATACCTTAAAAAATGAGTTTTAGAAAAATTCAAGAACATACTGCTGCTGCTGCTGCTAAGTCGCTTCAGTCGTGTCCCACTCTGTGAGACCACATAGACGGCAGCCCACCAGGCTCCCCAGTCCCTGGGATTCTCCAGGCAAGAACTCTGGAGTGGGTTGCCATTTCCTTCTCCAATGCACGAGAGTGAAAAGTGAAAGTGAAGTCACTCAGTCGTGTCCAACTCTTCGCGACCCCATGGACTGCAGCCCACCAGGCTCCTCCGTCCATGGGATTTTCCAGGCAAGAGTACTGGAGTGGGATGCCATTGCCTTCACAATCAAGAAAATAGCCAAGGCCTTATTTTCCCTTTGCTATGTGTAAGGAATTCCCATTGAAGTCAATGGGATTTTACATAAAAATCAATGGCAAATTATGGTCCTTAATGAAAGAGGAAATTATCATTATAGAGCTGCTAGTAGCATCACTAGAGTTAAGGCTGAGCAGTCTTTTCCATTATCACTTATCAGGATTTAATAGCTCAGCTGTTTTGAGTTCTACTTGGCTGAAATGTGATATTCAACTCATCAAGCTGGGTGTAATTAGTTATTATTATTGCTATTACACAAATACTTTAATTAGTAAAGCATTTTTTAAATTATGAAGCTTAAAAGGAATGTTTTTTCTAGTGACAGGTGCAAGGGTGGAAAAAGAGAGAGAAAGGAGACATTCTTCAAAGAAGCTAAAATATTGGCTTATCCCTCAACTGGAATAACTCACTTTCTTTTGATTGTGGCTTCAGTGTGATCCTCTAGGAAACAGTATCTCCTGGGGGAAGTGGCAGCACTACAGAAGACTCAGGGAAGACCATTCGCTGGTTCCTTTCCACCCATTTTTCTATTCTGTGAGTAAATTCATGTGCAGCCTCCCTGGAGGTCCAATGGTAAAGAATCTGCCTGCCAATGCAGGAAACACAGATTCGATCCCTGGGTCAGGAAGATATCCTGGGGAAGGAAAAGGCATCCCACACCAGTATTCTTGCCTGGGAAATCCCATGGACAGAGGAGCCTGGCGGGCTACAGACCCTGGAGTCGCAAAAGAGTCGGACACAGCTTAGTGACTAAACAACAAAGTGCATAGAAGAGCAACAGACTACAGGGCTCCTAGAAATTCTCAAATTCCCCCTTGACAAGGCCAGTCTTGCTCTTCTGCTTGAAAGTGCATCTCCCTTGGCTTGTACATGCTCTCCTGTTGCTCACAGTCTGTAGGAATGTCCACCTGAGCTGTGGACAGACCTTAGACCAGAACACTTTGATGGACCCCAAGCAGCACTGTCAGGATATGTGGCAAATATCCTCTCGCTCTCCCAGGCGGGTTGCCTTCAGAGACCAAGGTACAGACTGCACACCGAGCACAGGTGAGGACAATAGAGCAGCAAACTCTCTCTCTCTTTATTCTTTTTTTTTTTTTTTAGTTTTACCATACAATGACATGATATCGCCATGGGTTTACATATGCTCCCCCTCCAGAACCCCCCTCCCTCCTCCCTCCCTCCTCCCTCCCCCGGGAAATCTCGATGTACCCGCCCCGAGCATCAACCCTGGGCTGGCAATTGAGTACACATACGATAATTAACATGTTTCAATGCCATTCTCCCATATCATCCCACCCTTGCCCTCTTCCACAGAGTCCACGAGTCTATTCTACACATCTGCATTCCTTTTGCCGTCTCGCATGCTGGGTTCTTGGTACCATCTTTCTAAATTCCATATATATGCGTTAGTATACTGTATTGTTGCTTTTCCTTCTGGCTTACTTCACTCTGGATAATGGGCTCCAGTTCCGTCCACCTGAGTAGAACTGATTCAAATGATTTTTTTTTTAATGCTGAGTAATATTCCATTGTGTATATGTACCACAGCTTTCTTATCCATTTGTCAGTTGATGGGCATCTAGGTTGCTTCCATGTCCTGACTATTGTAAACAATGCCGCGATGAACATCGGGGTATACGTGTCTCTTTCAATTCTGGTTTCCTCGGTGTGTATGCCCAGCAGTGAGATTGCTGGGTCATATGGCAGGTCTATTTACAATTTTTTAAGGAATCTCCACAATGTTTTCCATAGTGGCTGTATTAGTTTGCATTCCCACCAACAGTGTAAGAGAGTTCCCTTTTCTCCACATCCTCTCCAGCATTTATTGCTTGTAGACTTTTGGATGGCAGCAATTCTGACTGG
>ML661344.1:16207993-16388392 GCA_007570785.1 Antilocapra americana | reverse complement strand
AAAAATGGATGAGATCAACAAAACCAAAATCTGATTTTTAAAAATGACTAATAAAATTGACAAGACCCTAGTGGTAAGTACCAAGAAAAAGCAGCATAAAGTAACTCAAAGTAAAAGTAAATAACTAACATAAGAAAAGAGAACAAATCAATTAAATAGACGTAGAAAAGCAAAGAAGAAAATCAGTAGAACCAAAGCTTATTGTTCATAATGATTAAATTGATAAAATTAATCAAAATCTAGCTGTAATGACCAAAAAGAAAATAAAAATCAATAAAGAGATGCATCACTGTAGATTTTGGTTCTATTTTAAAAGAAGAATAAGGAGATATTATGAACAGCTTAATGCCAATAAAGCTGGTTTATGGACAATATGCTTGAAAGGTATGGCTTATGAAAAGATATCCAAAATGAAATAGAAAACATAAATAGGCCTCTAGCAATTGCAGAATTAGAATTTATAATCAAAATCCTTATCACAAAGAGAGGCCCAGAAGGATTCAGTGATAAATTCTATCAAACATTTAAGGAAAAATAATACCAATCCTACAAAAACTGTTTCAGAAAATTGAAGAGAGAACATTTTCCAGTTCATGTAGCAGAGCCAAAATCAGACAAGGACATCACCAGAAAAAAAGAATTACATACCAAAGTCCCACAAACACATACACAAATTTATAAATATACAAACAGAAAAATGTATAACAGCCAAGAATGGCTTAGACTGATAATGAATGATCAATTGGACAATCAAAAATAAATCAATCACCATATAAGTAAAATAAAGGAAAAAAATCCATGTCATCATCACAAGAGATGCAGGAGAAAACAAGAAAAACTTTAACTCCCATCTATGATAAAAATTTTGAAAACTAGGAATAAGAGGGAATTTCTTTAACATGATAAAAGGCATATTTGAAAATCTTACAGCTAATATCAATCTTGAAAGGCTCAAATCTTCCTAGCTAAGATCATAACTTAGGGAAGGATGTCTATCTCACTTCTGTTCAACCTGGTGATGTAGGTTTTAACTAGCCAATTTAATCAGGCAAAGAGATAGATGTTAGATAGTAGATAGGCAGACAGACAGATGGGATTGACTGATAAAGGCAAAGCATAAATATTGGAAAGAAAGAAAAAAAGCTGCTTTTACTTGTCAAGGACATTATCAACCATGTACACTGAAAATCTCATTGAATTTACGCAAAAGCTACTAGAATTAATAAATAAATTTAACAAGGTCACAGGACACAGTCAATAATACAAAAATCAATTTTATTGCTGTAATAATCACAATTAAAATATTAAAATAAAATTGGAAACTATCATCATTTACTAGAATATCAAGATATGAAGTAGGAGTAAATTTAGCAAAAAAAAAAAAAAAGAGGGGCCCAAATTTGTGCAATGAAAACTACAATATATTGCAAAATTAAAGCACATATAAATAGATACACTGTGATATTGGCAAAATATTGGCTTTTGTTTTACTGTTTTATCTTTGGCATATTTGGAAATTAATTTGATGATGAACTCATAAAATAAGTTTGAAACTGTTTCCACTTTATCCACTATGTGTGTAAAAGTATGTAAGCTACTTAGACAAATTCATCTAAGAATGGGGTTTTCTTTATAGATGGGCTTACTTTTCAAAATTTAAATGTTTAATAGCTTAATTAAGGATTTAGGTAGGCAGACAGGACAAATCACCCCTTCCTCCACCTGTATGTTCTATTGAAGCCCTCAACAGATTGAAAGATGCCAACCCATATTGGGGAGGGCAATACACTTCACTCAGTCTATCAATTCAAATACCAGTCTCTTCCGGAAATAGCCACAGACTTAACCAGAAATAATGCCTAATTTCCAAGGTGGCACAGTCGTTAAGAATCTGCCTGCCATTGCAGGATATGGGCTTAACCCTTGGATTGGTAAGATACCCTGGAGATGGAAATGGCAACCCACTGCAGTATTCTTGCTGGAAAATTCCATGGACAGAGGTGCCTGGTGGGCTACAGTCCATGGAGTCACAAGGAGTTGGACATGACTGAGCACACACACAGAGAGACATTTGGACATTCCATGATAAAGTCAAGTCATAAGATGAACTATCATATATGGATATACTACATATATCACAATTTGTCCATTCTTCAGTTGATGGGTTTTGCTATTATAAATAATGCTGCAATAAACATGAATGTACAAGTCTTTGTATGGACATATGTTTTCATTTCCATTAGATAAATACCTAGAATGGGATTGCTGTATAAGATCATAAAACATATTTAATTTCATAAGAAGGGGCTTCCCTGTTGGCTCAGAAGGTAAAGAATCTGCCTGCAATGTAGGAGACCTGGGTTTGATCCCTGGCTTAGGAAGATCCCCTGAAGGAGGAAATGGCAACCCACTCCAGTATTCTTGCCTGGAGAATTCCATGGACAGAGGAGCTTGATAAACTTCAGTTCATAGGGTCACAAAGAGTTGGACATGACTGAGCAACTTACACTTACTTACTGACACCATATTATCTTCCTAAGTTAATGTGCTATTTTGAATTTCCATATCAAGTATGATAGTTTCAGTTGTTTCACATCTTTTGTCAGAAGTATTGTCCATTTTCTTGACTTGAGCCATTCAGGGGAGTGTGTAGGGATATCTTACTAACATTTTCATTTACATCTTCTTGATGTTAATCTTCCTCTGTGATTATTGGCCATTTTTGTGAAATATGCCAAGCCTCCTGCCTATTTAAAAAGTTCTTCTTCTCTTTGAGTAAGAGTCTTTTATATGTTCTGGATAAAGTCTTTGTTTTCTTTCCTGATATCAGCGCTTTGTTGATATAGTTTCATTTTTTCCCCTCTCAATGGTTTTCTTAATATGGTGCTTCAAAGAGAAAACATTTTTAATTTTGAGCTAATCAATTTTCAATTTTTTTTCTTATGTGGCTTTTAGAGTCTATTAAGAAATCTGTCTTGCTCAGTGTCATAAAGATTTTGTTTTAAAGCTTTCTTCTAGAAATTTAATAATTTTAGCTTTAGCAATTAATTTTATGACTCATTTTGAGTTAATGTTTGCACATGGGGTGAGGTCAGGGTTAGCGTTTCTCTTCCCCTAAGGTGGAAACATTCTTAGGGATTTCTAGGCAGCCCAATGGTAAAGAATCCACCCTTCAATGCAGGAGACACAAGAGACATGGGTTCGATCCCTGGGTCGGGAAGATCCCCTGGAGAAGGAAATGGCAGTATTCTTACTGAGAAAATCCCATGGACAGAGAAGCCTGGTGGGCTGCAGTCTTCGGGGTCACAAAGAGTCAGACATGGCAGAGTGGCCACACAGGCACACAAACCCTCTATTGATTCATTTTCAGGAAGGACTCGCAGGTGGTTTTCGTTGATGACTTAGAGCGCCAAGATGCTACCTGAGTCTCCACTGTTTGCATATCCATGTACTGTTTGGCAGGCACTTGAGACAACGTAGTGAACAACGTTTTTATTCGGATGCTTCAAACTTAGTTTTACTGTGCACTGATGACTTTCCTTATCTTTTATTTTGGTGAGGGGGTTTGATTACCCTGAAGTGTCATATAAATTAATACTTGATGATTCAAAGAGTGAATGGATTACAATTAGCCCTTGTGAGTTTTGGCTTCATAACCCTGTGCATGCATTCATGCTCAGTTGCTTCAGTTGTGTCCAACTCTTTGCAACCCCATGAACTGTAGCTTGCCAGGCTCCTCTGTTCATGGACTTTTCCAGGCAAAAATAATGGAGTGGGTTGCCATTCCCTTTTCCAGGAGATCTTCCCAATCCAGGCATTGAAGCCATCTTCTACAGCTCCTGCATTGCAGGCAGATTGTTTACCCACCGAGCAACCTGGAAAGCCTCTTAATCCTGTATATTATTCTAAACCTCTGCAATAACTGACATTAGGGAAAACAGCAATAATAAATGCTGTGCAGGGGAAATAAAATGTATTGTGGTTTTATGACCAATACTGGCTCAAAGGCAACCAATTCATTTTGTGACTAATAGCAACAAAGAGAAAAAGAAAACGAAGAGAAAACATGAAATGAGCAGCTGAACAGAGTGACCTAGCCAACATACTGATCAGCAATCCAGGTGGGAGCTCCCAGAGGCCTGAGAGATCATTCCTCCTCAGTGCCGTCAGATTCCCAGTTTCCCCAGTTCTCTCTCCCACTGCTCTGCCTTTTTCTCACTCTCCCCACAGACTGTCATTCTCCTCTCTGCCCGCTGCCCAGCTCTCATTGCCAATTATGAACTTGTCTCTTCTTAGTCACGGACTTAACCTGGTTGAAGTAATGAAATGATATTCTCACTTCTCTGGACATAGAGTGCTGTCATTTGAGCCCATAAATGACAACCTGGAACCAATTACCAATATTTGGTGCATCATATGGTAATCTTAAATGATGTATGAAAATGGTATAAACATGGATCAATTTTTATAACCTACTTTGATTCTACTTGGCTGCAAATGGTGATAAAACTTGTTTTGAATAGAAAACTACGGAAAGGTGAGAGAAAAGTCACAGAAAAACAGTTTGTAACTTACAGGGCCAATGTTTTTATTTAAAGATTTCTCCCACCGCTCATACAGTGAAGATACTTTCAAAATCAAGTTTAATTGCTTAGAACTTCATCTATCAGAGGGATATACTTTATAGAGTTTCAACTGCCTGTCCCATATATGCAAATATTCATATCAGGATTTTTATCATTATAATATCATAAAATTTCAGACCTAGAAAAGGGCTTAGAATTTATTTTCCAAAGTCCAGGCTCTTAACTTTACAAATGAAAAACCTAAGTCTTTCAGAAGCAAAGAAATTAAACTCAAATCTTAGAGCTACTTAACAACAGAGCAAAATGTTGACTATATGCTTCCAGAATCCTGTTTTAATGCTACACTCCCCAAACTCTAGAACTGGGAACAATACGCTACACAGTGGGGATTCTCGTGAATAATAATCATAAAGGTTGGAAGGAATACAGCTAGGAGCCCATTCTTATAACTTATGATTTACATGATTTTCAGGATAAGCATGTTTTCCATGCATATGGAATGCAAAGAAAATGTAGCCCAGATGACTGCTAAATGTTTTAAAAACAAAATATGCATGGAGAAGGAGCAAAATTAGAACAGTAAAGGAGTAAGTCTAAAAACCTCATAGCTTGAGACTTGAAGAATATCTCAAGTTTGCAGAGACTACAGAATATTTGCAAGCTTCTAGATATCAAGATCTTGGAATGACTGAGAATGATATATTGAAATGCATGTTGTTCGCATTGCTATGATGCAGTTAACTTGTGTCATTTTAAATCAAGAGCCCTCAACAGTCCAAGTCCATATCCCTGAAAAGAACTGCCTCATCATCCAGCTATCATTGTGACTAAACTTTGTGCAGAATGACCTTCTCAAGACACTTGCACAGTATACAGTACATAGATGTTCAATAAAGAATGGTGTTAAACAGGTGAATTTATCTCCTCCCACGATGCTGGGAAAGTTGTTGTTTGATGCACTGGGAAATATGTGGTTTGACATACAGATACAACAGATACTGACCAAGCTTAACATTTATGTTAATAAATCATAACCACTGGTAAAAGAAAAGTGTCTCACCCTCTGCAGGCTTATCTTGAAAAAGAGGTGGAAATCATTCTGTCTTTAGGAGAAAATATTTTAAAAGAAACTCAGTGCACTTCCCCCCTCCCCAAGCAAATTAGAATAATGCTAGGATGGTGAATTCTCCAGAGAGAGTGAGGACAAAATCTTGACATCCACTGTAGTTTCAAATTCTCCATGCCTCAGGAAGAAAGTCCTTTTCCTCCCATTTCTGAGCTAACAGAAGTTCTCCCTGGTGTCTAGAGAGAGAAACTATATACCAGGGTCCTTGAGCTGTCAATAGAGGTAAGACCTCTACTGATTTTCACACTGATTTAAGCACTAAAGGAAGTGTTGAACCCATGGGAACTTTTCATCAAGCAATAGACAAACGTGTTTTCAATATTAAGAGAAAAGGACCTACACATAAAACACTTTGTGTGTTAGTTGTTCAGTCATGTCTGACCCTTTTCGACCCCACAGACAGTATCCCACCAGGCTTCTCTGTCTCTGGAATTCTCCAGGCAAGAATACTGGAGTAGGTTGCCATTCCCTTCTCCAGAGGATCTTCCTGATCAAAAACTGAACCCAGGTCTCCTGAACTGTAGGCAGATTCTTTACCATCTGAGCCACCAGGGAAGCCCTACCATAAGGCGAAAATTACTGCTGCAACAGAGCATAATCAAAGTGCTTTATAAAGAACCAATGGAATATAATATTTAACTGACAGTATGAGAAATGTTTTTAAATGGTGTGATATACCAGTTGGACTTTGAACAGCTGGTTAAATTTTAATAGGACAAAAAGCATAGAGATTTTGTTCTGTACTGCAGGAATAGTAGTAAAAGCATGAATATGTATCCTGTGTTTAGGAATAACCAGAAAACCAGAGATAGGAATGTAATTTGTGGGAAAGAAAAGAAGTTAGAGAAGGGTTAGCTGCACTTCTGCCTCCAAATCTGTTCCTCAGACTTGCATCCCATTCCACTCCACTTCGCAGACAAGCCCATTCCTACAGACCGTTTCATCTAGACTTCCATCTCATCTGATTTATGGCTGAGTTTGGCCAGTGGGAGTTGCCAGCTAGAGACTAGAAGGCAGTTTGTAGTGCAGAGATAGGGGGCTTTGTCTGCTCCTTTCTTGCCCTTGGGTGTGACCTCCAGCAGCAACTAAGTCCTTCTTATGGCTCCAGCTTCCATGGGACAGTCCACTCTGTTCAGTGTCACTTCTCACCAGGAAGCTCCCATTGTAGTTACAGTTTCCTCCAGAAAGCTTTGGCTTCTTGGTTCTGGTAGCACCATCTCACTACATTGTCCTCTCTGCCTAGGAAGAGAGGCAGCAGCTTCCTCTTTCAACAGAAGGAAATCAGGATATGTCACCCCAAAATATGCCTCTCTGACATAAAAATTATTTTGAGGAATTAACAGAATATGAACACTTGGGTGACGATGATGATGACACAAGAATATCTCCTATTGTTCTTGTCCTACAGTTATCAGATTTTCACATGAACATATACAACAGATAAGTTTGTTAACTGTATAGGATGATGACCATTTACTGTTCATTAAGTCAAAGTAGATCATCATAAAGGTGTTCATCCTTGCCATCTCCATGTTGAGTAGGCTGCAGAGGAGGGTTGATCTTGCTGTCTCAGGAGTGGCAGAGACTGAAGAGGGAGAGAAGGTGGAAAGGGCAGCAGGAGGGGCAGGCACATGCAGTGTAACTATGGAAATATATCATAATTTCTGTCTGATTTCACGTTTCATTTCCCTCAAAATGTTTCTGTACAGACTCAATCCTCCTACCATTCAATTCAGTGCCCAAATCATGAAAGGGGTCATCCATGTCATAAAAGAATGCAAAAGAAGTCTTGAAAAGTCAGAACCCTTCTGACTTTTGCCTAACGTTAGTTTCTGTTTTTGTTTTTGTTTTTCTGGCACTGCTTCTTGTACATCTTCTTCATTGTCCGGCACTGGCTCAGAAGCACTCAGTCTTCTGGTAATTCCTCCGGTGTGGTGTCTATTAGCTCTTGAATTTCTCCAAGATCCATATTCTGAAACCCTTCACAACCACCACCCTATCTTTTTTTTTTTTTGCCACATTCACAGTCTCTTTCATGATTTCCTTGACAGGCTCTGTCATAAATCCTGAGAAGTCATGCACAACATCTGGAAACAGTTTCTTCCACAGGAACTTATTGTTTCAGGCTTTATGGGTTTTGCAGTTTTTTTACAATAATGTTGGCATCTTTAGTGGTATAATCCTTCCAGACTCTCATAACGTTGTTTCCATCAAGGTTCTCTTCCACAGCATTGACAATCCTTTCCATAGAGTACCACGTGAAATGAGCTTTAAAGTCCCTAAGAGCCCCTGATCTGGAATCTGAATCTGAGATACTGTTTGGGAGCAAACAGACCACTTCAGTACCTGTGATGCTGAACTCATGAGGTTCTGGGTGGCTAGGGACATTGTCCAATATTAAAAGATCTTTAAAAGTCAGTGCCTTAGGAGAGAAGTATTTCCTGACTTCAGGGACAAAGCATCAGTGGAACCAGTCTAGAAGGAGACTTCTCATTGTCTGGGTCTTCTTGTTGTACAACCAGGAGACTGACAGCTGGTGTATATCCTTTCCTGTCAAGGCTCAGATGTTAGCAGCTTTATAGATACAGGCAGTTCTGATCATAAACCCAACTGCATTTGCACAAAATGGGAGAGTTAGGCTATCCATTCCTGCCTTAAATCCTGGTGCTTATTTCCTTTCTGTATTAATAAATGTTAATAATTAATAAATGTTAATAATTCCTAGAGATACTCATTCCAGGAAATTATCTGCTGCCTCTTGGTCAGGGGAAGTTGCCTCTCCTGTTATCTTGATATTTTTAAAGCCAACGTCTTTCTAAAATTATCAGACCATCCTTCACTAGTGTTAAATTCTACAGCTTTAGATTTTTTACCTTCCTTTGGCTTTCCATTGTCATATAATAAGTTCACTTTTTTTCAAAACATATTAGTCTGTGGATATGCCTGTACCCGCATGAAAGCTGCATTTTCAATAGAAGATAAAAAGATATTTTGCAAAAAATGCAAAGTTTTCCTGCTTGCTAATGTAGATGCCATTATGCCTTCATGGATTTCCTTTTTGAGTTTTTGTTGTCATTGTTGTTGTTTTGTTTGTTTGTTTTTACAGTGGTCCTTATGCTGGATTTATTTATCTTGAAATGGCAGGCAACAGCAGCTGCAGACCTCCATCTCGGGTACATAGTCAACTTCCTCCTGTAACATCATGATTTTTCTCTGCTTCTTGGGAGCACTTCCAACCTCACTAGCGGCACTTCACATGGGTCCCATGGTGTTAGTCAAGGTTTATGGTATAGAACTAACATGATGAAAACCACACAAGAACTGAGAAAGATCACTCTCTACTGTGATGCACAATTTACTGGAGAGAAAAACTGCACATATGGAGATGATTAGCATCACGTGGCATTTTACACAGACCCTCACAACACCTGAGCTCACCTAACAGCAACAGAAGGTGGCTATACAGTAGTACAGTGTGTACTGCAGTTAATTTTACAGTTATGATTTAATATTGTATCATTACACTTTTTACTTTTTTTTTTACATTTCTCTCAGCTGTGAATGGTGCCAAGTATGGTCTTTATGTGTTTTAATGCATACGTTTTGATAAATTTTAAGTGTTTATAATAAATTTTTATGTATTTTATCACTATAAATGATAAAATAGGCCAGTATATACATATATTTTATGCATTCATGACATACCTACTTTTTTCTTCACTTTTTTATATTTCTAGTCTACATGGTTTATCATTAAGTTTTTCAAATCAGTGCAAATCTCCAAATTTTTTTTCAATATATTTATTGAAAAAGATCTACTATCAATGCACCCATACAGTTTAAATGTGTGTTGCTCAAGAACCAGCTGTAGATTTTTGTTGTTATTCTCAGCTGGGTTTTCAGGAATAAGGTTCATAACCACATAATTCTTCATATGTTTTCTAATCACTTCATTTAATCTCCTCAAACATTACTGAACATCTATTATGTGCAGAAACTGTACTAAGTGAACTGACCACAAAAAGCAGTGTGCCCATACATGGCCATATAGCTAAATAACATATAGTGTGATAATGCTTGAACAGTGTCAACAAAGATTCAGCAGAATGTAAATGACAGAGAAATCAATTCCTGATTGGCAGGTGGTAGATAGGTATACAATATGAAATATTACAGAACGGAAAGATGAATAGCAACAGGCATTTGTTTATCTAGGCTTCCCTAGTGGCTCAGTGGTGAAGAATCTGCCTGACAATACAGGCGACATAGGTTCAATCCTTGTGTCTGGAAGATGCTCTGGAGAAGGAAATGGCACCCCCACTTCAGTATTCTTACCTAGGAAATCCCATTGATGGAGGAACCTGGCAGACTACAGTTTCTGGAGTCACGAAAGAGTCGGACATGACTTAGCAAATAAACAACAACAGCAACAACATTTACTGTTTACTGTGTTTCTGACACTTCAAAGAGTTCTTTAAGCATACTTTTATTTAATCCTCAAAACAATTATCTGAGGTAGGTACTATAATTATTCCCATTTGCCAGATAAGAAAGTAAAGTACATAGAAATTAAATAACTTCCCCAAAGTATAAACGATGGCATGGAGATGGGACAATGTATAAAATAGTTAGGAAGAGGAAGCCACTCAGTGGAGCACTGGTTTTAGCATTTGAGATCAAATATGTCCAGATTAGGAAAAATATCCTAAGAAGTTTGGACATAATGCTATGTAGGTAAAGGAATTCATTGTAAATCTATGAAAGAAGCATTGGCAGGGAACCAGGGCACACTGTCATGTTTTTGGAGCAATGTGCTATAATAACTAATTTGTAGACTCTTCTTTTATATAGAATAATGCTAAATCAAATATGAATTCACATTGAAGGAACATGACTCTTGAAGCATAATGTATCTTCTGTTCTACATGAATGTAATTTTCCTGCACAAATTAACTCATGTGTAAGTGGGTTTGAACTTCATTATCCAAAAGTAATGTAATTGGGAGTAACAATTTTTTTAAAGCAAAAGACAAAAGTTGCCATTTTATGTGTTAATTGATCACCATAGGCCTTGAGAATTATACATTCAAATTTCTATTTAAAAATGCTAAAGTAGGATATGTTAATAATATCTTAGTTTGCAAACATGCATGAATAATGTCTGATATAATGCCAGGAATTAAAAAAAATCTAGCACAGAACACATCATTTCCAAATGCTGTCATGTATTCAACACCAGGAGAAAATCATCTTCCACTTCAATATTTGCATACCTTTAACAAAATTATATGTTAAGTTTTTTTTTCTATTGTGATGGTTTACCTTAAAAAAAAAAAAATTAGAAGCCTTAGTTTTTACTTGAGTTGCCAAATTCAACCTTCACCATTCTCTCCATTTAGAGCTTTGACCACTAGGGGGCAGAAATGACCAAGTCATTTAATTTGTTTTTGTTGACTATTTTAGATTGAGATATAGAATGCTCTTACAGCCAAAGGTGAATTTTCTTTAAAACTGCATACCAAACAAACAAAAAGAAAGAAAAAAATCTATTAATTCAATTTTAAGTCTCTTTCATTTTCTTATGAGTTACCAAGTCCAAATTTTATGTTTGTTTTCAACTACAATAAAATTAAATTTACAATAGAGAGATTGATAGTTGATTATTGGTTTGTTGTAATATAAGACTGGCAATGTCTTTCAGTACCTGGGTTTATGTTTCTAAGTGCCTACATTAATGATTAACATAGTTACATATATTACCTAATTTACATAGATTATTAATTACATATATACATATCATATGTATATACATATTATACTTTATATGTATTAATATAGTTACATATATTATCTAATTATGTGTATTATCCAATGATTTAGTTACATATATTATCTAATTTAGTGCTTAGGACATATCTATGAATAAAGTGTTAGAATCCTCATCTGTAAAATGGAGAAATAAAAGATTTCTTAAAAGATTGCAAACTATGTGGCATAATATGTGTTTAGATCCATTTCTGCATAATTCCAAAAGTTTTCTATGATATTACTTTTTTTCTGTGTTAGTATGGAATATACAATACATGCAGGAAAGTACATAAAATACAAGTATTCAACTTAAAAATGATATTAATGCAAACATCCACTTCAACACCATTCTGATCGAAACAAAGGAACCTTTAAGCTCCTGCAGAAGCACCAGGTGGCTACTTACTCTTCACAAACCCCCTCCAACTTGGGAGGTAAAGAAATTAAATAGTCTACCTGATTTGTCTATGTTCTTGACTGTAAAAATATTTCCTTCTTTTTATTGCTGAGTAGTATTCCATTGTGTGGATATACCACATCTTTTTACTTACTCACCTGTCAATAGGATTTTGGACTGTTTCCAGTAAAGTTGAAGATGCATAGACAGACCCAATGAGCTAGCAATTTCTCGGTTATACATCTTAGGGACAGTTTTTATGTGTGCCTCAAAGGATGTGTATAAGAATCTTTGTAGTAGCATTATTCATAATAGTCCCAAACTGGAGATAACCCCCAGGCCTATGAATAGTATTAATAGAATAGATAATAAATTGTGGTATATACATAGAGCCCCTCTCCACCTTGAAATGTAAACACCATCTTCATTTTTATGACCATCATTTTTAAGATCATCATTCCCTTTGTTTTACTTAGAACTTCTGTAAGATTTATATAAAGCTATTCATCATGTATGGATTCATTCAAATCTTTCTCCTTTTGATCAATAGTATATTTTTAATGTTTATCAATACTGTTGTATATAGTTATAGCTCTTTAATTTTCATTGCTACGTGAAATGAAATCTCTATGTAATATTAATTTGCTACATCCTTGTAGAAGTGTTCAAATCTTCAAACAAAAATGGCTTTAGGTGAAAGGATGTAACATTAACAGGGACCCAAAGAGAATAAAATCAAGCACTTTAAAAATAACATAAGAAGGCAAAAATTAAGACAATGTGGGTGAAGGTCAGAAGATTTTGACAAGTCATATTAAAATAATCTTTTCCAGAATCACACACACACATACCACACACACACACACGTATGCACACACCCAAGTTAGACTTCAGTTTTACAAGAAGAAACTTTAATTTTTCACAGATACAGAACATAATTTTTAAAGAAATTATTAGTCTTTTATACAATTAATGACTTATATCGTGCTGTTCCTTTTTACAGGTATTATGATTTTGTATGTGTAATTTCATTCTAGACTTAAATAAAATATCCCCCTCAGGTTCAACTGCTTCCATTTTTCCTGGGTTTTCTCATTTCACATTTTTCACTCCTCTATGATGAGATTAAAAGCTTTAATATGCAATGTGCTAACTTACTTTCTTTATTCACACTTGGTCATTTCTTTCCTCTGATCTCTGAGTAAAGAAAAACAATATATCCTTAATGGGTTATCTAGAGGAAAGCATTGGGCTACAGGAGGTCTAAGCCAACCCTTACTTTGGGAGTGCATGCCCCATGAGGAAGAAAAGGGATGGAAAAACCAAGATGGCAGAGTCAGAACCGCAAACGTAGTAATGTGAGAGTGTCCCAGGAGCTTGGGACTGAGAGAGAGCCAGAGATGGTATGATACTCTGATTTCCCACAAACTGAAATAAGATTTGAGTTTAGGTTAACACTCCTGTCTTATCTTTGATTGGAACAGTGCAGCATGTAGTATACACAGGTTGATAATAGGAAATACACATAATACTAAAATCTGAAGTCATAAACAGGAAAGGCACCCACCTCTACTCAGAACTGATTACATCACATTAAGACAGGCTCTGATGAGGGAAAGCCAATGAAAAATCAAGAAGTCAAAGAAAAGGCGTAAGTATGGAGCTCCAAGGAAGGACCAATAATCAAAGATCACATCTGATCAGAAACAATACTGAGTCAATCCCTCTCTGAGTCCCAAGCAGCAAAGCCCATTTTGACAAAAGAGGAAAAGGATACTGCTTGGCCTGTTAAGACGGTGGTGAATCATTTCAAATTTTCATTTTAAAACAAGACAAGAGGGGGAAGAAGTAGTGTAGATCCAGTATGCACACAGTGGGTAGGTAGCCACATAGTGGACACCTTGAAGCTTTTACACCATCAAACACATCTACCTGTTTTCTCAAGAGGCAAATTCTCTAAGAAGTCATCTGCAGCCCACAGCATCTCTTTCAGTGCAGAGAGGATCAGGACATCTATGACAGGCTCCAGTTCCCACTCTGAGGTATAATTATTAACCACAAAGATGTCAGAAAGAGCAAATCCAAGTTTTCTGTGAACTGCCTCTAGCTGCAATAGAGAATGCAAAGCCCAGGAATCTTAAAACAGTGAAAAATACAATTTTATGTCAATCTAAATTGTGAAAGTACTAACATAAAGTAAGAACTTGGCAATACTTTTGCTGTTGGAGGATGTAGAGACAGACATCGGGCCCCATAAAGGGGTGTATTCGAGAACTTCACAAGTCAAGTTCTAATATCATTGCTAACTTTTCAGTTAGAATACATATAAAAGATTCAATGTGAATTAGAAGTGAAAGGTACTTAATAGTTTCATACAAACTACACTGAAGTCCAAACATGTTAACACCTTTATATTAGAATCTATCATTTCCTTTAATCTCTTTTTTAAATTTCTTTTCAATTTTTGTTTATTTATTTTTGGCTGTGCTAGGTCTTTGCTGCTTTGCACAGACGTTCTCCAGTTGTAGCGAGTGGAGGTTACCCTCTAGTTGAAACGTGCAGCCTTTTCGTTGCAATGGCTTCTCTAGTTGCAGAGTGCAGGCGCTAGGCACATGGGCTCAGCAGTCGCTGTGTGGGACTCTAGAGAGCGCAGGCGCCAAGAGCTGTAGCACTCCTCTTAGTAGCTGCGGCCCGTGGGCTTGGTTGCTCCAGGACATGCGGAATCTTCCTGGACCAGGGATCAAACCCATGTTCCCTGCATTGGCAGGTGGATTCTAATCCACTGTACCACCAGGGAAGTTCCCTCTCAGTGTCCTTTTAAAGGTTATTCTCAGGATAAATCTGTTTTACTAGACTAATTTAATGTTATGCTTAATTCAGGCTTAGTCTAGTTTATTTCTGTAACCACACTTCCTAGGTTCAGAATAGGACTCTGTCACCTCCTAGCACCATCAGTAAACTAGCAATTGCTTTACTCTGTGTGCTTCTGTTTTCTTATCTATCAAATGTGGTAATGACGGTACCCACCTCATAAAGTTGTTATAAAGTATTGAATAAGAAAATACATCACATATTGAGGGCTCAACAGGCTTCCCTGTTGGCTCAGTGGTAAAGAATCTGTAACGCAGGAGACCCAGATTCAATCCCTGGGTCAGGAAGATCCCCTGGAGGAGGGCATGGCAACCAACTCCACTATTCTTGCCTGGAGAATCCCCATGGACAGAGGAGCCTGGTGGTCTACAGTCCAAGGGGTCACAGAGTCAGACCTGACTGAAGCCACTAAGCAGCAGCAATGCTCAACAAATATTAACTATCCTATTTCCTCCCGACTATGGTTCCCACCTCCAGTTTCCCTCAACTCCAATCTATTCTGCACATGCGTGGCAGATTTTTATTGGCTTAACTTTGGTCATACCATTGCTCTTTCAGAAAAATTGCTGTAATTCTATATAATGCACCTAATTAATAGAATCATCTCATGTAAATGTAACTTCCTCACTCTCTCTACCACTCCAAGGATTCAGCCCTCCCTCAAACAGTGCCATGCTTCCCATACACACTACCTTTTCCTTCACTGATGCATTGACTTATGCTGTCCCCAGGGCCTCAGGTTTTCCCCTTTTGGTCCCTTCACTTCCTGAAATGCTCCTCCTCAGTACCACTCCAGTAATGAAATCATCCCCCTCCCCTTTAATGCACTGTTTTCCCTTCTCTAAACTTTCAAAACATTTTATTTTTAATCATTTCTGTTTATCACAATCATATCATATTCTTTTGTCAATTTCTTCTTATCCTACCACCTCCTGCAGTCTCTTTACCTCTTCTTACAAAATTACAAGCTTTTTAGTGCAGGGAAATTATTTTTATTATCTGTGTATTTAATTGGAGACTGTCATATTTGCTTGATCATCAAGGTAATTGATACAAGTTGAATAGAACCTAGCTGAATTAAATTGTAATGAATGGAAATATCTGAGTCAGTGTAAAGATAAATATATATTTAATTTTTAAAAATTGGAAAATGAGCCTGAGTTATCCCAAGCAATTGTTTTAATTCTTCTTAAACTCAGTAGGTGTTTGTTTTTATTTTTATACACAGTAACATGTGATTAAAGTGACATAATACCCCAGAAAATGTGCTTACAAATGGCATCACCTACCTTAAGTTTCACAGGCACACATTTGTATATGTCTATGAGGTCACCTTTTGTAATCAGATCCAAGGTATCCACATGAGTGAGCAACACCACATGGACCACATCTATGCCAAAAAGATACATATTATTTTCATTATTAAAGACAAAACCAATATTTTTCACTTAATCAGCTATCAATTATGCAATATGCTATCTATGGAGCAATTTCAGAAACTTGAGAAGGTTCCGTATCCTGCACAAAAAATGTCCCCCTTAACTATTCATTCATACTTGGAATTTGTCTAACAGAGGAAATATCCTTCATTGCCTCCTATGGGAAAAGACAAGACTTCAAAAGAAACCACCTCTTGGAAGAGGTAACTTAAATGTATGCTGTAGCATTATTGATTGATTTCCCATCCTGTCCAAACATTTGTGTTTTAATGGAGATTAGAGAAGACCAAAAGAACTCTAACACACAAGATGGGGGAAAAGACGTCTCAAGAAGGAGATGGAATTTTAACAATTATCTCCCTGCACACCACCCTTGAAAGCTTTTAAATTTCAAATGTGAACAAGTAAATCAATCATTCTCTGCTTCTGACTTAATCAAAGTTGTGACAAATTGGCTCATCTGCCAACAGAATGAATAATAGAGCCTAGAAAAACTATTAAGGCACCCTAATTCCCTAATCCTATTTACCTTCTCCAAAGCCTTGATGCTACCTCTCCCTACTCAACATCTTAGTTTCCTACATCTTTTCCTTACTGAAATGTTCTTTTCCACTTTCTAATCCTTCAAGAAACAAAGGGAATTTAGGGTTCTTGGTAAATAAACACATGTTAGAATGCCGAGGTAGCAGGCAGTGAGGATTATAGTAATCTCTTCATCTATATTAATTTGTTTAATCTTTGTAATAAATCTCTGAGGTAGGCTCTATAATTATACTACAATTTTATAGATCAGAAAATTGAGTCACAAAGTCACTCAGCTTGTGAGGGATTAATTTGATTGAATCACACTGATTAGCCAGGGGAATATTCACATATGAGGGCTTCCCAGGTGGCGCTAGTAGTAAAGAACCCGCCTGCCAATGAAGGAGACATGAGACGCAGGTTCAATGCCTGGGTTGAAAAGTTCCCCTGGAGGAGGGGATGACAACCCACTCCAGTATTCTTGCCTGGAGAATACCATGAGCAGAGGAACCTGGTGGGCTACAGTCCATAGAGTCTCAAGGAGTCACACACAGCTGAAGCAACTTAGCACACACACATTCACATACGCAATTTCTTAAGTTCTTCATCCTGTCCCCAGACCACCCAACAATATAATCAATTGCCTTAGAAGTAAAGTGGAAAGAGACTCACCAGACTTAATCAACTCCCTTCGAATTCTTTGGATCTTTTTCACCATCTCACAGGAGAGCTGTTCAACAGAGTTGGCATTGAACACAAATGCCACACAATGGATTTTGTCCTTCAGCAATGAGGAGCCTGTATGGTTACCAATACCTTTTGGCATTAGTTTCAAGGAATTAAACTGTAAAGTAAACAAAAAGCAACATATTAATTCAATGAATATTTATAAGCACACACTCTGCACCTAGCACAGTTCGAGTGACTGAAACTGAACAAAACAGGCACGTTTCTAGCATTAAAAGGCTAACAATCTGGTAGATAAGACAATTGTTATGCAATTAGATAGCTGTCTTTCACATGGTCAGGTAAGGCTTCTGTGAGGAAGGGTCATATACTTGGAAAGCTAAAATGTTGGGGAGAGTTAGTCTGATAAACAGAATAAGGAGATGGTGGAAAGCATTCGAGATAGAAGAAGCAATGTGGATAAAGGTGGAAGTGAAAGCATTCAGAAAGAAATTTGGTATCATCAGAATACTAGGGGGAAAGTGATTCAAAATAGGATATGTTTACTCTTGAACTAGCAATTCCTCTGCTGGGAATCTGTCCCACATTTATACTGGCAAAATACAAAGTGATATATATACAAAGCTATTAACTTCAGGACTATTTGTAATGCCAAAAATCTGATTCATCAATGACATAGTATTCTATCACCTCTCTAAGAAAGGAGAAACCACAAATAAACTATAAATTTTTATATGGGTACTTATAAGAAAAGAGGAGGAATGTATCTTATGAGTCAAAGAAAAGATGGATTATTTGAGTACACCCTCTTTTCTAGATTTGACCTTGTATAGATGATAAACATAAATATAAAACTAAATTTTAAAAGCTATCCTTAACTTTAAACAAATAAGCTTTTACATCCAGTGGGATCATAACCACACAGAGATAAACAATTTGATTGACTTGAAAACATAGTCATTTGTATGTTTCTGCTACATATTTCCTAAATTGAATATAAAAATCTGCTAAAAGACTAAATTGTTTCCAGCTTTGATTGTGTTTATATTATGCTGATATTAAATATGATCATGATTAGATTGTTGATAGTAGTAACAGAAACTTTGCTCTGAGACCACAGTGAATATTATGTGCAATAATAATAAATGAATTGTGACATGATATTCTGCCACCTCTGATGCACTTGAGAATAGGGATTCTCTGCTTGGGAGAAATCAGATACAAATGTAAGACTGTTGTTCAGTAGCTCAGTCATATATGACTCTTTGCAACCCCATGGACTGCAGCACACCAGGCTTTCTTGTCCTTCACTATCTCCCCGAGTTTGCTCAAATTCATGTCCATTGAGTCAGTGATGCCATCCAACCGCCTCATCCTCTGTCACCCCCTCCTTCTCCTTCTACCTTCAATCTTTCTCAGGATCAGTCTTTTCCAATGAATAGGCCCTTAACATTAGATGGCCAAAGTTTTAACACTTCAGCTTCAGCATCAGCCCTCCCAGTGAATATTCCGATATAATTTCCTTTAGGATTATGTAAGAAAGAAGAGATTAAGTAAAAATTCTCTAACCCTGAATTTGAATGGAAAGTTTCTGCATGAATTCAAAATATATTTTATCATAAGTACATATATTATATGTGTGTGTGTGTGTGTGTGTGTGTGTGTGTGTGTGTGTGTCTTAGCCCTGTCTACAGAAAAGAGCAAGAACCAGTGACCAACTGAGAAGCAAAAAACAGTTCTAATGACCCAAGCAAGGACTCCTTAGGAAATCACTGATTTAAAATCTAGAACTGGAAATATATATAATGTGGCTTGAGTATCTAGTATATCATAAATAAGAAATATAGAAGATTTTTCAGGCTTCTGTCAAAAAAACCACTCAGTATCCAAAATGTAGAGGTTCCCACTTGTCAAAAATGATACATTTGGCATCAAAATAGAGAAAAACATAGTAAATAGAAACATATCAAGTATGTTCAATTCATGAATTCATATGGATATAAAATAATAAATGGTAATTGTTGGCAGATACAAAGTACTAACTTATTGTTTCAAAAGTTTGTAAAAAAGAGAAAAAATAGAGCATACATTTCTACCTTTTCTATATAAGCTCTACCACTAAATAATGTAGTAATAGATTATTATAAGAAGGGACATTTCTCTTTCATATGTGAAATAAAGGAGTGATAGAAAGAGAATATCACTATTTTCAAACTGTAGTAAAGGATCTAGACATTGAACACTGATGCATACTTATATTAGAAAAATGAGAAAACCCAAAGTTATATGCCTCTTCATGAAAGAACACAACACAACCTATGAAGTAGAAGCTGAATTTAAACACACCCCAGGCATGGTTTTGGAATTTTTTCCACGGTTTTGGAAATCCACAACAATTGAAACAAACAGCAAAGTTCAGACTATAGGTTAGTCTGGAGAACAAACAACTAAATTTCTTAGAAAATTAATTTCAAAGAAGAATACCAGAAGATAAAGAAGCAGAACATACAGACTAAGAGGCTGGAGATATTTATTTGAATAATGTTTCTAAAAAATTGTTTAAAAAATGCATGATAGAGAGAAATGGATAATAGTTTGCAAATTAAGAATAAGTATAACTTTTAGATGTGATAAGCATGAAAGTGAAACTGAAGTTACTCAGTTGTGTCCCACTCTTTGCGACCCCATGGACTGTAGCCCACCAGGCTCCTCTATCCATAAAATTCTCTCAGCAAGAATACTGAAGTGGGTTGCCATTTCTTTCTCCAAGGGATCTTCCCAACCCAGGGATCAAACCCAGGTCTTCCACATTGCAGGCAGATGCTTTAACTTCTAGCCACCAGGGAAGCTCTGGGATAAACATATTATTTAACATGTCAAATGTTTTATATATGTATGTATACACACACACACATATATATATACACACTCATGGCACATATGTGTCTTTTATTAAATATAGCTATGATAAGCATATTATAACATTTGACATGTTAAATATAAATTAAATATATATTTTAATAATAAATTTAAAATAGATATATATATTCAAATAAAAGTGAAAGTATTAGTCTCTCAGTTATGTCCAACCCTAGGGAACCCCATGGACTGTAGCCTGCTAGGTTCCTCTGTCCATGGAATTCTCCAGGCAAGAGTACTTGAGAGAACTTGACACTAAAGAATGAAAGAAGCTTGCACAAATTTAAAAATATAGTATTTTCTGTTTCTGGAAAAAATACTGGATGTGCAAAGAGGTATATTGACATGCAATATAAAATTTTCATGTCATTCCAATCAAAGCGTCAACAAATCAAACCCAGAAACAACCAAGTAAAGCACAAACAAGTTCATTTGAAAATTTGAATGCATGAAATAGTCAAAAATCTGTGAGAAATGAATAATGCATGATGTATCCAGTGAGATATCAAGACACAATGTATTTCCATGGAAATTAAAACAATTAGACAATATAATAAAAATGATATCACAAGGGAATTGAAATATATATTAATTGGACAAACTATGGAATAAAAATTAATATACATATTTAGAATGAAAAATATGCAAAGACATTCAATGAAAGATGTTGGCACATTTGACTGTTTGTTTGGAACAAGATGAATTAATAATTAACTTAAGATCTAAATGTTTATAAAAGGGAATGGGAAAGTTTTTTTGTGACTTTTTAAGGCCGACTAAGGTAGTTCTTCGCTTCAATCTTTTCCTTTCTCTTGCCTGGCATATTGACAGTGCTTAGCATGATCATCTTGAGAACACAAAGATTAAAACCACATGTCTTAGTCATCCTGGCCTGCTGTCACAGATTAAAAAGAAAAATCTTTATTTCTCATAGTTCTGGAATCTAGGAAATCCAAGATCAAAATGCTAGTAGATTTGGTGTGTGGTAAGAGCCGCCTTCTTGCTGTGTCCTCATATGGCTTCTAGAGAGGTCATCTCTTGTGTCCTTTCTTGCAAGGATACTAATTGCATTTATGAGGGCTTCATTGTCATGATCTAATCACCTCCCCAATTCTCTAACCTCAAACCTCAACATATTATGGATTAAGCCTTCAACATATGAATGTGGGGTTGGGAAGGCAAACATTATGCCTTATGCTGAGGGATCTCAGAACCAAAAGTCAGAAGGACTCTTGAAATTAATAACGTGCCACACTGGCCCAAAACTGCCTACCTTCAGACTTCCTGTTACATAAGAAAAATCACCCATGTGAGTATATTGATGTAGTTAGATTTCTATTTCACGTAATCAAAAGCAAGTGAACATAAAACAGCATTCATTGTTGTAACAGCTATGACAGAAGAATCCTTTGGATGCTTTGTGTGCTAAGTCACTTCTGTTGTGTCTGACTCTTTGTGACCATATGAACTGTATCCTTTGTCCATGGGATTCTCCAGGCAAGGACACTGGAGTGGATTGCTGTGTGCTTCTCCAGTGAATCTTCCCAACCCAGGGATATAACCCAGATCTCCTGAGTTTCCTGCATGAACAGGTGGGTTCTTTACCACTAGCACCCCCTGGGAAGCCCCTTGGATGTTTTAATTCTTTATAAAATAAAATATCAAAAAGCAGAAAAGGATCATGAACAAGTATAGTTTAATACAGTAAATCCCAATGCACTTGAGTCTGATATTGTCAATTGTGGGCAAAAATAAACATTTTAAGTATCAATTATACATTCTCAATAATTAGCTAAATCATACCTGGTATCTGTCAGGAAAATGGCCTTCTAAGATATAGGGTATGTCATCCAGGTCCAGGCCTTCTTTCTCACTCAGCCCCAGTGAGTCACACAGAATAAATGGCAGAGTGTTGTTATCCTTCCCATCCTTAATGAAGTATGTTCTGTACTGCAGAGGGAAAAAAGCAGCTTTAAGAGCTCATTAAAAAAAAAAAAAAACACCACTCTAAATTGAAATGAACTCTATGTGTAATGAAATTGATCAGCAAAAGATATTTCAAATCTAGTTAACTTGAACAAAGAGGCAAAGGCTGAGTGATCTAACATGGACTCACCTTTTCAGATGTCCCAGTTGGATTAGAACCCACCAAAGCCTGGTTCGTTACATGGCCTTGGAAAATAGACCTCACTGAGTTGAAAAAGCTGGACTTCCCAGCTCCAACTGGACCCAGAAGCAGAATCCGAACTTTGTGAACCAGGCCTCTGTATGGTTCATAATTTCTGATAGCACACAATAAGCTCTCCTTGAGCCTGTTTAGATAAGACAAGTTTAACAGTTGACTAAGGTCAAATCATAAGACTACCATAAATTTTCCTAGAAGTCAGTCTCTTTCCTTCTGCTATGTTATTATTTATTTCTAACTAGCAACCTGTATAAAAAGGCATGAAACTATCTTATCTCAAATCCTTTTGTAAAAGAAGTAAAAGTAAAAATAACAGTTTTAACTAAAACCAGTCAGACATAAAACCTTTTGGACTTAAATATACATAAATCTTGGAATAAACAGCAGTCATGTTAAACAAGAAGATAAATTATCAATAATAGACTTCAAAAACCACAACAAAATATGTGACTTTTGAAGTTTATAGATGTTTTCTAACATGTTCTTGAAGTTCATAATAAGTATTCCTGCCCCAACTACCCCTGCCCTGAAGTAGTTAAAAACTGTAGCTCTAAGAATTCTAAGCAAAAATATAGAAATTCAGCCAAATAATAATTTCCCTTTAAGTATATAAAAACATTAGAAATGCCTATCATCCACTCAGTGCTCTTTTTGCTTTAATATTGAAATTATGAAATATTTTATGATTATAGATACAGTTTGTTCTTCATGATGCACAAGTTATATGCTATAATTTGTACTACCAATTTTATTGACAGACTGTATAGTAGAAAAGGGTTTCTCAGGTGGTGCTAGTGGTAAAGAATCCACCTGCCAATGCAGGAGACATAAGAGACACAGGTTCAACCCCTGGGTCAGGAAGATCCTCAGGAGGAGGGCGTGGCCAACTCTCTCCAGTATTCTTGCCTGGAGAAACCCATGGACAGAGGAGCCTGGTGGGCTACAATCCATAGTATTGCAAAGAGTTGGACATGACTGAAGAGACTTAAAGGAGGAAAAGCTAGTAGAATAAGTCTAAGATAATGAACAGAATAATAGAACATTAAAAAACATTGACTTACTCAGTAATCCCATTCATCCTCCTTTCGTCCAATAAATCTAGAGAAGTAATCAAAGAATAATGAAGATTACAGGTTGTTGAATGATTGGAACGGAATGAATGTCAAGTCACTAGGAAAAAAATGCAAAAGTTGCCTTTCTGCAGGAACAGTACAGTATGGTGAAAAGCAAGTCGAAAATTATAGGAAATATCCTATATGTATTTCATTTGAAGAGTCCAGAGCTGGACTCAAGGTGGGCACTGCAAGATCTTTTCTCCCCAAATTATTTAGCAATATTGTGTGGCCCACTCCAACACGAGAAATTTGGCTGGGTCCTCTCTGAGTCAGAGAAGCAAGGCCTAGAGGCATAGAGACAGGCCAGGGAAAGACTCAAAATACTCTAAAATATCTTTTCCTCCATAAATTCAATAGATCTGAAAGGGATAATGTACAAAGACACACAAATAAAAAAACCACAGTCACCAGATTTTCTCTAAAACCTACTATCGACTGTTGGGCCATTTGGGACTTCCAATTCAATTTATTTTCTTCTTGGTGCAGAAGGGATTGTAGTACTTGTGCATAAACAATGAGAGCACAATAAACGATTCAAGGGCAGACTTACATCTTCACTGAACCAGTGAGACTCAGGCTCAGCATTCTTGTTTCTTGGAAAGAGTTACTCCTTTTTGGTGGATTTAAAACTGAAAGGATTATGTATAGTGATGCTGGTAACTCTAAATAACAAAAGAATAATATTGTGTGGAACATTTATAAATATAGCTAAATGCATGGATACAAAGAAATGTTCTTTAAATTACCATAGGTAGAAATAGTGAAGACTGTGTTCAATGACTGCAATATAATAAGACTAGAAATGAATGAGTGTAAACAGAGAAGGGCAACCTCTTATGATTTCACAAAGCACTTTTTAGATAGCTTTAACATCCAAAAGGAACTAAAAATCACATTTGTAAATGTATAAAATATAAGAATCTAAATACCTAATATCAACCTTGGGATGTGTATATTTCATGAATAACAAGAAAGAAAGAAAGAAACAGAAATATAAACAAAAAATAAAGGGGAAAAAATCTTAGAAATATAAGAATATAACAAAAATAAAAAGGCAAATTCATAAATTGAAAAAGAATAAATTAATATAGTAGTTGATTAATGTAAAATTTGAAATTAATAAATTATTAACTAGTAAAATCAAAAACAGCCAAATTCACAAAATGTCACATCACAAGTTACATACCAGAATGGTTACAAATTGCAAAATCAGTAATAAAAGATTTGGGGAAAGTTTTAGAGAGACATAAAATCTCATACACTGCTTGTGATAATGAAAATGGGTATGACAGTGTTGGAAAACTTTATCAGTATCTACTGAAACTGAATATACACATATCTGATGACTCAGCAATTTCATACTTATATTCTTCCAAAAAATTATATATATTCATAAACCAAAAGACATATACAAGAATATTTAAATATTTATAGCAATATTATTTGTACTAGCCCCAAACTGGAAAACCCAAATGGTCACCAAAAGTGACTTGATCTTTTTTATAGTGTGATGGAATCATTACAATGAATATTATATTACAATTAAAAAGGAGAAAATTTCTACTATATATAATACTATGGATGAATCATTAGGGAGGTAGAAGTTAAAATAGCTGACCTAGGATACATTCACTCTTTACCAGGAAAAGAAAAAAAATAATTAGTCTAATTTTCTTATAAATATGCTAGTAGTCTTGTCTCCTGGGAAATAAACTAGTGATATTTGCTACAAGGATGGTATTTTTCTCTTGAATATCTTTAACAGTATGTTCCTGGTTAAGAATTATGTGCTAAGTTACTTCAGTCATTTCAAATTCTTTGTGACCCCATGGACTGTAGCCCGCCAGGCTTCTCTACTGATGGGAATACTGGAGTGGGCTGCCATTTCCTTTTCCAGAGGATTTTCCTGACCTAGAGATCCAACCCAAGTCTCCTGCATCCCCTGCATTCGCAAGCAGATTCTTTATCACTGAACCACCTGGAAGCCATTTCTATATTACAAATTGATATATTGACATGTAACTAGCTAAAGGCTAAAAGGCAGCATAGTATTATTCTAGAGTCCAAGGCAGTATCTGGCACATAAACAGGCATTTCTACAACACTTTTGTGGGTAGCACAGACAACTGAAGCTTTTGGAAGGTATCTATCCAAATGCAAGTATACATAATTCTTAAACAGCAACTCCACTATCAGTATATTACCATAAAGAAGTATTTTTGTAAACTTATATGCATACAGATAATACATGAGCATTGGTTGTAATAGCAGATATAAGAAACAATTTATGTCTTTAGTAGAACAATGGGTAAACTAACTTTGGTCTTTTGATATGATGGATATAATAGGAAACTGCAGCAGAAAGCATCGAGTACCAACCAAGAAAAGTTCAAGCTCTGGTTTCTTTCTAACAGTCTCACAATCTTCAAGTTGGCTTTCTGTTCTCTCTCTCTCACTTCCTTCCACATTATCTCCTCCTCCCTACCCCTTCCCCACACTCCAGAGAACTCTGGATATGCAACTTTTCATCATGGTTCCTTCTCCAGGAGATCTTCCTGACCCAGAGATTGAACCTGGGTCTCTGGCATTGTAGGCAGGTGCATTACCATCTGAGCCACCAGGGAAGTCTCATACTTCTCATACTTCTCATATTTTTATACTTGTCCTCATCTTCAGGAAAAATATAAAAAACTATTGTTCCTTACAGGAATGAGTCAGCTAGAACCCTCCAAATATGAAGGGTTATCTGGTTAAACTTACCTTCACATCGAAAAACTTCACAGTCCTGGAAGGAAATATAACATTGAGATAGTCCAAGTTTTTCCATTGCATTTATACTAAGACGCATCGATTTTTCCTCTAGATGTATAATGACTTCAAGATTTCCATCATTGTCTTTACCAAACAACACAGGTAGTTTAAATGGTCCTATTTTGAATTCTGTAATTGTAGTCTCTTGAAAGACAAAAACAGTGATTAAATAGTTTCCTTCCCCATAGTTCTTTTGCATACATGCCCCAATAATCTGATCTTCGCTGTAAATCACTGTTAGAGTTGGCCCTTGACTAGAGCATATCTGAAGCAAACTTTTAGTAGAGAATCCATGGACACTGGCCTTATAGAGCAGGCTAAACTGCTTTTCTCCAAAGTAATTTTGCAGCTTTTTTTCTTGCATCCATGTCAAACGAGTTGCCACTGCCATACTTCTCAGTCTGGTGGAAAATCAAATACATTTTCCATTAAATACTGAAATTTTTGCACTGCCAAAACGTTTGCATTAATGCTTCTTATTTACTTTGCATTACAAATGAAATGTGTAAACAGAGGGTGAATAAATAGCAAGAAAAGTCATTAGCTAGTTTTTCATTCTAAATGATTTCTTTTTTAATTAAAAAAATGGACTACTGTTTGCAAGAGGCTAGGAAAAGTGGAAAGCCACAAATCATTTACCTGTTTGGAGGATCTCTTCAAGGGCTGAAGCTGAAGATAGCTGCTCTGTCTGACAGCTAGGCAGGCACAAAGTGGGAACGAAAACTTTCTCAGCAAGCTGGAGGCAGAGAAAAGGAAACTGAAACTTGATGAGGTCCAGCCCAGTTGGCTGCTTACTCACTTCCCTCCAGTAAGCAAGCATAAAGGGATCCAGCTAATTTCAGATAGTAAAGTCATATAAAAATTATATTAGAAGAATCAAGGAATTGAAGTTGGGAGGAAGAAAGCCTAATAACTCACTACTTTTTTTAATGACTTAAAAAATGTTTTAAGGACAATTCAGTTTCTATATATGGACACACAGTAAAAAGCAATGTCTATACTATCTCCAGCATGCATCTCAAATATGTTCATTTCTCTTCATCTCTGCTATCAATATATCCTAAACCAACAAATGTAGATTGTTTAAACAGTTTCCTAACTGGCCCCTCTACTTTTCTGTTTGCCTCCTGTCCAATACTGTCTCTTCAATAGAACCAGTCATTTATAAAATATATACTGAATAATGTAAATTTCACACTAAAACCCCTTCTCTGATTCCACATTGCTGGGGATCACAAACTTGTGTCCTTTAAGCTGAACACAACCTGCAGATTTGTTTTGTAAGACCAGCACAATTCCTTTTCCTTCTTCCGTTTTTTTTTCCCCCCCTTGGGGGGAATGGGGTCGTGGGGGTAGATTTTAAGTTTGAATGTTTTTATATCATTCTATTTCTGATTGTCCTCAGAAATCCACTAATCCCAGTTCTGAAAATCTTTAATTGTTTGATTGGCCCAAAGAAGAATTTAAGTTTTTTATTCTATTTTAAAAAGCACTATAAAATAAAAATATTTTAGGTAGCTTTTACGTATTACTTACTTAGCTAAAAATGTACCAGAAACTATCATATGCTTATTATTTACAAGGCAGTATCCATGTTATCACAATTTTTTTTTCATTTCAATAATCTTCTGGGAAAAATATCAATCTTGCCTCCAGTTTTCAGATAAATAAACTATTGGAGTTCAAAATTCACTCTGCTGCTAACTTTTAGAGCCAAGATTTGAACCATAATCTAAGTAAAAGCAGAGTGATAGGGGTTTTACAGGTACATACATTTGTCAAAACCAATCAAATTATATACTTCCAACAGGTACAATTTTATGTATCTCAATTATATCTTATTATAGCTGCTAAAAAAGTCTACAAGTTCCAAACAATATATTATCCTGTTTTCCTCTGTATAGTAAAAAAGTTTGTAATACAGTTAAACTGCCTGGCCACAGTTTAAGGGCAATGGCATACATAGATATACTTAAATAATTCATTAACATGAAAATAAGAGTAAGAAAATAACATCATAAGATCACTGGTCTTCCACTCAAGTAGATCCTCTTTTGTAAAAGCCATCTGTTACCTCCAGAGCTTCTAGCTGTGCAAGGTAAGCTTCCTATTTGTGTTGTGAACTGAGATTCTTTCATTCACTTTTTCTTTCAATATTTATCAGATACTTACTATGTGCCTCCACTGTTTTGGAGGCTAAGGATATAGTAGACAAGACACAGTTCCTGCCCTCATAAAACCATAGTCTTTAGAAGGCAGGCAATCAACATAAATGTTATCTAGAGAAAAGAGTTGTAAGGAAAATAAATGGGAATAAGAGGGAGAAGAATGACAAGGGGGGTCTGCCACTTTAGATCACATGATAAGGGACTGTCTGAGGAGATGGTGTTGGAGAAGAGCTCTGAATGAAAGTGGTGAGAGTGCCCTGGATACATCCAGAGAAAGGGCATTGTAGGCAGAGGAGGGCAAGCAAAACCTTGGATGGCAATAAGGAGGTAAATATAGCAGCAGTAAAGTAGATATGGAAGAAAATAATATCAGTGACCACTCTAAAAAGAGGAAGAATATAGGGCAGCAAGAAGGCTATTGTAGTATCAGGAGAGAAGTGAAGATCCTGTAGCCTAGTGCAATAGTGAGAGAAGCAGTGAAAAGTGGTAAGAATCAGCATACATTTAAGGATAACCTAAAAGCTGTGAGAGCTTATTGTTGGACTGGTTTTGATGGGAGGGGAGCAGGAATGGAGGACAAAGGAGAATTTACCCTTTGGACAAAAGAGAATGGCCCTCATGGATTTTTGTCTTGAAATTGGGTAAATGATGGAACCATTTGTTGAGATGGATATATTGTAAGATTTCTTGAGGGGATATCATATATTCCGTCTTATACTGAAATCTGTAAGTGCATAATACAGCTAGTTGAGTTTATGAGATCAGAGACTAGGAAAGAGGACTAGGTTGAACACTGAATTTGAGAATCATCAGGATAAATCTACATCTATATATCTGGGGAAGGAAATGGCAACCCACTCCAGTATTCTTGCCTGGGAAATCCCACGGACAGAGGATGTGGTGGGCCACTGTCCACGGAATCTCAGAGAGTCGGACATGACTTAGTGACAAAACGATGACAGCAATATCTATGTTTATCTAGAAAGCTAAAAGTGACTTTAAATTAATGAGATCAGTCCTATAGACCAAGACCTGCCCCTGTCCCCAGCATCTAAAGGTCACATTTATTAAAAGGGTCTATTCAAGAAGACTAAGAATGTGTGACCAGAAAAGAGAAAAGCTAGAAAAGTAAGTTATCCCAGGAGCCACGTGAAGAATAAGAAAGTGATTGGCTGCATCAAATAGTGGAACACTTTCCTTCAGAGCCTCCTGCATTTAGACACCTGAAAAGACTCCCTCTGTCTCTCAGAATCTGGGAATTTGAGGGATAGTCTAGTCTCACTGTGGCAGAGGGCATTAGGGTAGCGGCGACTATCTCTTGTTAGGGAAAGATTGGAAATTGTTAGAGAAGGTAGCACTGATGCAAATAAAAAAGTGAATCTTCAGAGAAGCTGTCTCCATGGAGCTGAGTTAGGCTGTGGTCTGTGCTAGCAACAGAGAGGGAGGCCTCCCGCCCTGGTCTCTGTGACTTGCTCAAGGATCAGCAGTTCCATTTCCCTCTTTTCATGCTCAGTAGAGAGGACCTCTTGTCAAACAGGCCAGTCCTAAGGGTCCTGAGTTCTTAGTGCATCAGGGACCACTGTTTTATATGCTGTTGGTGATAACGAAGACTTTGAAGCTGACTCCAGCAAAGAAATATGGGAAGGTTTCTGAAAAACTGTGATGGGAGGAGCAGCCTCAAGCGGAGATTATTTGATAAAACAAAAGGCTTTTGGAGATTAGTGAGGGTTAAATGCGATGTCACCACCATCTGAACTTCTATGTTCAAGTTCCACTGTTTCCTGAAAGGCTCATAAGAGCAGAAGATCCTCTCTTTTTCCATTTTGAAGACTGACTTAAGAACTCTGACTGGAGCAAGGGGGTCTAATATCACCTGGAAGATAGCTGTCAGCTCAATTAGAAAGATGGGAATCATAGGGTAATACTTGACACATTCCTTGTATGATCAATGAAACCAAAATAAATAAGGCTTAGCTCTGTAAGAATAAAAAAAAAACAAGACATGGAGATGGCAGGAGAAATCATTTGGTAGTCAGCACGAACCTCACATTCTTTTGAAAGATGCTGTAGAACTGGCATTTATCAAGATGTAATTTCAAACCTGCCCTCCTATCCACCCCCATACATATGCATTGTTGTTGTTCAGTTGCCCAGTCGTGTCCGACTCTTTGCAACCACATGAACTGCAGCTCACCAGACCTCCACAACCCTCACCATCTCCCAGAGTTTGCCAAGTTCATGTTCATTGAATCAGTGGTGCTGTCCAGCCATTTCAACTTCTGACATCCTCTTCTCCTTCTGCCCTCCATCTTTCCCAGCATCAGGGACTTTTCCAATGAGTCGTCTATTCACATCAGATGACCAAAATACTGGAGCTTCAGCTTCAGCATCAGTCCTTCTAGTGAATATCCAGAGTTGATCCCCTTTAAGATTGACTGGTTTGATCTCCTTGCTGTCCAAGGGACTCACAGAAGTCTTCTCCAGCACCACAGTTTGAAGGCATTGATTCTTTGGCATTCTGCCTTTTTTATACACACATACAATAACCCAATAACTTAGACAGCCCTTGCTTATAAATTATGTCATTTAAATGAATCAACACCTTCAAAAAGTTGATATCCTCAGCTTTCCTTTCCTTGAGACTTGAAAAAAACGTATTAATTCATGCTTAATATGAGCTCAGAGTTGGGATAGATTCCATCCAAAAGTCTGTCTTCATGTCCCCTCAACCCCCACCCCTTGTATACTCCCACTGGTCCTTTTAGCAACAAGGATCAATCCTACATGTTTTGGAGTATTCTGAGTGTCTCAGGTCTTTATAAAAAGATATGTTCCAGCTGTTCAGACAGCCTCAGACAGCCTGAGCCTCAGCCTCACATTTTAGAATAGAAATGTGTCCTTCTGTTGGATAATCTACAGGTGATTAGATTATCTCTAGTTAGATTATTATAATCAAGCCATTATTAATGAAAGGCTCACAGGCCACATTGACAAGATTGTCAGATACAGTTTCTCCTTTACCGTGTAAAGTGTGGGACTTCTTCAAATGGGAATGAAGACTTTGGACACATTGCCCTGGCTTCTAGTCAGTGTCTTAACTTCCACATGGTACTGAGAATTTCCCCGTTTGCTATGACACCCTTCCTCTGGGTCTCTTCGATTCTATTTCTCTTGATTTTCCCACCAGTGTTATGACCAATGTCTCTTCCCTCTTTCTTCCCAGGATCGGTGACTACCTTATAGTTTCTACAGAACTGAGTCCTTCTATTACCTTTTTAACACATAGCAATTCCATAAATTCTGTGTTCAGATCCGTTCATGACCTGGATTCCCAAGAGTGTATATGGAAGTTTAAAAAAACTCTGATCAATGTTTCAGGTTTGTTTGGGTTTTTTCTAACCCCTGTTTTAAATAATCTTAATTCTTAAGTGAACAATGAACATGACTCTGGGAAATAAGGGATGAAATATACACAGGGAAATACAAACAACCATATATATATACACATATATATAGTTATTTTAAGAGGTTATTCTAGTTGCATGTGCAACCTATTTGAAATTTCTGTAGTCCTACCATGTAAATAAGCTATTTTTTCTCCCTGGACTCTTCAGTCATGGAGACAATTCTCCCTCTATAAATCTACACTAAGAATAGAACCACTGATTGCCTATCAGGCAGAATAAGATCTGATACACTAAGAATAACATAACTGTATTTTTATCTTATTAATAGTAAGCTTATTGAAATTATAGTGATCCATTCACATTGGAATTGCTTCTACAACATAACACCAAAATAGAACACTAATGTGCTCAAAAACTTAACTATGTGAGGTTTTCTTTGCATTTTTGATTAATATCAGACCAGCATTCTCATGAAATATTCCAAAGAAATAAATGGCTTAAAAAATTATAATGATTTGCCCACCACTGTTGAGCTCAGCTTGTTGGTCTTTCCCCTGCCTTTTGTGAGTTCCTGCCATCTGTACTTGCAGTTTTGCTTACACCAACATTTCTTCTCTCGGGTCTGGAATAGCATGAATCTATCCATGTGAGGAGTGTGCAGCTAGATATTGACTATTACCCTAACTAGTGTCTGACTGACCCAGTGTCCTGCACTTTCTCCAACACCAGAGAGAATTTTTGCAGTGGTTTGGTAGGCTTGATTCCATCTTGCTTAGATTGAGGGCAAAATCAGATGTATTTAATCTACTATCCTCCATAAATTAGCCCAGACATTCATCACATTAAGGATGGGATTTGGGGACATCCAAATTCTCACAGCTTTATGGAATGCCTTAAGACTTTGATTAAGCTTCTCTTGTGGCTCAGAAGGTAAAGAATCTGCTGCAATGCATGAGACACAGGTTCAATCCCTGGTCAGGAAGATCCACTGGAGAAGGGAATGGCTACCCACGCCAGTATTCTTGCCTGGAGAACTACATGGACAAAGGGGCCTGATGGGCTATAGTTCATGAGTCTCAAAGAGTCAGACTCAACTGAGCAACTAACACAAAGATTTTGATCAGCCTTACTATCAAGTGGCCACTTTAGCATCAGATGGAGTTATGTCCCTACAAGATGATTAATCATCAGCTGGTATCTGAATCATCTGAGGCTTACTTGTGTACCCCAATCAGTTTTGTCAAATTAGTTACTAGCCTCCCTTTTTTATGAAGAAGCAACATGATAATCTTTTAAGCTTAGTTTTCTAAAGAAGATACAGACTTGCACATCACCCACCATAACTTTCTTTCTTATTAATGTGGATGCTGGATGAATTTGTACAATGCTACAAATTTCTGTCAGAAATAATTACTCTTGTTTTTACTTTTTTTCAAATTTCATTAAGATATAACTGATATAAAACATTATTTAAGTTTAAGATATTCAACACAATGATTTAATAAACATATATTATGAAATGATTACCACAATAAGATTAATTAACATACCCATCAGCTCATCTCAAATCATTACCCTCTTTGTATGTCTGGTGAAAACATTTAATAACTACTCTCTAATCAACAACTAAAAATTTGCATTCTTTAACCAACATCTCATTTCCCTCCTACTCAGCCCTTGGCCACCATCATTTCATTAACATTTAAGTAATGTTATGCAGTATTTGTCTCCCCTATATGACTAATTTCTTTTAGCATAATACTCTGGTCCATTCATTTTGTCTAAAATGGCAGAATTTTCTTCTTTCATGGTTGAATAATATTGCATTTCTTTCTCCATCCATCTGTTGACAGACATGTAGATTAAGAAACATGTTGTGGCATGTTTTAATGCCACAACCCAACCCATTCATCCATCTACCACACAAAGGTTCTAGTATTGATACTTAAACTGTCTCACCAACACCCCTCTCACTTTAAGACAATATTCTACCTTATGTTTCCCCTTGTTTTATCTACTGTGCCCATTAGCACTATTTGGCTAAGAAGTATTTTAGCAATTTTGGCTGGACTATACAACTAGATGAATTGCAAATTATGTAAAATTTTAAAAATCCTGAATGGCTTCTAAAATGCAGCAAAATGGTGAGTACTACTATCTCTCAGGGTGGTAGAGAAAGATCAGCAGAATCTACAATGTCAGGGAAAGTCCTCTCTCAGATAAAAGAGAAGTTTATCCCCTTTTAAGGCTCCCTGCCATCACCAAAAGTACTGTAAAGTCAGAGGATTCAGAATTTTGACATCAATTATCTAACACTGCCCTTTATAGAAAAAAAGAAAAAACCTCAGTATGTACATTCTCAAACAATGTTGCTCACCTAGATAGTCCCTCATTGCTTATGTTTTTTCATGATTCCATCACCTCTCTTCTTTTTCATCATCTCCTTCTCCCTCATAACAGTATTCCACGCTATCCTTTCAAGTAAAGTTCCACTTCGAATCTAATTTTACCTCGAGAAAAACTTTCCTCTGCCCAGATTTTTGCTGACTCCACTCTGGAGAAGGATGAAGTATGGCCCTACAGTTGGTGGAATCAATGGTGGATCTTGAGTCACCTTCAGTCTTTTCCAACCAACAATAGCCATGGCTTTTTTTTTTTCTCTCTCTCTCTAGAATACATGGAGGCAAACATACCTTACTTTTCAGACCTGTTGTGCCTTACATCCATTTCATAACTATTCTGTCTGCCACTCGAATTTTGTTCCCAGTATCTACTTTGGGCTCTACTCCTCAATACTTATGACCATTCTATTCCCAAATATTTTCTAAAGAACCTATCCATCTCTTCCACTGAATTATGGTTTCTGAACATTCATTAGAATATGGCTTTACCTGTAGCTTTGCTTTAGGAAATATTCCCTTTCCCATAATTATCCCAAAGGAATTCTTGGCCTTGTAATACCCAGAACTTCCCCAAAAAGATAATAATTCTGATTATAAGTTATATTGTACTAATATAAATAACTATTGATCCAAAGCATATTCATTTGAAAAAGACAGAAATTTGGAAGGAGTTAAGTAAAAAGAGAGAAAACTTGATTCTTCTTCTTTCTTTATTAATAGTTCTAACTTTTTCATCTATCTGGGGAACTTTACAATCATTTGGGAGTACTTATATAAAAGAACCTTATTATTGACTTGCACTAGTAACCTTATTTTATCACTCTACTTTGGAAATATGGCTAGGGTGGTTAGGAATTCAATCAATGAAAATCAGTTATGTGTTCATTAGAGGGAAAATGTTTTTTCTCACAGAAATGAAATGTTAATCTCTTGGGAGCACTTGTTTCTTTTAATTAATTTAAATTCATATTTTCATCCAGAGTCAAGTGATACATTCTCCTTCCTTTATTTCTCTCCAGCATTTCATTCTCTCACAGTCTTCCTGTTCATAAGGAGAAAATTTTAAATACATGTTATCACACTGGGGAGATCAGGAGATATGCTTCATAGCAAATATGCTTGTACCCTTCCAGGCAGTGTGCCAATTTCTGTGAATACAAATATAAGCAAAATTCAAACCCTGCTTCTTGAAAAGCTCACTATTTAGAGAAGCAGATATCTATAACCATTTTATATTCAGTGTGATTAGTATTGACACTGAGTTTTAAATTAAGTGTTAAAGCAATTAAGAGAAGTAAGTAAGGGAATAGTTAACATTGCTGAGGATATATTCAAAGATGTCATAGAAATTAATTTGTAAATAGTGCATAAATACGAAAGGTGGTTTGCAATAGGACATATGTTGGCCCACTACAGCTCAAGGTTGGCCTTTGGACTTGAGGTATGATTGATCTTAGAAGGAACCATCAGATAGATATTGTCAGGGACAGAGAGTAAAATATGAGTAGAAGCAGAATCTCAAAAAGGCTGTTGGCAACTTCGGCTTGGACCAACTGTCTGATTCAAGTCAACTGATGCAGCGATGGAACATTCCTGCAGTTGCATCTGGAAACAAAACATAAAAAGAGTGAAAACAAAGCAATATTATTAGATGGCTGTCAGGACTACCGCAGGCAGATGGGTACCAACCATCCAACTGAGAAACAGCTTAGCATTTTTCCAAAAATTTTGTGAGAGGAGCAGGATGGGACCAGATTACCTGTTTACTCAAGTTGCAAATCCTCTAAAAAGTCATCTGCAGCCCGGAACATCTGCTTCAGTGCAGAGAGGATCAGAATGTCCTTTAATGGGTCCATCTCTCTCTCTGAAGCATAATTTTCAACCACCAATATTCTAGAAAGAGGAATGCCTAGTATCCTGTTGGCATTCTTTATCTGTAGAAAAAAAGAATTTAATAAATGTAAGTCTTATATTTAAAGTCTGACTGAATTTAAATATAATTTAAGAAAGAAACAGTAAACACAGTGGCTTAATATTATTTTCTGAATATAATTATAATTCAGATTATTATTTTAAAGTAGGGTATTAACTTCAATCAACCAGCCAATTAATCCATTTCTTCATTTACCTGTGAATATGTAGTGTGAGCATGCACACACACACACGCACAATATAAAACTATTACAACTCTATCTAGTTTCAAAAAGTATTCTTTACCTGTCTTTGAGAAATCATAGCCTTATTCATCTTTAAGAAGTTGTCTTGAAGAACTTCGTTGCAATTATTCACTTTAGTAAGTAATGCTACTTGTGCTACACCTATATCAAGTAGATAAATCAGTTATTTTATACCATAAACACAAGTGTATCAACAAGGTAATTCAATATGTGTGAAGATAGTACTCTGTAAGGTAAATTTAAGATCAGGAGAATGCAATATCCCCAAGAAATCTCAATATGGGATCTGAAGTTCTAATGGAAGAAATTATTTTCTTCCAACATGAGAGACTATTTCTAAACGGAATTAAAATTATACTAAGTTGCAATTGGCTACTATCCCATTCAAACAGTGTGTTTTAAATTGGTCAGAGGGGGAAAGAGGTTGCTGGATCTTGAAGACTAAAAAAGAACCCCCAGAAAGAGAGAAAGCAAGGAGACTTGTGTGAGAGCATTTGTGAACGTGAAGGACACTGACTTCACAGTTCTACTAACGACCTTGCCTTTTCCCTCAAACCATAGAGAGCAAGGTAAATAATAACTGGCTGTTTTAACTGAATCAAAGCTCTGCTTTACTAATAGCTATTTCCCCAAGAAGGACAAAGGGTGATCTCTACAGACCCCAAAGACATTAAAAGAATGAGAAGATGCTATGAACAAGTCTCCATGCATAAATTTGACAACTTAGATGAAATAGACTGAAACTATACACTGCAAACTACCCTACAGCTCATCTAATATGAAATAGATCATTTTAACAGCTCTAAAACTATTTTTAAATTGAACTCATGGTTTTAAAAATCCCTGAAAAAGAAATCTCCAGGGCCAGATGGTTTTATTGGAGAATTCTACCAAACATTTAAAAAAAGAAAAAGAAAAGAAACAATTCTACTCAATCCCTTCCAGAAAATGAAAGAGGAAAGAGTATTTCCCAACTCATTTTATAACACCAATATTACCTGAGACCAAACCCTAACAAACACTACAGAAATTAAAAAAAAAACCTGCAGACCAATATCCCTCATAAGTATAGATGCCAAATTTCCTAATAATATATTATCAAACAGGATTCAGCAATATATAAAAGGAATTATGCACCATGAACACATGGATTTTGTGTTATGGAGACAAAGTTGGCTCAAGATTCAAATTCAGTCAATATGATCCATGATATAAACAGACTACAGAGGGAAACAATTCCCATAATCGTATCAATCTATAGAGAAAAATCATTTGGCAAAATTCAATAGCCATTCATGCTTTAGGAAAAAAAAACTCTCAGAGAAGTTGGAATAAAGAAGAACTTCCTCAACTTAATAAAGAACAGCTATTAAAAACTATAATGACATTAATTGACATTAAAGTGGTGAAACATTTAATCTCTTCTCCTAAGTTCAGAAACAAAACAAGGATATCTACTCTCATCACTATTCAACTGCAAGTACTAGCCAGGACAGTAGATCAGCAAAAATAAATAAAATACATACAAGTTAAGAAAGAAGAAATAAAATTGTCCCCATTTGAGATGACATGAAATCCTAAGAATTTAATGATGAAAAAAATCTTCCTAGAACTAATAAACAATTAACATCTAATTAAGACTATTTTTGTAGATATATACAAAGTAACTCTAAAATTCCCACAGAAATGTAAAGGAACTAGAATAGATAAAATAATTTTGACACATAAGAATAAAATGGAAGGAATTATTTTATCCACTTTCAGACCTATAGTTTTTATTATTATATAGCCACAGTGATAAAGACTGTGTGATGTTGGTAGAGCTTTCCTCTACCAACATATAGATCAAGAGAACAGAATAGAGACCCAGAAATAGATGCACAGAAGTAAGGACAATGGATTTTTTATAATGGTACAAAAGCAATACAATTGAGAAATGACAGTATTTTCAACAAATGGTCCTGGAGCAACTGAATATCCATAGCAAAAATAAAATAAACCTTGACCTACAGTTCACATCTTACACATAAAGTGACTCAAAATTAATTACATATTTAAATGTGAAATGTAAGACTATAAAACTTTTAGAAGAAAAGAGAAAAACATCTGAGACTTAAAGCTTGGTGAAGGATTTTAGACATAAAATGAAAAGCATGATCCTTAAAAGAAAAAATTGACAAATTTTTGACAAGTTCACCAAAATTTTTAACATTTTGTTTGTGAAAGGCTCTGCAAAGATATTGAAAAGACAACTGAGTACTTGGAGAAACTATTTGCAAACCATGTATCTGACAATTGAATCATATCTAGGATTTACAGATCTTTTAAAACTCAACAGTTAAAAAAACCAAAGTGTCCAAATAGAATATAGGTCAAAGACATGAAGAGATCTTTTACTGAAGAAGACATATACAAGCAAATAAGTACATTAAAAGATGTTCAATGTAATTCATCATTAAAGTGAAGTCCCTCAGTCATGTCTGACTCTTTGTGACCCCATAAATTGTAGCCTGCCAGGCTACTCCATCCATGGGATTTTCCAGGCAAGAATACTGGAATGGGTTGTTATTTCTTTCTCTAGGGGATCTTCCTGACCCAGGGATTGAACCGAGGTCTCCTGCACGGCAGGCAGACTCTTCACCAGCTGAGCCACCATTAGGGCAATGCAAGTTAAGACCATGGTGAACTATCACTATATACCTACTAGAAGAGTTAAATTACAAAAAAAAATAAAAAAATAAAAAAGCAATAATGGCAAATATTAGCAAGAATACAGAGAATCTGGATCTCTCATATGTTGTAGAAATATAAAATGTGCAGTAATTCTTAAAAGTGGTTTGGTGTTTCCTTTAAAAAATTCAACAGAGTTAGCATAGGACCCAGCAATCACACTTTGGGGGAATGATCCCAGAAGGAAGAAAACTTGCATCCACACAAAAACCTGCACACTAATATTCAAGGGAGCTTTATGTGCAATAGCCAAAAAACAGAAGTAATCAAAAAGTCTTTTGATAAAGAACAGTTAAAACAACTATGGAGTACCTATACTATGAATTAGTACTCAACAATAAGAAAAAAAAATGAACAACTGATACACATAACAACTTTTATGGAACTCGGAGGATATTAGACTGAGTGAAGAAAGCCAGCTTCAAATCAGATATACTGTTGTGATACCATTTGTATAACATTCTCAGAATTTATGGAGATGAAGGAGAGATTAATTGCTGTCAAAAATTAAGGATGGTGAGGACTGGGGGGCACCACGGCAAAGACTTCCATGGTGATGGAATAGTTCTGTATGTAGTGGTAGCTACTGGAATCTACACGTGTAACAAAATAACAGAGCTATAACACCCATTATGAGTGTTTTATATCCTGGTTTTAATCTTTCTGGTCTAGTCACCTAATATGGAGAGGTAACTCCTCTATCTAGCCGTAGGAAAATCACACACGATGAAAAAATTTTAGCCTTTCTAGTCTTTAAGGATTTCAGTAAAGCCTTTGAATGATCTCTATCTGCTATTGCCACCAACCAAACCAGGACTCTGGAAATTAGAAGAAGAGGACACGGGACCTTGCTGTATTCTTTTGCAATTTTCTGTGAATGTATCTTTATTTCAAAGTAAAAATGTTTTGATGAATACAATGAAACTCACCGCAGTTTATTACTTCTTTTTTAATTTGTTTGAACTTCGCCATCATTTTAGAGGAGAGATTATCCATAGAGTTGATATCAAAGACATAAGCTACACAGTGAATCCTGTCTTTCAGTGATGGAAAGGTGATGAAAGTAGGATGCTGGGGTGTAATTGGTTCCTGGGGACTAAACTGTTATAGAAATATAAAGTAACATTTAAGAGAGTCTTTGTTGAATTCTTTCAGATACAATTCATGATTCAAGCATGAATGCCACTAAGCTCCAACACAAAACTTCCCTTCTCCCAGATACTCCTACCCCAGATTAATTCATAGTATTCTTTCATAGCTCCTCTCCACTGTTAGCATGGCATCACTATATTAAAAAAAAATTACAACCCACTTCATTGCTTTGGCGAAAAAAAATTATAATTACAACTTAATTATCTGTAATGGAAATATTTCAGAAAAGTAAAAACAATGTTATTTTAAAAAGCTAATTTCAAATGTTAGTCTCTTCAAATCTCAAAGCACAATTGAGGAAAACGAAATCACTGCTTAGAAATTGAGGCTAATTTTATTACACCTAATATCTAAAAGAAAGGGGACAATAATAGTTAACTTTCTGAGAACTTAGTTTATCTTCTCATTTAATTTTCTTAGCCACCTATGAGATCAGCATTATTATTATCTATGTTTCACACATAAAAAAAAAAACCTCACAGAGATAAGCATGTAACTTATTTATGGGTACACATCTAATTTGTGGCAGAGCCAACCTTTGAAATCAGATATTTAGGTTGTATTTAAGTAGTGAAGCCTGCTCACCTTCAGTAAAACATCACATATCAACAAAGAGTAGTTGTTTCAATATTTTGTTTAAATGATTATGAAAGTGCAAGAGATTATATCACTCCTTTCCTATTATTTAGAATCATTGCAAAGAGTAATATAAACACAGTTCCTCCTGACCCTTTCCTGGAACCTAAATGAATAAAATCTTGCCTTTCAGTTATATTTCTTAATGTTGTAGAAAATAAGAGAAGTTATCTGCTTTCTTTACATAAATATTTTTTAATTTAAAATACAGTAGTGTTGGTTGGTGTTGAAACCACTTCATAAAAATTGAAAATACATGTGATTAAAACATCAATGAAAAGCATTGCTGAAAATGATTTGAAATGTTCTAGACTTTGAAGGAGTCTTACCTCATATCTGTCTGGCACACAGCCTTTTAAGATGTGGGGTATGTCATCCACACATAAGCCTTCTTCCTCTTTCTCATCCAGCCCCATGGAGTCACACAACATAAATGGCAGAGATTGGCCATTTTTTCCATCTTTAATAGAATATATCCTATACTATAAAACAAAACACAGCAATATAAAAGTTCACTCTTCAATTAGCCTTCAAGATGTAATAAGAAGAAAAACTCGTTAATATTTTACTGTGGTCCTCAAACATTTTGGTCTCAAGATCAAACAAGTTTCTCAAAAATTATTAAGGATCCCAAAGATATTTTATTCATGTGGATCTTATCTATTTATGTGAAACATACTACAAATTAAAACAAAAATTATTAATATTTCTTAAATTATTTAAAAATACAATATGAACCTGTTATATATTAATCTAACATTTTCAGTAAAAAATTATTTTCAAAAAAATTATAGAAAAGAGTGGGATTGATTTACTTTTTGCAATTCTCTTTAATGTCTGAATCAATAGAAAACAGCAAGATTCTCATAGTTGCCTCTGCATTCAATCTGTTGTGATATATTGTTTTGGTTGAAGTATATGAAAAATTCTGACCTCACACATACAGGTAGTAGGCAAGGAGGAAGTATTTAATTTAACAGCTTTCAGAGAATTATGGACTTTGCTCATTAATAATACATCAAAGCTGAACAAGTGATAATTTCTCAAAGATTACCTGCAATGTGAAATCTATGATGCTTTCATATTATGACATTAAGTTCAATGATTTATTTTACACTTTGAATATATTTTTTATCCATCTAAGATTTTGTAACTTGATGCATTGGTCATTTGAAAGTATTGGTTCACTGGCTTATCTGGATCTTCCAAATACTGGCACATATCATTGTACAATATTAAAATATCATATTTGTTAATACTATCATTAATCTCATTAGATAAGTCTTTAAGTTCTTAAGTTTTCAAACTCAAAGTAGTGGATACAAGCTTCCTCATGTTCTTTTTCTTAAAAGCTCAAATGTTATCTTTGACAACAAACACTGTGGGTTATTACCCTTGAAGTAATAACCTCATTTTGTGCACCTTTCCCCAAAATGTTTACCAAATATCCAAGTATAAATAAGTAAATCTTTCAGTTGTCTTTTCAATCAAATATGATGTTCCATGAGAAAAGTTCAGCTTACAACCACCATATTTTGACATGCATTAGGAGCACTTTGCATGCAGAATCTGCTTGCAGTGCAGGAGACCTGGGTTCGATCCCTGGGTCGGGAAGATCCCCTGGAGGAGGCCATGACAATCCACTCCAGCATTCTTGACTGGAGAATCCCATGGACAGAGGACCCCAGCGGGCTCTAGTCTATGGGATCACAAAGAGTGGAATACAACTGAGCAACTACCACTTTCACTTTCACTTTCAGGAGCACTTTATAGGCACTTCCCATTTTGTCACACAACATTTTAAAATGATGTGCGTTCAAAAGCTGAGTTTAAATAAAATCAATAACTGTTACAGATTCATCAAGGAAATTCTTAAATGAAACTAGTGTTTTGTTTGTTTTTTACAGCAAGCTCAGTGGTAGGGATGATTACAGTGACTGTGGAGGGCTTGCTGTCATTGCTTGATTCATGCTAAAATGCCAACAGATAAAATTATATTTGTTTGATCAGTTCAAGTGTTAATACATTAGAAACAGTAAAAAATATATTAGTATTTTTTAAAGTCTTCAGCTCATGCTACTGCTGCTAAGTTGCTTCAGTTGTGTCCAACTCTGTGTGGCCCCAATGGCAGCCCACCAGGCTCTACTGCCCCTGGGATTCTCCAGCTCATAGATCCCTTAAAAGCATTACAAAGTGTTCTAGTTTCATCCTTTGACAAGTGGCTGTCCAGTTTTCCCAGCACCACTTGTTAAAGAGGTTGTCTTTTCTCCATTGTATATTCTTGCCTCCTTTGTCAAAGATAAGGTGTCCAGAGATGCGTGGATTTATCTCTGGGCTTTCTATTCTGTTCCATTGATCTATGTTTCTGTCTTTGTGCCAGTACCATACTGTCTTAATGACTGTGGATTTGTAGTATAGCCTAAAGTCCGGTAGGTTGATTCCGCCAGTTCCATTCTTCTTTCTCAAGATTGCTTTGGCTATATGAGGTTTTTTGTATTTCCATACAAATTGAGAAATTATTTGTTCTAATTCTTTGAAAAAGACCTCTGGTAGCTTGATAGGAATTGCATTGAATCTATAGATTGCTTTGGGTAGTATACTCATTTTCACTATATTGATTCTTCCAATCCACGAACACGGCACATTTCTCCATCTGTTTGTATCCTCTTTGATTTCTTTCATCAGTGTTTTATAGTTTTCTATATACAAGTCTTCTGTTTCTTTAGGGAGAAATACTCCTAAGTATTTTATTCTTTTTGTTTTGATGGTGAATGGAATGGTTTCCTTAATGTCCCTTTCTGATTTCTCACTGTTAGTGTATAGGAATGCCAGGGATTTCTGTGTGTTGATTTTGTATCCTGAAACTTTGCTATATTCACTGATTAGCTCTAGTAATTTTCTGGTAGAGTCCTTAGGGTTTTCAATATAGAGGATCATGTCATCTGCAAACAGAGAGAGTTTTACTTCTTCTTTTCCAATCTGGATTCCTTTGATTTCTTTATCTGCTCTGATTGCTGTGGCCAAGACTTCCAAAACTATGTTGAAAAGTAGTGGTGAGAGTGGGCACCCTTGTCTTGTTCCTGATTTCAGGGGGAATGCTTCCAATTTTTCACCATTGAGGATAATGTTTGCTGTGGGTTTGTCATATATAGCTTTTATTATGCATAAGACCAGAAACTATAAAACTCCTAGAGGATAACATAGGCAAAACCCTCTCTGACATAAACCAAATCGGGATACTCCATGACCCACCTCCCAGAATATTGGAAATAAAAGCATGAATAAACAAATGGGACCTAATTAAAATTAAAAGCTTCTGCACAACAAAGGAAACTATAAGCAAGGTGAAAAGACAGCCTTCAGAACGGGAGAAAATAATAGCCAATGAAGCAACGGACAAACAATTAATCTCAAAAATATACAAGCAACTCCTGCAGCTCCATTCGAGAAAAATAAACAACCCAATCAAAAAGTGGGCCAAAGAACTTAACAGACATTTCTCCAAAGAAGACATAAAAATGGCTAACAAACACATGAAAAGGTGTTCAACATCACTCGTTATCAGAGAAATGCAAATCAAAACCACAATGAGGTATCACTTTACACCAGTCAGAATGGCTGTAATCCAAAAATCTACAAGCAATAAATGCTGGAGAGGATGTGGAGAAAAGGGAACTCTCTTACACTGTTGGTGGGAATGCAAACTAGTACAGCCACTATGGAAAACAGTGTGGAGGTTCCTTAAAAAACTGCAAATAGTCCTGCTATATGACCCAGCAATCCCACTGCTGGGCATATACACCGAGGAATCCAGAATTGAAAGAGACACGTGTACCCCAATGTTCATCGCTGCATTGTTTACAATAGCCAGGACATGGACGCAACCTAGATGCCCATCAACTGACAAATGGATAAGAAAGCTGTGGTACATATACACAATGGAATATTACTCAGCATTAAAAAAAAATTCATTTGAAGCAATTCTACTCAGATGGACGAAACTGGAGCCCATTATCCAGAGTGAAGTAAGCCAGAAGCAAAAACAACAATACAGTATATTAACGCATATATATGGAATTTAGAAAGACGGTAATGAGAACCCAACATGTGAGACAGCAAAAGGAACGCAGATATATAGAATAGACTCATGGCCTCTGTGGATGAGGGTAAGGGTGGGATGATATGGGAGAATGGCATTGAAACATGTTAATTATCATATGTCTAATCAATCGCCAGCCCAGGATTGATGCTCGGGGCTGGTGCATCGAGATTTCCCGGGGGGAGGGAGGAGGGAGGGAGGAGGGAGGGGGGTTCTGGAGGGGGAGCATATGTAAACCCATGGTGATATCATGGCATTGTATGGCAAAAACAATAAAAGGGGGAAAAAAAAGCATTACACAGACTCTCATGAGATCAACACACCTCACTTTAAGAAGCACTAGTTTAACAAAAGGACTTCCCTAGTAGCTCAGGCAGTAAAGAATCTGCCTGCAATACAGGAGACCTGGGTTCAGTCCCTAGGTTGGGAAGATCCCCTTGAGAAGGAAAAGACTACCTACTCCAGTATTCTGGCCTGGAGAATTCCATGGACAGTCCATGGGACACAAAGAGTCAGAAACAGCTGAGGAACTCTCACTTTTCACTTTAACAAAGCTTCTTTACTAGATACACTCCATCTGATCCCAAGACTATTTTTCAGGATAACTCTGAAAAAATTTCATTTATTGGTCAAATACACTTTCAACATAAAGACAACTATGGAAGATTTGGGAAGAATCACAAAGAAAAGGGCTTCTCAGAGACACTAGACAATACTCTAATCACAGTTCTTTCAGTCTAAATCAGGAAGTAGAGAATTGCTCTGTAACCTATTGTCATTTCTGATGGAGTCAAAGCACCCATTGCTTCATAAAAATACCTAGAGCAATTCCACTGGAGATTTTGATCTAAGTGAATGGGGTTTATTGGTACTTCAACATAAAAGAAATTTCATAGAACGTTAGAGTTAGATAATATTCAATACATTGTAAAATTTCAAGACCAATAGGCACATTCATAGTTCCAATAACCATTAACCTGTTTCCTTTACAGCTTCAATTCTTCAGAAAGAAGAGTCTCTGCGTGATTAAGTATTCCGTTTCCTTCACAAATATACTTTCCTCTTTTCCTTTAATGTATATAGTATTTGCATTCTATTTGGAGTTCAGGATCTAATACATCTTCCTTTAAAGCAGCAAGTCTTTGGAGTTTTCAACATAAAAAGAAGGCATAGGAATTCTGTCCTATCAGTTCAGTTCAGTTCAGTCACTCAGTCATGTCTGACTCTTTTGAACTCAATGAACCGCAGCAAGCCAGGCCTCCCTGTCCATCACTAACTCCCAGAGTTCACCCAAAACCATGTCCATTGAGTCAGTGATGCCATCCAGCCATCTCATCCTCCGTCATCCCCTCCTCCTCCTGACATCAATCTTTCCCAGCATCAGGGTCTTTTCAAATGAGTCAGCTCTTCACATCACATGGCCAAAGTTTTGGAGTTTCAGCTTCAGCATCAGTCCTTCCAGTGAATATTCAGGACTGATTTCCTTTAGGATTGGCTGGTTGGATCTCCTTGCAGTCCAAGGGACTCTCAAGAGTCTTCTCCAACACCACAGTTCAAGAGCATCAATTCTTCGGCACTCAGCTTTCTGTATAGTCCAACTCTGACATCCATACATGACCACTGGAAAAATCATAGCCTTGGCTGGACGGACCTTTGTTGACAAAGTAATGTCCCTGCTCAATATGCTGTCTAGGTTGGTCATAACTTTCCTTCCAAGGAGTAAGTATCTAATTTCATGGCTGCAATCACCATCTGCAATGATTTTGGAGCCCAGAAAAATAAAGTCAGCCACTGTTTTCACTGTTTCCCTATCTATTTGCCATGAAGTGATGGGACCGGATGCCACGATCTTAGTTTTCTGAATGTTGAGTTTTAAGCAAACTTTTTTACTCTCCTCTTTCACTTTCATCAAGAGGCTCTTTAGTTCTTCGCTTTCTGCCATAAGGGTGGTGAGTACCACTATTATAGCATGTCTTACACTGAATAGTACTTACTTGATTATTATATACATTGGTCTTTGAGCTCCCTGAGTCAAGGGACATAGTATTATTTGCATTTAGGTCTCTATTGCAACACAATATTTAGCAAACATAAACATTTCAATCAGTGCTTAAGGTACTGAATTGCTGTTGCAGTATATTGCTCCTGAGGCTAGGCCCATATATCATAATAAAGCCACTGAAGTGGATAGAGAATAGCCAACATCCAGAAATAAGATGTGATTCTTAAAAGTCTAAGAAAATGCTTTCAGTTATTAAATATGACATAAGACTAAAATCAGCTATGACTGTCTTATGTCAATTTTGCATTGACAATGTACAACATATTCTCAATCAGAAGATAATAATACTGAACTTTAGCAATCACAGAAAAACACAGCTTGATTTTGACATTTTCTATTAATTCCCTTTATTCTTTTTGTTTGATTACATAATATTGACAAGCATAGAACAGAAGCTTCTAGATAAATATTGTACTGTAAATGGAAGATCTTTAGCATAACAGTTTTAAAAATGGTATTGGTACTTATTTCCTTAAGTATATTTATTTAAAAATAAGACAGTCTTTATAGGAGCATTGGTAGACTGATTTACCCCCTGAAGGTTTTGCTTCTCATGATCATTTTCTATTAAATGATCTCACATAATGCAAAAATGTTACAATACATAATTTTCATTATTTTACTACAAAAAAAGAAAAAATAATTTCAATCCAGGTAAAACCATGTGGGACACAAGTATATATATATATAAAATAAAAATGGACAAAGATTTCTACAAAGTTTTTAAACATTTATTATTTTTTGCAAATACTAAAAAGCATTCTTCTTAAAACTGCTTATGTCCATAAAAATGGAAAGATTTTCTGTCTAGTATAACTCATGGGGGCAATTCTGATTCAACTTTTATTCCTGTTTTACACTTGATTTAGCATTTAATTGCTCATAGATTAGGAGGTTAAGCTATTGAGAGAAAATGCCAAAGAAATTAACAAACCTCATAATTGTAACCTATAAAACAAAATCCTCAGGAAATCCTGAAATAATTTACCTGTTCAGTAATGCTGGTGACATCAGATCCCACTGCAGCTTGGCGAGCCAAATGGCCTTGGAAAATGGACTTCACTGAATTGAAAAAACTGGACTTTCCAGACCCAACTGGACCCAGCAAGAGAATACGGATTTCCGAAACCAAGTCTGCATAGGGACGGTAGGCTCTGACGTCTGCTAGCAGACTATTTCTGTGCCTGGAAAACTGCAGTAGTTAAATACAACAGCCAAACTTCCATAAGGAACAACATAATTCTGCTGAGCTTTTCTTCCTGCTAAAAAGCATGTTTTAACACTTATTTGTCATTTTGATATTAGCATCTTCTTTCATATAACTTGAAAGGGTCTAAGGTTATACCTTTTGTGTTTGAAGAAAATGTACTTATCTATATCTGACTAAGTTAAATTAACCAGCAACAAAATCATTTCTAAACTATTAGCCTTAGACCCCATAAGTATAATAAGAAATAACAACAACAATGAAAATGAATTTTCAGTAATAATATTACATTAAGGGGAAACAAAAATAAAAATATATTCAATGCAAGTGTTTATCTATAAAGTGGGGACAGGGGACTTTCCTTTTAAAATTTTCTGAGGTTCTCTAAAAACTTGATTCTCAAAACAAGGATTCAGAGGAATTATCTCAAATAGTCATCTCAACTCTGGAAAACTTTGACTCTAACAGGATCAAAGTGAAATATGAAGCCAAACTGCCATTAGGTGGATCTTAAAAAGTTTCAGTTGGTGGTGGTTTTGTTTTTGTTGCTGTTCTAAATTGTCTTCAACCATTATGTCAGGAACACTGTAACTGATTTTTATCACTCCAAGTAACATGATTTTTAATCTGACTGTCAGTGCCATTTATACAGTTGATGTAAATGAAATGAGTAATACATAGTTCAAGGAACTAACTTACTGTGTGGCTCTTGTTATCCTGTTTATGTAGCCTGCCTCATCCTTAATTCCTAAAGGAAATAAACATGGGAAAACAATTTTTAAGTTTGTGTTATTAAATGTGACCAAGTCTAACTTCTAAACAGGGCATTGAGTCTTTTTGCATAACCCAGCTGAGCTGTTTGGTTAGCAGTTAGGGTTGGTAGTATAAAGAGATTAAGAAGAGCTAAAAATATCTCCTTTGTATAAGTCACTCTGCAAACTCATACAATTATGCCTACGAGTCCCAGGGCTGACTCAAAAGGTGTCACGTGCCAATATAATGAGGCTTCACTCTCTGTCTCCATCTCTTCACTCATACTTCTCAACTTACTTTGATCAAAGCTGCCTATACATTCTGGGCGATAATCCCATAACCTTTATGCCTTCCATGTTTCATTTTAGAGGTTATTAAAAAGTGTGTGGTATGAAATTCACTTGTCTGTCTTCTTTTTTCTTGTTCTTGTAGATTAATTACGAGCTACCAAACACAAAGACTAAATCAGAACACAGCAATGTACAAATTAACATACCTTCAACTCGAAAAACTTCACATTCTAAATATAGGGAGTTTGAGTCATATTTCACTCTTAATTCTTCCTCTAAAAATCTAGGTATATCGATGCATCTATTGCTGAAATTTACATGTAAACATTGATTGCCATAACTAGGGAAATTAAACTTCAGGCCATAATAATTAACTGTCACTGTTGAATTTAAAAATGCAGTTTTCATTTCCCTTGTTTCATTCTTTTGAAGTGAAAAAAAGAAGGAAGCATTTGGCTGCATAAAACTTCCAGACGTTTCAGAACTATGCCCAAGCATGAAGATACCAAAAATATTGTTGGGATGATAAACCAGTGTCACGGTGGATCCTTGACAACTGCACCTATTCTGCATTTCTCCATTGCTATTTCCATGGACACTAGACTTATAAAGAAGTCTCAGAGAAACATTTCCAAGCAGCTTTTGAAAACGTCTTTCCTCATTCCATGTCAATGCGGTTATCACTGCCATTGCTCTGTATCTACTGGGGAAAAAATGTAAGAGTTTCAGAGAGCAGTACAGTATTGCGATTTTTGCTATGCTAGTTTCAGTGAGTTCTTTATTCACTGACCCAATTAAAGCATGTTATTTGGATTTGGAGTGTAAAGCACTATATACACACACATATGTTATACATATACATATATATTACATATCTTAATGTATATAACATTAATGGGTAGAGATGAAAAATAGATAATGTAGACATTTAAAATATCATTAATTTTTAACTCAATAGGAAAAATAAACTAGAGACTGGATTTAACAAGAAGAGAAAAATTAATGAATTAGAGCAGAGATCATCACACTTTTTCTTAGTAACACATAGTAAAAATTTTAGGATTTGTGGGTAATATGGTGTCTACCACAGTTACTCAACTTTGCCAGCATAAGGCAAAAGCAGTCATAAACAGAGCTCATGACAGTGTTCAAATAGAAACTTTTTTACAAAAAATAGACCGTTGGAATGAGGGCATATAATACCAATCCATGAATTTGATGATAGAAATGAGAAATTAATTCAGAAAACAGTGCACAAAGAAAGAAATTGAAACATGAGAGGATTTAATAGATAGGAAAATCCATGATGGCTAGAACATTAGCCATGATACCAATGTTTTCAATAAGAAAAATTAAAAACAAGGATAACTGTGATATAGATATATTGAAAGCATTGGAGAGAAAACAAAGCAGTAAAGAATTATGTTATTGGATAAGATCTGGAAAATAAGTGAATACAGAGAAATAAGCTTGGCATTGGTGCATCCACCAAATTCAAAAGATGCTAAGAAATTCTCCAAGTCAGGCTTAAACAGTACATGAACCATGAACTTCCAGATGGTCAAGCTGGATTTAGAAAAGGCAGAGGACCAGAGATCAAGTTGTCAACATCTGCTGGATCACCAAAAAAAGCAAGAAAGTTCCATAAAACATCTACTTCTGCTTTATTGACTATGCCAAAGCCTTTGAGTCTGTGGATCACAACAAACTGTGGAAAATTCTTAAAGAGATGGGAATACCAGACCATCTTACCTGTCTTATGGCAGAAAGCAAAGAAGAACTAAAGAGCCTCTTGATGAAAGTAAAAGAAGAGAGTAAAAAAGTTGACTCAAAACTCACCATTCAGAAAACAAATATCATGTCATCCAGTCCCATCACTTCATGGCAAATAGATGGGGAAACAATGGAAACAGTGAGAGACTTTATTTTTGGGAGGCTCCAAAATCACTGCAGATGGTGACTACAGCCATGAAATTCAAAGACACTTGCTCCTTGGAAGAAAAGCTATGGCTAACCTAGACAGCATATGAAAAAGCAGACACATTACTTTGAGCAATATCATTGAGACATTAATATTGAGCAACACAGGTCCATCTAGTCAAAGCTATGGTTTTTCCAGTAGTCATGTATAGATGTGAGAGTTGGACTATAAAGAAAGCTGGACGCAGAAGAATTGATGCTTTTGAACAGTGGTGTTGGAGAAGACTCTTGAGAGTCCCTTGGACTGCAAGGAGATCAAACAAGTCAATCCTAAAGGAAATCAGTCCTGAATATTCATTGGAAGGACTGATGCTGAAGCTGAAACTCCAATACTTTGGCCACCTGATGCAAAGTCTTGACTCACTAGATAAGACCTTGATGCTGGGAAAGATTGAAGGCAGGAGGAGAAGGGGATGACAGAGGATGAGATGGTTGGATGGCATCACCAATTCGATGGACATGAGTTTGAGCAAGCTCCAGGAGTTGGTGATAGACAGGGAAGCCTGGCATGTTGCAGTCCATGGGGTCACAAACAGTCAGACAAATTGAACAGCAGAAATGAAGAAGTTCAGCAAAGGTTTTGCTAGATTCACAGAGCTAGAATAATATAGCACAAGAGAGAGGGTTCCTTGACCACCCTCCCCTGAGACCATGGGTGAAAATTATGAACAGCTACAAAGAAGAAGCAGGGCAAAGGCTAACAGAGTTTTGTCAAAAGGATGCACTGGTCATAGCAAACACCATCTTTCAACAGCACAAGAAATGACTCTACACATGGACATCATCAGATGGTAAATACTGACATCAGATTGATTATATTCTTTGCAGCCAAAGATGGAGAAGCTCTACACAGCAAAAACAAGACCAGGAGCTGACTGTGGCTCAGATCATGAATTCCTTATTACCAAATTCCGACTGAAATTGAAGAAAGTGGGGAAAACCACTAGACCATTTAGGTATGACTAAAATCAAATTCCTTACAATTATAAAGTGGAAGTGACAAATAGATTCCAGGGATTAGATCTGACAGACAAGAGTGCCTATAGAACTATGCACAGAGGTGTGTGACATTGTTCAGAAAGCAGTGATCAAGATCATCCCCCCAAAAAAAGAAATGCAAAAGGGCAAAATGGTTGTCTTAGGATGCCCTACAAAGAGCTGAGAAAAGAAGAGAAGCTAAAGGCAAAAGAGAAAAGGAAAGATATACCCATGTGAATACAGAGTTCCAAAGAATAGCAAGGAGAGATAAAAAAGCATTCCTCAGTGATCAGTGCAAAGAAATAGAGGGAAAAAACAGAATGGGAAAGATTAGAGATCTTTTCAAGAAAATTAGACATACCAAAGGAACATTTCATGCAAATATGGGCTCAATAAAGGACAGAAATGGTATAGACCTAACAGAAGCAGAAGATATTAAGAAGATGTGGCAAAAATACACAGAAGAACTATACAAAAAAGTCTTCATGACCCAGATAACCTGGATTAGAGGCAAACATCCTAGAATGCAAAGTAAAGTGGGCCTTAGGAAGCATCACTATGAACACAATCAGTGGAGGTTATGGAACTCCAGTTGAGCTATTTCAAATCCTAAAAGATGAAAGCGTTGCACTCAATATGCTAGAAAACTGGGAAAACACAGCAGTGGCAACAAGACTGGAAAAGGTCAGTTTTCATTCCAATCCCAAAGAAAGGCAATGCCAAAGAAGCTCAAACTATCATAGAATTGCGCTCATCTCACATGCTAGCAAAGTAATGCTCAAAATTCTCCAAGCCAGACTCCAACAGTACATGAACCATGAACTTCCAGATGTTCAAGCTGGATTTAGAAAAGCCAGAGGAACCACAGTTCAAATTGCCAGCATCTGTTGGATCATCAAAAAAGCAAGGGAATATCAGAAAAATATCTACTTCTGCTTTATTGACTATGCCAAAGTCTTCTACTGTGTGGATCACAGTAAACTATGGAAAATTCTTAAAGAGATGGGAATACCAGACCATCTTACCTGCCTCCTGACAAATCTGTATGCAGGTCAAGAAGCAACAGCTAGAACGAACATGGAACAGCAGACTGGTTCCAGATTGGGAAAGGAGCATGTCAAGGCTGCATATTGTCACTTATTTAACTTATATGCAGAGTACATCATTCAGAATGCCTGGTTGGATGAACCATAAGCTGGAATCAATGTTGCCGAGAAAAATGTCAATAACCTCAGATACATAGATATCATCATCCTTATGGCAGACAGCAAAGCAGATCCAAAGAGCCTCTTGATGAAATTGAAAGAGGAGAGTGAAAAAGTTGGCTTAAAATTCTCCATTCAGAAAGCAAATATCATGGCATCTGGTCCCATCCCTTCATGGCAAATAGTTGGGGAAACAATTTGGGGGAGGCTCCAAAATCACTGCAGATGGTGACTGCAGCCATGAAATTAAAAGACATTTGCTCCTTGGAAGAAAAGCTATGACCAACCTAGACAGCATATTAAAAAGCAGAGGTATTACTTTGCAACAAATGTCTGTCTAGTCAAAGCTATAGTTTTTCCAGTAGACATGTATGGGTGTGAGAGTTGGGCTATAAAGAGAGCTGAACACAGAAGAATTGATGCTTCTGAACAGTGGTGTTGGAGAAGATTCTGGAGAGTCCCTTGGACTGCAAGGAGTTCAAACCAGTCAATCCTAATGCAAATCAAAACCACAATGAGGTACCACTTTACACCAGTCAGAATGGCTGCAATCCAAAAATCTACAAGCAATAAATGCTGGAGAGGATGTGGAGAAAAGGGAACCCTCTTACACTGTTGGTGGGAATGCAAACTAGTACAGCCACTACGGAAAACAGTGTGGAGATTCCTTAAAAATCTGCAAATAGAACTGCCATATGACCCAACAATCCCACTGCTGGGCATACACACCAAGGAAACCAGAATTGAAAGAGACACGTGTACCCCAGTGTTCATCACTGCATTGTTCACAATAGCCAGGACATGGAAGCAACCTAGATGCCCATCAACTGACGAATGGATAAGAAAGCTGTGGTACATATATACAATGGAATATTACTCAGCATTAAAAAAAATTCATTTGAATCAGTTCTACTCAGGTGGACGGAACTGGAGCCTATTATCCAGAGTGAAGTAAGCCAGAAGCAAAAACAACAATACAGTATACTAATGCATATATATGGAATTTAGAAGGATGATAACGAGAACCCTGCATGCGAGACAGCAAAAGAAATGCAGATGTATAGAACAGACTCGTGGACTCTGTGGAAGAGGTCAAGGGTGGGATGATATGGGAGAATGGCATTGAAACATGTTAATTATCATATGTGAAATCAATCGCCTGCCCAGGATTGATGCTCGGGGCTGGTGCACCAAGATGACCCAGGGGGAGGGAATCGGGAGGGAGGAGGGTGGGAGGTTCTGGAGGGGGAGCATATGTAAACCCATGGCAGTTTCATGTCATTGTATGGCAAAACCAACATAATAAAGTAAAGAAAATTTTTTAAAAAATGAAATAAAATAAAGTAAATCCGTCCCAAATATTCTTTGGAAGGACTGATGCTAAAGCTGAAGCTCCAATACTTTGGCCACCTCATGTGAAGAGCTGACTCATTGGAAAAAATCCTGATGCTGGGAAAGATTGAAGGCAGGAGGAGAAGAGAACGACAGAGGATGAGATGGTTGGATGGCATCACCAGCTTGATGCACATGAGTTTGAGCGAGCTCCAGGAGTTGGTGATGGACATGGAAGCCTGTCATGCTGCAGTCCATGGGGTCACAGAGTCGGACACAACTGAGCAACTGAACTGAACAGGGAAGAAGCACCAGTGGACTGAAACAGACTTAATTCCATCTCTAGTTTTCTCAGTCTAATTTGTAATAGGATTAAGACAAATGAGAATTTCCAATGTTTCTAGCTATACAGGACAGATGTAAAATAAATTTTGTATGAGTGAAGAGAACATTTTCTTAACTTTAAATTAGGTCTACATTTTCTTGATATTCAGTGTCTCATACTCCTCATAAACACCAGAGAGCAAAAAAACAACAGGATAGAGAACCAAGAGAAAAAAACAGAAAATAGAAACAAATTCATAATGATAATTGAGTGATTTTTAAACAACTAAGCTTTGTGTGGTCTTCCCTGGTGGCTCATCAGTAAAGAATCCTCTGCAATGCAAGAGCTGCAGGAGAGGTGGGTTCTATCCCAGGGCCAGGAAGATCCCCTGGAGGAGGGCATGGCAATCCACCCCAGTCTTCTTGCTAGAGAAGTTCCATAGGGTCGAAAACAGTCAGACGTGCCTGAAGCAGCTTAGCATGCAAGCTTGGTGTATTCAAATAAGTAAAAGATAAGATTAAATTGCTGACAGAAAATGGAGTGGGGTGGGAATTTAAGGGAATTCTAGACTTAAAAAATAAATATCTGTAATTTAAAAATTGAAAAATACATTTAATTGAAGGTTAAACATGCTTGAAAGGAAGAATTAGTTGGAAGAAGCTATATCAAATGAAAAATTGAGACAAAAAGACGGAAAAAGAGTAAAGGACCAAAGACAGTAGAGAGTACAGTAAAATGACCTGATATCTATGAAACTAAAGAATGAGAGAAAGAAAGAATAGGGTAGATATCAAAGTAGTCATACAAAGCTCAAAAAGCAAGCAAGCCTCAAAACATTTCAAACATAAAATAGATTCCCTAATACATTAGAAAATAAAAAACTCTGATGGCTCAGATGTTAAAGAGTCTGCCCACAGTGCAGGAGACCTGGGTTCAATCCCTAGGTTGGGAAGATTCCCTGGAGAAGGAAATAGCAACCCACTCCAGTATTCTTGCCTGGAAAATCCCATGGACTAAGAAGCCTGGCAGTCTACAGTCCATGGGGTCACAAAGAGTCAGTCACAACTGAGTGACTTCACTCAGTACTAGAAGTCCACTGATCAAATAAGAAAACTTAATAAGATCTGGAAAATTGAATAAGTGATAATTATTGTCAAAACTTGTGAAATGAAGCTAAAACATGCTATAAAAAGTGTATATAATTAAATATATGTATTAGAAAAGAAGAAAGGCTGAAAGTGAATAATATAAAATTCAGCTTCACAAGTCAGGGAAAAATTGCCAATTACACACAAAAAGAAATTAAGTAGTAAAAGTAAAAGCCAAACTTAATAAAGCAAAAATAAATATACAAAGAGAAGATTAACACTTTTCAAAAAGTATAATAAAGTTGGTAAAACATTGCTGATATTGATAAAGAAAAAAAATAGTTGAGAGGAGAGACAATGTACCAAAATCAAGAACATAGAAAAGAATATCAGTACATATGCTACAAGCAATAAAAATATTTTTTAAGCTGAAAAAAAATTTTTTAAATAAATTTGAAAACAGGCAAATTTGAAATGGGCCAATTCTGAGAAAAACTTACCAAAACTGACATGAAAATAAATAGAAAAAAATGAATAGTCCCATAGCTATTCTAAAAAACAAAATTCACCATTAAAGACTTCCCACAAATAAATTGCAAAGATAAGTGGGTCCAATAACTAAACCAAACTTTGAGTGATAAACATTAAAATCTTAAAAAAACACTTCAAGAGAATAGAGACCAACACATTGCAATGGCATTATAAGCAGGAAAACTGCAAGCTAGTCTCATTCCTAAATACAAGGGCAATATTGTAAGCCAATCATCAAGCAATTAAAAATAAATATTTTTTAAATCTTCAGCAAAATATTAACAGGCCTAAAGAAAAAAGAAGTGGATTTTAAAAATTTATTCACAAAAGCAGCAAATAAAATAATGTACCTGGGAGCAAATTTTTTTAAAGATACAAACAACTTCTGTAGAGATAATTACAAGAAGAATGTTATAAAGGACATGAAAAATGACCCAAATAAATGAAGACCTATCCAATTTTCTTAGATGACAAAAGTCTTCTTAAAAGTTATGTCAATTCCCCCAAAATGTATCTTTCAGTTCAGCACAAGGGTGATCAAAAGCCCAAGAACATTCTTTCGATTGAATGTAAGAACATAATCTGAAAGTTCTCATGATATCTCAAGGAGCAAAGAATAGCCAAGAGAGTTTTAAAGATGAACAAGTTAAGAATTATATAAAATTACGATAATTAGGAAAATGTGACCGTGGCATTAAGACAGGCAAGAGCCCTGAGACTGACCCACTTTCGTCGCTGGGGTGCGCTGTAAGACAAAGCTGAATGCCAAGTTTACATGTGGAGACTATTGCTGGGTACAATTTCAAAGAAACAAACATGAGACAAAGCAGAAAGTGAAATTGAGAACAACTTAAACCAAATGCAAACTTGACACAACTGATTACTCAGCATGGAGGGCAGGTAATAGCTCTATAGCAAAAAAATTTTTTAATTAAGTCGTATCATCCTCATCTCATAACATTCCCAAAAGTAAATTGCAGTTGATAAGAAGCACTAAATGTGAAAATTTTTTAGAAGGAAGTACTAGAGATTGTCTTTACAACCTTTGCATTGGGAAGGATTTCTAAAATAAGATACCAATAGTACAAACTATAAAGGAAAGAAAAATAAATTTAACTCCATTAAAACTTAAAATATTTCACAATAAAAGTTACAACAAATGCAACTTTAAAACATCATATATCTTACAAATATTATCCCACCTATGAACAATAAAGAAACCACAAACAACACAATAGAAAAGTAGTCAAAGTATGTGAACAAGAAATTTGCAAGTGGAATTAACTTAAGTGGACTGTAAACATATGAAAAAAGGTTTGACAGTTCTAGTGACAAGAAACTGTAAATTAAATAACATGAGATATCATTTTACATCAAACAAAAGTTCAGTGAAATAGACCAGGATATAGAAATTCAAGAATATTTACATTGTCCTGATGGGCATGCATCATTTTGGAAACAATGTGCATAGCATCATTGTTTATAGTGATGTTAGAAGATTGGATGTACAAATTTTGGCATATTCATAAAAGGAAATACTAAAGAGCATTGAAGTAACTGAATTAGACCTATCTGTCTCTATGTAGATAAATCTCAAAGAATTCATATTGACTAGAAAGAAACAAGTGGAGAATGAGAATCTTAGTATGATACCATAAATAAACTGTTAATTTACAAAGCAATACTAGAGGTCATTTAAATACACACATTAATACAGTAAAAGAGCATAAAAATAAGCATGACAATAATTTATGACAAAGTCTGGGTACAATTTCTCTCTAGGAAGTAAGGGAAGTGAAGAGAATATAAGAGAGACTCATCAATAATTTCAGAGAGATCCATAATGCCTTGAAGATTTCAAGAAAAATACTATTCTTATTAATAATGCAAATCATTTAAAAAAAAACAGCACTGTATAAAATTACAGTAGAGTTTATGTATTGTCTGTATTCCCTGTATTTGAAATATTCATTAAAAAACAAAACCAACAAAAGAGAAAAGCATGATCTTAGTAGCGATTTCACTTGAAACTCTTCTTCAAAGAAAGAAAAACAGACAAATTTCTTTGCCCATAGCTAGGAAACATTGGATGGCAGCTAAGTCACTTACCAGCTTTTCAGAATGGGTAGAGGCTTAATGGAGTGTTAACTGCTCCGTCACACTTATGGAGTAGCCAGTGTTTAGAGACTAAAGTTTCTGCTGAGATCAGTGGCTTCCTGTTCCTGAGAAAGGAAAGTGAAACTCAAAGCAGCAAACCAGCAGGAAACAGCAAGCTAACTGCTGTTAAGTTTCTTTTTCTCTAAAGAAAAAAGAGACGAAGAACAAGAAAAAAGAAAGTTCTGCTCTGCACAAGAAAAGGGTGCAAAGAAGTTTCGTCCCCTCAGTAGCTCACATCTAAGCATGCATGAAATGCAATTATTAATAAGAAGTTGCAATAAAACTAATAGTTTAACATTTTTTGTTCATTTAGCTATCTATTTGGCACTGATTTATGGGACTGCACACATTTCCCTAGTTTCTTCAATCTTATACAGTAAACTTTACTAGCATCCATATTTCTCAGAGTATGAAAATGAAACTTAATGACATTCAGAGACTTCGCCCAAAGTGATTGAACTGATAGAGCGGTGCAGTCAGCTGACATTCAAAACCCAGACTCTCTACAAGATTATGATTTGGCTTTTCCTGACTGCATATGTAAGGCGGTGCGCAGCCTCTTTCTCCATTTACAAGTTCATTCATTCAACATGGACTTAGATTCTGGAAAGCACAATGCTGAGTAAGATCAAACCTCCGCCCTCAGAGACCATGCCTTGCACTCAGGGAGGCAGGCAGGTAAACCGACAGTTTTGTTAGTGTGCCAAGGGCTACAGGAGGAATAAGAACAAGATTGTCTGGGACCAGGATAATGGTGGCCTCACGCTTCTAGTCTTTAGTGAAGTGAAGTCGCTCAGTCGTGTCCAACTCTTGGCAACCCTGTGGATTGTAGCCTACCAGCCTCCTCCATCCATGGGACTTTTTCCAGGCAAGAATACTGGAGTGAGTAGCCATTTCCTTCTCCAGGGGATCCTCCCAACCCGGGGATTGAACCCAGGTCTCCTGCATTGTAGGCAAACTCCTTACCATCTGAGCCACCAGGGGAGCATGGGGTTCTAAAAAGTCTTATTTAACTTGAATTTTTATCAGAAAGACAACATTTACACTCTGAAAGCAGGGGGTGGCACAATCAAAACTGAATGTCTTAGAAACAAAAGTTCTTCCGTTCTTTCTTGCTTTGTAACAAATACCATAAAATTAGAGGCTTTGAAGCAACACAGTTTCCATGGATCAGGAGACCAGCATGGCTCAACTGGATTCTCTCCTCAGGGTTTCTCACTAAGGTGCTGGCCAGCGTTGATCTCCTCTTTCTCTGGGAAAGCTCTTTCAGGTAATGGCAGAATTCAGTTCCAAGAAAGTGTAGCACTCAGATCCCTTATTCTTTGCCAGTCTGAGGCCACTCTCAGCTTCAAAAGGTTGCTCCCAGCTTCTTGCCAATGGTCTTCTCACTCATCAGGGGCTTACATGACATGGTGCCAACAGAATCCTCCAGGCCAGCAGTAGACTCTCCCTCATGTCAAATCTTCAGATAGAGCCCCTTTCTTTTAAGGGTTTACCTGATTGTATGGAGGGCACCCATTGAAGACAATCTCTGTTTTAAAGCCAAGAAATTAATCATGAAAGTGACAGTCCATCATTTTCAGATCTCTCTTGCACTCAAAGGGAGTCAGTTACACAATGATATATGTCAGAGGGGGCCAGCATAAATTTCTGACTATCACATAGAGCAAGACTGAGAAGACAAAACTGACCACTTTTTTGCCTTTTCCATTTATTTTTTAAATATTTATTTGGCTATACCAGGGCTTAGTTGCAGTACACAGGATCTTCTGTCTTTGTTGTGGGATTTAGGATTGGTAGTTATAGCATATGATCTCTTAGTTACAGTATATAGGATCTAGTTGACTGACCAGGGATCAAACCCAAACATCCTGCATTGAGAGTGGGTGTCTCAGCGAGTGGACCACCAGGGAAGTCCCTCCATTTATTTATCTATTTATTCAATCATCTATCCATTTATCTGTTGCTGTTTTTTTAAGTATAGCTGATTTACAATACTGTGTTAATTTCACTACATAATGATTCACTATTTTTGCAGATTATATTCCATTATAGATTATTGCAAGATAATGGGTATAATTCCTTGTGCTACACAGTAAATCCTTGTTGTGTATCTATATTATGTATAGTAGTTTGTATCCATTAATACCTAACTTTATTTTGTCCACCTTCCCTTCCCTCTCCTCTTCGGTAACCCCAAGCTTGTTTTCTATGTCTGTGAGTCTGTTTCTGTTTTGTATAATGTTTTATTTTTTAGGTTCCACATGTAAGTGTTGGACTTTCCTGGTGGATCTGCAGGTGAAAAATCTGCCTGCAGTGCAGGAAACACAGGAGATATGAGTTTGATCCCTGGGTTGGGAAGATCCCTTGGAGAAGGAAATGGCAAACTACTCCAATATTCTTGCCTGGGAAATCCCATGGACAGGGAAGACTGGCAGTCTACAGTCCATACAGTCACAAAAGGGTCAGACACGACTTAGGGACTAAACAACAACACCTGAAACTACTATAATGTTGTAAGTCAATTACACTTTAAAAAAATTAAACAGAGGGGAAAAACACAATTTCCAGTTCTGCCTAGAGTAAGACTCTAAATTTTAGACTCAGGCCTTAAAGACTCAAATGGCCAAAGATTTTTGTCAATTGAGTTACTCCTGTAGCTGAACGGTGGACTACCTCTAAAAGCAATAAGCATTCCCAACACTGAGTGTAGTCAGGAAAACCACAGAGCCACAGCTCTTCTCGAGGAACAGAAAGGTATGGCCATGCCTTCCTTCTCCTTTGTTCGTCTGCAGCCTCTTTTTGGTACAGACTCAGGGTAGAGTCAGACACAACTGCAGCAACTGAGCATGCTCACATGTGCATGAGACAGTACTGGGAAGTACTGTCTTGCCTTGAACATTTTGGTTTCCCTCCAGTCTACTTAATTTGCTTCCTCCTCTAATAGTTCCTTTCTTCTCTATTTTCTGCCTCCTCAGCATTTTTCCTTCCTTGATTTTCTTTCTGCTCCTCTGTGATTTGTATCCAATTCTGCTTGTTTTTCCTTAGCTGCTTAATTTAATGTACATTTGAAGAGTGAATTAAATGAAATAGATGTGTGACAATTTAGAAACTCCCAAGATTAAAGAAGAACCCAGTCATTATCATTGTGACCCATTTTCTAAAAGGAAGATAGAGCACATTTAAAGAAAAATATCTTTTTAAGAAAATAAAAATAATAAAATAATTTTTTCTATGATTTAAGAATTTCCTTTCCTTACGATTAAATATACAACTACATATTGACTGATTTCTCATTATTCTGCATTGTAGATGAATAGTGAATGGATTTAAACATGATAGTCAAACTCAGGAAGAACTCTACAAAGTTTATGTAATTTCAGATTTGGAGCTACCACAAACTATGGTAAGATAAATGTCAACTTTATAAATTTTACTGTAAGTACATTTAATATTTTTATTATTAAATGAAGAAAAATGTTGCATAATAAAATTTTCACAGTAATCATGAGCATAAAATAGAGATATATTTTAAAGAAGCATAAATTTTCATTCTTCTAACTCACGTGTAAGTCATCATTTTCTTTAAATCAATTTGTTCATTTCTGAATCCCACTGCCAGAATGTCAGGAATTTACGCTCTGGCATCTGGGAGAACTCTCCATTTTTAGAATTGGACCAAGGACTTTGAATCCAGAAGCAAGACAATGTATGTCCTAAAGCAGTTAGGGCATGTGTCCTAAGCAAACTATTCCAGTAACAGAAGCTTGACTGGGCCCCTTCTCCCTTGACTCCTGGACAAGTTTACTTCCAGTTTCCCTGTTGATATTCACATAACACATTTCTGTTCTTTAAGTCAATGAGAGCTGACAACTGTTGCTTATAAAAAAGGAATCCTAACAAACCTGCATTTACTTCTCTATCAACACTCTCACATCCTGGATGATTTGATTCATTTTCACACTTTATTTTTCTTTTTTAAAAGTATATACTACAATTAGTGTTTTTAATTGCAATATGGTTAATTTACAATGTTATGTTAGTATCAAGTGTACAGAATCAAGTGATTCAATTATACAAATATATATAATATATTATTTTTCAGATTATTGTCTGTTATAGGTTATTATAAGATACTGAGCATAGTTTCCTATGCTACACAGATCTTTGCTGTTGATCTCTTTTGGGTACAGTAGTTTGTATCTGTTAATCCCAAACTTCTCATTTATCCCTCCTCCCCCTTTCCCCTTTGGCAACAATAAGATTGTTTTCTGTGTCTGTGAGTCTGTTTGTGTTTCTGCACAAGATGATCCTGTCCTTCAGAGCCTTCTGGAAGTCAGGCCAATGGACATCCCAATGAGTCCCTCCATCCAGCTTCCCAGCTCCATCTCCTCCTGAGGGTCGTGCTCCTACAGGAGCCGGTTGTTGACCTCTGCCAGAGAGCCTGTAGGAGGCCCCTGTTGAACGGCATGGAGCTCAGGGCTAGTGGAAGGGGCACTGCAAGACCGTGTGGACAAAGACCCACTGCCAGACTGTCGGAAATGCTGCCTAAAGAAGTGGGCCGGCTGCTCCACCCCCACTGCTGGTTCGATGGAACCACTTTGAAGAAGGGGACTGGGGGAGAACTAACCTAAGTAACTGCAAAAAACAGTACTTTGACTAATACTCTAACACTAAAGATGAAAACAGCTGTAATGTTCCATTGCATATATGTACCACAACTTCTTTATGCATTTATCTGTGGATGAATATCTAGGTTGCTTCCATGTACTGGCTATGTAGATAATACTATCTATAGGACCTGGAAGGGCGGGATGTGGAAAGTGAGGCTCCAGAGGGAGGGTGAAAAAAAAAAGTAAAACTCTCACTGTTTGTAGATGACATAATACTATACATATAAAACTCTAAAGATGCCAGCAGAAGATAAATTACTAGAGCTAACCATTGAATATAGCAAAGTTGCAGGATATCTAATTAAAACACAGAAACCCTTTGCATTCTTACACACCAGTGATGAAAAACCAGAAAGAGAAATTGAGGGAACAATCTCACTCACCTAGAAGAACAAACTATCTAGGAATAAACCTACCAAAAGAGACAAAAGACCTGGATGCAGAAAACTATAAGACACTGACCCATCCATGCTCGTGCTCAGTCATGTCTGACTCTTTGTGATCCCATGGACTTGGCCTGCCAGGTTCCTCTGTCCATGGGATTTCTCAGGCATGAATAATGGAATGGGTTGCCATTTCCCCCTCCAGGCCATCTTCCAAACCCTGGGATCAAACCCGCATCTCCTTTGTTTCCTACATTGCAGGTAGATTCTTTACCCTGCTGAGCCATTGGGGAAGCCCTGACTGATAAAAGAAATCAGACACAGACAGATGGAGAGATATACCATATTCCTGGATTGGAAGACTCAATGTTGTGAAAATGACTATACTACCCCAAGCAATTCACAGATTCAATGCAATCCCTATCAAACTACCAATGGTATTTTTCACAGAACTAGAACAAAAAATTTCACAGTCAGTGAAGGAAACTATAAACAAGGTAAAAAGACAACCCTCAGAATGAGAGGAAATTAATAGCAAATGAAACAACTGACAAAGGTTCAATCTCCAAAATATATAAGCAGCTCATTCAGCTCAATATCAGAAAAGTAGCCCAGTCAAAAAGTGAGCAGAAGACCTAAACAGACATTTCTCCAAAGAAGACATATAGATGGCTAATGAACTCATGAAAAGTTGTTCAACATTGCTCATTATTAGAGAAATTCAAATCAAAAACATAATGAGGTAACACCTCACACCAGTCATAATGGCCTGGTTCTACAAACAATAACTGCTGGAGAGGGTGTGGAGAAAAGAGAACTCTCCTGCACTGTTGGTGGGAATGCAAACTGATATGGCCAGTATGGAGAACAGCATGGAGATTCCTTTAAAACCACCATAGGACCCAACAACCCCACTACTGGGCATGTACCTTGAAGAAACCATAATTGAAAAAGACACATGCACCCTAATGTTTATCGCAGCATATTTACAATAGCTAGGACATGGAAGCAACCTAGATGTCCATTGACAGATGAATGGATAAAGGAATTTGGGCACATACCTACAGTGGAATATTACTCAGTCATAAAAACGAATGCATGTAAGTTAGTGCTAATGAGGTGGATGAGCCTTGAGCCTACTTTACAGAGTGAAGTAAGTCAGAAAGAGAAAGACAAATATCGTATTAAATGCATATATATGGAATCTAGAAAAATACTACTGATGGACGTATTTTCAGGGCAGAAATGAAGATGCGGGCATAGAACAGACTTGTGGATATAGCAGGGGAAGAAGGTGGGGTGAATTGAAAGAGTAGCATGGAAACATATGCATACCACATGTAATATTAGATAGTCAGTGGGAATTTGCTATATGACACCGGGAGCTCAAATCTGATGCTCTGTGACATCCTAGAAGAGTGGAATGGGGTGGGAGGTGGGTGGGAGGTTCAAGAGGAAGGGGACATACTTATACCTTTGGCTGATTCATGTTGATATATGGCAGAAACACAGAAACCAACATAATATTGTAAAGTAATTATCCTCCAATTAAAAATAAATATATAAAAAGAGAGAGGGGATATACATACACACTTATGGCTGATTTGCCTTTTGCACAGCACAAACCAAAAAAAAAACACCTTTGCAAACTAATTGTCTTCCAAATTATTTTTAAAAAACTGTAAAACATTGCATTCCAGTCACTAAACGTCTTAGCAATAGGAGTTTGGATACTTAAAAATCAATTCTAAACAGATTACAAATCTGAAATGTGAAAGGTAAAGCAACTATACTTTTAGAAAATAAAATTATATAGAACATTGCCAGACTTTGGAGTAGATAAAGACTTCTTAAATAGAATGCAAAAAAAAAAAAAAGCTAACTATAAAATTTGATAAAGTGAAAGATATTAAAAACTAAGGATTTCTTATCAAAAGACACACCAATAAAAATGAAAATACATCCCACAAATTTCGATGGGAGAGTTCCAATTCATATATTTGACAGAGAACTCATATTAAGGATATTTCAAGAACATCTAAAGATCAGGAGAGAAAAACCAATAGAAAAATTAGTGCTTCATAAATGGTAAGTAGACATATACAAAATATTCAATTTCGTCAATCATCAAGAAAATCAAAATTAAAACCACAGTGAGATATCACTATTCGCCTACCAGATTGACTAAAATGAAAAAAGACCAATCAATTGTTGGTTAAAATGTGGCATGAGAGCAATTCTGGTTATAAAATTATTAACTGGTACAACCACTTTGCAAATGAGTGGGCAATATCAGTGAAAGCAGAACATAGAGTACCTTATGACTCGTCATGTCTACCTCGTGTGCACTCTCCTACACATTATTCATCTCAGGAAATGCACAAGAAAGTTCACAGCAGCACCGTTTGTAATAATCCCAGGCTGAAAACTCACCAAATGTCCATTGACTGTAGAACAAATAAATATGCTATGGTATGTTCACAAAATGAGATACTGGATAGCAATGAGAACAAAAGAATGATGCCTTCACACGATATACCTGGGTGGACCCCACAAACATAATGTTAAGTGAAAGAAGCCAGGTGGGGAAAGAATGATCTATCAATGTTCAAGTATAGTCAAAACCTATCTATGGTGTTAAAAATCAGAACAGTGCCCCCCCCTGCAGGAGTAGACTAGAAGCAGAAACGAGGGCAAATGTTGTAGGTGTTAGTATAATAATCGTCTTGATCTGGGTGCTGGCTACACCGGTATGTTCAATTTATGGTAAATTTATCAACATGTAATTTGTGTAATTTTCTATATGTGTTATATTTCTTTAGCTCTCTTAAAAGAGAGAAAAGGAAATAAAAGCAAACATAATGACATGAAATTAATGAATATGGTACAATTAACTCATAATTCAAATATATTGAGTATGACTGTGCTAAGTTGGACATGTGCTAAGTCATGTCCAACTCTCTACAACCCCATGAACTGTAGTCCACCAGGCTCCTCAGTTCCTGGGATTTTCCAGGCAAGAATACTGGAGCTGGTTGCCATTTCCTTCTCCAGGGGATCTTCCCGACCATGCAGGGATCCAACCTAGATCTCCTAGTTCTCCTGCATTGGCAGGCAAGTTCTTTACCACTAGCACCACCTGGGTATAAGATAGGAAAGATTTAACAAATTCTAGTTACAGTCTTCGTTTAGAATACATATTCTCCTGCCACAAGGGGGTACCCTTGCTACTCATTTACTTATGACACTGCCTATTTTCTAGATTCGCTTGGTGTTCTGAGGCATTTTACCTATTTATCTTTGAAGGAGTCAGCAAGGCACTCTCTTTACTGAAAATCTGTAAATCTACAGAATAGAATATAACATGAAGCCTCTCCACGATTACTTCAAAAATGGTCATCCAGTGGTGGGACATGTTTCTGCAAACTCTTAATCTAATTACTAGAAAATGTATCTTAATCTAGTATTTAAATCCATCCTTTTTCCTTTCTAGCCTTTATTCTTGCTCTGTCTCTCAGGTCTGAGTTTCTCTGTTTTGGACAGAGTATAAACTTTTAAGTCAACTGAAGTATTTTTATCAGCTACATTCTATCTCTAACTTCTTAAACTGATATTTGGGTAAACACAATTTTTTTTTCCTGAGTGTTATCCTGTTTAAATATTTTGTACAAATATTAAAACAACATATGTACAATCCCCATGGAGGGTAGCCCATCAGGCTCCACTGTCCATGGGATTTCCCATGCAAGAATACTGGAGTGGGTTGCCATTTCCTTCCCCAGGATATCTTCCCAGACCAGGGATCGAACCTACATCTCCTGCATTTCAGAAGGACTTCCTTCTATAATTTTGTCCACTCATGGATTCAATCATTCATTCACTGAATATATATGGAATGCTAGTAAGGTGGTCAGCACTTTCTAGAAGCTGAGATGTGACAAATTCCTGCCTTCAAGCTCTGTTTTCAGTGGGAGAAAAATGGAAAATAAGTACTTGAGCAAATAAATAAGCAAGTTAATGTCAGAATAACAAAAATTCTGGTACGTTGACAAAAGCAAACTTAGGTAGTAGTAAGTTACAGGGAGTTACTTTACATAGGCCTTCCTTTAGACAGGAAAGACCTCTTTAAAGAAGTACCATTTGAGTTAAGACCTGAATTGTGAGGAACCAGCCACAAAAAATGACCCAGAAAAGAGATGCAGGAACAGAAAATAGCAATCAAAGAAAGATCTGAGGCAGTAACAAGCATGATGAGAAAGAGAGAAAGAAGACCAGAGTAATGAACAGAGAGCAACAGCAGAAGTGTGAGATGAGGCCAGTAAGAATGGCAAGGATCAGAGCTGGTATGGATCAATCAACCACGTCAAGGAGTTTCTGTTTCATTCCAAGTGTAATAGGGAGCCAGTGAAGGTTTTCAGTGGAAGAAAGATATGATCCAGGGATAGTCTGAACACATCACTATGTATGCTGAGAAGACAGATGGCAAGGGAAGGTAGCGAAAGTAGGTGACGCACCCAAGTGAGTTATAATGGATGGACCTAGGGTGGTGACGATCAGGATGGCAGCAATTGAAGAGGGAGGAAGAATATTTTGGAGGCAAAGCCAGGAGATCTTGTTGGTCGATTGTTTATGGGACTGGCAGAGAGAAACAGAACAATTTCTAAATTTTTGGCTTAAGCAAACGACCATATGAAGGTGTCATTTTCTGAGCCAAAGGGAAACAGGGAAAATCAGATTTGGCCCATGGATCCAAAAGTTCCACTTTGGGTGTACCAACTTAGATGTTAAACAGTTATGTGGGTGTTTTTCAGTTGCCTATTAGACATATGAGTGTAAAGAGCTTCTTAGGAATGCCTGTCCCTTCACGGTTTGTTCATCACTTTATTCTCTCTTCTCTCCCTTCTCTTGCTCTGTGAGCTGATTTTTAGAAATTCCAGTAGAATGCATTTCCCAGGCTGAATTTAAATAATGTTCAATGATTCATTCCTCTGCTCCACAACCAACCATGCCCCTAAGGAGCTATTACTGAAAATAGAGAATGTAGTTTAACTTCTGCCTTACAGAGTGTGGGCTTCCCTGGTGGCTCAGCTGGTAAAGAACCTGCGTGCAGTGTGGGAGATCTGGGTTTGATCCCTGGGTTGGGAAGATCCCCTGGAGTAGGGAACAGATACCCATTCCAGTATTCTGGCCTGGAGAATTCCATGGACTGTATAGTCAATCCATGGGGTCGCAAAGTCAGACACAATTGAGCGACTTTCACTTTCACTTACATATTGCAGAAAGTTGCTGGGAATCAGGAAACATTTCCTGTTGTCAGGAATCAGAACTGTTTTTTGCCCATTCTTGTATTACCTGAAACAGTGCTAGTATTTATATAAAATAGATTACTTAAACAGAAGTTATGTAAACCAAATGTTATCACTTAAAAACACTTCTTAAGCCAGCTCAAAGATCAAAACTTTGACAATTTTTTAATAAGGCAGATATCCAATATTTGCCTGACTTAGAAGTTTGTTTTCTCCACTAACCTGATGGGTCAAAGCAAATCCTAGCAGCCAAACCAGTTTGGCAAAATGAAAGGAGATTTATCTAAAGTGAAATTGGACACTACTTACATGTCATTCTCACTGGATGACTTCACTTTCTGATGTAAAGAAAACTGCTTCTAAATATTCATATTTCAATTTTAGTCGGAATGTAACATAATGAGAAGACTAGGAGAGAGAGGAAGGGAGGGAGAAAGAAACAGAGAGAAAAGCAGAGAGAGAAGAGGAAATAAACAGATTACAGAGAAATATATTGATTCCTTTTGCAAACATTTAGGACTTCTGGAGATAAAGTTTTAAGAAGTTTTTAGATCTTAAAGGTGTTATAAATAAAATCTTTGGCTTTAAAGTTTGTTCAGTGAAACAGAAACAATATTCAATCAAAATAATAAAAGTATATTAATAATAATAGTTCTGTAGGCAGTAAATATATTTTCTACTCACGAAGACTATCTACAAAATAACAAATGTTAAAAGAATTATAAGTAAAACTCTCTTTTCTTTCTATAAAAGTCATTAATTAATTTAGTTCTTGAAACTAAGTAAAAGTATTTTGGATTCCACCAAATCAGCAAATAGCCCCATGCAACTATTCAAAAATTAAAAGATAAAGAATGATAATAGAAAATATATGTATGTAAATAAAAGTTTTTCCTATTACTTGAAGTCTGATTTTCAATTTAGTGGTAAATAGCGTATTATAGAAAACATCAATGTATTAAAAACAATTCTTTGTAACTGATAGGATTTGCATTAGAATCTTTAGCTGCATTTAGTTTCAATCAACAATTTTTTTCAAAGATTAATCCACTCTCATACTGCTAATTCAGCAAATCATCAAAACTCTACTTACTAAATCTCCTGAAAAACTTCCAAGACATTTGGGTGTTGTGAGAATTATATTGATTAAGTTGTACATCTCAGTGTTCTAGAAAGCCAAATTGTAAAGTATCTCTTCAGCTCTATTATTCATATCATCCCTCCTGTCATGCATCAGATTCCAGTAAATCTAAACCATGCCATTAAGAGTCAAGAAACAAAGAATGAACAGCTGATTAAAAATGGCAGGGTTAGAGAACTGGGCAAAGAGATTTTAAAACTATTTTCAATTATTATTAATGTACCAAATCTTTATGGACCGTCTTTTATGTGCCTGGTTACTGAGCTAAGCACTGAGGAGAGAAACGTGTAAAGCAGAGGGTCCTTGTCCTTATAGAGATTTTCTAAGCAATGCAGACCCAGATTTTGAGAATATATTCACACAAATATATACACATACATACATATACAAATATATAATATATATGCTGCTGCTAAGTCGCTTCAGGCGTGTCTGACTCTGTGCAACCCCACAGACGGCAACTCACTAGGCTCCGCCATCCCTGGGATTCTCCAGGCAAGAACACTGAAGTGGGTTGCCATTTCCTTCTCCAGTGCATGAAAGTGAAAAGTAAAAGGTAAGTTGCTCAGTCGTGTCCGACTCCTAGCGACCCCATGGACTGCAGCCTACCAAGCTCCTCCGTCCATGGGATTTTCCAGGCAAGAGTACTGGAGTGGGTTGCCATTGCCTTCTCCGATATATATATATAACAGATCATAATTATAAGTATTTAAATCAACAATCGTTTTCCTCACTCAATAGAAGCATTTTTTAAATGTATCAAGATAGTCCAAGACAAGTAGAGTAGAATTGAATCCAGTTGGATGGGAAATTTGCAAGCTGGGATATGGTGGGATTAACTCAGAAACTGGAGGACAGAAAAAGAACAACACTGTCAGAATATTTGGACTGCAGTGACTTCAGACCATGTACTAGCCAGTGGTTCTGAGATACAACTCATAAATCTGTTTCCTGGTGTCTTCTCAAATCTTTGGCACTTGAAAGTTACGTGCAGTGATAACACTGCATCTGAGTATCTTTTGCTTTTAATCTCTTTAAATTTCTCAAGTCCTAGTCACTAAGATTATTTCTGACTCACCATACAATTCTATGTCTATGACTGATGAAGAATAGTCTAACAAAGTTTTTCTGGAAAATTCAGTTTGAGTACAGGCCATATATTCAATACTAGGTAAGCATTGTTTATTCTTTTTACCACACAACAGATAATTTATGAAAGCTTAAAGTCTTTATAATTTCATTTTATAAGCAGCTATACTCCCCAGCATCTTAATACATTTTCTAATATAATATTAATTGTGCTTGATTTTATTGACATGGCTTCAGTTAAAATTTCAAGGTATCTAGAAATTAACTTATGTATACTCCATAGTTCTATTATTTTTAAAAATATAACTATTATATTTTTTCCATTCTATATAAAGTAATTAACATTGATGAGAATTCACCAACTTTCACAAGCTGTCTGATTCTCTGTGACTCCATGGATTAGCCAGAAAATCTCTGTCCATGGGATTTTCTAGGCAAGAATACTGGAGTGGGTTACCATTTCCTTCTCCAGAGGATCTTCCCAACCCAGGGATCTAGCCTGCATATCCTGAGGCTTCCACACTGGCAGGCGGATTCTTTTCCACTGAGCCACCTGAGAAGCCCTTCCTTACTTGTCTTAATTTAGAGAGATTGCTCTCATGATTTCATGAGTGCTTGATTCCATTTTACTGGCTATTTCCTTAAAATCTTGGTTAGAATCTAGCAAAAATGTTCAAAAATAGTAAATAAAGTGCGTGCATGTGTAGTTGTGTGTGTGCACCATTCTCTGTGCAAAATACAGAATGCTTATTTTAATTAATAAGAGTCTAATGGATAGCATGTACAGGCAAATGAAGAAAGTAAAAATCCTAGGCACATGATTAATCGTCAAATAAATTCACAAAAAGTCAAGTTCCCAGTCCACAGCACTCTTGGTCCTCAAGGCATCAAACTATCTTTCAGTCACCAGGACAGCTCTAAAAATCTGGTCAATTTTTAATCCTCCCCACTACGACAGTCCTCACATCACCCTAGTTTCCTGCTACCAACACAACTCAGTTACTATGTCTATTTCCCCTCTAGCTACCAATTAACTGATTTTCTCCATATTTCCACATTCAAATTCTTGATGATGAGTGAATCTAATGGGACCTACTAATTACCATTAACCCTTTCCAGGCTATCTTAAAAATGTTAATCCTGATATAGTCATACATGGCTGATAAGGTTATATGACATGGAACATGGGCACCCTGATACTGTGCTGTGTTGTGCTTAGTCACTCAAACACATCCAACACTTTTTGACCCCATGGACGTAGCCCACCAGGCTCCTCTGTCCATGGAGATTCTCTGGCAAGAATACTGGAGTGGGTAGCCATGTCCTCCTCCATGGACCCTGATACTACTCAGCTGTAAAAAAAAGAATGAAATAATATCATTTGCAGCAACTTGGATGGACCTAGAGATTATTATACTAAATGAAGCAAGTCAGAGAGAGAAAGACAAATGCCATATGATTTCACTTATATATGGAATCTAAAATATGATACAAATGAATTTATCTATGAAACAGAAGCAGACTCACAGACATAGAGAACAGATTTGTGGTTAACAAAGGAGAGGAGAGGTGGGGGAGGGAGGGATTGGGAGTTTGGGATTAGCACATGTAAACTATTTTATATATAGTTTGCTGCTGTTTAGTCACTCAGTAATGTCTGATTCTTTGTGACCTCATAGACTGCATCCTGCTAGTCTCCTCTATCCATAGGATTTCCCAGGCAAGAATACTGGAGTGAGGAGCCATTTCCTTCTCCAGAAGATCTTCTCAACCCAGGGACTGAAGCCAGGTCTCCTGCACTGGCTTCAGGTCAGATTCTTTACCGCTGACCTGGAAAGTCCAGTAATTCATTATAAATGAATCACCTTGCTATATACCAGAAACTAGCACAACACTGTAAATCAACTGTATTTTAATAAAGTATTTTTTAAAAGAAACTAAGGACAAATTATTTTATGTTTAAAACTATCAGGTGTTCTCAAGTTGATAAAACCCAATATCGACTTCAAATTCCCATTGTGTTTTCTATTCTTATGAAATGAACATTGACCTCTCAGTTACCATGAGCTTAATGATTAATACATAGTTTTAATATATGGCTTTTAAATTTAGGAGATATTGAAAGGAGTTTAACAAATGTTTGTTAAGAGGGAAGGAAGGATTAGTATTTCCCATGAAGATGATATAATGTTACAATTTACACAGAGTTATTAGCACAGGAAGATTGAGCACCTTTTTGAAGAACGCGAAGTGCATAGACCAGGATCCAACAGATGTTGCTTCTATTAATGCACAAATTGCTTGATTATTTCCTAATGCTCTGTTCCACTGCCATGCATTTTGGCCTGATGACTTCATTGGAAATACTAGGAAGGAACAATTTGCCTTTCATTATTTATAACCTTGGGAAAGATGAGCTATAGTGAAGCATGAGCTTCTCACCAAGATTTTTTATTTTGACCCAGATATCCAGCTGAGACCCCTAAAACATAATGCATTTGGAGGAAGATGTGAGACCACACAAATTTATGCTGATGCTTTGGTATCCACAAAATAAGATTATATTGCGGTGTTTACAATGAGACTCCAATTTATCTTCACCTTAGGAGCTAGCAACCTGCTTTCAGAAACTCTGAAAGAGTTTTGCAAATATTGGAAGGCTTATATGTATTACACTCTATGAAAGAAGAGATTAAAGAGAGGGTGGGATGAATTGACAGAGTAGCGTGAAAATATATACATTCTCATATGTAAAACAGTGAGGATTTGCTGTGTAACACAGGGAGCTCAACCCAGTACTCTGTGACAGTCTAGAAGGGTGGGATGGGGTGGGAAGTGGGAGGGAGGTTTACAAGGGAGGGAACATATGTATACCTGTGGCTGATTCATGTTGATATATGGCAGAAACTAGCACACACAAAGCAATTATCCTCCAATAAAACTTTTTTTAAAAGATGGATAAAAGATAAATTATCTAATAGACAGGTGGAGAGACAGAGATGTAGTATATAAAAGTGTTATTAGACAAAACAAATCAAACAATGCTTCAAAAAAAGTAAAACAATAATAGGGTCCATATTCTGAAGTTAATTCAGCCTGTGCCATTATAAGAAATTAGTTAAACACTTCATTTTTAGCTTCACTGAGATATAATTTATGCACAAAAAAACTTTACACACTTCATGTATGCAACTCCTGAGTTTGGATATATGCATATCTTCTCTTTTCCAAGATGAATAAGTTGTAGAGATTTGCTATACAACACAGTATCTGTGGTTAACAAACCAGTATTGAACACTGCTAAGTACTATGCATTTGTACATTGTACATTGAAGCAGGAGAAACTAGGATGAGTAGAAATAATCAACTTTATCCAGATTTTTTAATATTATAAGCCTGGAACTGTGTGTAGCACTTCTTAATTTTTAAAAATGTGTTACTCTAATTTCTTACTACTGGTTTTAGTAGTTTCTTCTTTATTTCAATTTTGCTTGCTAGGCTTTTCAAGAATATTAGATTATTGGGTTCCTGACTCTTCGATAAGTAACTGATTTTTAGATTTTTATCAATTCCCATTTTCTAGTTCCTGAGTCATTAATCTCTTATTTGCTCTGTACTCTTTATCATTTTTGGTGCTGTGCTCATTCTCTGAATTTGGGGAATGACATTAATTTTGCATTTCCTACACATTTTTCTTTAGTTCATGGTGCTTTTAATATTTTTGTTGATGTTTTTCATCTTCAAATGCATTGGATAAATGTTTAATTCAATTGTTTTAAATTTCATCTGCTTCAATAGTAAAATATTTAAAGTTCTGAATTTTCTCTTGAATGAACTTTTAGGTGTATTTCATATTTTAATATGAAAATTGCATCTTCACTTTCTCTAAATAGTATAAAACTGAGTTTGAATTTTATTTTATATCCAATAGTAATTCACAATTGTGCATAATAATTTATTTTAAATGTGTTATTGAAATATCTAGCCTTTGGGTATAATTTGTTTAGTTAATTGGCTGCTCTAAAATTATTGTTTCTATCAAGTTATTAATGTATTTCTAACACATTTTTACACAAAATACTGTGAAGAAATGGTTTATGACCATGATATTTTTCTTATGAACCATGCTTGTTCATATAAAATTATCTTGCTTATTTGTCTTAAATTGTTGTTGTTGTTTCATAACTAAGTCATTTCTGACTCTTTTCTACCCCGTGAACTACAGCATGCCAGGTTTCCCTGTCCTACACCACCTCCCGGAATTTGCTCAAATTCATGTCCATTGAGTCAATGATCCTCTGTCACCCTCTTCTCCTTTTGCCTTCAACCCTTCCCTGCGTCAGGGTCTTTTACAATTAGTCAGCTCTTCGCATGACCCAAGTACTGGGGCTTCAGCATCAGTCCTTCCAGTGAATACTCAGGGTTGATTTCCTTTAGGATTGACTGGTTTGATCTCCTTGCTGTCCAAGGAACTCTCAAGAGTCTTCTCTAGCACCACAGTTCTAAAGCATCATTTCTTCAGTACACAGCCTTCCTTTTGGTCCAGCTCTCATACCCCTATATAACTACTGGAAAAATCATAACTTTGACTACATGGACCTTTGTCAGCAAAGTGATGCCTCTGCTTTTTAATATACACTGTCTAGGTTGATCACAGCTTTTCTCCTAAGGAGCAAGTGCATCTTTTGCTTTCGTGGCTATAGTCACCATTCACAGTGATTTTCAAGCCCAAAAAATAAAATCTGCCACTGTTTCCACTTTTTCCCCATGTATTTGCCATGAAATGATGGGACCAAAGGCCATGATCTTAGTTATTTTAATGTTGAGTTTTAAGCCATCCTTTTTACTCCTTTTTCAACCTCATCAAGAGGCTCTTTAGTTCTTCACTCCCTGTTATTAGAGTGGTATCATCTGCATATCTGAAGTTGCTAATATTTCTCCCTGTAATCTTGATTCTAGCTTGTAATTCACCTTAGTGTGTGTGAAATGATGTCTTATTGTGATTTTGCGGTGTTTTAATTACCCTAACATAATAAATTTAATGATTTCTGCTTTAGCAAGTATCTCTTCCTATTTTTTGAAGCAATCAAGCTAATTTATTTATTTTTAAATGACCTTTATATTAATATTTTCAGGTTGAAAACAATTGATGTAATTTTTACTGGTACTGTGCTACTTTTAGTGATTAATTTAAAGAAGTTTTATATACTTACAATTTTTGAAGATTCTTTTGTGTCTCTTAATAAGATTTTATATTTTTCAATTAGATCCTGAACATTTTTATTATGCTTATTCCTAGAAATATGATACCCACTGGTCTGGCTACCACACAGGAAAGCTATTACAGATATTGTAATTTTATTTTGTTAACTGGTCATCCAAAGACTGAATCCAGACTAAAAGCAAAATATTTTATTTTGAATTTTTTATTTCAAAAACTTTAATTATTCCAGGTCCTTAAGATCGAGCCTCTTCCCAGAAGTTACCATTCCTAAACTCCAGAAGGCTGGAGTTTAGGTGCACTGTTCCCTTTACATAGGAAATGCTCTTTCTAGTTTGCTTTCATCTCCACTACTCCTTGTTTTATTCCAAAACTAAAGCTGAGTAAGAAGGGATAAACATGTGTTCTTAAGCTGTTGTTGATATAATTTTTCCAATAACAGAGCTAGTAAAATAGAACATTTCCTATAAATGTGTCTTGGTTGAGTTTCTCAGAAAGCATAACCTGTGACAAGGACTTTGAAGGTGGAGAGTTTACTTGGGAAGGAATGAAGGAAGCCAGAATGAGGGAGTAGGAAGATTGAGAAAGGGAGAGAGAGAAAAACAGGGGAATATCCTTTACTGACCTGGTTAGTGCAGTAAGCAATGGAGGCACCATCCCCCCATGGACCTCTGAGAACTGTGTAGATGTCAGCTCAGAAAAAGGAAAAACAAAGTGACAATGTTAGTCTCTCAGTCGTGTCCGACTCTTTGTGACCCCATGGACTGAGTCCAGCCGTCTCCTCTGTCCGTGGGACTCTCCGGGCAAGAGTACTAGAATGTGTTGCCGTTTCCTTCTCCAGGGGATCTTTCCGACTCAGGGATTGAACCCCAGTGTCCCACACTGCAGGCAGATTCTGTACCCTCTGAATCATCCCTTCAAGTAGTGAGAGGCTGTTGTACTCATCTGCGGCTCACCCCATTCTGCCTTAGTTGAGAGCTGCAGCAGAGACGCTTCATCCCACCCCCCTCTCGGGGCAGAATTAGCTTCCACGGCTTTGGGGAACGCCCTGAGGCAGAAAAATTGAGCAATACTGCTGGTGCTTGAGGCACAAAGCAGGAAAGGATCCATCACAGTCACATCCAAAATCAAAGCTTAAGGAGGATGTGGCTGGGGAAAGCCAGTAGCATCCACAAAACGATTTTCCTGTCAAAAGTGGGAAAATGAAGATAAAACCAAAGGAATGCATGTCTGAATATAGTATCTCAGTGTCAAAAAAGATACAACTTAAGACTCCACTGTGAAAGAAACCATAGTGACAACTACAGCTGTGATACAAAAATATGCACATTACGAAAGTTAGTGCGTAAGAGAAAGGACTGAAATTTTCACTGAGCTTTTTTAAATGCAAATAAAATGCATTAAAAAAACATGATGAATTAAGTGAAAAGTTGCCCAGGCATCAGAATCTCTTTACAGATTGCAAATTTATGAGAGTGGCCACAAAGAATAGAAGAAATTGGGTATCTTGAATGAAGATAAGAATTCACAAATTTAGTCCCAATGGAAACATGAGATCAGATTGTTGAAAGTAAGGTGGATAAATCACAAAACATCGTTCATTTCATGTTTTTTAAAAGGTAGCAAATCATTTGTTTCTTCCAACACAGTTAATGAGTACTTAGTTACATATCGAAATACCTGAGGATCTATAGTTACTTGCAGTGTCAATGTGTAGTTTGATGAGACTGAAGGTATTTAGGGCATACTGCTCAAGACAGATACAATACACAAAGAAGGCTTATATTTGTGTTGAGAAAATTCTGAATACCTCAGTATAATCTGCTCAGAAGTAGTATGTGTACTATGCGCTTAGTCGCTCAGCTGTGTTCAACTCTCTATGACCCCATGGACTGTAGCCTGCCAGGCTCCTCTGTCCACAGGATTTTTCAGGCCAGAATACTGGAGTGAGTTGCCGTTTCCTCCTCCAGGGGATCTTCCCAACCCAGCAATCAAACTCACGTCTCCTGTATTGCAGGCAGATTTTTTACCTGCTGAGCCAAAGTAATATACATAATTAAAAGTGATATTCCTTTAATAATTGAGGTTAACATTAAGCTTCTTAGAATATAAAATAGAAACAATTATCTACTAGGCAGTGCTAGACACTGTAATGAACTATGTGTGTGCATACATATATTTATTCAATTTATAATTTTTAGTGTATAAAACCTTATGGGGGTAGGTACCATTAATACACCAATTGTATAGATGAGGAAAATGAGGAAAAGAGAAATTAAGTGGCTTGCCCAATATTACACAGTAGGTCAGTGAGGTTTCTCCAGAAGGACACAGCAAACAAGATTTATTTTAAGAAATTGTCTCAAACAATTGTGGAGACTGGCACCTCCAAAATACGTACAGCAGGCTGGCAGACTGGAACCTCAGGCAAGAGTTGCTTCTGCAGTTTTGAGTTTGAGATCTGTAGGGAAGGTCATCAGGCTGGAAACTCAGGCAAGATTTTTTATTCCAGTCTTGAGGTAGAATTCTTTCTTTCCCAAGGAAACTTTAGTCTTTTGCTCTTCAAATGATTAGATGTGGTTCAACCACCTTATCAAGAGCAATATCATTTAACTCAATTGTTTGTAGATATTAATCATATTTATAAAATACCTTCATTGTCATATTAATGTCAGTATTGTATTATGCAAATGGCTGATGACTGGAATCAGACAAATGAAAATTAACTACCTTTACTTTTTACATCCATGAATTGTTTCCTCAACCAATTGTAATTCTCTCTACAATTCAGGAGAAGGAAATGGCAACCCACTCCAGTATTCTTGCCTGGAGAATCCCATGGACAGAGGAGCCTGGTGGGCTACTGTCCATGGGGTTGCAGAGCTGAACACGACTGAGTAACTAACACACACACTACAATTCAACTGAGAAGCACTTGGAATCGTAATGGGAACAGAGTGGGCAGAGCATCTAAAGGAATATTCTCATTATAGTATATATCTTATTCAGCTTTTAGTGTGAGACATGCCAGCACATTAGACCTTGAGTTAACGTTAGAGTTATTGTTCGGTCACTAAGTCATGTCTGGCTCTTTGCCATTCTATGGACTTCAGGACACCAGATGTTCCTGTACTTCACTATCTCCCTGAGTTTGCTCAAATTCATATCCATTGAGTCAGTGATGCTATCTAACCATCTCATCCTCTGATCCCCTCTTCTCCTCTTGCCCTCAAACTTTCCCAGAATCAGGATCTTTTCCAGTGAGTCAGTTCTTCGCATCAGGTGACCAAAGTATTAGAGCTTCAGCTTTAGCTTCAGTCTTTAAAATGAATATTCAGGGTTAATTTCCTTTAGGACTGACTGGTTTGATCTCCTTGCAGTCCAAAGAACTCTCAAGAGTCTTCTCCAGCATCGCAGTTTGAAAGGATCACTTCTTCAGTGTTCAGCTTTTTTTATGGTCCAACTCTCACATCTATACATGACTACTGGAAAAGCCATACCTTTGACTAGATGGACCTTTGTCAGCAGTGATGCTTTGCTTTCTAGTGCACTGTCTAGTTTTGTCATGGCTTTTCTTCCAAGGAGCAAGAATCTTTTAATTCCATGGCTGCCATCACTGTCTACAATAATTTCGGAGACTCAAAAAATAAGACCTGTCACTGTTTCCAATTTTTCTCAGTCTATAGGCCATGAAGTGATGGGACTGGATGCCATGATCTCAGGTTTTTGAATGCTGAGTTTTAAGCCAACTTTTTCACTTAAGAGTGCTTACTGCCAAATGCCTTATATGCATTATATTAAAACATTTCTAATATGTCTCCTTCTTCAGATCTATAATTACTTCATTCTCTCTCATGTTTCTGCTGTTGAAGCTCAATGTTCAGTGGAACTCAAAACCTGTCATTAGTTGTATCCTAAAGAGTCTAAATAAAATAGAATCTAATATGCTATTAGATTCATTAAGGGAATGAAAGGGCTTCCCTTGTGGCTCATCTGATAAAGAATCTGCCTGCAATGCGGGAGACCTGGGTTCAGTCCCTGAGTTGGGAAGATCTCTTGGAGAAGGGAAAGGCTACACGTTCCAGTATTGTGGCCTGGAGAATTCCATGGACTGTATAGCCCATGGGGTGGCAAAGAGTCAGACACGACTGAGCAACTTTCATTTCACTTCACTTCTTAGCCAATTGTTTCAAAATCAGTGGGCGGTGCTTACTAAAAAGAGTATACTGCCCCCAAGTTCCTTTCAGCTGGTGAGAGACCTATAACTAAATTCTGGCCCTGAATATCAGCAGAAGTGTTTTTTAGGACTTGATAACAATTGATTGAAAGGAGTTACTAAAGTTAGTTGGAGTTATTTTTCCTTACATTATTCTTCCTTCTGCAACTCAAACGAGATGACTGAAGCTCCTCCTGCTATTTTGGATTGTGTGGTGATCTGAAGAAGGAAACCACATCCTGACATGGTAGAACACAGAATCAGAGTTTGGCTGCCTAACGAAGCTCTGTGACTGCCATACTAACCTCTGGAGTTCATAGTTCCTTCTTTCTTTTCATGCCCTCCAATCTTAGCCTCCACATGATAGGCTAGTAGAGAAATCCATGAATTCAGTCCATTGATGTCAGCCTACTGAAGCATAGATTAGGGTAGGGAAAGAGAGAAAAGTACCCATCATTCCAAGGTGTAAAATTATGTTACAAATGTGAAACACTGACCTCAGAGAAGTTAAGGAGCCTCTTAAATTACAAAGATTATAAATGGTAAGGTCTGGTCTTAAACTTGTACTTTCATCCTTTCTATGTTAGCATTAGAATTAACACAGGATGAGAAAGACTAGGTCTAGACAAGCATGCAGTCAACAGGGAGAATAGTGGATAAATTATAGAGTGACGAAAAGAAAAGGAGGGCTGGAGGTGAGCTCCAGAAGAGACAAGGTAAATAAAAGATTGTCTCTTAGACAAAGTAAGAGTCATTACATCACAATGAAATAATCCCCCTCTGATTGAAAGAACAGTAAGCAGAATTTACAAGCAACTGTCATTGTGTAATACAGCTAAGGCTGAGTGTACAGAGTCTGAAGATGACCTTTACTCAGAAGGTCTTAAGACAGCATCTCACTAACTCTGGTCAGCATAGTCTTTCAGAATGACTGTTGCTTCTGCCGGTCTTTGAATGACACGAACAACACTATGTCTTCACTTTCATACCCTCATTATCTAATGCAGGTCTAGACATATGGTAGGTGCTCAATAAAACTTGTAGAATAAATTAACACAAATACGTTGGTGGTTAGTGTCATGCCCTCTGCAGGGGGAAAAAAATGGCTAGATTGGACCCAAATTCTACCATTTAAGTTACCTGGAACAACTTTCCTAACTTTTACACTTATTAATCAGTAAATTGAGGAAAATGACATTTTCCTCAGATAGTTGTTTAGAATAATAAATGAACACAAGTAAAACAATGCCTGGAATGTAATAAGCCTTCAGTGTGTGTTAACTCTAATTCTTACATGTTTTAAAATATCTTTTCTTTATTATGTTCCTTTGATTAAAATAATTTTTAGCCTAGTTGAATATGAGTATTTGGGAAAAATAAGAGAATGAGAGAAAACATTTATGTGAGAGAGGAACATTTGTGAGATAGTCATTGGAGAAAATGGGTTAGGACTCAATGTCAGAGACACTGTGAGCTCATGGCGTTGAACTTGGTTGATGCTGGTGATCAGCAGTGTGTGGCCCCAGTAGGCCGTGCAAATGTGGTGTTCCTCCAGCAAAGCTCCACTGCTTAAGAACAGATACAAAGACAGTATGAAATTTGATTTATTCAATTTTGCCAAGCAGATGAGTTAAATAAAAGAAAGGAGTAAGGAATTGGGAGAACCTGAACAAATGATAAAGCATGACAACTAGCGAGGTTATGACCAGAATTCCTAAGATTTCAGAAATGATTCTGTTTTCTCATGATTTATCTCTCAGAGGTAACCACAGTATTGGACAGTGAAGTACAATGGTGGTAAAGACCATTAAAGAAATGGAGAGCAATATCTGAGAGACCAAGATGTTTGGTTAAACCATGAAAAATATCATGGTCAAGGTGGTAATGTTTCCTCTATGTAATGATATTTCCACCAAAAGATCTGCATTGATTCCAGGAGTGGGTGAATGTGGCATAACAGGATTTTATAGACCCTACAAAGCTGTGGACTTTATAAGAGAAAGGGCTAAGAAACACAGACATCCTTACATCAGCTTCTATATCATCATCTATATTTAAAATAAGAAGTTCACACAGATACCTCCAATTCCAACTCATTAATTTAGGGATTATTTTACCCTTGTCCCTTTTCATATTTATAAATCCCTTCTCTGACAGTGAAAAACCTGACTCCCATGATCCATGGCCTACACACTTATTTACGTAATCCCCATTGTATGTAACTAACTCCTAGTCAAGCGAGGTGAAATCTTAGCCCAGGACTCCCAGTTGTCCCTCACTTCCTGATGGGAGGTCTACTGGTTAAGACAGTTGGAGGGATAGGGAAGGTAGAAGAATAATGTCCAGTTACAAAACATGGCTTCAAGGAGTGCCCCACAGCTGCTGAGCCCATGCTCGAAAGCCTTCAAACCATAACTACTGAAGCCTGCACACGCTGGAGCCACAACCAATGAGCCCCTGGGCCACAGTTACTGAAGCCCGTGCACCCTAGAACCCGCAGGCTACAACTACTGAACCCACGTGCTACAGCTACTGAAGCCTCTATGCCTGAAGCCTGTGCCCTACAACAAGAGGAGCCACCACAGTGAGAAGCTCTTGTACCACTACTAGAGAGTAGCCCCCACTCTCCACAACTAGAGGAAAGCCGATGCAGCAACAAATACCCAGTGCAACCAAAAATAAATATATTTTTTTAATTAAGTGAATGTCAAGAAAGTGTGGCTTGGCACTTGCTGATCTCCTGCTCTTGTATAGAAAGTACTATCTGAGAGTTTTGTCTGGAACCAAAATCTCTGCCTCCCCTCACTCCCGTCCCAACGTGAAGGGCTTGATCCCCACGGCATGGGAAGAAAATATTTTCAGTTAGGTGAAGTTGGCCCCTTGAAGTCCTTCAGGCGTACTGCACTGACCTCTCCACATCTTAATTATTAATACTACTCAGTTGAGACCTTCATCCTAGTAATTAGCACTACTGTTGCTGACTGAGACTAAATTAACTTTCAAAACTATAAATGAGGGTTTGCAAAACTAATATATTTCTTCTTCTGTTCCTATTTCTTCCCCATCCTCTCCAGCTACTCTGCTTTAGTGCCATGAAGTTTAGGCAGTGGCTGAGTGTCTCTGATCAATAGCTCCTGCCAAGTACCCCCTCCTACATGGCCCCAGCTCTCTTGAACTCAGGTGACATTCATTCCCCTTGTTCCTTCAAGTCATAACTTTTGCCACTGTTGCTGGGCTCCAGGTACTTCAGTATCATTTGTTGGCTCTCTTAACCCTGTCCTCACCTGTGTTAAAGTCTTTTCAGTAGATTCACTAAGTGGAATTCTATTTTCCACCAAGATTCTCACTGATAAAAGATTTAAAAAAAATGAGTGTAAATTGCTTCCTAGAGTACCTTAACACAAACCATGTAGCTGTTAACAATAGCTCTTATAACTGAGTTATTACATTGCCTCTCCAAAGTTTTCAACAGAGACAAATATGTATCAAGAGGTAGGTTTGAAACATCATTTCCTTCTCATGTATTTGAAATACACTTGATATCTCAAAAGTATTTAGATACAACACTAGTTTTTCATGGGCATCAGCAGTTTTAATGCACACTTTTAAACAAACATCTAGGCTATCTTAAAAAGACTATTTTTATATATCACATTAGCATGAGTATACTTATTATTTATAAAAGCTTTTAGGATAAGAATAAGGATTATGCACAACAAAGGAAACTATAAGCAAGGTGAAAAGACAGCCTTCAGAATGGGAGAAAATAATAGCCAATGAAGCAACAGACAAACAATTAATCTCAAAAATATACAAGCAACTCCTGCAGCTCCATTCTAGAAAAATAAACGACCCAATCAAAAAGTGGGACAAAGAACTTAACAGACATTTCTCCAAAGAAGACATAAAAATGGCTAACACACACATGAAAAGATGCTCAACATCACTCATTATCAGAGAAATGCAAATCAAAACCACAATGAGGTACCACTTTACACCAGTCAGAATGGCTGCAATCCAAAAATCTACAAGCAATAAATGCTGGAGAGGATGTGGAGAAAAGGGAACCCTCTTACACTGTTGGTGGGAATGAAAACTAGTACAGCCACTATGGAAAACAGTGTGGAGGTTCCTTAAAAAACTGCAAATAGACCTGCCATATGACCCAGCAATCCCACTGCTGGGCATACACATCAAGGAAACCAGAATTGAAAGAGACACGTGTACCCCAATGTTCATCGCTGCATTGTTTACAATAGCCAGTACATGGAAGCAACCTAGATGCCCATCAATTGACGAATGGATAAGAAAGCTGTGGTACATATACACAATGGAATATTACTCAGCATTAAAAAAAAATTCATTCGAATCAGTTCTACTCAGGTGGACGGAACTGGAGCCCATTATCCAGAGTGAAGTAAGCCAGAAATAAAAACAACAGTACAGTATACTAACGCATATATATGGAATTTAGAAAGACGGTAACGAGAACCCAGCATGTGAGACAGCAAAAGGAATGCAGATGTATAGAACAGACTCGTGGACTCTGTGGAAGAGGGCAAGGGTGGGATGATATGGGAGAATGGCACTGAAACATGTTAATTATCATATGTGTAATCAATTGGCAGCCCAGGACTGATGCTAGGGGCTGGTGCATCGAGATTTCCCAGGGGGAGGGAGGAGGGAGGGAAGAGGGAGGGGGGTTCTGGAGAGGGAGCATATGTAAACCCATGGCGATATCATGTCATTGTATGGCAAAACTAATAAAAAAAAAATAAGGATTAGATAGCCTTTATTCTATTGGAATATAAAAATTTGAATGACATTTATTGGAACATTAGTTATGAACCTTACAAAATAAAACACATCCTTCCAAATATTTACTGCTTTCCAATAACCAAGTGTCCTAAATTGCTTAGAGTTATAAGCCTTAAGAATGAGTTGGTAGAAAAAGCCACTGCTTGACTTCTAGCCAATAATAATCCCACATATCCATCTAGTACTTCTAACATACAGACTGAAAGTCAGTTCCCATGTACTTTAACTGATCATGGTATATTTTATTTTTCTCTCATTCTACCCCATACTCTTGAGAGTCCCTTGAGCAACAAAGAGATCAAACCAGTTAATCCTAAAGGAAATCAACCCTGACTATTCACTGGAAGGACTGATGCTGAAGCTGAAGCTCCAATACTTTGGCGACCTGAGGCGAACAGTTGACTCACTGGGAAAGGACCCCAGTGCTGGGAAAGATTGAAGGCAGGAGGAGAATGGGACAACAGATGATGCGGTTGAATGGCCTCACTGACTCAATGAACATGAGTTTGAGCATGCTCTGGGAGATGATGAAAGACAGGCAAGCCTGGCATGGTGCAGTCCATGGGGTCGCAAAGAGCTGGACGTGACTGAATGACTGAAGAACAGCAGCCCTATACCATACTCCTCACTCATCCCTAGCCAGTGACTGTTTAGAAGAGGCTACCCAAAATAGAATAGATGAAAAGTAAGAATTAATAAAAATGTTAAGTTCCACAGTGGAGAAGTTGCTCAGTAGCTTTTGTGAGTTACGCCTTATATGCTGTCATCCCACCCTTCCCTTCGGAATGGTCTCTGGATTTTAAGACAACCCAAAGGGTATATATGATCTAAAACAAAGTTCCTCTTGACTTATCTCCTGTTGTGTTTCATTGTTCAGCTGCCATTTATTCCCAATGCTGCTGTATGCCAGAGTGTTTTGACAGTCACAAGAGTGCAGTTGTTAATTTATCAATAGCTGTAAGAGTTTCCCAACTGCCGATCAGTGCCCTTTAGCAAAAAGGAGTTGTTCAACATGGGGGATACAGGTACCACCTCTACAGGCACCCTATCTCCTTACTAACCATATAGACTTGTATGAGCCTCTCTGTGCCCTAGTTTCCTCTTCTCTAAAGTTTAGGATTGTCATTATCTTGTTGCTGTTGTTCAGTCCGTCAGTCATGTCTGACTCTGCCACCCCAGGGACTGCAGCACACCAGGCTTCCCTGTCCTTCAGTATCTCAATTTACATAATCCTTTCTGTTCTTAAATTTAGATTAAAACAATTCACAAAATCATCTAAATGTTTTAGAGACTTGAAGTAATTTCTTCCTTTGCCGATGAAATAAAAATGCTTCATTTGTTGGCAATTTGTTCATTAAAAACTCCATTAAATCTGAATTGTTAGTTCTGATAAATAACTTCTATCAAAACTTCCTCCCAAATCTCAATGGTTAATTCAGGAATGTTTATTCTTCACTCATGAAACAGTCCAATACGAGGTGGTAAGAGTGTGGATGGAGGGTGTCCTCTGCTGCATGCAGTCAGGAACCCAAGCTGAGGAAGGCTCCACCATCTTCAACACAAAGCTCCCAAGGTTGCTGTAGGCAAGGATATCTCCAGCAATGGGAGAAGAAACACAAATAGGATGAGGCAGGAGGCTTTAGGGGATAGTTCTGGATTCAAGATTGCCAGGAGAAATACCAATAACCTCAGACATGCAGATGACACCACCCTTATGACAGAAAGCAAAGAAGAATTAAAGAGCCTCTTGAAGAAAGTGAAAGAGGAGAGTGAAAAAGTTGGCTCAAAACTCACCATTCAGAAAACTAAGATCATGGCATCTGGTCCCATCACTTCATGGGAAATAGATGGGGAAACAGTGAGAGACTATTTGGGGTAGGGCTCCAAAATCACTGCAGATGGTGACTGCAGCCATGAAATTAAAAGATGCTTGCTCCTTGCAAGGAAAGTTATGGCCAACCTAGACAGCATATTAAAAAGCAGAGATATTACTTTGCCAACAAAGGTCCATCTAGTCAAAGCTATGGTTTTTCTAGTAGTCATGTATGGATGTGAGAGTTGGACTATAAAGAAATCTGAGTGCTGGAGAATTGATGCTTTTGAACTGTGGTGCTGGAGAAGACTCTTGAGAGTCCCTTGGACTGCAAGGAAATCCAACCAGTCCATCCTAAAGGATATCAGTTCTGAATATTCATTGGAAGGACTGATGCTGAAGCTGAAACTCCAATACTTTGACCACCTGATGCTAAAAACTGACTCATTTGGAAAAGACCCTGATACTGAGAATGATTGAAGGCAGGAGTAGAAGGGGAGAACAGAGGATGAGATGGCTGGATGGAATCACCGACTCAATGGACATGAGTTTAAGTAAGTTCCAGGATTTGGTGATGGACAGGGAAGCCGGGCATGCTGTAGTCCATGAGGTTGCAAAGAATCATACATGACTGAGACAATGAACTGAACTGGTAGGTAGAGTTTGAGTTGGAGACAAATTGTCAGCATATGATTTTTAATAATCATTTTATTTTGGAATAATTTTAGATATTTTTAAATTTCAGCTTAGTACAGAGTTTCCATATTTCCTCACCCAGTTTCCCCCAATATCTAATATAATGTTGGTAAATTTGTCAAAACTATGAAATCAGTGTTGGTACATTACTGTTAATAAATGCCAGACTGTATCAGGGTTCCACTAGTTTGCCCACTAGTCTTGTTTTGTTATCATTGATCCAGAATACAGTCCAGGACTTCACATTTCATGTGTTTTCTTCTGGCCTGTGACAATTTCTCAGTCTCTCCTTGTTTTTCGTAACCTTGAGAGTTTTAAGGAGCATTGATTTTATAGAAAGTCCTATAAATTGAATTCATCTGATGCTTTGCTTATGATTAGACTGGGGCTATGATGTCAGGAAAAAGTGCCACAGAGGTAAAACTGAAATGCCCTTCATATCACAACATATTAATGAATACATGCTATCAACACTCACCACTGGTAATGTTTATCAGGATCTTGGTTAAGGCAGTGCTTGTAAAGTCATTATTTTCTCATATTCCATTCTTCAGAAAAAAGATATTAAGCCCAGATCACATTTGGAGCATATTTTAGGTTAAAACCGAGCAGATTAAAAAGTTATTGAAAAACGTGATTCCTATTCCATGTTATTCTTGTCTCCATTAATAGACAATAGATACTAATGTCTACATTACAGTAAATAATAAAGAGCTAACTGTATTTACTGTCTAAAAAGCACTTTGAACCAGATGAATCTGGTGTTGCTTACTCATTGTTAAATTTTAAGCTAGCTCTTTTAGTAGTATTTAATACAATCTTAATTGAAGCAAAAGTCCACTCACACAGAATTAGTCTGAGATAGTTTCTCCTATGAATCAGATAGCACCAATAATACATAAAGTAGAAAGTGTTACTCACTCAGTCACATCCGACTCTTTGGACCCCATGGACTGTGGCCCATATGACTCCTCTGTCCATGGAATTCTCCAGCAAGAATACTGAGGTGGGTAGCCATTCCCTTCTCCAGAAGATCTTCCCAACCCAGGGATTGAACCCGGGTCACCCACATTGCAGTCAGATTCTATACCATCTGAGCCACCAGGTCACTCCTAAAATTACATTTTTTTTAATTGTTTGCATTGGCCTTCAGACAATGTCCCTCTAAACTATGTGGAATTATTTCAAAGTACAAACCTTAGTTTAAAATATTTATATTTATTGCTTAATATTTGCCTTTAAGAGCTTAAGATTTTTTTTTTTAATTTTCTTTACTTTATTGTGTTGGTTTTGCCATACATTGACATGAATCTGCCATGGGTGTACATATGCTCCCCCTCCAGAAACCCCCTCCCTCCTCCCTCCCGATTCCCTCTCTCTGGGTCATCCCAGTGCACCAGCCCTGAGCATCAAACCTGGGCTGGCGATTGATTTCACTTATGATAATTAACATGTTTCAATGCCGTTCTCCCATATCATCCCACCCTTGCCCTCTTCCACAGAGTCCACAAGACTGTTTTATACATCTGTGTTTCTTTTGCTGTCTCGCATGCTGAGTTCTCGTTACCATCTTTCTAAATTCCATATATATGCGTTAGTATACTGTATTTTTGTTTTTCCTTCTGGCTTACTTCACTCTGTATAATAGTAAGAGCTTAAGATTTTATTTTGGCAAAAGAAACACTTTAAAAGGTGTTTCACATGTGAAATTCTCTTTGATGTATAATTTAATAAAATGATCGACATACATGTGTTTCTACTTTTTTTTTTATAACAAGCTCTAGAAACCTGGCAAATTGTATTTAATTTTGTTTGTTTTGTTCGGAGAATGTTTTTATTCTTAAGTAACCAACAAGGCAATGCAGAAATGTCTCCAATGGATGAAACTCAGGATTCTTTCTATTCTTTACAATAAATATGTGATAATCTATTATTCTTGGTGTGACAACCACTATGCTAGGATTTTTTAACACTTCACTAGCTGAATGATTTGTTTGTTTAACTAATATGCAGGGTGGGGAGGAATACTACAAAAATGTAGTATTGAAATCTCTCAACTCTTCCTCTTCCCCAGATTTGGAATGCTTATTAAGATTCTTCGAAGAAAGTGAATTATTTCATTAAAACCTGATATACAGCAGGCCTTTCCTGAGGTTTACAAAGGTTTGCAAGGCTGTGTGTAGCCTATTACCATTTTATAAGTGGCTGGATGTTCTCTAAAATCAAAACAGAGGGAGACAAGACAGTAATTGGTCTTGTCATCAAACAATAAAACAAATTAGCCTTTTGTTGCTTTTTTTCTTCCCTTTAAAGTTTCCTTAAATTTCAAAGTCAAAGGAAATAAAATCTCTCTGGCCATCAAACAAGCAGCCTGTTAAGAAAAACAACTTCTGATGACAGCAAAATGCTAAATAAAGCTCTTTCCATTTAGAGAAGCCTCTTCTCTGTCTCAAGGTAGGAGTTCACCAAAACCATTCCCGATCAGGAGATATCAGTTATGTTTTTAAAGATATTCACAGAAGTAAATTTCATCACTCCTCTTAGGAAAGCATCTTCTGTTAACAAAATACCAATGCAACAGATACTACTGCCTCCAGCCACTGAGGTATGCTTTGTGATTCTATCTTCAATCTCTGAAGTTACTGAAATTTTAGCCTGGAAAGCTGGCAGTAGGAAAAAAGTCAGAGAACAAGAATATGCAAGTAGCGAAGTATAAAATTGAAAGTATAAAATTATTCCAAATCTGGAAAAATCTAACAAACTACAAATATTTTTCAGATAATTTAATTGATAACATAGCTACAGTTCAAATAAGTTCTCATACAGTATTTATGAAATAAATAAATGCCATAAAATCACCATGATATAGATCCCCCCTATCAGTATACTTCTTCCTGTGAGAAATTTATATGTAGCAACAAGCTAGGATAGGAATTTTAAAGAGGAATTTATTTTATTTCACCTTATAAAGAAAATGACACATAATATCTGAAATAACTGACATTTTCTCTATTTTAAGCTTTTAGAACAGATGTATTAAAACAGCATAGTTATTTAAACTGGTTTTGCTCTGGCCTTTGAAATCTTCCTTCCATTTTTATCTCATTAAGTATTTATTCCAAATAACAGTGTGGCAAGCAATAAGGATATTGATAACGAGGTGACAGGGGCAGAGGAGCTGATAAATGTTGCTTTCTATTTGTTTACATTTTGTGGCAAAACTGCATAAGAATTAATAATGTATTATAATCAATATTTGAGTTCTAATTCTGACTCTCAATAAACTTAGTATCATTCGGCCTCCATTTGCAGAAATCAGCAACAGTAATAACCTACCACAGAACTATTATGATGATAAAATGAGACCATGTATGAAAAATAATTAGTGGCAGTCAGACATGAATTGAATGTGTTATAAATGCCAGGCACTATGCTGGATTCTTTTCATGTGTTATCTCATTTTCAGTGTTTAAAGAACTCTACAAAAATAAATTTTTTTTCTCTCATGTGTTGCTGTGATTAGTCGCTCAGTCCTGTCCAACTCTGCAACCCCATGGACTGTAGCCAGCCAGACTCCTCTGTCCATAGGGATTCTCCAGGCAAGAATACTGGACTTGGTTGCCATGCCTTCATCCAGGGGATCTTCCCAATCCAATAACCAGGCCTCCCACATTGCAGGCATATTCTTTACTGTCTGAGCCACCAGGGAAGCCCAAGAATATTGGCGTGGGTAACCTATCCCTTCCCCAGGGGAACTGCCCCACCCAGGAATTGAACTGGGGTCCCCTGCACTGCAGCCAGCTTCTTTACCAGCTGAGTTACCCGGGAAGCCCCTCTCCTGTGTTAATAGGCACGTTTTGCATTACAGAAGCTATACAGTATAGATGGGGAAACAATGGAAACAGTGAGAGACTTTATTTTCTTAGCCTCCAAAATCATTGCAGATGGTGACTGCAGCCATGAAATTAAAGGACGTTTGCTCCTTGGAAGAAAAGCTATGACCCACCTAGCCAGCATATTAAAAAGCAGAGACACTACTTTGCCGACAAAGGTCCGTCTAATCAAAGCTATGGTTTTTCCATTAGTCGTGTATGAATGTGAGAGTTGGACGATAAAGAAACCTGAGCACCGAAGATTTGGTGCTTTTGAACTGTGGTGCTGGAGAAGACTCTTGAGAGTCCCTTGGACTGTAAGGAGATCAAACCAGTCAATTCTAAAGTAAATCAGTCCTGAATATTCACTGGAAGGACATACTGAAGCTGAAACTCCAATGCTTTGGCCACCTGATCCAAAGAACTGACTCATTAGGAAAGATCCTGATGCTGGGAAAGACAGAAAGCAGGAGGAGAAGGGGACAACAGAGGAAGAGATGGTTGGATGGCATCACTGACTCGATGGGCATGAGTTTGAGCAAGCTCCAGGAGTTGGTGAAGGACAGGGAAGCCTGGAGTGCTGCAGTACCTGGGGTCACAAAGAGTCGGACATGACTGAGTGACTGAACTGAACTGAACTGAGTTTAAGTCCTTCAACTTAATTTTTCTTTTTCAAGATTGTGTTGGCAATTCTATAGATCCTTTACATTTCCATATAAATTTTAGAATTCATTCAGCAGTTTTTTTAAAAAAATCTGCCTTCTTACAGCTTATTCTAACATAATGTTTATCACAATATATCATCATGATTTGTTTAAATACCTGTTTCTCTTCTCCTGCAAGATCCTTCAAAGAAATGAATGTGTCTTATTTATTGTCTTAGAATCCAGCTTCTTATTATAGAGAGTGCACTTTTGAGACTTCTAATTATTTGTTACTTAATACAATTAAGTCAGCCTTGAGTTGGTTCTTATGGTTTCTATGAAACAAAGTACAGTCTTTCTTATAGGTTTTCCCCTAGGAAGCAGTAATTCAAAAAAAAAAAAAAAGTATCCTTTGTATTTTAGCTATTTGAGATGATTGAGCTTGTCTCCCCACTCCTTACCTGTGATAGAATTCATTTTCCTAAATTGATCCATTTTCTCTAAAGACCCAAATTACTGATGGATCTATCAAGGTTAGAACATATTACCACTTACCCAATAGGTCAAAAATGGCCAAGATACGCGACACTGTTGAGAAAAATTAAAGAAAACCTATATTATAAAAATGTCGTGTTCATTGGTTAAAAGACTCAACATTATTAAAAATGTCTATTCTTCCAAATTGATCACAGAGTCAACATAATCATTACCAAATTTGATTTGGTAGTGAGAAATTGATGAACTAATTCTAAAATTTATTTGGAAATATAAGGATCCAGAATTACCAACATAATCTTGAAAAAGAGAAAGTTGAAGTACTAATCTCAGCTTTACTGTGAGACTCATTGTGAAGTTACTTCAATACAAAAAAAAATGCTATTGATATGAGGATCTGTTCTATTCTGTTCAGTCACTCAGTCGTGTCTAACTCTTTGCAACCTCATGGACTGCAGCACGCAAGGTTTCCCTGTCCATCACCAACTCTTGGAGCTTACTCAAACTCATGTCCATAGAGTCTGTAATGCCATCCAACCATCTCATGTGATGCCATCTCATTCTCTGTCATCCCCTTCTTCTCCTGCCTTCAAATTTCCCCAGCATCAAGGTGTTTCCTATGAGTCAGTTCTTCCCATCAGGTGGCCAAAGTATTGGAGTTTCAGCTTCAGCATCAGTCCTTCAGTGAATATTCAGGACTGATTTCCTTCAGGATGGACTGATTGGATCTCCCTGCAGTCCAAGGGACACTCAAAAGTCTTCTCCAACACCACAGTTCAAAAATATGAGGATAGACCAATAGAAAAAATAATAGAATCTAGGGATAGACTCACACATACACATTCAATTGATTTTCAATTAAGGTGCCAAGACAATTCAATAGCATCAGTGTTTCTAATAAATGACATTGGAACAACTGAATATTCATATGGAAATAAACCTAAGGTACTCCATATACAAAAATTAATTTACTAAAGTCCATATACCTCACATAGAACCCACAACCAAAAGCTCTTAGAATGAAACATAAAGGAATATCTTCTTTTCCTTTTATTAGACAAAAATTTTTTGGATAACACACAAACAAGAAAAAAATAATAAATTGGACTTCATCAAAATTTTAAAGTTTTTTCAATCCAAAGACACTACTAAAGTGACAATAAAAAAGATGAATGATCCAGTTAGAAAACACTTGAATAGACACTTTACAAAAGAAGATACATAATTGGTCAACAAGCACATAAAAAGATGCTTAATGTTTTACCTCAACTCCTTTTTACTTAAGAGAAATTAAAACATAGATGTGTATCAACAGAAAAGCTTAGCTTTGAATACCCACAGCAGCTTTATTTTAATAAGCCCCAAACATGGAACAGACCAAATATCCATCAATAGGAAAATAGATGAGCAAATTGCAGTATGTTCAAACAAAGAAATACTACTCAGTTAAAAAATAGCAGGTGAGGCGAACAAATTACTAATCCATGAGTTAATCTCAAAAACATTTTTCTGAGTGAGAGAAGGCAGATACAAGAATATACATATATAATCCCCTTCATGTTCCTTGTAAGAATAGGCAAATTGATCTCTGGTGATACAAGTACATGGAGGAGTCCACAAATGAGACCGCCTTCTTAGGGCTCCATTAGCAGAAAAGCAATAATAGTAATATTTGCCACAGAACAGTTATGATGATAAAACAAGACCATGTATGAAAAAATAATCAGTAGCTGACAGTAACATGAATCAAGTATGTAATATGTGCCAGGCGCTATGCTGTCTGATTTGTGGATTCTTCCATGTGCTTGAATTGGATTGGGTCCCACACTGATTTCCTCAGATCAAACATGGCTTCACTCCTAACTTTGTGAACTCAGGATTCTAAGCCAAAACTTAGGATTTAATAAGCGTTTATGCTCATCAAAGCACCTTGAGTTATCCAAGTGCAATAGCACCCTGACCTAATCTGTTAGATAATTATTACTCCTAAGTTCTCACTCATCACTGAACAAGATTCCAGATGTATTAAAACACACACACACACACACACACACACTTTAAGTAGATTTGCTGCCTTCATTTCCACTTTTAAGATTTCCACGCTGATTCCTAAAGTACTTGGTACAATATTCTTCACCTAGTGAGTTCTGTAATACATAGTGATGATTAACTGACATTGAAAAGGTACATACCAACAAGATTAGGTTGATTCTATTAATGATTAATGTATTCTATTACCCTACAAAGGATAGGCGTTTTGGGACTCTGGTATTTTTAAAACATCATATGCCTATTCAAACACTTTGATTCCAGAAATACATTACTGAAGCATTCAAGAGATGAATACCCAATGATTAAAAATCTTTAGCAAAAGAGTTCCCATCATGGATTTTATTTTGCCAGTTCCAGGATGGGATGGGCAAGGGCTGGGGGAGGGGGTTTGGTAACCCTTTGTTTGCCAAAAGCATTAATAAAACCAATTGCTTTACAAACTAATGAGAAAAACTGTGAGAACAAAACAGATCTTCTTGGAATATTACTTGCAGGATAAATAAGCCATAGAGTAAGAGAAAATAACATATTCAGCCACACAGTTCACTTTTTTTCTTTCCAGCAACATACATTATCTGAAAATTGAACCAGTATCAAAGACAGGCATTCTAGGAAAATGAAGCAAAGAAAGGAAGAAAGACATGGAGAAAGAATAGCAAAGAATTTCCAGTTTTCTTCTTAAAAGAATGGAGGAGGTGAAGGATGCCAAGGGTTGAAACCTGCAAATCAGTAAAGGACAAACAGGCTAATCTCTTTCTGCTTCAGCCTCATGGAGGAGAGTCTAAAGATGTTAGAAAGAGCAGCGGCCACTTCTGAAAAACAGAGCAGAATGTTGTTTCTGCAAACACCCCCAGAATGATAGTCTGAAATCAGTCATTCTATTTCTCCAAGTGACAGGCAATAACAGCAAGGTACCAAAACTATGATATTACAACCAAGATGAAGGTTTTATTTTAGATGGCCTAGATTATTTTCATGTGTGTCTGACTTTCTGTAAAATTTAATCTTCAATATTTCCAGAGATTCATATCCTGAAAGAAATCAAATAGGCAATTACAAGAAATAAACTAGGGAACAATACTGAGTAATAACCTATAAGAGAAAAGAATCTGGAAAAGAGTATGCATATATACATGCATATATGAATCACTTTGGTGGATATCTGAAACTAATGCAACATTGTAAATTAACTATACTTCAGTAATAAAAAAATTAAAATTAAAAAAATAGAAACCATCTCATTAGCCTCAAAGAAACATACTATACCTAAATTACTTTCTTCATTTCTTTTGCTCTACCTTATATCTTATTAGCAGAAGGTACACTCAATACACTGTGCCTTTCAACTGAGTTAGTTGAATAGAGCTAATCCTGGGAACCTGGTTTCATGGGCTAATCATATATATTTTCACTATTAACTAAATCTTGGAGTTACTTAATTTGCTGTAGAAAAAAGTCATTGGAAGAATTTGGACTAGCTAAGAGAGAATCAAGGACAGTACAAACTTTGTATTAAATAATAATTTTCTATAGGCCAGAAGAAATCTCTTAACTCCGTGTCAAAGAATGGTAGTTTTCCTTCCAACAAGTTTCCACTTAACACCTTTTCACTGAATTAACAACTGTCTCAGACTTTCAAGGATGAAACCACATCCAAGCACTTCTTTGGAATGTGGGAGCAAGAAACATATTTCTCTTAAGGAATGAACAAGTAAACACTGGAAAATAGAGCACCAAATTTATGTTTTACTTCATCTAGTCCCTTAAATAATTTTATTTGATCCTTTCTGGTTATCCTCCTTTCTGATGAATATGAACTGAAGAAGTCAGTAGGCCATTTTGATTTATTCTCTCAAAGACCACGGATACAGAATAGTATTGATGATTCTTAGAATTTGCATTATTTTATGGCTTACATATCTAGAATTTTCCTTATGTAATTAGTATCTAAAATAGTAACACTCAGAAAAGGGTCACAAATTATAAGCACAACAAGAAACTATGTTCTGCTTATCAACATCCTAGCTTTCCAAAAAGATATTAAATAATTTCAGTAAGTACAATAAGCAAGAAGTTTTGTATCTAGCGAAGACAATTTTCAAACCATTAAACAGGTTTTTATCCTACTGTAGATTTAAACATGCTGTGGAAACAATTCAGAATGAGTTTCTCAAAAATATTTGACCAAGGACCTTTGTTTATATATCAATTAACAATCTTTGATGTGTTAACTTTTGAAGAAGCTACTATATTGACATAGAAATCCTGAAGGCACAGAATACCAAAGTCAAAAAGAAAACGTGGATATTGTACCACAGCCTTTCCCAGTGTACAAGGCAGTTTCCAGATCTCTAGGACTAAGTGATTCCTATAACAGCATCTTACTTTCCTGTCCCAAGTACTGACATGGTTAATTCTCTGTGATTTTTCTTTAGATAACCATCATCTGCTCTAATGAAAGAAAGTGGTAAAATAATTTTTAAAACTGAGGATTTACAAGCTTCTAACATCTCATTGTTTGCCGGAGTTTGGTAATTCTCAGAATAAAATCATTAAACGTTCCCATTTCTTTGCCAACAAAGGTCCATAGAGTCAAAGCTCTGGTTTTTCCAGTAGTCTTGTACAGATGTGAGAGTTGGACCATAAAGAAGGCTGAGTGCCAAAGAAGTGGTGCTTTTGAACTGTGGTGTTGGAGAAGACTCTTGAGAGTCCCTTGGACTGCAAGGAGATCCAACCAGTCCATCCTAAAGGAGATCAACCCTGAATATTCATTGGAAGAACTGATGACAAGCTCCAATACTCTGACTATCTGATGTGAAGAGCCAACTCAGTAGAAAAGACCCTGATGCTGGGAAATATTGAGATCAGGAGGAAAAGGGGACAACAGGGGATGAGATGGTTGGATGGCATCACTGACTCAATGGACATGAGTTTGAGCAAGATCCAGGAAATGGTGAAGGACAGGGAACTCTGGAGTGCTGCAGTCCATGGGGTTGCAGAGTCAGACATGATGGAGCTACTGAACAAAGTTCCCATGACAAAACTATCTTTAGATTTCTCTTACCTGACAACTACGACTTTGTTAGTACAATTCTCCTAATAGTTTTGGGAGGTTTTGGAGGGAGGGGTACTAACATAATTCTCCACTATATTAATATTTAATAGTAATGCTGTGGTATGATAAATGCCTAAAGCCTCTTGGAGATTTACAAAGCATTTTTTGTTTACTTCAGTCTCATTGTAAAATAGTGACAGTAATATATGTCTCATGGGGTTTTCTTATTTATTTATTTTTGGTTGCACTGGGTCTTCACTGCTGCATACAAACTTTGTCTAGTTGCGAGTGAGGGTTACTCTTTGTTACAGAGCATGGGCTCTAGATTGCTGGCTCAGTAGTTGTGGAGCAGGAGCTTAGCTGCTCCACGGAGTGTGGGGTCTTCCTGGACCAGGGATTGAACCTGTGTCCCCTGCACTGGCAGGCAAATTCTTAATCACTCTACAACCAGGGGTGTTTTTGAGGACTAACAAATGTCCATCAAGTTCAACTATCAGAATGAAGAATATTCCAAAAATGTGTTTCCCACTCCTCTGCGCACACACACATATATCCCCCTTTATCCAACTGTCCCCTTGCAATTGGTGTAGAAGTATATGAATGTTAGTAACGTCAAAGGATGTTATTAGCCCTAAATTTCTAAAAGCCAATTATCAACTAGAAATGAATATTTCTTTTTTAAAAGGTATATTCATTCTGTACATAAATAAAAAGTATTCTTTTTTTCTAGAAACCATAAATAAAATTTGTTTATTAAATATACTTACAATGCAGTTTCAGTTTAGGAAGGTGAAGAATTGGGGGGATGGATGCTGGTGAGAGTTGCACAGCAATGTGAATGTACTGAGTGCAACTGGACTACATGGTTAAATATGATTAAAATATTAATAGTATGCTTCATATTATGTGACTACTGCAATAAAAAACATTTAAAACACAGGCATAGCAAAAAAAACACAGATGGTTGAGTATATTTCTAGAAGAAAACAAAGAAAGTGGTAAAATAATGAGTAGTATTTGGAGTATATACACACCATAATAGAATCCTTTAATTATTTTTTAAAAACACCAGAGTTAAGGTGGTGCTAGAGGTGAAGAATCCACCTGCCAATGAAGGAGACATAAGAGATGCATGTTTCAATCCCTGGGTTGGGAAGAGACCCTGGAGTAGGAAGCAGCAACCCCTCAGTATTCTTGCCTGGAGAACTCCATGGACAGAGGAACCTGGCAGGCTACAATTCATGGGGCCACAAAGAGTCAGACATGACTTGAGTGACTGAGCAATGGAATTGTTAATCATGGTATTGATGTCAAGTCCTATAAATTATGCAGTTTACACAGCTCTTTAATTATACCACCGTATTAAAAATTACTTTTCATAGCATCAGTGTAGCCTCAATCTTAAGAGACTGGTGTTTTAATCCTCTCTCTGTGCTTTTAAGCAAATAGTTTCTCCAAGTTATAGATTTTGTCTATTTAAAATGAAGTAATTGTATAATGGAATAACACTGCAAAGTACGGATCAAATTAGATCACTGATAAGCTTATAAATCTAAAACTTCATGCAAGAGAATTTGATTTTCAGAAACTTTTGGTCAAATTCAATTAGTCTGAGTACAAGCATAATTAGGGGCTTCACTGGTGGCTCAAAGGTAAAGAATCCAACTGCAGGAGATGTGGGGTCAATCCCTGGGTTGGGAAGATCTCCTGGAGAAGGAACTGGCAATACACTCCAGTACTGCCTGAAAAATCCTATGCACAGAGGAGCCTGTAGGGCTATAATCCATGGAGTCACAAAGAGTTGGACACGACTGAGTAGGCAGGCATTCACAAGCATAGTTATTGGCAAACACATCTGAAAAAAAGGGGACTCAGAAATCTCAGAGAAGGGAAAATGGTTTATTGCATTACCCAGCCTCTCCAGAAAGGATCCACCAAAGACAAGATAATGAAGACCTTTGTTTGTCATGCTAAGTAATTTGGGCCAAATTTGATAATAATGAAGACTGGAAATAATTTAAAATCAGTTTGTAACAGTTGTTCAGTCACTCAGTTGTGTCCAACTCTGCAACCCCATGGCCTGCAGCATTCCAGGCTTCCCTATCCTTCACCATCTCCTGGAATTTGCTCAAACTCATGTCCATTGAGTTAGTGATGTCATCCAACCATCTCACCCTGTGGTCCCCTTTTCCTCCTGCTCAAAGTGTTTCCCAGCATTAGGGTCTATTCTAATGAGTCAGCCCTTCACATCACATGGTCAAAGTATTAGAGCTTCAGTTTTAGCATCAGTCCTTCCAGTGAATATTCAGGGTTGGTTTCCTTTAGAATTAGCTGGTTTGATCCCCTTGCTGTCCAACAGATGCTCAAGTCTTCTCTAGCACCACGGTTCAAAAACATCAGTTCTTTGGTGCTCAGCCTTCTTCATGGTCCAACTCACATCCATACATGACTACCGGAAAAACCATATCTTTGTCTAGACAGACCTTTGTTGGCAAGGTGATATCTCTACTTTTTAATACACTGCCTAGGTTTGTCATGGCTTTTCTTCCAAGGTGCAAGCGTCTTTTAATTTCATGGCTGTAGTCACCATTTGCAGTGATTTTGGAGCCTAGAAAATAAAGTCTGTCACTGTTTCCGTTTTTTCCCATCTATTTGCCAAGAAGTGATGGAATCAGATGCCATGATCTTTGTTTTTTTAATGTTGAGTTTTAACCCAGCTTTTTCACTCTCCTCTTTCACTTTCATCAAGAGGCTCTTTAATTCCTCTTCACTTTCTGCCATAAGGGTGGTGTCATCTGCATATCTGAGGTGACTGATATTTCTCCCTGCAATCTTGATTCCAGCTTGTGCTTCATCCAGTCCGGCATTTGGCATGATGCACTCTGCATATAAGTTAAATCAGCAAGGTGACAATATACAGCCTTGACATACTTCTTTCCCAATTTTTAACCAGTCTGTTTTTCCATGTCTGGTTCTAACTGTTGCCTCTTAACTTACATACAGGTTTCTCAGGAGGCAAGTAAGGTGGCCTGATACTCCCATCTCTTTAAGAATTTTCCACAGTTTTTTTGTGATCCACATAGTCAAATGCTTTAGCATTGTTAATGAAGCAGAAGTACATATTTTTATGGCATTCTCTTGCTTTTTGCATGATCCAGTGGATGTTGGCAACTTGGTCTCTGGTTCCTCTGCCTTTTCTAAATCCAGTTTGTACATCTGAATGTTCTTGGTTCATGTACTGTTGAAGCCTATAGTTTGAAGGATTTTGAGCTTTACCTGGTAGAGACTTTCCCTAGTAGTCCAGTGGTTAAGATCTTGCCTTTCAATGCAAGGAGTATAGGTTCCATCACTGGTTAGAAGATCAGATCCCACATGCCTAGCAGCCAAAAGAAACAAAATATAAAACAGAAACAATGTTGTAAAAACTTCAAGCTATAAAGACCTTAAAATGGTCCATATCAAAAAAACAAAGGTAACAAAATAGAAATATTTTTAGGAGGAAAATTCTACCTTCAGTGTGAATGGTCAAAGTTGGTATTCTTTGTGAACAAAGTGGTTGTAAAAAACAGGCAGACATAGATCAGGTGAAACGTGATGGCAGTGGGAATTATAATGAAGAGCAAAATTTAAATACTTACATGTTAGGATTCAACAGCCAACTACCCTCTCTTAATCATCAGAGCAAAGAATGACTTGTATCCATAAAGAAATGTGTCACTGGGCAGGTGAAGGTCGAACCACACAGGCTCAGATGGTATTAATAATTAGAAATTTAATAATGACACTCTCATTGACTTGCAAAACTTTTCAGAATTACAATTAAAATGCTGAATTTTAGGGGTGATCATCATAAAGAATTACTGGCACTGCTTATGAGAGTTGAATTATTTCGAAGGGCAGTGTTGTAATATGATGGTGTATCATTGTCCATTTCTCTTTTGTAAATTAATTTCTTTGGACTATAGTTGCTGTACAATGTTTAGTTTCTACTACATGGTCTCTACTATATATAGTATATATTCTACTATAGTCTCTACAGTATATATATATATATCTATCTCCTCCCTTTTGGATTTCTTCTCATTCAGTTCACCACAGCACATTTAAAGTAGAATTCTCAGTAACCCGCCAGGCTCCTCTGTCCATGGAATTTTCCAGGCAATGATAATGGAGCAGGTTGCCATTCCCTTCTCCAGGCGATCTTCCCAACTCAAGGATTTGACCCATGTCTCTTATGTCTCCTGCACTGGCAGGCAGTTTCTTTACCATTAGAACCTCCTGAACAGCCCAGTAGTATATATATATATATATATATATAGTAGTATATAAATATACGTATGTGTGTATATACATGTCAATCCCAGTTTCCCTATTCCTCCCACCATCCCACTTTCTTCCTTGGTATCCATGCTTTTCTTCTCTATGTCTGTGTCTCTATTTCTGCTTTGTTATTCTTCAGATCTGCAGAAGTTTTTCTTCTGAGGCTAGAGACAATAAGATAATCCTTTTCCCCTGATGCTTACTTCACACAAATTAAAATCCAGAAAACTTTCTCAACACCTACAGGTGGATGACCGCAGTGCCAGCGCATAAGCTAAGTGATTGATGCAGCTTCATTAGATCAGAATGAATTGCTCTCTCACTTCTGAACTGAATTACAACCCATGATAGGTTCTCTTGACAGGTAAAGGATAACTGGTCCAAAATGTATTTCTATTTTAGTCAGACATAAACTGTAATGGGCTTGTCAGTAGAGGGCCAATAACTTATCACCAAAGGCGTGGAGGATGGACTGGCATGTTTAGAAAAAAAGCTAACTGAGACCTCTTTCTGATAGCACAAAACCACAACCACAGCACAGATCCAAGCTGCTCCTCACCTTGAGGCCTTGGCACGTGGAGTTTTTGGAACGCCCTTCCCGATCACCACAAGTTTCTGATTAGTGCAATTAATACGGGCTGGGAGATGATGCCACACACCAGAAAGAGGGTAAGACGCACAGGAGCCACAACGAGATCATCTGGGGCATGCTCCCTCATGGGAAATGCCACTGTTTCTTAAGGCGTCACTGAAAGCATCACTCAATGACAATTTTAATGACTGCTTAACCACAATTTGGAAAGCAAATAGCTATGTAGTGCTTCTAATTTTAGCCTCTTTAATTCTCAGGACCTTTTTACTCTGTGTAGCATTTTCTTTTGAGTGTTGCTGTGAGGAAATCACTAATCTTATAAAATAAGATCATAGAGTGATGACAAATGTCACAATCTTCAGGAAACTACATCCAGTTGCTGTTTTCCACTCTCTTAATAGTGCCATGTTTTACAGATTAGTGTATTTGGCACTGAGATTTCAAAATGATATATTTATTTAAAGAAGTGGCTACTTAAAACGTGTTTATCTGTGTTTATGTTACTTTGTAAGTCTCCCAGTAACCAAGATATATTATTATTGAGAGGGAGAGGAACTTCCCTGGTAGAACCTTGTCTTGAAAAAGCACATCCTGGCCCTTTGCTTCTGCAGTTTTTTCCCTTTACCTTAGAAATACCATTTATTTGGTCTTGCATAAAAGACCTTGTATTTTAATGCCTTTAGAATGAGATTTTGTGTTCAAGTATTTTTATTTAGTTTTGGTCTGTTTATTGTCTACGGTTAATCTAATTTAATTAACTTGACCCAAAAGCACTAGTGTTATATTTTATTTGGAAGCTGAAACATTTCAGTACCCCTCTGGGATGCCAAAAACTGACTAAAGATTTATTTTACCAAAGCAGTAAATTATTTTAAGATCAACTGAACTCAAGCAAGAGTGGAAAATGTGAGGATCAAAGAAGATTGTAAACACTGAAAGTGTAGGCAGGAAAATACAAAATCTATCCAAATAGCCCTGTAAAAGGTTTTTGGTTAGGGTTATAAAGGGTAAGCAATATTTTTGGATTTCTATGGGAATTTTGCCACTGTACAACACAAAACTTCCTTTGACACCAGTAAGAAATTTATAGCCAGCTAAACTGTGGCCTCACTTATGTCTGCTTTGTCTTTTTGAATATGATTTTTACTGTCAATCTATATCATCCCATATTCTCCTAGCCTCTTTCTAGATAGCTCTTACATTTTATAAGGCAAATTTTGGGGGATTGGAGCAAAAACAGTGTTTATGAAAGAAATCACATTACCAGTACTAAAACAGTGGTAGCCTTTTGCACTGTCAAAAAGTTGTTTCTTGGATCATTGTGAGTAGTGGATTAGACCAGTGGTTCTCAAAGTGTGGTCCTCAGACCAGCATTGCCTAGGGACCTTCCCCTGGATCTTGTTGCTACTGCTGCTAAGTGACTTCAGTCGTGTCTGACTCTTTGCAACCCCATGGACTACAGTCCAACTATCTCCTCTGTCCATGAGACTCTCCAGGCAAGAATACTGGAGTGGGTAGGCACTGACTTTTCCAGAGGACTTTCTCAATCCAGGGATCAAACCCTCATCTCTTACATATCCTCCATTGGTAGGCAGGTTCTTGTTCAGTTCAGTTCAGTCGCTGAGTTGTGTCCGACTCTTTGTGACCCGACGCAATGCAGCACACCAGGCTTCCCTGCCATCACAAACTCCGGGAGTTTACTCAAACTCATGTCCATTGAGTCAGTGATGCCATCCATCCATCTCATCCTCAGTCATCCCCTTCTCTTCCTGCCTTCAATCTTTCCCAGTATCATGGTCTTTTCCAAATGAGTCAGTTCTTCACATCAGGTGGTCAAAGTATTGGAGTTTCAGCTTCAGCATAAGTCCTTCCAATGAATATTCAGAACTGATTTCCTTCAGGATGGACTAGTTGGATGTCCTTGCAGTCCAAGGGACTCTCAAGAGTCTTCTCCAACACCACAGTTCAAAAGCATCAGTTCTTCGGCACTCAGCTTTCTTTATACTCCAACACTCACATCCATACATGACTACTGGAAAAACCATAGCTTTGACTAGATGAACCTTTGCTGGCAAAGTAATGTCTCTGCTTTTTAATATGCTGTCTAGTCTAGTCATAACTTTTCTTCCAAGGAGCAAGCATCTTTTTATTTCATGTCTGCAATCACTGTCTGCAATGATTTTGGAGCCCCCCAAAAATAGTCTTTCACTGTTTCCATTGTTTTCCCATCTATTTGCCATAAAGTGATAGGACCAGATGACATGACCTTAGTTTTCTGAATGGTCATTTTTAAGCCAACTTTTTACTCTCTTCTTTCACTTTCATTAAGAGGCTCTTTAGTTCTTCTTCACTTTCTCCATAAAGGTGGTGTCATCTGCGTATCTGAGGTTATTGATATTTCTCCCAGCAATCTTGATTCCAGCTTGTGCTTCATCCATCCCAGTGTTTCTCATAATGTACTCTGCATAGAAGTTAAATAAGCAGGTTGACAATATAAAGTCTTGATCTATTCCTTTCCCAACTTGGAACCAGTCTTTTTTTTCCAGTTCTAACTGTTGCTTCTGACCTTCATACAGATTTCTCAGGAGGCAGGTCAGGTGGTCTGGTATTCCCATCTTTTTAAGAATTTTCCACATTTTTTGTGATCCACACAGTCAAAGGTTTTGGCAAGGTCAATAAAGCAGAAGTAGATGTTTTTCTGATATTCTCTTGCATTTTTGATAGTCAAACAGATGTTGGCAATTTGAACTCTCGTTCCTCTGGCTTTTCTAAATCCAGCCTGAACATCTGGAAGTTTATGGTACACATGCTGTTGAAGCCTGACTTGGAGAATTTTGAGGATTATTTTACTAGCATGTGAGATGAGTACAACTGTGTGGTAGTCTGAGCATTCTTTGGCACTGTCTTTCTTTGGGATTGGAATGAAAACTGACATTTTCCAGTGCTGTGGCCACTGCTGAGTTTTCCAAATTTGCTGGCATATTGAGTGCAGCACTTTCACAGCATCATCTTTTAGGATTTGAAATAACTCAGCTGGAATCTCATTACATCCACTACCTTTGTTCATAGTGATGCTTCCTAAGGCCCACTTGACTCTGCATTCTAGGATGTTTGGCTCTAGTCCAGTATTGTGGTTATCTGGGTCAAGAAGACTTTTTTGTATAGTTCCTCTGTGTATTCTTGCCACCTCTTCTTAATATCTTTCCTTCTGTTAGGCCCATGCCATTTCTGTCCTTTATTGTGCTCATCTTTGCATGAAATGTTCCCTTGTTATCTCTAGTTTTCTTGAAGAGACCTCCAATCTTTCCCATTCTATTGTTTTCCTCTATTTCATTGCGTTGATCTCATTGCACTGATCACCGAAGAAGGCTTTCTTATCTCTCTTTGCTGTTCTTTGGAACTCTGCTTTCACATGGGTATATCTTTCCTTTTCTCCTTTGCCTTTAGCTTCTCTTCTTTTCTCAGCTCTTTGTAAGGCCTCTTCAGACAACCCTTTGCCTTTTTGCATTTCTTTTTATTGGGGATAGTTTTGATCCCTGCCTCTTGTACAATGTTACAAACTTCCATCCATAGTTCTCCATGCACTCTATCAGATGTAATCTTTTGAATCTATGTGTCACTCCCACTGTATAATCATAAGGGATTTGATTTCAGTTATACCTGAATGGTCTAGTGATTTTCCCTACTTTCTTCAATTTCAGTCTGAATTTGGCAATAAGGAGTTCATGATCTGAGCCACAGTCAGCTCCCTGTCTTGTTTTTGCTGACTGTATAGAGCTTCTCCATCTTTGGCTGCAAAGAATATAACCAATCTGATTTCGGTATTGACCATCTGGTGATGTCCTTCTGTAGAGTCTTCTCTTTTGTTGTTGGAAGAGGGTGTTTGCTATGACCAGTGCGTTCTCTTGCCAAAACTGTGTTAGCCTTTGACCTGCTTTGTTTTGTACTCCAAGGCAAAATTTGCCTGTTACTCCAGGTATCTCTTGACTTCCTACTTTTGCAATCCAGTCCCCTATAATGAAAAGGACATCTTTTGGGGATGATAGTTCTAGAAGGTCTTATAAGTTTTGATAAAACCATTTAACTTCACCTCCTTCAACATCACTAGTTGGGGCATAGACTTGGATTACTGTGACATTGAATGGTCTGCCTTGGAAATGAACAGAAATCATTCTGTCGTTTTTGAGATTGCATCCAAGTATTGCATTTCAGAGGGATTCTTGCTCATAGTAGTAGACACAGTGGTCATCTGAGTTCAACTCACCCATTCCAGTCTATTTTAGTTCACTGATTCCTAAAATGTCGATGTCTACTCTTGTCGTATACTGTTGGACCACTTCTGATTTGCATTGACTCATGGACCTAACATTCCAGGTTCCTATGCAATACTGCTCTTTACAGCATTGGACTTTACTTCCATCACCAGTCACATCCACAACTGGGTGTTGTTTTTGCTTTGGCTCCATCTCTTTATTCTTTCTGGAGTTATTTATCCACTCATCTCCAGTAGCATATTGGGTACCTCCTGACGTGGGAAATTCATCTTTCAGTGTCCTATCCTTTTGCGTTTTCATACTGTACATAGGATTCTCAAGGCAAGAATACTGACGTGGTTTGCCATTCCCTTCACCAGTGGACCATGTTTTGTCAGAATTCTCATCACGATCCATCCATCTTGGGTGGCCCTACAGGGCATGACTCATAGTTGCATTGAGTTAGACAAGGCTGTGGTTCATGTGATCAGATTGGTTAGTTTTCTGTGATTGTGGTTTTCATTTTGTCTGCTCTCTGAAGGAGAAGGATAAGAGGTTTATGGAAGCTTCCTGATGGGAGAGACTATCTGAGGGGAAAACTGGGTCTTGTTCTGATGGGTGAGGCCATGCTCAGTAAATCTTTAATTCAATTTTCTGTTGATGGCTGGGGCTGTGTTTCCTCCCTGTTGTTTGACCTAAGGCTAAACTGTGATGAAAGTAATGGAGATAATGGCGACCTCCTTCAAAAGGTCCCATGATGCACTCAGTGCCCCAACCCTGCAAAAGACCACCACTGACCCAGGCCTCCACTGGACACTCCTAGACACTCACGGGCAAGTCTGGGTCAGTCTCTTCTGGGGTCACTGCTCCTTTCTCTTGGGTCCTGGTACACACAAGCTTTTGTTTGTGCCCCCCAAGGGTCTGTTTCCTCAGTCCCGTGTAAGTTCTGGTGGCTCTCTGGTGGGATTAATGGCGACCTCCTCCAAGAGGACTTATGCCATACCCAGGTCTACACACCGAGAGCCCTGCCCCTGCAGCAGGCCACTGCTGACCCGCACCTCCACAGGAGACACTAACACACTTCTGGCTCAGTCTCTGCGGGGTCTCTGGGTCCTGGTGTGCACAACGTTTGTTTGAGCCCTCCGAGCGTCTCTGACAGGTATGGGGTTTGATTCTAAACGTGATTTTGCCCCTCCTACCATCTTTCTGGGACTTCTCCTTTGCCTTTGAATATGGGATATCTTTCCTTGGTGGGATCCAATATTCTCCTGTCTGTGGTTGTTCAGCAGCCAATTGTAGTTTTAGAGTTCTCACAGGAGAAGATGAGTGCACATCCTTCTACTCCACCATCTTGCCACATCTTGTTAGAAATGTAAATTTAATGGTTCCTCCCAAGACCTACTGAGTCAGTCAGTGGAATAGAGTCCAGCAATCTGATTCAGCAAGATGTTCAGGTAAAAAGGGCTTTCCAGGTAGCACAGTGGTGAAGAATCCACCTGCAGTGCAGGAGGCCTGAATGCAGCCTCCATCCCTGGGTCAGAAAGATACCCTGGAAAAGGAAATGGCCGCCCACTCCAGTATTCTTGCCTGGGAAATCCTATGAAGCAAGAGGAGCCTGGCAGGTTATGGAGTCTCAAAAGAGTCAGCCATAACATATCCATTAAACAACCGCAAGGTTAAATGAGATCCCCAGGATGGGCCCTAATCCAATATTACAATATTATCCTCATCAGAAGAGGATATTAGACACAGACAAAAGACCATGTGAAGATAAAGGAAACAGACAGGGAGACAGGCTTCATGAGAAATCAACTCTACTGACACCTTGGTCTCAAAATTCTAGCCTCCAGAAATGTGAGGAAATACATTTCTGTTGTTTAAGCTGCCTAGTCTGTGGTGCTTTATTACAGCCCCAGCAAAATAATATACCTTCTAATTAACCCACTTAACCACCTGGAAACTATTGATGGTCATGGAAGACATATGGCAAACAGGAAAATGGTGTTACATAAATATTCTTTTACTCAAAAAACAATTCAAACTCTGAGTCCTATTAGTAATAGTGGCATTGTTGAATACTAAGGGTTGTATTACTTTTATTATTGTGTGGCCTAGACCGCTGTTTCCCATTCTGAGTTAATAATAGAGGCCAGGTGAGCTAAGTGCAATATTTCAAAAAACCTAGTGGAAATATATCCAAGATAAGACTTCAAAAATATAACTTAGAAAAAAAACTTCTGAAATTATTTTCATGATGTGGGATTTATTGGTTATATATCTGGATTTAAATAGAAAAGTTAGAGGCCCATTTCACATGACACACAAACATACATTCCATGAAAACTACACAGTTTAAAGATTAAAAATAAAACTCAAATTGTAGAAAATGACATAAGGGGATATATTTATAATCTTTGAGGACAGAAAGTCTTTCTAAACAAGAAACAAATAAAGGAATCCGTTAAAGGTTAGTTATGCCTAAGTGAAAATGTACAATTCTTATGTGCTGAAAGACACCTTCAATGCAGAAGAAAGTGGCAGCCTGGTAGAAAAGCCTTTGTAGCAAACAGAAAAGTATCAATACCTGCTATGGACACAACTGTGTCTCCCTCTCACCAAATTCCTATGTTTAAGCCCTATCTCTCAATGTAACGGTATTTAGAGATGGGGCCTTTGTGAGACAATTTAGTTTTTATTTTTTAATTAATTTTTATTGGAGTATACTTGCTTTGAAATGTTGTGTTAGTTTCTACTGTACAGCAAAGTGAATCACCTATAATATACATATATCATACATATATAATATACACATATTTATATTTGGATTTCCAAATATAATAGATTTCCTTCCCATTTAGGTCACACAAAGCACTGAGTTTCCTGTGCTGTAACAGTAGGTTCTCATTTGATGAGGTCCTGAGGGCAAGGTCTTCATAAGGGAATTAGTGCCCTTAGAAAAAGAGACTGGACAATTTGCTTCCTCCCTCTGTCTCTCTCTGCCATGTGAGGACATAGCATAGCATATAGGATATAGCAAGAAGATACCTAGAAGGAGAGCCCTTGCCAGTTAATTGTCTAATACCTTAATCTTGGGCTTTCCTGCCTCCAGAATAGGGAGAAATAAATTTCGATTGTTTAAGCCATCTAGTCTATGGTACTTTGTTAGAGAAGCCCAAGCTGACAAAGATAATATCCTTAATGTACACAGTCTTCCTGCAAGTCAAGAAGAAAATATGAGCATATTAAAAATGGATAAAGGTCAGGAACAGGAAATTTACAGAGGAAGCGCAAATGACTCATAAACGTATAAAAAGTTGCTCATCTTCATTAGCAACGGAAAATGCAAGTAACCTCAAGGATGACTTAAATATAATCTATTTTTTGCCAATCAGATTGGTGACAATAAAAAGATTGCTGGAATACACAATAGGTGATGTCACGAATAGGCCATCTTCTCTTAAAAGAGGATGGGGGTACACATTGCACAATTTAGCAATGCATATGAACATTGAAAATGAGCAGGTCTTAAGTTAGCAATTCCACAAAACACACATACACAAAAATATAAAGGTGTGCATATCAAAATAACATCATTTTAAAAAGGGAAACAGCTGAAAACAAAAACAACTTTCCCTCAACAGGAAAATTGTTAATTTAAATTATGGCACATTTATAATATGTAATATTATTTAGCTGTTAAGAGTATTCTGAATATATTGACATGGACTACAGGAGGTCAAACCAGTCGATCCTAGAGGAAATCAATCCTGAATATTCACTGGAAGGATTGATCCTGAAGCTGAAGCTCCAATACTTTGGCCACTTAATGCGAGGAGCTGACTCATTTGAAAAGAACCTGAGGCTGGCAAAGATTGAAGGCAGCAGAAGAGGATGACAGAGAATGAGACGGTTGGATGGCATCACTGACTCAAAGGACATGAGTTTGAGCAAGCTCCAGAAGATAGTGAAGGACAGGGAAGCCTGGCATCCTGCAGTCCATGGGATTGCAAAGAGTCGGACACGACTGAGCAACTGAATGACAAATTGAAATAAAAAGGTGCAGAACACAACAGCATGTCTTGTATGATCTCATTTGTTAAAACTAAAATGATGAAGGGGTGTATTAGTGTAAAATTATCTCCTTTAACATGGAAAAGGTAGCAACATAACAATAGGTGCAATTTGCTAATTTGGAGTTTTACCAATCAGACATTAAAAATAATTCAGATAAAATTAAATATGAAACTCTAAGATTGAGTTTACATCCTAAGTAGAAAAGTAAAGGGCACTTCAAACCCAAAATATAGTCCCTTCAGATTTCAGTAATTCTACATCTCCTTTTTATAACTAAGATGCATATAAAACTGATGTGTAATTTTCCTTTTCCAGCCAGTACAGAGCTGCTTGGAGGCTGGTAGGGGTGGTGAGGCCTGAAGCAGCTTCTGGAATTTCTGAGCAGCCCTGGTCAGTGCAAAATGGACCCTGTAGTCTCGAGTTACATGGACAGTCTCCTTCAGCAGTCATCTCCCTACTGGATCCTCCAAACTGGCTCAGTGACCATGTTATTGGGTTTTCCTTTGAGTGCCTTGCCAATAGTCAATTTCACGACTGCTCCGACCACGTCTGCTTCATCAGCCCCGAAGTTACTCAGTTCATCAAGTGGCTGTCAAGCCAGCCGAGATCACCATGTTCCTTGAACCACTGGATCTCCCCAACAAGAAAGTTATATTTTTAGCCATCAATGATAATTCCAACCACACAGCTGGGGGAACCCACTGGAGCTTATTGGTTTATCTGCAAGGTAAAAATGGCTTTTTTCATTATGATTCTTAGGGTAGCAACTCATTCCATGCAAAGCAGGTAGCAGAAAAACTAGAGGCTTTCTCAGGCAGAAAAGGAAACAAACTGGCCTTTGTGGAAGAGAAAGCCCCTGATTAACAAAACATCTCTGACTGTGGGATGTACGTGATATGTAACACTGAGGCTTTGTGTCAGAACTCCTTTTACACAACAGCTACATACAACACAAAGAAGAGAGAAGAATGGAAAGATCTCATTGCCAGACTTGCTAAAAATTAGCTGTTGAAATATATTTAACGTTTGAAGGCTCTTTTGCCTGTCCCCGTGTATTGGATGTCTGCAGTCTCAGTGCCTGAGGGAAGATGCCTGGGAGAGGACAGCTTAGAATGTTTACTTTCCCCTAAGAGAATGTTGTCCTCTGCACTATCCTAATGGAAATTTTCCCTTTAACCCTAACTTCAGAGCAATATGTTCTGTGAAGATGTCTTCAAAATATGCACCAAAACTGATTCATTCCCTTTTGGGCTCCCTCATCCACACTGGTTTATTCCCAAGAAAAAAGACTAATCTGTAAAACAAATTAAGAATACGTTAAATCTAGAAGCGAGAAGAAAACCATAGAGCAACCAAAAACCAAAAAGCACAGCCCACATATTTCCAGAGACCAACTAGCTAGAAGCAGATTAAGACCTAACCTAATTCAAAACTGAAGTATTATCAGTTACTCAGCTCTATGATACCTCTTCCATTCAACAAGCAAGGGCTTTCCCAGCTATAACCTTTACCAATACTTGATAAAGATGATGTTAGCCCATAGTCGCCCATCTGATTCCTAGAGCACTTTAAGTGTGTTGAAATAAATGTCTGTGGTAGACCTCATATTTTGAAAGGTCTTACGATGAAACTTACGATGAGTTGGTTTATTTTTGAGATATAAAAGATAAAAAGTGACCTTTCTCCACTCTTTCACTTAATTCAAAATGCAGACAATGTAACTTATGAAATGTGGAACAAAGAGTAAAAAAGAAATGCTCTTCCTTCTAAATTAAAAATATATATATATATACGTAATTTCACTACTCTTTCATAATTTAGATGAGTAACTAAAATGTATAATTTAGCAAATATGAGATTTTTGATAATGTAAAAACCTTCCAACTATTAATACTTTTTCATAATTGCATATCATATTACTTTCAGTTGATATTTTTGCATGGCAGGAAAACAGCTCTGCCAGAAATTCTTTATACCTTCCTACAGAATCTTTGAACAAAACATTTGGTGTACATACACTTACATCTCAAGATTCCTAAGGTTTCAATTTTGCCAGGTTTCTGATTCATTTCATATACTGTCATGTTTGGGTTCAAAATGAAGCAACTTGGTGAAAAAGAAAAGAAATACAGTTTAATCTTGTTCTAGTGCTATTATCCTACTTTGGATTTTCTAATAGTTTGATAAAATTCAATAGCAAGGAGTATATTAAGGTATCAAGATATTCTAAAGAGACTGAAAATGCAAAGGTAAAGGTACATTTCAAACCTCTTCATTTACTAGAAAAACAACTATTTCAGACTATGCTGCAACTAGGCTATTCTTGGCACGGTACAGAATGTTTTACTCCCTGCATTTTTAAAAACCAAGCTTTTCACTTTTTATTCTATGGTGTCATCTAAAATTTCTATTGATTGCAAAAAGCTTGTGGAATATATATGGCATTCATTCTGCTTTATCTTTGTAGATTACAAGATTCTTAAATAAATGAGACCTAAATACTGGTATCCCATGATGTTTCTAAATACATTTAGAAAAAAATTTAAACCTGGTTCCAGTTTGAATGCTCCTAGGAAGTCAACAATGAAAAACAAAAATTACCTAATATGGAAATTACTACTGCTATCCACCAATATTTTTCAGCTCTCCTTTTTGATATTTCATAGTATTACACTTACCTGCCCTGCATGAAGTTAGTGGGGCCATTTTACTTGCTTTGGCCAGAGATGTGCAAGCAAAAGTAGTATGTGTCACCTCAAGGTGGAAGCTCTGAGAGCCAGTGCCTGACTCATCAGCCTGTTTTTCCCTTTAGCACCACCAACAGCGACATCCAAGATTACTGCTGCTTTGTCCCAAGGTCTCTGAGTGCTCACAGTGGGCAGAGCTCTCCTTCTGAGTGGACAGTGTCCACGGGTGAGACACAGACCTTTCTGGATTTATGGCACTGAGATTTGGGGGTTGTGTGTTATTACAGGTATGCTTGTGCCCCTGTGTTTTGGAAATGATCAAATTCCCTTCAGGATTATAACCTACCTATGTAAGATGAGGCACAGGAGAAAGAAACAAGGCAGATGTCACAGAAAAGTGGACAGGAAGGGGGTCGCAAAAGGAAAATAAGCTGAAATCCTTTAGTTTAGGTTCCAGGAACCTAAAGTTTAGGTTCGAGAGTTCCAAATTTTATATGATCTTCCTAAAAATAACCAGTCTTGATAAACACCAACAGTTTATTTTTTAGAAATCATTTGTTTGAAGTTTTAAACTAGTCAAAGCACTAAAATGACATGAGTCGCATACTGATGGAATGCACAAAATATACATATCACTATTTACTCTCTTATATAATCCAACAAGTATGAAGAGCATAAAATACGTTTATTCACATAACACATTTCATCAACTGTTAAAATATGTCAATGACAAGTTGAAGTCCAACAATATTATTTACCGGGCAGTGGAATATTCTGACCCCCAGTGAAGCAGGAAAATGTACACTCCCATCCTTTATAGTCTCACCTTAGACAATTGGTTTTGTACAATAATGATAATATATATGCGAAGCCTGCACTAAGTTTCACAAGAAGTTCACTTCATTTACTAAAGGATCTTACTTGGACTCTGAACACAGGCTAGGCACAAAACTAAAGCAGGTTTATCATTTTCCTACTGAAAATGATCAAACAAGATCATTTGTTTTACAAGACAGATATATCTATATATATGTGCATGTTAACTTAGTATTTTTCACTTCAGCAACAACAGATAATTAGCAGCAACTTTCTACTTTTATAAAAAATAAAATGTTTAAAGAGCATATTTCTATCACCCACATATTTCATCAGTAAAAAGTCCGATATCTTGGGATATGTTGCTGCTGCTGCTGCTAAGTCACTTCAGTCGTGTCCGACTCTGTGCGACCCCATAGACGGCAGCCCACCAGGCTCCCCCGTCCCTGGGATTCTCCAGGCAAGAACACTGGAGTGGGTTGCCATTGCCTTCTCCAATGCATGAAAGTGAAGTCGCTCAGTCGTGCCTGACTCTTCACGACCCCATGGACTGCAGCCCTCCAGGCTCCTCCATATTTTGGGATATACTTAAAGCTAATTATGAAACAGCACTATCTCTCTGTACACCTAAACACATTTGCTGGGGTTTTTTAGTCTCGTTTTTTTAAAGTTCACTAACATTAGAAAAAGCCTGCTATTTTCAAGTAATCTGCCTAGAAAAATATAATCCCCCAGAAATAATGTAATCAAATAGTATATGAAGTCATTTAGATACTATTTTATCCAATGAGAAGGGAAATTCAGTTACTCTGATGGTCTAATGATAAATTTTAAAGTAGACTGTAAAACTTTAAAAAGTGGTAAGCTTGCTGAACACTATTTCCAGTCATTTGAACAAATATCCTTCCTCTTTGAACAAATATATGAAAGTTACTGGTACATGCTCCACTTTATTATTCATTATATAATAAATTATCAAACTACATGTACATACATATAACAGAAATAAAATTCTGAAGTCAGATAGGCATATATTGTGCTCATTTAATTTCATTTTCTGTGGACAAAAAAGCCTAACACAATGTAAGCACACATATTCTTTGACTATTTTTTTCCCCAATTTTTGGTGTTTATTTCTTGAGTTTAACAGCATCATGAAACCAAATCAGTTGTTCTAAACCTAAGCTCAGATAATAGAGATAACCCTTCCAGGATATGCAGAGAATGCCCTATCACTCCCCAAATCTTGCATGCTAAGCTCATGCACTCCCATACACGGCCATGTCACAATACCTCCTCAACACAGACACACATGGCCAGAGCAACATCATAGCAAGAGAGAAACAATTCTGTCCTTTGTCTTCTCAAGGAGAAGAGGCCTAAAACTGAGGTTTTTACCTCCACAGATCTCCTAGATCAGGCTCTATGTTCACTGAAGCATCCCAACCAGCCTGAGGAGAAAGAATGGAACTCTGATTCCCTCTACCTCAGCTCACAGAACACCAACACTCTCTCAAGGAACTGTAGGAAATGCCTATCTCCTCTAAACCATCTATAAATACTTATAGTCTTGAAGTGCTCCTGAAACTTGTGAGAACATTTATGTAATATAACAGCAATCACAAATTGCAACGGCTTTTTAAAAAGTATATACACTGGAGATAGATAGATAGATATATCTTAAAATAACCAACATGTAGCTGTCAGCTTAAACTAAAAGTACATAAAACCTTTGCACTTCCTTGCTCATTTGCACCAAGATATCCTTTCCAGTAGTTCAATTTGGCAAGTATCAAGCTCTACTACGTGCTCTATATATGTGAATGACCTAACTTGGTGTGATTCATCGTTCACTGGTCACAAACTAAGAATATCATATACCAGTGTGTATATGCATGTTGCCCTACTTTAAATTCATTAGGGAAAAAAAAACAGCTGTCTTTAAATCTTCACTGAGGCTGCTTGCTTGAGCAAACACTCTTCTAGTGTATTCATTACATTAAGCATACATTCTTTTAATGTATTCGTTAGAATTTACCAACATTCACCAAAGTAAACAAGAACAAGAACTTTTAAATTATCAGTCAAAAGCAAAAATTTGTAAAACTAGTAATTTAAGTCTCATTGATCTGTACAGATTTCCTAGAGGATCTAGTCAGTTTCACAAGGAAGATTAATATTAAAACAGACCCCAACTAATGAAAAAACTAGTTTTTTATAGAAGTGCATTTCCCAGCTATAAAGCAGAACTAGCTACCCTATGCTCTGACAGACTCAGGACGTTTTGAATGATTACTAAAACTCTTCGAGTTCAATTACACAAACAAGCAAAGAAAAAATTTAAAGTATTATTAGGAAATTTGGAAAGAGATTTTTATCTTTTGGTTAATCATTATAAGGGTCTCAAACTGCCTGGCTAATTGCCAAACCTCCCCTTGACACTGGTAGTACAGGCTTTGGAAGATGCCATCTTACAGATTTAAAGACTTCTTTTCAACTGAAATTTCTGATGTCCTTGGTGTGTGTGAGCGTATGTGTGTGTGTATAAGTGAAAAGAAACACACTAGCTGCAGATGGTCTTTGAATATTTTTCTCAAGAGGTTGTGTTTCTTTTGTTCCCTGACACAGAAATGACACTGTGTCAATGGTGCTCAGATAGAGTACCTTTACCAATGTTCTTTGCACCTATCACTTGGGGTTTAACTTCTGCTTGTTTGAATTATCCATGGCTGAGCTCCTTAGGAACTGCTATAGTGCAAGTTCCTAAGTTTTCTTCAAACAAAAACTGACCTTCATATCAATAAATGCAAGCAGTCATATCTGTCATATCTGTCAAACATGACAAAGAAAGGTTCATTCTAAACAGGCTCACAAGATCAGGCAACCTAACAGCCAACCACGTATGTGGAAATCATAAGAAGCCACAATCAATCCCCTGTGACATGACAATGCATGTATTAACTGAGGCTATGTAATGAGGAGTAAAACAGACCAGACCAAAAGAGGGTGCCCCATTTCACTGTGCCTGGTCTACACAGAGCAGTGACCCCCTAAATAGCCATTTCAGTGTGCAGGTAGTAGACCAAATACACACTTCAGGCTTCAAGAGAGTCCCTCATTTCAAAGGCCTCAATAGCACAGATAAGGCCCAAACCTCAGTTTGACTCCTATGGCATTATTTTATCACATTTACCTCCAGTTGACAAAAGCACGTTAAAATATGTAATTATACAGCTAATTTAACAAATTTAAAAGCCAAGTCTGACAAAAGTGCCCCCATACTATCTGGGTGAGGGCTGATTTTTCCAGTTAGACTTTCTCTATTTATACAATTAACTGAAATAGTGCCAATACTTTAAAATTTGGTCCTAGACCTACACTGATTTACCATCCTATTCAACTAGGTGCTTGTTTGCTGAGTTACCTTCTCTGTAACTGGTAAATCAGAAATAGCAGCAACCTTTAAGGAATTTTTAATGGAGCTAAGCTCCCAAACATGTAAGCTGATGACATGTACTCCACAACAGCGTCTGGTACACACATAGAGATTCCTAAGGACAGCCTTCCGTAGAAGAATATACACCCAAGGATCTAAGATTTGATTCCATGTTGCCATCCGAAGAGTAAAAAGGGTTCTTTCACAGGAATCCTTAAAATCTTGTATATTCATTCCAATGCTGGCCATTGTCACCTGCAAAACAAACAAAATAGAGAAATCAGTTGATAGACATTTCCTCAATTCTACAGTTTTTTAACTTAGCAAACTGCTACATGGTATTTATTTCACTTTCCACAAAGTGATGTTTTGCAAAACACTGAGAAAAGAAATGATAGCAGAATAGCAGAAATAGTGGAAACACTGACGTAGACATCTGAATCCTTTGACTTCAAACTGACACCAGAACTATGAAAATGACAACTTATATAGCAAGTCAAATGTGCACAAACAGAATGACCGAAGAGCAGACTAACACTGATCCTAGTAACAGACCTTTTCTTACTTCTGGGAATAGAAAGTTCAAAGCCAACATATTTGCACATTTTGATGAAAAAACTAAAGTTTATTTATGCAAATATTAAAGTATAGATAAGCTAAAGTTTATATAAACTGTAGATAAGAGTTTTTAAAATTTTATTTAGAACAGCTATACACTGTCACTAAGTCATGTCTGACCCTTTGTGACACCGTGAACTGTAGCCCTCAAGGCTTCTCTATCCATGGGATTTCCCAGGCAAGAAAACCGAAGTGGGTTGCCATTTCCTTCTCCAGGGGATTTTCCTGACCCAGGGATCCTAACCATGTCTCTTGCATTAGCAAGTGACTTCTTTACCACTGAGGCACCAACCAGGGAAGCCCTAGCTGTAGATTAGAACTGGTCTAAGCACTAAGCCTAGCTTTAACTTCTCAATGAACATTTGCAGAACAAACAAGATGTCTTTGAAAACACCTTGGATATAAAAACAAATAACAAATAAATGAACAAAAGGTAAAACTGAAAACTTAAGGGGGATTACACTATTATGTCAGCAGAATTAAGAGACAATGTAAAAGCCTAAAACCCAAATTGAAAAAAAAAAATAAAGTCTTCTTGATGGGTCATTATCAAGAATAAAAGGTTTCAATTTGGCTGGTGATACTTATGATTGAAAGAGAAATATCCCTTACCAAAACCCTCATTGTCTACACAACAAAATCCAAACTCCTTAATTGTCTTCTTGATGATGCATCTGAAATCCATCTCTATAACCTCATCTCTCCTGCCAACACCTTATGCCCCAACCATAATAAAGGCCTCATCTGTCCCAGATCCACAATGCCCTTCTGAGCTTTGGCTTGTATGACTCTTATTTTGAACTTCTACTCGCCATTTCTATACCTGACAAACTCCTATCCATCCTTCAAACCCCATGTCATAATGGGCTCACCTCCATGAAGCTTTTCCCAACTTCACTGAGATGAATTAGCAAGTTGTGCTGCCCCAGCACCCTGTCCCTACTCAGTTGTGTCACATGGCACATTGCATGATAATGATGTATTATTTACTTGTAAATCTATGATCATCTCTTCTTTTTATTTTTATTTCTAATATCTGGTACAAAGCTGGTACCTAAGATGTCCTTAGTAAATGGTAAAATGAGCAAAATTATAATATTTTTTATTCATTGAGGCTGTTTCTAGAAGAATAGCATCTAGTCATCAGAGAAACATCTGCTAATCCATCACAGTGGTCTGATATTTCGAGGCCTAGAATGTTTCTAAAAGTAAAGGATTCCAAGGTGGTTTGTTGCCACCAAAAGGAACAAGATCTTACAGTCCATGTAGATCCCTTGGGAAATGATTCTTTCCGTTATGGTTCCTCTTGTAGGGGAAAAAAAATGATCAAAGTGCAGGTTTAAAGATTCTCTAGCTAATAAAATCAACCAAGTTTCACTACACAGATAATCAGTCCCCAAACAGTACTTGGATTAGGTCCAGACTCTTCTATCACTGCTCCCCAAGTTAGCGAACAGGATTGAAGAAATAAGCCTATATGAGCCCTGTTTCTCTTAAAAGAAAGAAGGGCCAAGGCCCAATTGGCAATTGACTTGAGATACTTTCATTTTATGTTTTTTCTTTACTTATCAAATATTTGTTGATTTGCTATATGCCAGGCAATGTACTAGGCCCTGAGGACACAGTGGCAAACAAAGCAGGTACTGCCTGTCCTTATAGAACTTACAATCTATTTGCTTTGCCTTTTTTTTTTGGATGAGGGGTGGGGAGGAGTGGGTTCAAGAATGAAAGAAGCAATAGTTCTCTCGCCTGATAAATTAAGTGAATTTGCATTTCCTGTTAATGACTACATGTGTTCCTAGAGACCTCAGAGTCCAGCCAAGACATTGCTCTCTGTAGCTGGGAACAAAGATGCCTGGTGCACTTGGATGGAACAGCTGGGCCTAGTTTAGAAACATGCAAGCTTAAAATGCTTGAGTTACATGACATGCACTTCTCTGACTTTCCTCCCTCCCTTGCAAACAGCAATGTGGTCACCATCCATGACAACACATTGAGTCCTCTGCTGAGGGCAGCCAGTACGCAGGGTTTTTCCAGAATACCAGGGTAGTGACCAGACATTCCTCACTCTCCTCTTCCCATGACCCCAGCCCCAACCTGGAAGTGACGTTGCTCTAGGACATAGCTTGGGAGAAGCACCAACCAGGTACCCACCAATAAGATGTGAGTGGAGCATTTATGTAAAAGAAAGATCATTAGTATATTGTTGACAATAGTATATTATTGAAAATTCAGGACAACCCATGTATACAACAAATCATAAATTATGGTAATTTCATGTAGTGGAAGATATTCAAGCATTTATGTCTGTGATTCAGTCTTATTTTAATATTTATTTTTATTTATTTTTTGGCTGCACTGGACCTTTTCTTTTTAGCTGTGGCATGCGGGATTCTCTTTTAGTTGCTAACTCTCAGCTGCGGCATGTAGAATCTAGTTTCCCAATCAAGGATCGAACCCAGGACCCCTGTATTAGGAGCTCAGAGTCTTAGTCACTGAGCCACCAGGTAAGTTCTCAGTTTTAACTTTTTAAGGCAAGTTACCAAACTATATTGACTGCATGATCCCGATTTTGAAAAACTTTATGCAATTTTGTACTCACATAGGAAAAAAACTAGCATACTTCAGTGATTTTCTTGGTTAACTCTAGATAGTAGAATTGCAGAGGACTTTGATTTTCTCCTGTGATTTGTCTCTAATTTACTACTTTGTTAGATTATGAATTGCTTTATAATCTGTACTTTCTTCCTCAAGTAATTTTTTGAAATATACAGGCATACCTTGTTGTATTGTGAATAGCTTTATTGTGCTTTGCAGATATTGTATTTTCTTTTTTTTCCTACAAATTGAAGGTTTATGGAACCTTGTCTTGTCAGATTATGATCAGCATTTTTTAGCAATAAAGTATTTTTAATTAAGGTATGTATATACATTGGTTTTTTTTAATTTATTTATTTTAATTGGAGGCTAATTACTTTACTATATTGTAGTGATTTTTGCTATACATTGACATGAATCAGCCACGGCTTTACATTTGTTCCCCATCCTGAAACCCCCTCTCACCTCCCTCCCCATCCCATCCCTCAGGGTCATCCCAGTATACCAGCCCTGAGCACCCTGTCTCATGCATGGAACCTGGACTGGCAATCTGTTTCACATGTGATAATATACATGTTTCAATGCTACATTGCTTTTTAAACATAATGCTATTGCACAGTCAAGAGCTTACAGTATAGTGTAAAACATAATTGCGTTTGCCTGAGAACATAAAATTTCATGACTTGCTCTATTGTGATATTCACTTTACTGTGGTGGTCTAAAACCAAACTCATGATATCTCTGAGGCTGCTGCTGTTGTGGTTTTAGTCGCTAAGTCATGTCCAACTCTTGGCAACCCATGGACTGTAAACCACCAAGCTACTATGTCCGTGAGATTTCAGGCAATACTGGAGTGGGTTGCCATTTCCTTCTCCAGGAGATCTTTCCAACTCAAGGACTGAATCTGCGTCTTTTGCACTGGCAGGCAGATTCTATACCACTGAGCCATCAGGGAAGCCCTTGATCCCCAAAGTAGGCCTGTACTATTGCGCTAAAGACTCAGAACTAATGTTGATCATTTATGAATGTCTGTGTTTATGTGAGTGGGGTACTACAGAATTGCTGGGGAATTTCAGCCCTGATAAGCCTGATAGAAGGTTGGGAGTTGGGGTAAGAGCAGGAATGTCTACCATTTTCCCCAGGCTCCATCAACAGTCACCTCACAAACCTTGAAAGCATTCTTCTCTGGCTGGCTCACTGGAACTTGGATTCCAGAGAGTTGTGCATAGATTCTCATCACTCATGCAGTCTTTCATCTAGTTTCCAAGAGCTACTCGACACATAACTATGCTGTGTTATTTTCTAAAATATCTTCCTTTAGAGCTTGGCAGGTTACAGTCAGTCATCTTTGTTAATCATTAGAATTCTAACTGAGAAGTGGAAAGGTCAAGTGTTTGGATATTCTATGGAAAAACAAATGAATTAACTTGATATTTCTCAAGACATTCAACATTAAGACAATAGAGAAATAATGAAATCAAAGAAGTATGCAGACCAGAATGTCTGTGTTCATTGCTAGTTGCAAAGAGTAAAATATACAGATGATTCAATAAAATCTCCACTTATTTGGGCCACATAGTACAATTAACTGTTAGGGTAACTGCATATTTCCTAGAACTAACACCAAAACAGATGACGTTTTCATGTTAGGGGGTGGGAATGCAAAGGTAGGACGTCAAGAGACACCTGGAGTAAGAGGCAAGTTCGGACTTCAAATACAAAATGAAGCAGGGCAAATGTTAACAGAGCTTTGCCAAGAGAACACACTGGTCATAGCAAACACCCTCTTCCAACAACACAAGACACGAATCTAGATATGGACATCACCAAATGGTCAATACCAAAATCAGACTGATTATATTCTTTGTAGTCAAAGATGGAAAAGCTCTATATAGTCAGCAAAAATAAGACTAGGAGCTAACTGTGGCTTAGATCATTAACTCCTTATTGAAAAATTCAAACTCAAACTGAAGAAAGTAGGAAAAACCCTAGACCATTCAGGTATGACCTAAATCAAATCCCTTATGATTATACAGTAGAAATAACAAATAGATTCAAGGGATTAGATCTGGTAGAGTGCCTGAAGAACTATGGGTAACACTGTACAGGAGGTGGTGACCAAAACCAATCCCAAGAAAAAGAAATGCAAAAAGGCAAAATGGTTGTCTGAGGAGGGCTTACAAATAGCTAAGAAAAGAATAGCAGCAAAAGGCAATGGAGAAATGGAAAGATACATCCATCTGAATGCAGAGTTCTAAAGAACAGCAAAGAGAGATAAGAAAGCCATCTTAAGAGAATAATGCAAAGAAACAGAGGAAAACAATACAATGGGAAAAGCTAGAGATATCATCAAGAAAATTAGAGATAACAAGGGAACATTTCCTGCAAAGATGGGCACAATAAAGGACAGAAACAGCAGCGATCTAACAGAAGCAGAAGAGATAAAGAAGAGGTGACAAGAATACACAGCAGAACTGTACCAAAAAAAGGTCTTAATGACCCAGATAATCACGATGGTGTGATCACTCACCTAGAGCCATACATCCTGGAGTGTGAAGTCAAGTGGGCCTTAGGAAGCATCACTACGAACAAAGCTAGTTGAGCTGATGGAATTCCAGCTGAGCTATTTCAAATCTTAAAAGAACATGCCGTTAAAGTCTTGCACTCAATATGGCAATAAATTTGGAAAACTCAGCAGTGGCCACAGGACTGCAAAATGTTAATTTTCATTCTAATCCCAAAGAAGGGCAATGCCATAGAATGTTCAAACTACCATACAATTGCACATGTTTCATGTGCTAGCAAGGTAATGCTCAATATCCTTCAAGTTAGGCTTGAAGTACATGAACCAAGAACTTTCAGATGTTCAAGCTGGATTTAGAAGAGGCAGAGGAACCAGAGATCAAATTGCCAACATCCATTGGATCATACAAAAAGGAAGAGATTTCCAGAAAAACATCTACTTCTGCTTCATTGACTACACTGAAGCCTTTGACTATGTGTATCACAACAAACTGTGGAAAATTCTTAAACAGATGAGAATTTTAAACAGATCACCTTACCTACCTCCTGAGAAACCTGTACACAGGTCAAGAAGCAACAATTAAAATCAGACAGGAATAATGGACCGGTTAAAAACTGGGAAAGGAGTATGTCAAGGCTGTATATTATCACCCATGCTTATTTAACTTATAAGCACAGTACATCATGCAAAATGCCAGACTGGATGAATCACAAGCTAGAATCAAGGTTGCTGGGAGAAATATCAACAACATCAGATATGCAGATGATACTACCCTAATGGCAGGGTACAAAGAGGAACTAAAGAGTCTTATGATGAAGATGAATGAGGAGAGTGAGAAAGCTGGCTTGAAACTCAACACTGAAAAAACTAAGATCATGGCATCCAGTCCCATCACTTCATGGCAAATAGATGGGGAAAAAATGAAAACAGTGTCAGATCTTATTTTCTTGGCCCCCAAAATCACTGTGGACAGTGACAGCAGTCATGAAATTAAAAGACACTTGCCCCTTAGAAGAAAAGCTATGACAAATCTAGACAACATATTAAAAAGCAGAGCCATCACTTTGCAGACAAAGGTCTGCACAGTCAAAGCTATGGTTTTTCCAGTAGTCATGTACAGATGTGAGAGGTGGACCATAAAGAAGGCTGAGCACCGAAGAACTGATGCTTTTGAACTGTGGTGCTGGAGAAGACCCTTGAGAGTCCCTTAGACTGCAAGGAGATCAAACCAGTCAATCCTAAAGAAAATCAACCCTGAATACCCATTGCAAGGACTAATGCTAAAGCTAAAGCTCCAATACTTTGGCCTCCTTTTGTGAAGAGCCAACTCATTTGGAAAAGACCGTGATGCTGGGCAGCAACATTGAGGGTAGGAGGAGAAAGGGGCAATGGAGGCTAAGATGGTTGGATGGCATCATCAGCTCAATGGTGTTCGATAGTCCCTGGAATGATAAAGAGTCAGACACAACTTGGTGACTGAACGACGGCAACTGCCTATCCTGGCTTCCCTGGTGGCTCAGGGCTAAAGAATCCACCTACCAGGGCAGGAGATGTGGGTGCAATCCCTAGCTTGCACTCCGTTAAGAAGGAAGTGGCAACCCACTCCAGCATTCTTGCCTGGAAAATCCCATGGACAAGGGAGTCTGGCAGGCTACAATCCATGGGATTGCAAATGAGTTGGACATGACAGAGACTAAACAACAATTCTGTATCAAACATTAAGGTCACCAAATTAATCAATCTTCCAGGCCACTCTACTCATACTCATAGATCTCACATTCATTAAAGTTTTATTCTGGAAGTTACTCCATCATTCCCTTACCCTCTCTGTTTTTCTGTTGACTGGTATCAGCACTCCAGTGGCTATTAACAATTATAAGCAAAGTTAAATTAAGAATTATGCTTTGTTCCTCTGAGTAATCATGAAAGTAAATCAATCCATTAATGAAGAGTTTCTTAATGTATACTCTGTCCAGTCTTTATAGTAGATGCTAGTGATGCAAAGAACATTAGTTAGAGAAATCTCAACATATGATATATTTTGCTTCTTTATTTAGATTTTCTGTCTCTGCAACTAAAATATCATCTTCAAGGCATGTATTTTTATCTGGTTGTCTGTTGTATACCCAACAACTGGCATACATAGAACAGGTCAATATTAGTTGAATGAACTAAATGAATGAAATCCCTATGAGTAGAGACTGATAAAGCAAACAGTTATATTACTGTAAGTAATATAATTGAGACACATAAAAGGTGCCACAGGCAGAATTTTTTGCTAGTACATGATCACAGATGCAGTCATTAAAATGGTGAGTTTTTGTAATTTTTCTAGTACATAAAAACTTCATTTAGTCAGACTTGAATAACTGCATTTATGGTGATTCTGCAGCAGTTTGTCTGTTTTTCTCCTTGGCACCATTTTTTTAAAAGAAATTTAAACAAATATGTAATTAAAAACCCACTTCTGATAGAATGTTCAACTTCTTTAGATACCAAGCCATTTTTTAGAATTTTATCAACATCTATTTTCAAATGAACAATGTCTATGACAACTATACATGGGTCTCATCTAGTCACTAAAGCAGGTCGCTTCATACCGTGATCTCATTCCAAGAAGTAGACCATCCCTTCCTCCTTTCCATCATCAAAGACTTAGTTCAGGGACACTTTCTTTGGGGAATAAAAGCATACACAGAGGTACAGTCCCATGATTTTCAAGTTATTGTCCCTTATAACATTGCTATCCAAAGACTGATCTTTAGGTTTGGCACTTAAATAACCACAGAGATGAGGGCTAATTCTGATTATGCAATTACAATCCAGCCTTACCAGATGATTACAAAGGACCATTTGGAAGTTTTACCAAAGAACCACTTCCTTATACCTCCATGTTTAAGAAGTTCAATCAATGTGTTAATTTGGATAACTAGTGATAAAGAACGATGCACAGATGAGTGATTTTTAAATGTCATAGTACCTACAAAAATTCAAAAATTAAAAATTTAATTTTCATTTAATTTCATTTATATTGCCATAATGGCAATTTTTAAAAGGTACATAATCACTGAGTATAGTCACTGAATCTATCTCACTAGAATAGGTAACTTTTGAAGTTAAATATACTTATGGTTATTTAACTATAGCATTTATGCTTGAAATAGAATATTTATCTCTGCAACAGTGACTACAAGAACCTTGAGGAAAAAACTCCAGTTAAAAAAAAAACTTAATTCCTACATATTTTTAAAAAGTAACAAATTGAAATGTAGATGCTCTAGTAGGATATATCTTTCAACTATGAACTTTTTCCATATCTAAATTTTATAAATTTCTACATTGTTGAATATAGAAGGTAATATTTCAATAATTTGCTATTTATGGAATACTCATTAAAATTAAGACAATATTTGTACTTGGTGAATGATGCAGAGATAAATAAAACAGAAATATTACAATGTTTGGAGAAACAGACAAAAACATATATTATTTCTTACAACACAACTCTAGAATAGCTGTGAAATGTTGCTTACCTCCAAAGTATACATTTATGCTTCATAATACAAACATTTGTACAAATAATTTTTTTCTGTTTGATTTGTTGATAGATTAAGCAATGGTCCAATCAACAGTACATTTTTGTCTCTGTCTACAGACTCTGACAGTTTCAAAGAAATGAGAAAATAGGGCATACTGCATTAAGACAGCTCCCCCCTACAATGGGACCGTCCTAAATTATAATATTTTACATGCATCTTTGCTCCTTCCTAACAGCTGAGGAAATGAGATACAAAGCGAAGAGCAGGAAAAATTTTCAACTTGACAGTATGTAGAGAAGAAAAAAAGCATAACTTGAAAAACAAAACTATTAATCTTTCCAGCAAGAGTAATTTGTAAAGTACATGTACTATCATTTTGTATCCCAGTATCTTCTGCCAGACCTGCACTTTTTTTGAGTCTGTTTAGAAGGAAAATTTATGCCAGAATTTCTAGGAATAATTGTCTACATAGTCACCTGCTGCTAGTCTTTACCCCTGCAAAAGTTGTAATTTTCTGACACTTTTCAAAGGAATAAAATATAGTCATCCCAGAATAACAAACATAAAAAATTCTTCAATAAAATGTTTATATATGTATACATATACATATACATGCATGCTAAGTTGCTTTAGTCATGTCCAGTTCTTTGCAACCCCATGAACCCGTGGCTTGCCAGGGTCCTCTTCCACGGGATTTTTCAGGCAAGACTACTGGAGTGGGTTGCCATGCCCTCCCCCAGGGGATCTTCCCAACCAAGTGATCGAACCTGTGTCTCCAGCACCTCCTGCATTAGCAGGTGGGTTCTTTACCACTAGTGTCACCGGGGAAGCCCATATATATACACATATATACATAGATATATATCACATGTGATCATTTCTCTAAGGAAGGCTATTGTTGTTGTTCAGTTGCTCAGTCATGTCTGACTCTGTGACCCCATGGACTGCAGCACACCAGGCTTCCCTGTCCTTTATCATCTCCTGGAACTTGCTCAAACTCACGTCCATTGAGTCGGCAATGCCATCCAACCATCTCATCTTCTGTCCTCCCCTTCTCCTCCGGCCTTCATTCTTTCCCAGCATCAGGGTCTTTTCCAATGAATTGACTCTTCACATCAGGTGGCCAAAGTAATGAGGCTTCAGCTTCAGTATCAGTCCTTTCAATGAATATTCAGGGCTGATTTCCTTTAGGATGGACTGGTTGGATCTCCTTGCAGTCCAAGGGACTCTCAACAGTCTTCTCCAACACCAGAGTTAAAAAGCATCAATTTTTTGGTTTTCAGTTTTCTTTATGGTCCAACAGTCACATCCACACATGACTACTAGAAAAACCACAGCTTTGACTACATGGACATTTTTCTCAATGTCTCTGCTTTTTAATACACTGTCTAGGCTTGTTATAGCTTTTCTTCCAAGGAGTGAGCATCTTTTAATTTCATGGCTGCAATCACCATCTTCAGTGATTTTGGAGCCCCCCCAAAAAACTAGAGTCTGTCACTGTTTCCCCATATTTATGCCATGAAGTGATGAGCTTCCCTGGCAGTTCAGCTGGTAAAGAATTCACCTGCAATGCAGGAGACCTCAGTTCAATTCCTGGGTCAGGAAGATCCCCTGGAGGAGGGCATGGCAACCCACTCCAGTATTCTTGCCTGGAGAATCCCCATGGACAGAGGATCCTGACAGGCTACAGTCCATGGGGTCCCAAAAGAGTCTGACACAACTGAGCAACTAAGTACAGTACATCATAGGAGAAGGAAGGCTATAGATACGTGTTACGCTTAGTTGCTTAGTTGTGTCCGACTCTGCGACCCCATAGACTGTAGCCTGCCAGGTTCCTCTGTCCATGGGATTTTTCATGCAAGAATACTGGAGTGGGCTGCCCTTTCCTTCTCCAGGGGATCTTCCAAACCCAGGAATCAAACCAATGTCTCCTGTGTCTCCTGCATTGCAAGCAGATTCTTTACCCACTGAGCAATCCAGGAAAAAAACATAAGAAATGTGAAACAACATAAATCAAAAGATATGTTCCATGAATCAAATAGAGATTGTACTGAGTTACAGTGAGAACAATTTACTCATAACTGAATGAGAACAAACTCTACAGTTAAAAGAAAATTTATTACCAACTGCAGACTCTACCATAGAACTGGACCAGCATCAAAACACATGCCAGGATCCAGTCATAGGAACTGGTCATACTGGTAGTTATGGGATACTAATTCTCAGGAAAGACAGAAAGCCTGCTGTACACTAGAGCAACATGCTATAGAACCTAAAGCAAGAGATACGGCCATGAATCATAACAACGAAAATCAGAACTGAGTCTTGCCCTGGACTAGGAAAGGTCTTCTATATAGTAGGTCAAATAATCTTCATAATGACCCTATGACTATGTACTATTGTAATCTACACTTTACAGATAAGAGAACTGTGGTTCAATAAGATATGGGACCAGTCCATGTGAAGTGTTGGGCTTGAATGAAAGCATACTCAGGACCTGTCCTTCTAATTACACTAGACTGCCTAGGGGCCCTGCAATTTACTTGCTCAATATTCTTGCCAAACTTCACCCAGGACAGTAAAGAAAGCTTCTTAGGGAGAGGGAGACACTGGGAGAGACTTTACCTGAGGGAACAGAGCTCTCACCACAACCAGGCCTAAGGAAGGAAGCCCCTGGAATCTATTGCTCCAGCCAATGTTTCCATCCACCCTGAGGAAGCGGTGGGGATGGAAAGAGAAATAGGTTCAGGATTGAAGCCCTGCTCCAGCTGTAAACATGCCTGAAGAAGCCCTTCTCTTTTTCCCTTCAGATTAACACAAATATATCCAACTTGCCACTGAAAGAGGTCAAGGATAAGGCAGAAGCTACAAAACAAGGTTTAGGATTGATGTCTCTGAGTCAGAGGGGTCTGAAGAACTATGTTCATGTTTTTGTGACCCAGATCCAGTCATGAGTAAGTGATTGTGTTTCTGCGACCACTACAGCTAAGATCCATGTTCATGTTTCAAAGATAGATTTAATTGATCCCGAGAGTAGGAAAAAACAAAATGCCCTCTGTTTATTACACACATGTGGAACTGTCTCCATCACTTCACCTGAAAAGAAAAAAATCACAAAACCTTAGACAACACAGGAAAGTCTCCTTTATCTAGTCCAGTCTTATCCACAGAGCAGAAATTCCTTAATTAACTGTGAGAAAGACTCAGCGTTACTCATGAAAGAACCTCCTCCACTTTAACTGTGTGGGTTGTTGAACATTCCCTATTATCACAAGTTAAAATTTACTCTACGTAACTTATTTTTTTGCTCTCCAAAGCATCATGGATTAAGTCCACTTACTAAATGTCAGCCTTTCACATACCTTACTTTAAAAACAACACTGGTCTACCCTAATATAAAAAAGAAATAAAAAATACAAAATCTGAAACAAAGAAAAATAGCATTGATCTTACATTTTCATCAGTTCTTCAACTACTCCTCATATAACATGGTTTGCAAACTCCTGGCTGTCTTCCTCTTATACCCTAGTCTGAACCTTCCTTTTAAAAAACTCACTAGTCAGAAATAAAATTAATGCTCTATGTATGGTCTAATAAGTACAAAGTTCAGTGGAACAATTATTTCCTGGGATCTGAATAAACTGCCTACCCGTGCCTCCAGTATTATGTCAGCTAGTTTCTCCTTTGCATGCAGCCAGTGAATTGATTCTAACTCCTAGTGTATCACAGGAACTTCAGTTCCTCCCTGGGAATAACCTATTCTTCTACACTTCCTACACCATCCTCACTAGGAAGCCTTCCCTAAGCTGTCTAAAGCTTGGTAATCTCTCATTCTAGATTCCCATCATGCTTGGCACCACTTCATAAGCACTGACAGACACAGTATCAGTATAATATGAAAAACTATATTACAAAGAGATAATGACAGTATATGTATACTAGCCCTTCCCTATATTGTAAAAGCCTTGAGTAGGAATTATACTTTCTCAAGTCCTTCTCTCTAAGATACCCAGGAGAACAGGGAAAAGACTCCCATAGCTTAGGTAAGAAACACAGGAAGAAACAGGCAATTTCAAGAATAGAAGTTCAGAGACTTAAGCAGAAAGCAGGCCTGGCAACCCCAGATCCAAGTCAAGGATGCAAGGTGAAAAATAACAGATGTGAAAGAAAGCTTATGCGAACTTGTGTTTCAAGGATTACCTCAGATCTTTGAGACCATTAATTTCTAGTCTGCCTGAAACTGTCTATTCACTTTAAGAGACTTGGTTAAAGTGAGTTCTAAATACTTAATTTTTTTAACGTTAGAAATCAAACATCTTCTCAGAAACCTTTCCTGTCCTTAGGGAAGGGTCATAATCTCAGGTCAAAACTGAGAATGATTTGGGAGGGTGAAGAGGAGGGATACAGATCAGAGATTTCCAACTGGCCAGAAGGACTAAGGAGCTTGGAAATGGAAGGAGGCGGAATGGGCACATCAAGGTGCTCCAACACAGACGTTTGTCTCACAGGTTACAGAGCTTGTGTCGGTTATCACAGTAAGTGAAATAAGTCAGACAGAAAGATAAATCTCATATGCGTCACATGTGGAATCTAAAATAATGATACAAGTGAACTTATTTACAAAACAGAAATAGAATCAGACATAGAAAACAAACTTAGTTATTAAAGGGGAAAGGGGGAGAGTTAAATTGGGAATTTGGGATTAACAGATACATACCACTATACATAAAACAGATAAACAACAGCGACCTACTGTATAGCACAGAGAACTAAATTCAAAATCTCATAATAACCTCCAAGGAAAAAGAATTTGAAGTAGAACATATATATATGAAACCGCCTCCAAAAAAATTTTTTAAACCCTGATAAAATAATTATCTTACTTCACTAAGATAAAAAAATTGCATAATCGTTAAAAATTGGGAATCACCTTACTGTACACCTGTAACATATAATATTAAACATCAACAACTTTGAAGAGATTTTTAAATTGTCTAAAAATTATACCATTCCTTGAACAAGACTGTAGTGTTTGCTTTCATTAAAAAAAAGAGAGAGAGAGCTTGTGCTATGCACCTTCTACGTAATACATTGTTAGATTCAACCACTGTTAAATCAAACTCACTGGTAATCACTTAGCTTGATTTAATTTTAGAGAGGCCACCTAGCACCACTGGATTGGTACTAGGCCATGGGATATTTCACTGTCTGACACTTCCAGTCACAGAAATGGAGCAGGAAGATGAGATCTGGGGTGGCTTGGGCATAGTAGGAATAATGGAATTATTTTACCCCACTCTGTCTTCAATGAAGGGCAGAAAGGGAAAGGAAAAATCATATCGGCACTTGATATATATTGACAAAACTCCCAAGGAGTTTTGAGACTATTTTTAAAGTCTCAAATAATCAATAGTCTCAAATCGTCAATGGGGACTATTTTTCTGATACTGCAGGTAAGAAAACCAAATCACAAAGACATTAATTTGCCTAAGTTTACTCTGCTGGTAAACAGCTGAGGCAGGATTTAAATCCAAGTCTACCTGCCTTCAAAGCCCAAGATCTTTCACTATACCATTCCCAGGAATGAGGCCAGTAGTGGTATATTATGTTCACAAATGAGATGATAAAAAGAAAATAAATAACATTTAGTGAATACTTTTTATGTTCCAGGCATTGTTTTAATACTTTATATCTATTGTCATCTTTAAGTATTATTCCTGTATCAAGATAGAGAAGTTAGACATGGAGAAGTTAGGTAACTTGCCTCAGGTTATGCAACTAAAATATGGTTGAGTCTTAACTAGGAAGCATAATATAAGGATAGTTCAAAATGAAATCAACATATGCTTCTGCTCAGGAGAAAGAAAGCAGACTTTGTAGATCATCCAGTCGATTTAGTTAAAAATAATTCCATTTCATGACAGCACTTGAGTCATATGTCTGTCTTGAGTCTGGCTGTTTAGTCACAAAGATAAGATAAAAATGAATTAGCAATCATTTACTGATAAATTATTAACAATAGTGTTGATCATCGAGATACTTTTTACTTTCAGATCTTAATTCTCTAGAGTTACATAATTACACTTTTAATTTTTCTTCAGGATACCTAAGTAGCAAACTGAAATCCATCTTCCTTAGTTGTAAGTCAGTGTATACACTAGCATTCATTCGAAAACAGGCTACTGACCTAAATCCAATAAAATTCACTCTCTTCTATGTGATTTTCAAAACTTAGCCACAAAGCTCTGTTCCAAATCCATCTCCTCTATGAAACAATCTAGTGCAATCATTTTACTCCACGTGGTTCTTTCTCATGATACTTTGTTTTGTATTACCCAAACATCAACCATTTCAGAAGCATATACCATGGGTCCACTAAACCATAACTCTGCAAAGAAAAAGACTCTCTTGTAAATCTTTATCCTTAGTGCCCTGCTCAGTGTGCAATACATAATAGTAAAAGATGCTCAGTCGTGTCCAACTCTTTGCCACCTCATGGACTATACAGTCCATGGAATTCTCCAGGCCAGAATACTGGAGTGGGTAGCCTTTCCCTTCTCCAGGGGATCTTCCTAACCCAGGGGTCAAACCCAGGTCTCCCATGTTGCAGGCAGATGCTTCACCAGCTGAGCCACGAGGGAAGCCCAATAAATACCAAATGGAGGAATGAATGAGAAGAAATTTCATGGTCCACAGAAGCCACACAAACCATGACTTTTACTTTACACTGCACTGGGCACATGTTGCTGCTGCTGCTAAGCCGCTGCAGTTGTGTCCCCCTCTGTGAGACCCCATGGACAGCAGCCCACCAGCCGCCCCCGTCCCTGAGATTCTCCAGGCAAGAACACTGGAGTGGGTTGCCATTGCCTCCTCCAATGCATGAAAGTGAAAAGTGAAAGTGAGGTCACTCAGTCGTGTCCGACTCTTAGCGACCCCATGGACTGCAGCCCACCAGGCTCCTCTGTCCATGGGATTCTCCAGGCGAGAGTACACATAGAACTGCCTAATTGTTAACTGGCATACAACCTTCTCAGTAATGCCGAAAACTATCCCAGTTGGCTTCAATGGTTGCATCAGCATCATAAATAAATGAGTAGCCAACATTCATCAACTTTATGATACTGTTATGTTCAACATCCACTAGAAGGCAGAGTTAATGAGTTGTAGCATTTGGAAAGAGGGGATCTTTTCAAATTTATTTTATTTATTTTTGGCAAGAGACTAAGTTAGTTGAAGTGGTAAACTTGGACCTTGAAAGTCTAACATAAGTATGTCACTGATGTGTCTCTTTGGCATGATTTTAGGGAATGCAATTACAATGACATTTTGCATTCCATTAATCATTATTTCCCTAAGACTTCAGAAAGGCTGTCATTTACTGGTGTATTAGCATCATCATCATCATCAAAAATTACAATAAAATCTTTTGTTAGTTTAAAATACAGTTAAGACTCAGAAGCCAGCAATCAGTGTCGTAACATTAAACCATTTTAATACAATATGAAAAATTATTGCTTTATGCGAGTAAAAAGGTTTAACCTTTTATCCCATAGCTTTCTCAAAAGTCATAAAAAGTCTATCTTTTAAATAAAAATAAAAACTTTACAATGTAGTATATACAATTTTTATGTTGAGTTGATAATTTTTCTGAAAATAAAGTAAATAAAGTACTGACTGCAAGATCTTTGTCTTTTATACAGCATTTTATCTTACCTAAAAATTCATAGCTGATACGAATTGTATGGCTTGTGGGAAACTATATGAAGATGACTTTGAGAATTTGCCAAATCGGTCTACTAGAAAGGAAACATCAATCATGCCATTTGCTATTTGATGAACTCTTGTTTATCCTTAACAAGAGTTACACAGCCTCGTGAGATTTGCCTTTTATGAAGCAGAATTAATCCTCTACCTATTTTATGGATAAGTTATGGCTGTCTCTACAATTCACACAAATGCATATTCCTTCTAATGAGCGACCCCATACTTTTGCTCTACCAGACACTTCACTCCTATTACTATCACAGATCACAGTGTCTGTCATGACTATTTCTTGCTACACAGTGACATAAGTGGTGATCTCATTCTTATCATTTGTCCCAAATGAGAATCTATGTTTTAAAGAGTATGCAGAAGTGCCGATGACCCAACTTCATTTTGATTAAAAAAATACTGGAGTTCTTGTCCTGCCCCTCTATGTTCAGGAGGACCTACAGGTGAAACTGTTTGGGGCCTTGGACGTCTGTGGCAAACTGTATATTAGCGCTACTCACTGACACCACACATTTGGATCATTCCTCACTGACAAATGATGCCAAACAAAGCAAAAAGCAAGAGCACTAGGACACATCCAGCAGGATTCAGAACTCTCATTTAAGATGTGTGGAAACGTATCACACCCATAATGGAGGTGCAGGAATGGTCCTGCCTTATCTACTCTCAGTGTGGTGTTACATCATCCCTGCACTTCAGCAGCCTCTCAGAGAAATGTATTGGTTGTCTTCAATTTTTTGTCACCACATAGGACACCACTTTGAAATAAAGATCTAGTAATAAATTTTTAGTTTCAGTGAATAACATATTGTATATAGTTCTTGCAGTATTGGGCAGGACCTGGAATTTTTGTTTGCTTTTTGCGCTTAAAGGCATATTGCCAATCTAATATAAATAAGTCTCAACAATAGATTAAAATCAACTACAGTACTCCTTGGTGCAAGTATTATGTAAACATTTATTGACATTATACAAGCTTACCACTAATAATAGAAGATTGCTTATAACTTGTAATTAGTGAATTGAAACAGTTTCAAAGATTTCTAGGCAGCAAACAAAATATTGCGATACCAACCCTTGGTCCTGTAGTGTAATAAAGAATTTGGGTGACCACTGTCCCCTGGTTCCTGGGCAGGAGCCAGCAAGTTTCCCAAATGACAGACATGTCTATTATTCGCGGTGGGCCCCTGGAATCAGGCCTGAGTTTATGCTAATGAGGTAACTCATGGTGGACCCTTAAATAATTTCAGGATGGGGACAGGCCATGCTGGAAAGACCATTCATGTAATTAGTGGGTTGGAGCTTTGAACCGCGTGAGATCAGCCTGACCTCCTGGAGGCTGACATGGTCAGTAAGTCAATCGGTCATGACTAAGTAATGAAACCTAATTAAAAACTCTGGACGCTGAAAGCTTGGGTGAGCTTTCCTGGTTGATGCTGCACATTGATGTTTCAGGAGGGCGAAACATCTTGAAGACATGTAAAGTGGATACTGGGGGACCCTCTCAGATCTTACCAAACGGGTCTCTTCCTTTGGCCAGGCTGATTTGTATACCCACCCTACAGCAAAACACTAGAGATAATGCTTTCCTGAGTTCTATGAGTCACTCTAGAGAATAATCCAACCTGAGGAGGTAGGAGGAATGTCTGAATTGATTTCCACTTGGTCAGAAATGCAGGTGGCCTGAGAATCTCCAAGCCTGCAGTTAGTGAGGGCAGTCTTGTAGGAGACTGTGCCCTTAATCTGTAAAATCTGAAATAACTGACCAGTTAGCATCAGAATTGTATTACAGGCCCCTTGTTACATCTTTGTACACGTACATGTGATAAAGGTTAAGTAAGATTGGAAATATTATAATAGCCCTGAACTGCTTCAGTTTAGGCATCCTGATATTGATCTTGCACATTGGTGATCAAGATACCATTTTCATACCTTTAAAAGGCAATCAGAGGATATATGTGAACTAAGTCATGGTGGATACCCTAGGCATTACACTCGTTCAGGTTCAGTCACTCAGTCATGTCCAACTCTGTGGCCCCATGGACTGTAGCCTGCCAGACTCCTCTACCCACAGGAATTTTCAGGCAAGAATACTGGAGAGGGTCGCCATTTCCTACTCCAGGGGATCTTCCTGTCCTGGGATCAAACCAGCCTCTCCTGCCTCTCCTGCATCGGCAGGTGGATTCTTTACCACTGAGCCACCTGGGAAGCCCACCCTAACAATCATAATCACGGAAAGTGAAAGTGAAGTCGCTCAGTCATGTCCGACTCTTGGCTAACCCATGGACTGTACCCCACCAGGTTCCTCTCTCCATGGGATTTTCCAGGCAAGAATACTGGAGTGGGTTGCCATTTCCTTCTCCAGGGGATCTTCCTGACCCAGGGATCGAACGCAGGTCTCCTGTATTACAGGCAGATGCTTTAACCTCTGAGCCACCAGCAAAGCCCCTAGGCATAATACTAGCAAAAAAATTCTTGCATTTGTTCAAAGTATAGAGTTTCAAATAAATTTATTATGATTCCCTTCTGATTGACATAAGATAAATACTATATTAGAAAAGTATAAAGGATGGAATCAGAAAGAACCTTAAAAATCATATACCTTGGCTATTTGTTATAAAATAAGGGAGGGAAAGGACATTAAGTGATTTGCCCAGTAGCTATTTAACATCAGAGCTGGGACTAGCTCTGTAACATCTCAAATAACACTGTGATGTCCAAGCTCCTTGTGGCGAAACATAGAATTAGTTACCAAGGCAGATAAATTGAGTCTAGTTGTTTTGCCAGTGAGAGACAGTGAAAAATAGCAATATGGGATACAATCACATGCTTTGTCTTTCTTCTGTTGATCATTAAAGTAGCACTTCTCATATCTTCTTTACATTTCTGCTGACTTACCTAACAAAAGAGGTAGCCAGTGCAGAAACCCCACTCATTTTATAAGCATTTAGAAAGCATCTATTATAAATCTGTACTAGCTACTTAAAGATGTCAAGATTAATTATTAACCTCTCTTTTCTAGTGAGGAGAACTTGATCCTTCATTAAAAAATAAACACAGCTGTGTAAGTCCTGTGGTGAAGGCCATGAGAAAGCACAGAGAAAAAAGTCGGGGATATCATGGGTGGGTCTTCTCTGGCCAACTAAGGAATCTGGCCATTATTCTGTAAGCCTGACAAGCCATTTAAGGGTTTTATGCAAAATAAAACAAAACAAACAAACAAATTTTTTAATGGAGAAAAAAAATAAAAACCTTCCCCGTTGCATACTTCCCTATTGTATACATCTGATATGACTGCCAACTTGCTTGAAGCTCTCAATAGAAATGTTTTCTCATCTTGTTGCTTTTCTTTCCACATAGCTCAACAACCACAGTGGTTTTGCTAAAACTATGAAGAAAGTCAGGTATACTCTAACTTAGTATTGTTCAGTCTCTATCGTAGAAGTCTTCTAATAAAGAAGGTAGAACCAATTCCTTGTCTGAACAGTTAAAACTCAGTTCTGTAATTCCTGGCTCAAGTGAGAATCATGATGGAATCTGAACCAGGCAGACAGTAAAGGAATCAGGTACCCACCTGAGTGTGTAAGCACATTCTAGAGCCCCTACACACCCGTGGCCCACTGAGTCTCCAAAGCACTGTCCAGGGGGAAACCAAGTAAGAGATTTCTGGTTGTAGAAGACCTTCCAACACATAGCTCTCCAGTTCCATAAGGAACAGTGGGAGGGATGCTGCTGTTTACAGAACCCTTGGGTATCTCCTCGGGATTCCAGGGACGAAGAATGATACAGTCCATCAAAACAAACACACAAGTATAAATTATTTACATGAAAAATTAATTCAGTCTTGGTTTAGAGGCCTAGCAGTTAAGACTATCAGTTTATGATCCAGAGCTAAAGCCAAACTGTAGGATATCCTACAAACTAATGACAAGAACGCCTCAAAAGGGTCAAAGCCATAAAAGACAAGGAAATACTAAGAAATTGTCACAGAGACTAAGGAGACATGACTAAGGAGTCACATCAGTGTAATGCTGGATCTCAGATTGGACCTGGAACAGAAAATGGTCTTAAGTAGACTCCAAATAGAGTCTATAGTTAAGTTAATTATATCATACCAATATGATTTTCTTAGTTTTGATCATTGTTCTATGGTAAAGCAAGATGTTAACATTAGGGGAAGCAAGGTAAAGGATATCTTTGCAACTATTAGTAAATCTCTATATATTTTTTTAAAAATGGGCTTGTATAGTTTTTTGGGTTTTTTGTGGTTGTTGTGTTTTGGGAGGTTTTAGCTTCTTATTGTTGTTTTGTTTTGTTTTTAAAGGAATATAGGTTTTAGAGTCAAAGTCTTGGGTTTAAAACTTAGTTCTATTTCTTACTAGCAATGTAGCCTTGGGCAACTTCCTTAATCTGCTTTAATCTCTGCACTTTACTTTTATTATCAGTAAAATGGGAATGGGCTTCCCGAAGGGTTCAGAAGGTAAAGAATCTGCCTGTAATGCAGGAGACCAGGAGAGGTGAGTTTCATTGTTGGGTTGGGAAGATCTGTTGGGGAACAAAATGGCAACCCACTCCAATATTCTTGCCTGGGAAATCCCATGGATAGACGAACCTGGTGGGCTGCAATACGTAGGGTTGCAAAGGGTCAGACACAGCTAAGAATGCAACCTGACAATTGAAAATGGGAATAATAAAAACAAATTTGTAATTGAATAAGGTTAAATAAAATATTTAAACACAGTATTGTGTCAGGTACATAAATTCCTACAAAGTTATATATCATATTTGCTAATGAAAATTACCATAATTATTAAATTTACCATTATTATTGTTGCTATTATTAGGATTTTCTGGTTCTGGAGTCACTTCAAGAAATAATAAAAGGGCAGTGGCATTATAGATAGCATATATTTACTTGCTCATTCCGTAGGAGTCAGAGGGAGTAAACGGGCTCCAGTATTTTCTGAGGTAAATTAATTAATCAAGCCTAGGGTATATACTGTTGCTGAGCGTGGTGTGAGAGGTGTAGAGGTTGAAGTGGACAAGTACATGGATGGAGGTGGCTTCACAAGCCTATAACAAATGTCCTCATCAATTTATATAATTCTCTTACAATGAACAGATGATTATCCTCAATAAGCTACTACACCAGCTGCCTGAAAGTTACCATCAAGATTAAGGAATCCACGAATTGCTGTAAACTGCCAGTAACAACCAGATCTTTGTGTTCCAAAGAGCTGATGAGATTTTGTCTTCAGAAATCTGGTATTGATATTTTTGCTGAATTGGAGGCTACTTTTAGACATACTATGAGTACAGTTCCCAAGAGTTAAGAGTATATCGGGACAGCATTTGAACAAATGAGTGACTGAGTACTTTAAAAACCTTCCGGACCCATTCTTTAAACAATGAAACATAGACAGCCCCTGATTTACAAACTTTTAAAATATCACTTATTTATCAGTTACTTTTTAGAGTACAGAATACAGCTCACATAACAATGAAGAATTGAGTTTAAAATACTTTGCACTGACACAAAGTATTAACTAAAATAAAATTCTGTTGCAATTTTAGTAATCCTCACACACATACACAGTTATTTTCTAAATTGAACTTTATATCATATCTGAGGGCTTCCCTGATGGCTCAGTTAGTAAAGAATCTGCCAGCAATGCGGGAGACCCCGGTTCAATTCCTGGGTCGAGAAGATCCACTGGAGAAGGGACAGACTATCCACTCCCGTATTCTTGGGCTTCCCTTGTGGCTCAGCTGGTAAAGATTCCACCTGCAACGAGGGAGACCTGGGTTCCATCCCTGGGTTCTGACCCGATATTCAGGTTATTCCAAAGACACTTATACTTGTCCTTCACATTCTCCTTTTCCCCAGATGCTATTCTCCAATAAAGAATTTTTATTCCTGATCACCTCCCCATGAGCTCTGAATTGAACTATTTCTCCTCCTTCAACTGCTTCAAGGCCTCCTCAGTCTCTAATTTCAGTCGCTAATTTTACAACTTTTTAAAGATGTAAGTGAGACTTCTGGGAGAAAGGAGAGGGAAGTCTACAAACTAATTTAATCTGTCTGTAGGACAGTTTGGCAAAATACATCATATGCCTTTATAAGATATTTTCCCTTGAAACTATCAATTTTATGTCTATGAATTTATTCTAAGGGAGTAAACAGAAAGAGTGTGCAAAAATCCACAGGATTCTCACCTTAGTGTGCAAAGAGTGTGCAAAGAGTGTGCAAAAATCCACAGGATTCTCACCTTTGTTTGTAAACAGAAAGCAGCCTCTAGAAAAACAGAAGCAACCTCTAATAAGCAGCAATTTGTAAAATAGGTTATAGGATAGCTATAAAATGGGACAGTGTACAGTCATTAAAATTATGTTGCCTAAGAATGTTTACAGAAAAGACACAGTATTTACATTGTGGTTAAGAAAACAAAGAAGATTACACAATAGTAGAATTTTAGTTTAATTACAATAGTAATGACAATAGCTGAAATTTACTGCATAATTACTACATGCCTTCTGAAATAGGTACTACTAATAATCCCATTTTAATTACAAGGAAAAAGAGACAAAATAAAATTTATTAACTTGCCCAAGGTCAAACGGTTCGTAAAGACAATCTGACTCCCAAAATCACACCCATAATACAGCCTCTCTAATATATGTGTATATGCTTTGAGAAGCATGGAAGAATTTAACAGAAAGATAATAGTACTTACAGAGGTTGGGTATGTACTGACCCCTAAAGATATCCCAACCCAATCCAACATAATGATATGTGCCTCCCATGATTATGCTATGTTATAAGGTACATGGACCTTACTTAACACAGTGATATTGTCCAGGTGGACCTAATCTAATCACAAGAGTTCCACTAAAAGCATAGAACTTTCATCAGCAGGTAGGAAGGAGTCAGCGGGATTCCAAGGATTCAGTGCACAATTTCTGCTTTATTGATGTCGGGGAACACATGAGAAGGGAGGTCAGCTGCCTCTAACACCAGAGAGCACCCCCAACTGACAGCCAGGAAATAGGAACCGCAAAGCTATGGCTGTAAGGAACTGGACTCTGACAACAACCAGAATCAGTTTGGCAGAGGATTCTTTCCCCAGGCCTCTAGGCTGGAGTTCAACCTCACTCTCACTTTGATGTCATTCTCAGGGCAAAGAATCCAGGGGAACTAATCTAGACTTCTGATCTTCAGGTAATAATGTTGGCAATTCCACACTGCTAGGAAGGACTGATGTTGAAGCTGAAACTCCAATACTTTGGCCACCTGATGCGAAGACCTGACTCATTTGAAAAGACACTGATGCTGGGAAAGATTGAGGGCAGGAGGAGAAGGGGATGACAGAGGATGAAATGGTTGGATGGCATCATCGACTCAATGGACATGAGTTTGAGTAAGCTCAAACTGATGGACAGGGAAGCCTGGCGTGTTGTTGTCCATGGGGTCACAAAGAGTCGGACACGACTAAGTGACTGAACTGAACTGAGTTCATTTCAGTTCAGTCACTTAGTCATGTCTGATTCAGTCCATGGACTGCAGCAAATGAGTCAGTTCTTCACATGAGGTGGCCAAAGTATTGCAGCTTCAGCTTCAACATCAGTCCTTCCAGTGAATATTCAGGACCGATTTCCTTTAGGATGGACTGGTTGGATCTCCTTGCAGTCCAATGGACTCTCAAGAGTCTTCTCCAACACCACAGTTCAAAAGCATCCATTCTTTGGTGCTCAGCTTTCTTTATAGTCCAACTGTCACATCCACACATGACTACTGGGAAAACCATAGCTTGGACTAGACGGACCTTTGTTGGCAAAGTAACATCTCTGCTTTTTAGGTCACTCGGCTAAGTTTGTGTGAATTTGTTATCTAGCAATAGAAAACTAATAGACTACTCACAAGGGACTTAGAATTAGGAAGCAATAAAATTTATATATTAAAAACCTGCAACAGCATTATACTTTAAGGAGAAAATCAAGTACAGATGCTTTTTAAGATCTGGAACAAGATAAGGACATATGTTATTACTACCATTGCCTAACTGAGTTTTGTAATTCCTGGCCAATGTTATTTTTTAAATGAGGTATATAAGAATTAGAAAAGAAGAGATCAAACTTTGTCATCTTAAAATGATTAGAATCAATAAGTTATAGGAAGCAATAAGTTTATCAAAGTTGCTGAATACACGACCAAGTCAGAAAGATAGAAAACATTTCTCTACATTGACATTACCAACCACAAAATATAAGAGAAAACTCATTCAAAACAGCATAGAAATTATAAACTATCTAGAAATTTACTTAAACAAGATATAAACAAGCCAAATAAAGGCCTTTACATTTTTTTACCTCTCTTTTTCTGTATTTTCCAAAAGTTATTTAATGAACACATATGGCTTTGCTAACAAAAATACACCATATCAATGGTGATACTCAAAATCTTTAGAACATTGGTACCAATCAGAATGGCATGGGCAATAAAGAAGTTGCTTAGCCATTCAGGTATTTGGCAGGTGAAGAAGAGCCGCACAACCTCTAATTGTTAATTATTATATTTGTCCCCCTGAATTGGATGGGAAGAACAAACTTCAGCCTTACACTTTATTTGAAAAATTTCTCTCAATTATTTTTTTCCTGTACTCACAGAGAGGTCAATTAAATCAATAAGGCAAGCTGGCTTACTTTAAAAACACATGAAACAAAAAACACAGCTGGCATAGAAGGGAAAGGGATATGTTTACATGGTTTTACATGGGATGGAGAATGAAAGAGTAAGAAAACGAAACCAGGGAATTCCCTGGAAGTCCAGTGATCAGAACTTGGTGCTTTCACATCAGTGGCCTGGGTTCAACCACTGGTCAGGGAATTAAGATCCCACAGGCCTCACAGCTCAACCAAAAAAAAAAAGTAAAATCAGCCCATGTGGCCTGCACGTGATCAGCAGGCTGAGCATCTTATCCTTCCTGAGGGAACAGAGTAAAAACCTATGGCTCAGATTACATATCTCCACATGAACTCAGTCATTCAGAAATGCAAACAGGAGGACCTTGCCATTACTTGCCTTCAAATTATGAAATGACCTGGTTAAAAATCCTTGGAGCTTGATTTTCAGACCCGGAAGAAAGCAAAAGACAGTAATTAAAGCATGTGAGCTTATTAAGTAAGTACTTTTATAAAATCCACCAGAGTGGTAAGTGTAACAAAAAGTAGCTTAAGAGGTCAAATTGGTTTTTTCTTTTTATCACAATGCTGGTATCCCCAACAGATAGCTTGTTTGTCTTCGTTCAGAATTGTTTTAGAATGTCAACACATGACTTCTAAAAACATGCCATCTCAGAATTGTGTCAAATATCAATTGAGACTAACAATAGTTGGTCTTGCACAATGCCATAAAATATTTTAAACTAAGGAAATGCACATATCCACTTTACGAAACAGAAACAGACTCAAAAACTTAGAGAATGAATTTATGGTTACCAGAGGGGAAGGGATACATTGGGAGTTTGGGGTTGACATGTACACACTGCTAAAATAGATGTACACACTGCTATATTTAAAATAGATAACCGCTGAGGTCAAATTGTTTTCATTTGATAAAAACATTCAAGGAGCACCACCATGAAACACCCTCTGTATACTTTAACCACAACTGATCCCAAACTGAAGGCAGTTTGCTGCCAAATTGCACTAATTCATACCACTCAGAAAGGTCTAGGAAGTCTGAAAATGACCACCGAACGTATCAAGGCTGTTCTTCCCTTCGGAGACTGTCAAAAATGCTCCGGAAATTTCGTCGTTGCACTGCTATAAAATTGTGGTTCCGTGCCACTCCCTTCTTTCCAGCATATAAATTCCCTGTTATTTTTTCCATCAAGCTACCAAGTTTTCTGGTATTATTTGTGAAACCAGAAAGCCAAGACCTTCCTCTGTGGTTATATAGAAGATATTGTATTCTTAAGAGGTTTTGCAAATAGTACCACAAAAACGGTCTTGCTTAAAAGAAAATATTTCCCAGAAATAAACAAGAGGAGATAAACATATGTAATCAACAAGAAATCTGGCTTTGCATTCAGGTGTTTTGATAAAGGACTGAACTCGCCTTCAGATTCCTCTCCTCGGGTTAACCAGTGAAAGATACCAGATCCAAAACCCTGACTTGCAAAGGTCCAAAATCCCAAAAGGTAAAACGGTGTCAGGTTGGCATCTTCGAGAAGAACTGACCTTATTAAATGCATTCATATTAAGAAGCACATCATGAAAAGAAAGGAGGCGGTACAAACTGAAAATGACATTTCCAACAAGTTTATGGAAAGGAAATCCGTGTGGGGAAAAGATGAGGTCATTAAACCCAAGGAAGAAAAGAAAACAAAAAGTTTATAAATCAGTGACTGAATCAAAAAACAAGAATTGCAATTCTAGACGAGAACTCAATCTCATGATTGGTAGTTAAGAGCCTACTTCACTAAACCTAAAGACCACCAGGGACCACATAAGCCTGAACTCAAGAGAGCTTGAGTCAAGAACTCTCTGCCCTCCAAGGCTAAGTATAGACTAAATACAGATGAAGGTTCCAGCAAAGCTGCTCCTTGGAAGGTCATGGGCACTTGTTCACAGGGTGCTTCTGTAATACAGTCAGTTCTGCTCATGCCTCCCCAAATAAACCACAAATTCCTTTGAAGTTAGGATCCCATTTTATTCATGTTTATATATCCATGAAGCACATGTGCAAACACTCATGGTAGACACACAGTGACTGTTCTTCAAATTGCTACTTAGCTTTACTAGAGTGTCATATGGAATAATGGTCATAATAATGATCAAAACAGTCACATGGCACCTCTCACTGGATGCTTATCAGGTGTCATGGGAAGATTCACAGGTTACTGAATCAGCGATATAGTCAGTACTGTTATCCATATTTTACAGAAACTAAAATTGAAGCCCACAAAGATCCTCACTAATTTGCCAAAGGAGATGTGGCTAGTCATAGGTTGAGAATGAATGCTGATCCTTTCTTCCCAGCAACTAAAGCTGAAGAACAGTTAAAACACTTTGACTTGGAAGGCATAGTCTCTACACAAGTCAGAATTTGCTGAGGCTTTTTATGAGGGGCTTATTTGTTTTCTTTGCCCTTAAATGCTTTAAGCGCCTGTAGAAAAATTCTAAAAAATAAATAGATATGCCCTGTTGATGCTTCACGCAATTTCAGTTCAGTTCAATTCAGTTCATTTGCTAAGTCGTGTCCGACTCCTTGTGACCCCATGAATCACAGCATGTCAGACCACCCTGTCCATCACCAATTCTTGAAGTTTACCCAGACTCATATCCATCAAGTCGGTGATGCCATCCAGCCATCTCATTCTCTGTCGTCTCCTTCTCCTCCTGCCCCCAATCCTTACCAGCATCGGGGTCTTTTCCAGTGAGTCAACTCTTCGTGTGAGGTGGCCAAAGTATTGGAGTTTCAGCTTCAACATCAGTCCCTCCAGTGAACACCCAGGACTGATCTCCTTTAGGATGGACTGGTTGGATCTCCTCGCAGAAGACTCTCAAGAGTCTTCTCCAACACCACAATTCAAAAGCATCAATTCTTTGGCGCTCAACTTTCCTCACAGTCCAACTCTCATACCCATACATGACTACTGGAAAAACCATAGCCTTGACTAGACAGACCTTTGTTGGCAAAGTAATGTCTCTGCTTTTTAATATGCTAACTAGGTTGGTCATAACTTTCCTTCCAAGGAGTAAGCGTCTTTTAATTTCATGGCTGCAATCACCATCTGCAGTGATTTTAGAGCCCAAAAAAATAGTCAGCCACTGTTTCCACTGTTTCTCCATCTATTTCCCATGAAGTGATGGGACCAGATGCCATGATCTTAGTTTTCTGAATGTTGAGCCTTAAGCCAACTTTTTCACTCTTCTCTTTCATCACAAAGCTTTTTAGTTCTTCTTCACTTTCTGCCATAAGGATGGTGTCATCTGCATATCTGAGGTTATTGATATTTCTCTCGGCAATCTTGATTCCAGCTTGTGCTTCTTCCACCCCAGTGTTTCTCATGATGTACTCTGCATAGAAGTTAAATAAGCAGGGTGACAATACACAGCCTTGACATACTCCTTTTCCTGTTTGGAACCAGTCTGTTGTTCTATGTCCAGTTCTAACTGTTGCTTCCTGACCTGCATACAGGTTTCTTAAGAGACAGGTCAGGTGGTCTGGTATTCCCATCTCTTTCAGAATTTTCCAAAGTTTGTAGTGATCCACACAAAGCTTTGGCATAGTCAATAAAGCAGAAATAGATGTTTTTCTGGAACTCTCTTGCTTTTTTGATAATCCAGCGGATGTTGACCATTTGATCTCTGGTTCCTCTGCCTTTTCTAAAACCAGTTTGAACATCTGGAAATTCACGGTTCACGTATTACTGAAGCCTGGCTTGGAGAATTTTGAGTATTACTTTACTAGCATGTGAGATGAGTGCAATTGTGCAGTAGTTTGAGCATTCTTTGGCATTGCCTTTCTTTGGGATTGGAATGAAAACTGACTCTCCAGTCCTGTGGCCACTGCTGAGTTTTCCAAATTTGCTGGCATACTGAATGCAACACTTTCACAGCATCATCTTTCCAGATTTGTAATAGCTCAACTGGAATTCCATCACCTCCACTAGCTTTGTTTGGAGTAATGCTTTCTAAGGCCCACTTTGACTTCACATTCTAGGCTGTTTGGCTCTAGGTGAGTGATCACACCATCGTGATTATTTGGGTTTTGAAGACCTTTTTTGTACAGTTCTTCTGTGTATTCTTGCCACCTCTTCTTAATATCTTCTGCTTCTGTTAGGTCCATACAATTTCTGTTCTTTATTGTGCCCATCTTTGCATGAAATGTTCCCTTGGTATCTCTAATTTTCTTAAAGAGATCTCTAGTGTTTCCCATTCTATTGTTTTCCTCTATTTCTTTGCAATGATCACTGAGGAAGGCTTTCTTATCTGTCCTTGCTATTCTTTGGAACTCTGCATTCAAATGGGAATATCTTTCCTTTGTTTTTCACTTCTCTTGTTTTCACAGCTATTTGTAAGGCCTCATCAGACAGCCATTTTGCTTTTTTGCATTTCTTTTCCATTAGCATGGTCTTGATCCCTGTCTCCTGTACAATGTCACGAACCTCCGTCCATAGTTCTGCTCACACAGTTTAAACAGTTGGGAACTATAGTAATAAAATAAATAGTAAAATAAAAAAAATGTTTCTTATTCCAGAATCAAAGCCTGAAAACCCCAAACAAGGGATCTGTAAATGCCTGGCTCATGGTCCATCTGACATGGAATATACACTCTTCTAGAACTATATATACATACTTGTTCTTCACACTGTAGTCACAGACACAGCAATGGTTGAATGTTTCTCTTTTGTAGTCAAGTAACTTTGGGGCATTTCAAAACTGATATCTCTAGAGTCGAGAAACAGAAAATCGCTTGTAACTAAAGCATGGAGTTATGTAATTTGTGTGTATGTGTGTAGCTGTGTAAAACCAAAACAAAAACAAAAAAAAATCATAATAAAGGGAATCAAAAAAAGTCAAACAATCTCATCTCAAAAGCAAAACAAGATGGATAACTGCATATTTTCAACCAAAAAAGTGATCATCAGAATGCCCTTTGGTAAGTCAGTAGAGAAGACATACTGAGATTATTGACCAAGTAGAACAGATAAGATACAACTGTTTTTCTTTAAAATTTTTGCTACACAATATAATTGCACATTAAGCCTTAAGAAGAATTGTTTTCAAAGTATTTCCTTTGTTACTCACAAGTTAAATAGTGATTTATTATTTGCCTTATCTCCCGACATAAGTTCTAGAAAAGTATTGTATTCATTACACATATTTCAAATGAAATTTTTCAAACAACTTTCTGCTATATTCCTGCTCTGTTGTAATCCATCCTCTCCATTGCAGGCAAAGTTATCTTTTAAAATCATACCTCAGATCATATCTGTATCTTGTTAAGAAAGCATTTCAACCAAATTTCATCCAAACTCACAGTAGCCAAAAACATCCTTGACAATCAAAGGTCTCCGACAATCAAAGGTCTCCGACAATCAAAGGTCTCCGACAATCTAACCCTTGCCTTCCTCTCCATCCTCAAATCCTTCCACCCTCATCTGTGCTCCTCTCATTTGAGTTAATGGCCTTTGCTTTTTTTCTCATTACAAGAAGCTCATCCTCACTGTTAACTTTTTTGTGCCAGTTGTTCCCTCTACCCAGCTGCCCTGCCAGTATATCTTCCTGTGGTAGGCTCCTTTTCGTCATCCAGGGTTAACCTCATCATGAGGCCTTCCCTGACCACCCAACATAAAAGAGCCCCAGACCCACCCTGAGTAACAGCACTTACATTTATATGAAGTTATTCTGTTAATTTGCTTGGTTACTTTTCTCTCTCTATCTCTCTGTCTCTCTCTTTCTCTCCAAACAGTCCCTACCCCTGGAAACCACCACTGTTAGAAAAATGGAACCTCCATGAAAGAGGGAATATTGCCTGTCTTGTCCAGCACCATGGGCTTCCCTGGTAGCTTAGCTGGTAAAGAATCCTCCTTCAACGCAGGAGATCTGGGTTCAGTCCCTGGGTTGAGAAGATCCCCTGGAGAAGGAAAAGTCTACCCACTCCAGTATCCTAGCCTGGAGAATTCCATGGACTGTATAGTTCATGGAGTCCTAAAGAGTAGGACACAACTGAGCGACTTTCACTTCACTGTCTAGCACCATAGATCCAGAACACAGAACAATGCCTGACACATGGAAGGCTCTAAGAAAAATATTTATTGAATAAATGAACATTTCTAAATTTCTAAATAACATTTCTAAATTCTATTATATTATATTTATGGATGCATTTTAGTTGTTTTTAATAGTGAATTTTCACTAAGGCCCTATCTTCAACTGTCTAAAAATCAAGGACAATGGCTTCCTCCAACTTCAAATATGCCTGGCTATGACTGACTGCAAGACATTTGGAATAAACAGGCTGTTCAGTGAGAGATGAACACATTTTCAAGATAAAAGTTTGTTTTCTAGTAATCAAAATTCTGAAACTGGCTCTTCATGGTATGCTCTGGTTTTAATCAAGTCTCACTGGTCCCTCCAAACATTCAGCAAAGACAGTCTCCTCTGGTTTCAACCTTCAATGGTGGAAGAGAAGAGAAAAACACTTCTCAATGGGTTAAAAAAAAATCTGTACATTATCTAGGCTACTTTTGATATTTAATACCAATTAACAGAGCTGCCATTATCTTTTTTAATTTACCCAGATAAACTAGGACCCATTTAGATTGAGGACAGCAGAGAAAGCTAGAAGACCAAGGACATCATCAGTGCTCTGGAAGGGAGAAGAGAAGCAAATTTTTTTTCCAATTATTGAAAGCAGATTTGTTAGCATATTTGTTCAAAGATTTACTCCAAGTCAGGCCTATGTCAGGATAACAGTGGAGTACAAAAACAATCCTTCTTTTTGTCCTGTTCACCTGTTTCAACAAGTCACAACCTGCTCAGTGTCTTTCAGCTGTCTTTATGTCAGAGCTCTTATCTATGAATCTTGACTTAAATCTGAAGATATTTTAACTAAAATTTGCATTGTAACATATGGCCAGTGATGTTACAACTGCTCATGATGCTAAATGCAAATAACGTTCAGCCTTATATGATGGGATTCTTTGGGGAAACCTTCTGAACATAGAGAATTATAGTTTCCTTGTATGAGGAAATATATAACTGAAAAGGCAATAGGGAGTCAGTGCACTAACATCTGTAATAGCTACTGCCATGAAATTAAAAGACACTTGCTCCTTGGAAGGAAAGTGATGACAAAGCTAGAGAGTATATTAAAAAGTAGAGATACCACTTTGCCGACAAAGGTCCATAGAGTCAAAGCTATGGTTTTTTCTCAGTGGTCATGTATGGACGTGAAAGTTGGACCATAAAGAAAGCTGAGCATTGAAATAGTTATATTTCATGGAGAAGGAAATGGCAACCCACTCCAGTATTCTTGCCTAGAAAATCACATAGACAGAGGAGCCTGGCTGGTTATAGTCTATGAGGTCATAAAGAATCAGACATGACTGAGCGACTAACACTTTCACTTCAAAACTAACATTTAAAAATAAAATCCTTATGTGACATCATATGAATTTAATAACCATCATTATAAGGATGCTGTTTCATTCACTAATTTCATTTGTGATGAAAAGATTCTGTGAGATGAGTTGCTTTTTCCCTGAACTTCTGCAAGTAGTGTATCATGCACTGCAGGATAAATAAAGTAGAAAAATATGGCCTTGACTATGTTATCAAGGGCTCCTTGTTTGTTTGCAAGATTAGACAGTCACAAGACAAGCAGTACAAATTTACAACTATATAGAAATTTGATGCTATACTTTCCCCATAGAAAGAGAGACAAATATGGGCTATAATAATCAGAATAGGTCATGAAGAAAATTATTACAGATATAAAAAACAAACCAAGACTTCCAGAACTATAATTTGCTAATAAAAAGAAAATCAGATTTGCATCAGTGTAACATGTTATAACAACATATCTCCTAGAGAGATGATCTTTAGCCAACAGCCACATATACATTTGATTATTTTTCATACTAAACCATGCAATTTGGACATTATAGTTATTAAATTTAGATTTTCTTTAATAAATTTTACTAGGAAATTACATTATTTAATCAACATTTGCATATGAGCATTCTGATTTTGGACTTCCCTGATAGGTCAGTTGGTATACAACCTGCTTGCAATGCAGGAGACCCGGTTCGATTCCTGGGTCAGGAAGATCCGCTGAAGAAGGGATAGGCTACCCATGCCAGTATTGTTGGGCTTCCCTTGTGGCTCAGCTGGTAAAGGATCTGCCTACAATGTGGGAGACAGTGGTTTTGATCCCTGGGTAGGAAAGATCCCCTGGAGGAAGGTTCTGGTTTTAATTGCAAAAGCATTATTTAATGATACATATTCACCTGTTCTTAAAGTTATGAGAGCACATTAATTTCTCCCTCCCCTCCTCAAGCTGGAGGATAGGTCTGTCTCTGAACAGGGAGGCCTAAGACTGAACTTCTCCCTCTACCCACCGCAAAGAGGGCCCTTGTTTCCCACAGATCCCAGTGGCCTTCGTGAACAGGAAAAATGAGGCTAATTCCAAAATAAAGACTTTCATCCTTCAAACTGAAACATTTTTGTTTTGGCTGTGGGGGAGAAAGGAGGGGCGTTGGACCAAGAAACCCCTCAGGATTCATTAGGTTCTATTACTTTGCTCAGGACATGAATATACAGGGCATCCTTCAGAAATCACTTTGATTCGTGAATTTTAATTGCTTGTTTGCTGGTCTCATTATCCTGTTTAGCATATAAATAATCTCTGGACGATTTGAACTGACGTGTATTTGAGTTTTCAGCAGCTGTGTAAAACAAAACAAGAAGCCCAAGAGAAAGGTGACACCAATGCCACGGTTAACCTTAAATCAATTCATACTCAAAGCAGATATTCAAGACAAGGGCACTGATACAGGAACACCAGGTTATTCATTCATCTTAACAGCCAAATATAAAATGGCTTGCTAAATCAACCATGAAATCCACATCAATATAAAACCATAGAAATAAGCAGAGTAGCTTTCGCATTCCTACCATTTATCTTGGACAGACTTAAAGCGGGCAATCAGGAAGTCAATAGCACACAATGGAAATTACGCCTAGACCAGACTGCTGTCTTCTCTACCATTCAGGAGAGCTTTTAGCAAGTGGTTCTGGCATCCATAATCACAGACTAGCCTGCTATGAGCTGAGAGAGGTGTACTAAAAAGGTACACCTCTAAAGATCTCCTCTAAATGCCATGCATTTTAAACTGCCTAGTTTTTTTGTTTGTTTTTGACTGAAAACAGCAATTCTTTACGTTGTTCAGTAGCTAAGTCATGTCCGACTCTTTGCAACCCCATGGACTGTAGCTTGCTCGCTAGGCTCCTCTGTCCATGGAATTCTCCAGGCGAGAATACCGGAGTGGGTAGCTATTCCGTTCTGCAGCGGACCTTCCCAACCCAAGGATCAAATCCGGGTGTCCCACGTAGGCAGGTTGATTCTTTACCATCTGAGCCTCCAGGAAAGGCCCAAGGTCCACTGTGGTCTGCAGCAAATTCGTGGGATCAGGCAGAACTGACCTACTTTCTACACTGGAAATTAGCCATGTTCTTCCCTTCACTGACTTGCTCCCCTTCTGATTTAACTTCATACTCCCCAAATTAGCAGACTGAAAGCATCCACCAGAATACGGACCACAGAAAACATGAAAATTTACTCCCCATGTTACATTTTTTTCAATATCAGAATTCTAGCACTCAACCAAGAGTTACTGGAGGCATGAGAGAAAGAGAAAGAAAACTTCTCATTCTGTTTGAATGTTATGATGATGCTATATTCCATTAATAAGAATGGCATGAAAATATTCTTAGACTATTCCAATAATAGTAAATGCACAAACAAAATCCAAAATAATCAAATAGTCTATTGCTATCATTGCAGTAATAAAGCTCACCTACAGTATAAGATAAAGAACTTAAAGCAAAATGTTTTTAAGGGGAGAGGGAAGATTGCTTTATATTTATAAAAGGAATAATTTAAACAAACATATAACAGACATGAATTGACCCCTGATGACATTACTTTGAAATCTAAATCTGTGAAATCCAGTGAAAACCATTAGAAATACAAACTAACAAAACACAAATATAATGAAATTCTAAGTTCTCATACATATTATTTGACAGAGAAATTAGAAAGAGAACTAAGAAAATAAGATTCTATAATAATTTGATTTAATAGCTGAATATTGAACTTTGTAGCTTAAAAAATAGTATAAATTCTTTTCAAATGCCCATGGGTATTTATAACATCTGATAATAAGAGCTTAACTAACTTGAAAACAGTAAGATTTATGAGTTGATATAAGACATTTTTAAACTATTAAACAATCCTCTGGGAAGACTAACTTAAAAAGAAAATTTCAAATTTCATGCAAAATATTCATAAAATAAACACATATATAAATGTATATATCCATATTTGTATATATATAATATATATTAGATAAGAATCTTAATAAGCAAATTCTCAGTATAAAAATTTGCTACTAAATTTATAATCTCAAAAATGATTAAATTATACTAAAATGTACCAATACTGGATCAAAAAAAGTATGAACCTCAAACCAATAAAAAACTAAAACTTTATGAAAATAATACTGAAATGATACCATATCATCACAAAACAACTGACATCCATGTTATTTCAATTATTCCAGAACACAGAAAAAAATTTTCCTACTCTTGTTCAAAACTAACATAATTCTAGTATTAAAAGCAAAAGAATAAAACAAATGAAAGTTATGGACCAATAAAACTTTTATAAACACAAAAACATGCAAGAAAGACCTCTCCAAAAATATGTGCAAATACCAACACGCACATGAAAAAAGTGTTCAACATCATCAGTCTCCGTGTGTGTTGGTCACTTAGTTGTGTCCAACTCTTTGTGACCCCGTGGACTGTAGCCCACCAGACTCCTCTGTCCACGGAATTCTCCCACACGAATGCTGAGGTGGGTGGCCATTCCCTTCTCCAGGGGATCTTCCCAGCCCAGGGACTGGACCCAGGCCTCCCGCATTGTGCTACCCAGGAAGCCCTTCATTAGCCTTTAAGGAAATGCAAATCAAAACTAGAAATGACTTACCTCATCAACTAGACAGCCATAATACAAAATGTTTTAATAAAATAAGTGTTGGCAAAAATGTAGAGATACCGGAACCCTCATACGTTGTTGACAGGAAAGTGAAATGGTGCACCATGTGGAAAAGAGTTTAGTGGTTCTTCAAAAACTTAAACACAGGATTGTTTTTTAGTGACCTAACAGATGACCTAACAATTCCACCCCTATGCATAAGCTCTAAAGAACTGAAAATAAATGTTCAAACGAAAATTGTACACAAATGTTCATAGCAGCTCTATTCCCAGCAACCATAAGATGGGAACAATCCCTTCATCAGCTGATGAATGGATAAGCAAAATGTGGTCCGTTTACCTGAATGAATATTATTTAGCCAAAAAATGGAACAATGTATTGATACATACCCTGGTGGCTCAGACGGTAAAGCGTCTGTCTCCAATGTGGGAGACTGGGGTTCAATCCCTGGGTCGGGTAGATCTCCTGGAGAAGGAAATGGCAACCCATTCCAGCACTCTTGCCTGGAAAATCCCATGGACGGAGGAGCCTGGTAGGCTACAGTCCATAGGGTCGCAAAGAGTTAGACACGACTGAGTGACTTCACTTTCTTTCTTTCTACATACCATTACATGGAAGAACTGTGAAAAAGTTATGGTAAGTGAAAGAAGCCAGATACTAAAGGTATAAGCTTCCATTTACATAAACTATAAAGAATAGGCAAATTCATAAAGACAGAAGAGAAAGTAGTAGTTGCCAGGGATCACAAAGAGTGGGAATAGGAAAATGATTGCTTAATGGGTATTGGGGTTTTTTTAGGGGGAAATTAAAATTTTCTGGACAAGACAGGGATAATGGTTGCAGAGTACTGTGAATGTAATGTCACTGACTTCCATCTTTTAAAGTCAAAATGGTGAATTTTATGTTATATGGATACTGTCACAGTAAAAATGAAAAATAAATGTATCAAGATTGGTGCTTTCATATATAATGATATGAAAAATAAAATAATAAAATAAAAATATTTTATTATTATGATAGGAAAAAATTTTTAAATCTTAGGATAAAAATGATGTGAAGCACTGTTACGAAGAAACTACAAACTTATTATTCAAAACGTGATTATGATCATGAAAGGAAATACTCTTATATTGTAATTGAGAAACTGAACACAAGTGTAAATAAAATGTGAAGAAAAGTTAAAGTTAGGTCAATAAGATGAAATAAAGGGTATAGAAAGATTCAAACACATTTAAGAATTTAATATATAATAAAGATAAAAATTTAAAACAGTTGCAGAAAGATTTAATAAATGATTTGGGATAACAAGCTAACCATTCAAAATGAAAAAAATGTCATGCTATTAACTTGTAAATTAAACCAACGTAAATTTTAAATGTATTAAAAAAATACAAAAAAATGAAAAAGCAAAAGTGCTAGGAGAAATGAATACCAATATCATCTTAGCTGGAGAAAGTATTTCTTAACATGAAACAGAAAGCAGTGACTACAAAAAATTATTGACTCATTCACTACTTCTAATGAAAATATTAAATTACAAAGCTAACGATGAACATGAAAAAACAACTGCTTTTGTAACAACTGATTTTATAATTATTTTTACATATTAGCATTATCTAATCTTCGTCATCCAACGACTTCTTGAAAATCATTTACAGATAACAATACCTTCACAAAAGAAAGGAGATAATGCCTAATAACATAAGAAAAAAGCTCACTCTGTTAATCAAGGAACTTCACTAGTATGTATTCTGTTTCTGATGACTAAAAGGATGCACCCAGTATGCTAATAGTGTTTATCTCTGGGTAATGAGATTTGAACGATGTTTTAAATTTTAATTTGTACTTTACTTTCTTACAATAAAATTTTATGGTTGAGGAAAACCTTGCCTGTTTTAGAGTATCTTGAGGGAATATAACACATGAAAGTCAATATTCCTCAATAAGGAGGAGATGCCCATGGAAATAAAAGGAGGTCTTTTCTTTCCAGCAGAGTTCCTACGACAGAAGAGCAGGTCTCCACCCTCACACCCATATAAGCCAGTTTTCTGCTGCCTTCACTGCCTCTTCCCTGCTCCTCTCCCCATCCCATATTCTGTCTGTCTGTCGTTCATGTGGTTTTTATTTTCCTTGTTTTCTGGTCCTCCGTCATGAACACAAATACAGAAAGCAAAATAGGGAAAGATGCATAGTAATAACAATAACAATTACTGTTGCTGCTGCTTGAAGTGAAAGTCACTCACTCAGTCCAACTCTTTGTGACCCTATGGACTATACAGTCCATGGAATTCTCCAGGCCAGAATACTCAAGTGGGTAACCTTTCCGTTCTTCAGGGGATCTTCCCAACCCAGGGATCAAACCCAGGTCTCCCACATTGCAGGAGGATTCTTTACCAGCTGCTGCTATTTACTACTAATGCACCTTTGGGCCCAAAGGTCCCTCCACTATTGCTAAAGCAATTAATCCTCTGCAATGTTCATAGGCAGGGCCAGAAAAATACAAATAGTTATATTTATGTCATATTAAACAAGGAAAGAGAAGGAAAAGGAGGATGTACATAAGAGAGACTGGAGGAGCAAGTACAAAGCTCATAGATAAACTGAAGAAGCTAGAAATTATGATTTCTAGAATTTGGCTCAGGAATATTTTCCCAGGTCATGTCTTTATCTCCATGCTTTACTCTCCACCTAGAGAGATACCCAGTCTTTTGCTCAACAAAGAGCTGCTGAAAGAATAAATCAGTGAATAAGTTAACAAGTAGACTGAAGTATAAATGATTTAATTTACTTCCTTTATATTTATTAATGTTCACAGCAACTTGTTTTTCTTTATTTTAAGTCCTTGTTAACACTTTCTTAACCTAACTTCTTGGAAAGAGTTAATTGCTTTTGTAATGCTTTCACCAACATTTATTTCTCTTCTATATCCTGAGTTACTTTCCTTGTAAAAGATAATCTAAAAATACTCATTTGAATTATTAAATTTTTATTATGTAATTTAATTTTTCTGCTAGTCATATTTTACTTGAAAAACCATCTAGCTTTTAATATTAATTTATTACAAACTGCTGTACTCTAATCTTGTTCAAGCCTGTTCCAAATACTAAAGAGTTTCTTATTTGTATACTTTATATCTCTAGTAATTATACACATTATTATCTCTTTTCTCTTGGTTTTACATTACAATTTACATCACTTGGCTTTGGATCACATTTTTTCCAGTAATTTTTCTTTGTAAATGATATGCTATAGATATTTATAAGTTACCAAAACAATCTCATTCACTACAGTCATAACAGAATACCTGCTATTCTTTTTTGCCACAGTTTTCTTTTTTTTTCCAAGCAAAAGCATTTACTTGGTTTTCCATTTTAAATACAGCAGAGGGATAGTTAAGGAGTCCAAACTTGACTGCACCTGCTATTGTATCTGCTATTTTACTCTAACAAAAATATGATCAAATATCTTCGTATCTCAATTTTCTATATATGTCCTCTATTTTCCTTTTCTATAAATACTATTAATTAAGGCCATAGATATCATTGCCAATTAGATCACAGAGATAGTTATTCTGCATTTAGACTACTTCCTGGCACCTGGTAGTGCTCAATAAACACTTGTCAAATAAGTAAACAAATAATTCCTTGTGGACCACCAACTTGGGGGTAACAGCTTCCTGCGATAGCACCCTTATTCATTTAACAACTAATTAAAAAGTGCCTTTGATGATCTTGCTGACAAATGATCTTTTGTTGGCTTTTACTGGTCGGCAGCATTAATATTTAACAGTAACAGCAACAATAATGATAACAGCATAGTAACTGAAGTGTACGGTATTTACTCTATCAGGCACTATTTTAACTTGGCGATGGTTTAGTCGCTAAATCGTGTCCAGCTCTTGTGACCCCATGGACTGTAGCCCAATAGGCTCTTCTATCCATGGTATTTACCAGAGAAGCAGAGTGGAGTGGGTTGCCATTTCCCTCTCCAGAGGATCTTCCCAACCCAGGTTCTGAACCCATGGACCCCTGTCTCTTGCTTTGCAGGAGGATTATTTTATGGTGGAGTCACCAGGGAAGCCCAATTATTTTAACTCACATCTATTCATTTATTTAGTCCTCAAAACAGCTCAGTGAAGTGATACTATTACTCTACCTATTTTACATATGAAGACACTGAAGCACAGAGTGGGCAAGGACACATAGAAAGTAGAAGAAATAGGATTTGAACCCAGACTTAACCACTACATGATAATGACTCTCCAAGATCTAGAATTTTAATTCTTAGGGTGTATCTCTTACTCCAACTAAATCACAAGCTCTTCAAAGAAAGAGCTTAATCTTTTACCTCCTGGAATTAGTCACAGCCCCAACAGCAGTGCCTTATACGTAACAGGCTCAATAATTTTTTGCTAGTTTTAACACTGATCAATGATGTATAAGTTAATATCTAATAAATTATAATATAATTAAAAAATTTGAATTCAAATAAGATGGGAAAGATTAGCATGAAACATCTTTACTTCCAGTAAGGCAGTGAAAAGAGGCACAATAATCTGAACCATTGGGTGAAATTTCCCAGGAACATTCTCTGTAGCTACGAGCTACCTCTGTTCCTTTCTAATGTAACCAAACCTTCTCAACAGAGGAAAAATGGAGAACATCTGAACTAAACACAGATGATTATTTCCAATTTAGATGGTGGGTGGTAAAAGATTTGTGAGGATTTGGGGACTGTGTTGAGCATTCTATGTGCCAATCACCATGTTATGAGATGGTAAGCAGGGCAGATCATACCTACTGACAGTACCTGCCAGCAGTACTTTTATCATAATCAGTTCACAGATGTACAAAATTGGCTTAGAGTAACTACAGGTCACAGCTAAGAGCTGGGGGGATTGGGGCCCGGCCTATGCTTAAGTAACTAGAGTATTCTAAAAGGAAGGTTTGCCTGAGGATTATGTAACAAAATCTAAAATTATGGAACAACAGACTGGTTCCAAATTGGGAAAGGAGTACGTCAAGGCTGTATATTATCATCTCGCTCATTTAACTTATATACAGAGTACATCATGTGAAATGCCAAGCTGGACAAAGCACAAGTTGGAATCAAGGTTGCCAAGAAAAATATCAATAACCTCAGATATGCAGATGACACCACCCTCATGGCAGAAAGTGAAGAACTAAAGAGCCTCTTGATGAAAGTGAAAGAGAAGAGTGAAAAAGTTGGCTTAAAACTCAACATTCAGAAAACTAAGATTATGGCATCTGGTCCATCACTTCATAGCAAACAGTGCGGAAACAATGGAAACAATGACAGACTTTATTTTTTGGACTCCAAAATCACTGTAGATGGTGATTGCAGCCATGAAATTAAAAGACGCTTGTTCCTTAGAAGAAAAGTTATGACCAACCTAGATAGCATAGTAAAAAGCAGAGGCATTACTTTTCCAACAAAGGTCCATCTGGTCAAAGCTATGGTTTTTCCAGTAGTCATGTATGGATGTGAGAGTTGGGACTATAAAGAAAGCTGAGCGCTGAAGAATTGATGCTTTTGAACTGTGGTGCTGGAGAAGACTTTTGAAAGTCCCTTGGACTGCAAGGAGATCCAACCAAGCAATCCTAAAGGAAATCAGTCCTGAATAATCACTGGAAGGACTGATGCTGAAGCTGAAATTCCAATACTTTGGCCACCTGATCCAAAGAACTAACTCACTGGAAAAGGCCCTGATACTGGGAAAGACTGAGGGCAGCAGGAGAAGGGAACGACAGAAGATGAGATGGTTGGATGGCATCACCAACTTGATGGGCATGAGTTTGCACAAGCTCTGGGAGATGGTGATGGACAGGGAAGCCTGGCATGCTGCAGTCCATGGGGTCACAAAGAGTCAGACACAACTGAGCGACTGAACTGAACTGACTGACTAAAATCTAAAGTGATTCCTCTTACATAATCCAATTGTCTCTGTTTCCTCTGCCATCACACCAAGCCACACTTCCCTTTGGCATTTCCCTGTCTGAATTTAATTTGGGGATTCAATAGCTTAGCAGGAGTGAGAAAAACCATCCCTCTGTCTGGATAAAGCCACAACTGTACCAACTCCTCTGTGGCATCACCATCCTGATACCTGGCACTGACAGATTTACCCAAACTTTGAAAGGTAATATTTGCAAACATCAAAAGACAAATTTCTCCTATTGAATGAAATTCTCTCTGAATACAGTTAATGGCATTGATAGACCAGGTAAAATCTGCTATGGCTATGAATGCCTTCCAAAGCAAATACAAATGAAATGTATTTTATACATCTCCTATAAGGATAAGACTAAGCAAATAAAGTTAAAACTGGCAACCCAAAGAGATTTGGGGCACATCAACATCTTGAATTGTGCTTCAAATGTTTTGAGGCTTAGCTTAAAACTCCAAAGCACATTAAGGCAGAAGACTTTCAGATCCATGATGGTATAAATTTAATCCATGTGTGTCTGAGTCATTTACACTTGAATAATTCAAGTAATGTTTTGTAAGTGCCGTCTCAATGTCTATGAGATCTCTGGGCATTTTTATGTCTTTCTCCTTAAAAAACAGGAAATCATACTTTGGCAAGAGTAAATAAACTTAAAATGCCAAAGTATTACAGACCACCATGCACAACTATATCAACAGACTTTTGTGTAAATTCTCAATCCAGCAGTGTCTTTTTTTTTTTAATTAAATTGACTTTTGCTGGTCCAATTTTACACCATTCATTTCCATGAAGGGAGATGTTATACTCAAATATGAGTTTAATTCCAAAGGCCTATAGACAGCTCAATAGATTTACCAAATCACACTGTATATGTGTAAAAAGTATATGTAATATACTTTATATTGAGACAACCTGTGAATAGATGGACTTCTAGAACAGGGTCCTAAGCCAGATTCTGTGGGAAACAGACTTTGAGACAGTGATCTACATGCAGAAATTTTTCTGAAGGGTGTGAGGCAATGAGGAAAGCAGGATTTGGCAGAAGGAGGCGCAGAGCTGGAATGCAGTTACAAGCTCTGAAGTGCATAGGACCCTTCAGAAATGTCCCACAGGAGGGAAGGGTGTGCTTTAGGTCCCCACACCCACCTGCCACTGTGCACAGAATGACCAAAGAGAGGGGGGCCCAACCACAGGCAAGGCAGCTCCCTTTGGCTGAGGGTAATTCCCCTGAGGGGAAAACTCACCCCACAGGGGATCCAAGTGGGACACCAGTGTCTACTAAACAAGGCTGTTGGAGCTTTCTGAGAATTAATCCTCTATGAATAGAAGACCTACTCGGTCTTTTAGTCTGATTAGCAATACCACTGCTGCTGCTGCTGCTGCTCAGTCGCTCAGTCCTGTCCGACTCTGCGACCCCATAGACGGGAGCCCACCAAGCTCCACTGTCCCTGGGATTCTCCAGGCAAGAGCACTGGAGTGGGTTGCCATTTCCTTCTCCAGTGCAGGAAAGTGAAAAGCAAAAGTGAAGTCGCTCAGTCATGTCCGACTCCCAGCAATCCCATGGACTGCAGCCTACCAGGCTCCTCCATCCGTGGTATTTTTCCAGGCAAGAGTACTGGAGTGGGGTGCCATTGCCTTCTCTGGATTAGCAATACAAATTGAGCCATATATTCACTCAATCAGCTAGCAAAGGCTTGGGGTAAGCAAACTCTTTATAGAGAAATTTCAACATTTACTATGGAGCTTTTATTTATGATAATGCACAACCAGTATCTGTAGGTCTTACTCATAGAAATTTTCCTGTGTCTGAAGTAATCCCCTCAAAAGTAAAACACCAATAAAAAATACATTTTAGAGAAAAAAATTGAACACACTTTCACCTCTCAGATCTCTCCAATCCAAATCCCAATCCACAGTTTTGAAGTATTCCCGAGGCCGACCAATCAAGTCCTGATCCCATCAGCAGACTGAGTCCAAAGTGGATATGAGAACCACTACCCATTGAGCCCACATTTCATTTAGAAAATACTGATTGGGCCCAACTCTGTGCCAGCCATTGGTCTTAGAATTGAGGACACAGTGAAAAACAAGCTTCCTTCCTTCAAGGAGCTTACTTGCTAGTGGCAGAAGCCAAACAACAACCAAATAAGCAGATAAGTGTATCCCATGTTATCTGATACTGCTAAGTGCTATGAGAGAAAAGAAAGCAGAGGAATGGAATATAGAAGAGAAGGGTTAATTTCTAAGACAGCCTAGTTAGACAACATGATACTTAAGAGAGGAGTCAGGGAAGAGCTACATGGACGTCAGGAGGAGAGTACTCCAGGCAAGAGAACACGAAGGCTTCAGGCTCAGGATGTGTTCCCAAATCCCAGCTCCTGTCACTGACCTCACACCACACACTTCATGTCCACCCAAACACAAAAGCAGCCTGAATACCCATCACAGAAACTACATTTTACTACATTGTCTCTAAAATATGCCTTATTTTCTGGATGTGAATTTTGAGTTGTATGCGTCTGAGTTGTTTAAGAATTTCATAAAAGTGGGGTTTTCCCGGTGGTCCAGCAGTTAAGAATCCACCTGCCAGTGCTGGGGAAGTGGGTTAAGTCCCTGGTCCTGGAAGATTCCACATGCTGAGAGGCAGCTAAGCCTGTGAGCCACAAGAACTGAGCCTGCGCTCTGGAGCCCCCGCTCTGCAACAAGAGAAGCCACCACAATGAGAAGTCCACACACCTCAACTAGAGAGCAGTTCCTGCTCACCACCGCTAGAGAAAGCTTATGTGTAGCAACAAAGATCTAGTGCAGTCAAAAATAATAAATACATAATTTTTAAAAGAATTTCATAAAGTAGAACCCGAGTATTATCAGTCCTTTCTCCAAACATCATCTCTGCAGCTTCCACATTCTAAACCAGGGAGTGCTCCCACTTCACAAGGGAAACCAGCTAAAACAATTATCAACAGTATCGCCTCCAAATTAGCAGCAATGCAAGAATAGCCAAAAAGATCTGACATAAAGCTATAAAACAATCCAGTTTGTTTTTAATTTTAAAATGAAACTCATCCAAAGTCCTTTATTTGAGATCCAATGATGGATTGGTTAATTAATTTTTTTAGTTTGGGAAATAATTCAAACAGGTACACATTATGTGTGCATCTATTTATACATTTCCACATTTTCGTTTGAAATATGTAAATGTACATCCATTCACCATCCTTTTGGTGTAAAGCCAGGTGGACAGGACACACGCACAGACTGTCATTACACAGTTTTTACACATGATAATGAGGACCAGCCTCTCAAAGAAAGCAATCTTTACTAATAAGTCAAAATGTTCTGTTCTGTTGTGTTGTTCCACCATTTGCCACTAGCCCTGTAAGATCTGGTCTTTATGACGCCAATACCTTTAGCAATTCAGCAGAATTCAATTAACCATTCAGTTATTAGATTTATATCTGACAAACATCTTAGTGACCAAATGTTTAACCACATGGCTAGAAATATTAGCAGAAGAGTAAAAACTTTAGAAAAGTTAAAATCAAACTCTGTGTATGAAGGAAAACACATTTCTTGGGTAAACTCACCTATATAAGTTATCATTCTGCTCTTTGTATACTTCCCAATTCAAAATGATCCTTCCAGTAAAAGACTGCTAAAGTTGAACTGTGTCATAACTCAACAGTTGCTGACTTACGGAACAGATTAAAAATTACCATTTGGTTTCAATATCTGCTTAATTAACTTACCTACAGAACTCAGAACCCACATTCTGGTAAATCATTTCCCATCTCTTGACATTCATACTACTTAAGTTACAGTCAACCAGTCAACAAGTATTTATTGCTCTGCCAAACTAGTGAAATAAGTATAGGAATAATAATAAATTCTTTTTAGGATTACATAGTCTAGAAATGGAATGTTAAAAAGACTCACTACCCAAAGAAAGACAAAAGTAAAGAATATTAAGGAAATGTTACTTAGAAGTGCTGGTAAGTGTCTTCTTTTTCTACATCACTCTAGAAAACATCAGAAAAATATCTTCAAGGTTTATTTATTAGGAAAAAGTGGTTCACCTAAGATGCATGCAAGACAATTTTATAATGGCCGTTTGACTCTCAAAGATATTTGTATTAACTTGTTGCTAAATGGAACAAGTCAGTCAGTACCTATTGCATTTCTCTGTATTTTTCAGTTGGGACTGCAATTAAATGAATTTATATGAATTAACAATGTTTAAAACTATAAAATTCAGATATTGAAAATTTTTACAGACATTAACAAGTTGTACTTTAAGCTAACATTATGATTATGTTTCTAAGTATCAATTCCTGAAAATAGACATACACAGACACACACATACACACATATGCCTCCTTTTGTGGGGAAAAAAATAGGGGATTTTTAGGGCAGTGAAACTATCCTGTATGATACTGTGATGGTGGATACATATCAATATACATTTGTTAAAACCCGCATACTGTACAGCACAAGGAGAACCCTAATATAAACTACAGACTTCAGTCAATCATGATGTACTCATTGGCTCATCAGTTGTAACAAACGGACTACATCAATGCAAGATGTTTATAATAAGGATTACTGGACTGAATGGATGGAGACTTGAACAGGTATGTGAATTCTGTGCTTTCTACTCATTTTTCTGTAAACCTACAACTACTCAAGAAAAATAAAATCTATTAAAAGGGATTTCTTTAATCATGATCATCTTACCTTTGTATTAAACTCAATCATCAAAATTAATAAAGTATCCCCTTTTTTATCAGCCACAAGTTTTAAAAGTATTAGAAATTATGCCAAAACTATTGATAAGTTTTGATGCAGTAAATCCTGCCAATCTCAGACATCACCACCTGCATTACTCACTTCCTCCTTTCAGTTTATGCATGCACCTACACCCTCATTTCAGTTTGAGGCTTGAAAAATGACAGTGAACACAGGTCAAAGACTGTCTGCAGATGTTCATTCAAATGACAAATTCAACATTTCATCTTTATCAGGATGAGAGAAGGCACAGTGTAGAGTAGGGCACTGACCTAGAAGATGTCACAATTACAGTGCATCTGTGGGAATTTAGAAGCTCAGTTTCAGAGATATATTTTAAACATTTAGAAGCTTCTAAAATGTAGGGTGGAGAATGATGGCTCAGTCATTAACACCTATGCAGTTCCTCCTGGGCATTCAGAGGAGAAAGGAAAAATGGTTCAATAGGGAAATCAGTGTTGGGTGTTATTTTGGCATTCCCAAGCCTGGGTTTTTCACTCAGGTTCCATTTAGAACTGTCTGAGGGCCTTAACAAAACACCTAAGGCACTTTTTATAAGTCACAGGTTATAAATACTTTAGCCAGAACTTGCAATGAAGACCCAAGACTTCACAAGAGAAAGAAACGAGGAATGCAAGGAATGCTTGAAACAACTTAAAACATCAATTCAGCATGGGGTATATGTGGTAGACCTACTACCCATCTGATGCAGAAACAATTTTCCACACTAAAAAGCATTTTAGAAGTATTGATCATTGGGGTCATAAGTATAGCAATAATTCACAGTTAAATAGAACACAGACCTCAGAAAATGTTTCATAAAAATACAATTATATTTCCATTAGGATATATATTCAAAATATTAACTAAATTGTAATATCTATCTTAGCAGTAAAGAAAACCAAAACTTCAGGAAAAGAAATTAGAGAAAAACATAAATTCAAAATATTCCTTGTGAGGATGAAACTTTGTTACCTTCTATTGCCTGACAGTAGTTAACCTAAAACTCCTATTTCTCAAAGTCAAAAGCCAAAACTAAGTAGAATTTTAAAGGTGACTTGAAAAAAAAAGCAAAAAAACAAAACACCAGTGATTAGCCCAGTTGTCCAGGGTTACCTCTGTCTCATTAAGTTCACTACTTCATGGTTTTCAGGCTTTCTCCAGAGCTTCATTTTCACATTTTCTTTAAATATTTTCAGCTACCTCTTTTCTCCCTTTCTTAGCATTCCCTTTCCAACCCTCAAATTAGTCATTTTTACTCAGATTCACTTTTTATTTTAATAAGCTACTCTATTTCAAAGTTTAAAAGAAAAGGAGAATTATTCTAAGGGAATTCCCTTTGTCAAGTAGCATAAATTAAACTCTCCAAGATGAACACTGAAGTGATTCCAAGTGTTGACAGAACTTTTCTCAGCTATTCACATTCAAACAACTAAACTATGAGCTCAGATGAGACCCCAAGTTGGGTTCACCTAAGGCCTCCTAAACTGACAATAAGCAAGCTTCAACATGTTGACTTGCCTTTGACAGATGCAGCCTGTCCTCTGCTAGGTTGGACACTTTGGACCAATTCCAGAATACTGTGTAAAAAATACTTAAATGATACAATTCAAGTAGCCAAATTCAAATTGTAAGGAAATAAGAGGTATAGAAATAAAGAAATATTTTAAAAGCAAGAAACCCTTTTGCAGAATAAAATTGACTACCATAAACTATCTGCAGTAGCAACTCTCAAGACTTCTGTTCACCAGGACCATCAGGATTGTTTATTAAAAGCTCTACTGGCAACAATTCTTAGATAATGAACTCACAGGAGCCTAGAAGAACTGCATTAAAACAAGCAAGAACAAGCACTTGCATATCACTATGCAAGGTATGACCATGACCTCGGTGTTATGGCTACCTTTGTCTTAACCCTTTTGCCTTACCTCTACCTGAGTATCACCTGTATTACTACCTTTGAATACCAATCTGTTTCCCCCTTGGTAAACAGAAAAAGGAGTGAAAATAATCTTTACTGCCATCAGTAGCTACATACACAAGGATGTTTTCTCTTTCGTCGTATGTTATCACCTTATCCATCACAAACTGTTGGACAGGGTTATGGCCATACTTATCAATCACAAATATTTTTTGTCTTCTATTTAGAAAGTCATATAAATGATTTATACTTGTTGCTAATTCTTTAACCTTAGCCTTCATTTCCAAATAAAAATACCAAGATGTTAAATATAGCTGCTGGAAAAAGAGGAAATGAAATGATAGGAGAAGATTCCTTGGCTCTCATATCCCTCCCTGCATTCCTATCATCCTGAGTTAATGAACTATAAGTTTCTTTACCTGATCTACCCATTGAGGTCACCTGCACTATCCAACTATCTCAACTCATCGCTCCCCTTTGCAAACTGAGACCTGGTCATTGTGTGTTGAGTAGAAGCCAATCTATAAATTATAAGCCCATGTGATTTTCTATCAAGACTTACTGGAGTCCATTCCAATATTTATAGTCATTTTTTCACATTTTAGAAACTCATCATATTCAGTATATTAGGACTGTCATTTCTGTGAAAGTGACTTTATACCACACTGCAATAGGTAACACTATGGTTAGAATTGTTTAGTGAGATATTTCTCTCATTTCCAGGCTTGTGGGAAAATAACCATCTGTGTCATAGTTAGCTTAATTCTAAGCCAGAGCTGAGAACTAAAGTAAGTTCTGAATAGGAGTAAATTCCAGCACTCAAAAGATGAAACAGCATTGCCCATCAAGACTAACATCTTTGAAAAAGACAACAAACCTTGTATTGAATATGGATTAACTGAAAAAAGCAAAAAATTGTCAAAATCATAGATCCTTACCAGAAACGGACTCCAACAAATGCAGGAAACACACATTATACCCAGAAGCTGGATGACCATTTCAAAGTGATGAGACCTGCCTTGTCTGTGCTGCTGACTTCTAAATTTAACTTTCAAAAGTGAAATTCCTGTGATGGCATTGCAAACAAATGAAATACCCAGGGCTAGGAGCCCCAGAAAAGCAAAAAGTAAAAGATAAAATCTATCTTCCCAGTCTTTGATTTGATCTGTTTTGTAGAAACACCAGGTCCTCGAAGCTTGAATTTTATAGTCACGATGCCCAAGGATGGGCAGCAAAGCTACAAAAACAGCAAAAAAGCACACTCCACTCAACATCATTTTAACATGCTTGGTTGTAATTTTGGTAGAGTGAAATATTGGTTTGGTGACTCCAATACATCGCTCAATGGCCATCAAACTGCCTAGAAAAAGTGGGCACAGACCAGAGAACACCATGCAGATACCAAAAATACTGCAAAGGACATTTGACTTGTCAAAGTAGATCCAGTCTTTATCAGAAGCATACACAAAGACTGCTATAGTTCCATTGATGAGGTGCCCAAAGAAATCTGTGATTACTAGAGCACTAGCCAAAAGCAAAAAGGATGACTTGTACTTCTGTCTAAATCTCTGGTATGCCTTCATGAGAATAGCAATGGCAAGGCTGTTTGATAAGATTCCCACTGTCATGAAGATTATTGAAAAAGATATGGAAAGGTCTTCTTCCAGTTGGCAAGTTGTATTTGAAAGGAGCTCAGATGCAGGAGACACTGGCTGTATAGAACTGTTCGTGGACATTGTTGTGGAGATAAGAGCCGGTCACTCAAGTCATTTCCCTCTCAAGAGTTTAGGCTTGCAGTCCAGAGATCTGTAGCATAAAGACAGAGAAATCATGAGCCCTGGAGAACTGCTCATCTGGCATCCCAGAACGCTATGGTGGGAATCAGATTTATCCAGCCTATCAGGAGCCAGGCTGCATCATGCTGAAAACACCACACATCTGCCTGGGGTTCCACATCTCATTTTCAAGGTAAAGAAGCTACCAGAACTGAGACTTTTTGGTTAACTAACTTCTGTGTCTACTCTGCCAATGAGTGCCTCCTAAATCTCCTCCTGACACTTCACTGACACCCTAAAACTTCAGATTTACCAAGTCACTTATCAAGACCAGATTTAAACCCAACTGAGTTTTTAAAAGTATGATAGTCTATTCTATTAAATTAGTGACCTTTTAAACTTTTTGCTTTTTCCTCTGATGAGCTTTGCCCTAAACGAGTAGATTATTCCTTTAGGAACTATGTCTGTTTGTCAGGCAGACAAAAATCATCTTCCCCAGATTTTGGAAGGGTGCAGGGTGGAGCCGCAAGAGCGCTGACACTGCATGGGCTTCTCTGAATAAGTTCTGAATCTGAGCTAAAACTATGTGATTTAGCTCAAATAACAGCAAACCACACATATTAGTGACCCATGGAAGGCTACCACCTATGCAGAAATGCAGGTGGGTGACAGCAAGGGAGATGGACCACCCTCACTGTGGGCACTTCTGCCTAGATGCTGCTGATCTTAAGTTACAGCTTCTGGGCAGCAGTATCCAAGGCGAATTATTTATTTGTAGCTCTTTCCCTAAGGCTTGCTTGGTAGCTCAGACGGTAGAGTTTGCCTGCAATGCAGGAGATCCAGGTTTGAACCCTGGGTCAGAAAGGGAGAAGGACATGACAACCCACTCCAGTATTCTTGCCTGGAAAATCACATGGATGGAGGAGCCTGGCGGGCAACACCCCACAAGGTCGCAGAGTTGGACACGACTTTTTCCCGAGTGAGTTGAAGCCTGAGTCAAACCCTCTATGCCCACCATCACCGCCACCCCGCCCCGAGCTCTTTCGGCCCGCCCGGCGTTTCCCCAACAGCTTTCCCGGAGGCTAGGAATTCCAAAGCCAGCCTTTCCTGGAACCGGCCCAAGCGGGGCCGCCCCGTTCTGCCCGCAGGGCTGCCGCCTCCTCCGAGTCTTACTCACAGCGCTACTTTCGCCCGCTGCTACCCTGACGCCCCCAGGCCTCTGCTTGCAACATCCTTCCCAATCCTCTTAACTGGCTGAAACTTTCTGCGATTGCTCAAACGCCAGAGGGCCGGTCTCCCTCCTACCCCGGGGGCACCAAAGACCTGCGCGGATCCGGATGTGGGAGTCGAAGCGTCGCGGCAGGGAAGAGAGGGGCTAGAGGGGATCTTTTCCTTTACCCATTTCCCTCCTCTTAGACCCGTACTCCCGGGTCCCGGGCGCGCACCTCAGAATCCGGACGGGTGGGTCTTTCCTCTGCGGCTGTATCCCCAGCTGGGGGCATCTGTTCCAAACTTGTTGGCCAGTGCAGGCTCAGGTGCCCTCGGGTGCGGCTGCCTGCCGCCGCCCGGGGGTCCGAGAGTGGGGTGGCTAAACCTCAGTCGGCTTGAGCATCCGGAGACCAACGCGTGGGAATCTAGCCGCTAGAAGGGTGGTGACCTTGGCATCCCCGGCTGCGGGCAGGGCTCTAAGCGGAGCAGAAGGGCGCGCCGGCCCGTGGGCCATCCCGCACCCTGCTCTGCTTCTCCGCCGCCGCCGATGCCTCCGGGGCGCAGCGCCGCGTCCTCGCCGCGGCTCCGGCCCGGACTCGCTCTCGCCGCGCGTCCTTCCGCGCGCTCGCCCGGCGCAGAACCTGCCTGGTGCGCGCGGCTCGCCGGATCCTTTAGCACCTAGGGGCGCTCGCCGCCTGGGCGGGGAGGAGGGCGCGGCTGACCTCCGCCCCTTCCTCTCCGCCCCTTTTGCCTTGAACCCGACCGGGAGAGACTTCAGCACCGCGCTCGGATTCTACAGCCCCCCTCCTCAGCATCACTACGGCGCTCTTAGCTGCCCGACCACTTAGGGGAAAAGTTTTGTTTTAAACTCATTGTCCAGCTAAAGGCGCTATCTCTACGGCTGTAAAATAGGAATCAGGAGAGCCGAGGAAAGCGTGCAGGCAGCAGTCGTGACAGCGTATTGGAACTGTCAGATTGTAGTTTGCCGACTGTTCATTCCAAATCCAGCTAAAAAGGAACAAACTAGGTTCAAAGAAAGAAATGGTGCATTTGAGATGGTGGGCTTAGGGGCCGATATCCCCAAGAAGTGAAAAACATTCGGGCCACGTGTCGTCAATGGGAAGTCTCTGCCTTAGGATTTGCTGTCACTTAGAGGACTGGACTGTTTCTAGCTTTCTAAAGGTGAGAAGGGAAAGGGTGAGGCGTGTTCTCCACGGACACGTGCAGATAAAGCAATAACATTTTAATGATTTTAAAAGCCCAATGGTGAGAGAATTTCTAGTGGTGTGTTTACTCAAAGAAACGCTAATAAATTTTGCTGAAATCGTTTTATAACCAAGAATAATCCATGATTTCATTAGGAATTGTATTTCGAGTCATTTTAATGTTGCAACCGCTTTTTTTGCTTATACTGTTTTGATCTGTACCTATTAACTCTATGTCATTTTCATAGCTTATGGAAATGTATTACTGACCTTTGCTCTTATTGTCAGTAAAATATTGCCACAACTTATGTGAAAAACCAATGCCACATGGAAATAAACCCTCTTTTCTCTCTTCTAAAATCAGAAGGGGCCTCTAAACTCCTAGAATTTAAAAAGGATCATATTTACACCAGTCAGAATGGCTGCCATCCAAAAGTCTACAAGCAATAAATGCTGGAGAGGATGTGGAGAAAAGGGAACCCTCTTACACTGTTGGTGGGAATGCAAACTAGTACAGCCACTATGGAAAACAGTGTGGAGGTTCCTTAAAAAGCTGCAAATAGACCTGCCATATGACCCAGCAATCCCACTGCTGGGCATATACACCGAGGAAACCAGAATTGAAAGAGACACGTGTACCCCAATGTTCATAGCTGCATTGTTTACAATAGCCAAGACATGGAAACAACCTAGATGCCCATCAACTGATGAATGGATAAGAAAGCTGTGGTACATATACACAATGGAATATTACTCAGCATTAAAAAAAAAATTCATTTGAAGCAATTCTACTCAGATGGACGAAACTGGAGCCCATTATCCAGAGTGAAGTAAGCCAGAAGCAAAAACAACAATACAGTATATTAACGCATATATATGGAATTTAGAAAGACAGTAACGAGAACCCAACATGGGAGACAACAAAAGGAACGCAGATGTATAGAATAGACTCGTGGACTTTGTGGATGAGGGTAAGGGTGGGATGATATGGGAGAAGGGCACTGAAGCATGTTAATTGTCATGTGTCTAATCAATCGCCAGCCCAGGATTGATGCTCGGGACGGGTGCAGCGAGATTTCCCCGGGGGGAGGGAGGAGGGAGGGGGGTTCCGGAGGGGAAGCATGTGTAAACCCATGGTGATATCATGACAATGTATGGCAAAAACAATAAAAATAAATAAATAAATAAAAAGGATCATAAAATGCTTACAGTGAGATAAATAAATTAGCCATTAACTATAGAAAAGAATGACTGTAGTTTTCCTCTGTGGTAGACACTGAGATTTTTTTTAATGATTTGTATGATCATAACTTGTAAAATAAATTATTACTCAGGTAGAGTCACTTGAAAATTCTGGTTAACCAAATATTCTAGTTAGTAGAGAAATACTATATCTGAATGACCGGTGTCCAAAAAACAACCACATGGATGTAATAAACCACATGGAAAATGTGAATCACACAGAACGCTAGTCTATCTTTTAGTGATTAACATCATTTGATCACATTGGATACAATTATCTATTTACTTATGCCTCCCCCACTGAACTGCATTTCTGCAAAGGTCTTATTCATCTCTCCATCCTCACCTAGGACTATCCTCCTGGTCACTTATTAACATTGTTTGAATTCATCAGTGGTACAACCAACATTTCCAGGATCACACTTCAAGATCTTAAAAAGTCCCCATCTCTCACTGGCACATCTCACTAACAACAGGTACTTAATCTACTGGGTGAAAAAGAGAATATTTTCATGAATGCAATTTCAAGTCATAATGTTTATTATGTATGTTCAAAACATTATTAATTTATTTTTCAAAGTGCTGATGAATCCTATTTTTTTAAGTATCTACTTTGAAAAAAAAGTGTCTACTTTGCATGTATTGGAGTTCTATTTTTAGAATCCATTCCTTAATCAAGATACATTTCACCTGAATCTCAATAAAAGATTCTAAAGAACCTACATCTCTTCTCAAGATTGAATATATTAGTATCAGTAGAGAAGTTACTAACTAATATGGAAGACTAAGTAATTAACTAACTACTCTTAAAAGAAAAAAATACATATCTGGCCTTATCGCACCCAAATCTGACCCTCTATTCAAAGTTCCCAATGGCAGCCTCTGATTGCTTATATAAGGAAGTGCTAAGTCACTTCAGTTGTGTCCAACTCTTTGTGACTCTTTGGACTATAGCCCACCAAGCTCCTCTGTCCGTGGGATTCTCCAGGCAAGAATACTGGAGTGGGTTGCCATGCCCTCCTTGAGGGCATCTTCCGGACCCAAAGATGGAACCCAAGTCTCCTGAGGCTCCTGCAAGGCAGGCAGATTCTTTACTGCTGAGCCACCAGGGAAGCCCCAGTAGAAGGAAGAAGAGCTGGCAAATCAGCAGATGAGAGAAGCAAACAGATCAAAAATTAGTTGGTGGGTGGAGGGAGTGAGAGATGGTGAGGCAGGGGAGGTGGGAAGCGGGGTAGCTGATAAAATTCTCCTGAAAAACAGTAGTTGGTATCATTACTGCTGAGAAGCGGATGTGCATAAAACTCTTACACGTTCATTCAACAAATTTCTTGAGCATCTACTTTGTGTCACACACTGTTTCTAAGAGGCATAAAATACAGCTGTGTGGACAAAGCATCCAAGCCCCTGTTCTGGTGTGACTTTGTGGAGCCTGTGTCTAAAACCTTGATGTGATTTGGTGGCTTCCCTTTAATGGAACCAAAGCGGTTGTCAGCATGTCGACAGGAGATAACATGACAGGTGTGTGCTTGGCAATCACCTTCATTCAGGATTAGATGCAGAACACTGTGCTCAGAGAAGCGTGCACATTATAATTAAAGTCAGAGAAACCAGGACTCAATGACACTGAGGATGAAGTAAAAACTCCATAAAAATTAAAAGGCGTGTTGGAAGTTGATTTTTATAGTTTTAATAAAACTGTCTAGGAAAACTTTTCTGGAATTTACCATTGACATTCATGCTAGAAACTATGTCCCAGTTTGGCAGTAATTAAAATAACAATTTCTTTTTACAAAAATATATTATGTAACTCTTTGAAACACCAAAAGTAAAATATGTAATGCACTTGTGAGTTGTGAATTATAATATACAACAAACACCCAGGTACCTACTATCTAAGGACTGTGTGGATTTCCTAGGGCTGCTCTTACAAAGTACTACAGACTGGGTGGCTTAAAAAACAGAAATGTACCTTGCATTCTGGAGTTTAGAAATCCAAAATCAAGGTGTTGGCAGGGTTAGTTCCTCCTTGGGGCCATGAGGGAGAATCTGTTTCCTATCCCTGGCCTGGCTTCTGATGATTTGCTGGCAGTCTCTATCATGCCTGGCTTTTAGATGCATGACTCTAATCCCTGCTTTCATCTTCACACGCCATTCTCTCTGCCCTCACATGGTCATCTTCTTATAAGGAGCCCAGTCATATTGGATTTGGGATCCACCCTACTCCAGTAGGACCTGATCTTAATCGATTACATCTGCAACAACCCTGTTTCCTAATACAGTCACATTCTAAGACACTGGGGGTTTGGATTTCAACATATTTTGGGGGGTGTGGGGGGAAAGAGTCATTTAGTCCATTGCAAAGTCCATTGCAAGAACACTGCTAACATTGTTACACCTATCTGCATGTTTCTGTCTCCATTTCATTCTTCTGTATCCCTCCCCCAGAGATAACACTATCCTGAATTATATGTTTGTCATCATTCTCTTGCACTGTATTGTTTTATTACATAAATATGCATGTGAACCAATGCATTATTTAATTTTCCTTGTTTTGTAACTTAACCACCTATAACTTGTTTCTTTAACATAAGATTTATAAGATTTACATTGGATAACCAAATTTTTTATATATCATCCTGTTAATGGTTATTAGGATTATTTCCAGTTTTCTGTTCTTAGGAAATAACCTACTATGAATAATCTTGTATTTATCACTTTGTGTAGGAGTTTCTCTAGGACATGTACCTAGAGTGAAATTGCTGGGTCACAGAGTTTGAGAATGTCCAACTTTCCAAGATAAGGCTGTGCCTAGGAGTTTTGTTTCATATTTGTGACAACACTTGGAATTGTCTGTCTCTTTAATTATTACCAACCAGATGGTTGTAAAATAATATCCCATTGGGGACCTAAATTATGTTTCTCTTTGCATTCCTGTCTCTTTTTCTGTGAAGTATCTGTTTGTCTCTTTTGTCCAAACTTTGTACTGGATTCATTGTCTTTTTATTAATTCTTTATGTGTTCTGGATACTAATTCTCTATCAGTTGTAGAGAAAACTTTTTCTAAATCACAGCTTGCCTCTTCATTTTCCTTACTCTCCTTTCTTTGCTCTCATTGTTTTACACAGTGCTTATTTTAATGTGATCAGATTTCAAAATCTTAAATGTCATCTTTTATGCTGTACTTTAGCAATTTTTCTGTCACATTTTAAAAGCCTTTTCCGAGCCTGGATTATAAGATATTCTACTACATATTTTCTAAACATTTTAACATTTGTGCCTTCCACATTTAGTCTTTAATCCTACAGATAATTATTTTTGAGTATATGTGAAGCAGGAATCCAGGGAGTTCCTCTATACAGATAATCACTATTTGTGGTGCCACTGATAAATAATCCCACTATTATGGGTTGCATTGTGTCCTTTAAAATTCATATATTGAAGTCCTAACCCCCAGCACCACAGAAAGTGACCGTATTTGGAGATAAGGCCTTTACAGAGGTAACCAGGTTAAAATGAAGCCATCAGGATGAGTCCCATTGAATCTGAGTGGTGTCCTTATACAAGAGGGAGATTCAGAGACAGACAGGTACAGAGAGAACACCACGTGAACGTGAAGATGGCCCAGTTAGAATACCTGCCGTGGAAAGAGGCCTACAACAGGGTCTTCCCTCACAGCCCTCAGAACAAATCAGTGCTGCCAACAGCTTCATCTTGGACTTCCAGCCTCCAGAGCTGTGAGACATTTCAGTTGTTTAAGCCACCCTGTTTGTGATACTTTGCAATGGCAGCCCTAACAGGTTTGTACATCCTCCCTTCCTCATGAATCTAACATATATATCTCTCATAGACCAAGTTTCCATATATGCATGGGAGAATAATTATTCCTTGACAGACCTACCATACTCATTGGGTTCCACTGGACTCTGGTTCCCCTTGAAAGTACTATTTGGGGGCTGCTATTGTTACTCTTAGGATAAACTCTGAATTCTTTCAGGTGGTTTTAAAGACTCTTCTTATGTCAATGTATGGCAAAACCAACACAATAAAGTAAAGAAAATTAAAAATAAAATAAAATTAAGACTCTTCTTAATCGATGTTCCTCCTTCTGCCATGAGGCTTAACTCTCGTTCCCCAGCCCTAAAACTCTTTGCCCCAGTCACACTGACATCCTCAGCTCCTACAACCTGTCCCTTGGCCTTCTGCTGCTGCTACCTTTAGTAATATTCCTTCAATCCCTCACACGTTGCCTGATCCCTATTCAGACTCCAATGTTCAAAAATTAGTGTGCTTTCTCTACATCATGCTAACTGCATGTCTATCATTGCCATTGTATGTCCAGCACTTTGCACCCGCTGTGGAGGTACTCAGGAAAGAATGAATGAGTGAAGTGGACATACTTCAGAAGCAGAAGTCCATCACAAAGAAGTAACTTGCCTGATTAGAGTGGCAAATACGTCTATCTGACCAAAAAAACCATACTCTCACCAACTCTTCGTATTGCCTCTGGGTTTAATAAGACATAAAGTGCTGTCCTTTATGTACAGTTTGTTGCTGCTAAGCCTACCACCAGAAGGGCACATGCCTGAATTGTTTTTCTTTTGGTACAAGAAGTTTTGCAATAATCCATCTACCTTCTTTCACAAGATCCAAGACCCACAATGCCACTGTTTTAGCACTTATGCTTTTGTTAAATCTTCAAGACAGGCAAAATGGAAAATCTATGTGGTGAAAAGAAGTTGGAAGGAAGCAGAAGAGAAAAATAATATATATTGATTTTCTGCCCTCTGCCCAGCACTGTGATGGGTTCTTTAAGTGTACACATCAATGCCACCCGGTGGTTGCTCTATCCTCATTGCACAGAAGAGAGATGAGGAAGCTGAAGCCCAGAAAAAAATAAATTCTTTGCCCAAGATCACACATCTATGCTGAAAGTGAGGTGCAAAGCAAACCATAAAATACTCAGCAATTACTGCTTCATTCGGGGATAGGGGGCCAGTGCAGATCCTCTTAAATCTATTCATTCCCAGATCTCCCCAATAGCCTGGACCCTGCTATTGGCTACTCCCACTGGAATTCTGGGTGTCTATCACCATTCACTATTTATTCTACACATTTACTAGACTCAAAGTGAGCAACGTGTTATGCTAACAAATTTTAAAATGTAGGGATCAGGTAGCCCCTGTTTCTGCCCTCAAGGAGCTTAAAAATCTAGACTGGCATGCTAGTTATTGTTAATGACCCCCTGTTTTCTTCCCTCTTCTTTCCATTTCATCTTCATCCTTTTCCAGGATTCCGTTAGCCCTCTTCACATTTTTCTTCCTGTCTTATCTGACTTCAATATTTCACATCTAGGATCCAACTAAGAAGCAAATTTAATCCACCAAGTAACCTATTATTTTTAAGTGGCCCCTGAGCAGGTGAGACACAAGACTTACAGTGTTTGACAAAAGTGAAGTGACAAGGACAAGTTTGCATCAGAGGAGAGAATGGACCAGACACAGCATCACAGAAATTCCTGAAGGCACTGGGGAGCACAGACAGGGGCCACAAAGGAAGATTGTTTTACAAAGAAACTGCCACCTTCACTTTTTTTTTGCATGCTTGCATACGAAAAGATATAGAATTTACATCTATTGAGGACTGACTGTGTCTCAATGCTAAATGCTTTACATATATATTAAATTAACTTTTCCAAAACCTCTATTTAAAAAAGGCAAAACCATGACCTTCACTTTGCACAGATGTAATTGAGGCACAAAGAGATTAAAAGGAGTTAAACTGCTTAACACAGAGAATGAATTCAGTACCAGGTCTGCTCAACTCCCTGATCCTAACTCCTGGCCCAGCTGCCTCACTGGCAGCTAAGACATCCCTGCATGCTGTGGTTTGACACGCAAGGTTTCCCAATATTGGCAGTTGTCACAAAATGTCCTTTTGTGGCTAAGTGGTTATTGGGGTCATCTTGATTCTTTATCTGCATTCAATACTTGTCTACAATTTTCTCATGGATTTCACTTCAGTGAAGTTTCAAAACACCCACATCCAAACCCAGAGCAAATCTGAAACTACCATAAAAGATCATGAGACCATCCTTTTAAGGTGAAGCCCAGAAAAAAAAAATTCTTTGCCCCCTTATGGCATAAAGCCCCCTTTAAAAAAAGAAAATCCCCCTTTAAAAAAAAAAACATTAAAAATGAGTCTCTTGCTGGAAGAAGAAAATATTGATAGATTCACTATTGCCTCAACTTGGCACAAAGGAGAAACTGCTTTCTGTGAAGGATGGAGCCATCTCAGGGGTGTAAAAAAATATCCAAAAGCTGAACCCAAGGAGGTCTGCCTGCTTCAGTATGCAGCCAGTGCCATTTTGAAATTCCTTAATCATTTTAGCTTTGAATTGTGTGTTTAAGTGAAGTCCAATAAGACAACGGGCCTGCACCCCTAGCTGAGACCTCCAAATCCTGTACACACCCACCTCCCCAAGATGGGCCTCCCTGGGATGGGCTCTTGACCACCCAGTCCCCTGTCCCAGACCTCAGCCAGCCTCCATCAACACCCTCACATGGTAACTGCTGCCACTCTTCACCAAGGAAGGGGCCTGGCCATGATCTTGGGTAGGGTGGGCATAAGGCATCTCGGGGCCAAGGAGGGGGCCT
>ML661344.1:16185501-16207983 GCA_007570785.1 Antilocapra americana | reverse complement strand
GGTAGGGTGGGCATAAGGCATCTCGGGGCCAAGGAAGGGGCCTGGCCGTGAGCTTGGGTAGGGTGGGCATAAGGCATCTCGGGGCCAAGCACAGCCACTGCATTCCCACTCCAGGTGAGCTCATCTGGGCTGGGGCAGGAAGCGTTCTCATCCCCTCATCCAGGTACTGAGCACATCTGGGCACAGAGGTTTAAGATCCTCACATGCTCAGTGGCTCAATCATGTCCAACCCTTGTGACCCCATGAACTGCAGCCCACCAGGCTCCTCTGTCCATGAGATTTCCAAGGCAAGAATACTGGAGTGGGTTGCCATTTCCTTAGGGGTCTCCCATCTACTATGAACTGAGGCAGTAGGCCCATGTAAATAGGGAGTCACCTGGCTCAACCCATCTGGCCCAAGCCCCCTACAGACACTATACATGGGCCCTAGTTTGATGGGAGAAAGAACCCAGCAGCCACCAGGCTCAAGCAAATTCACATACACCTCAAAGACCCTTGGGTACCTATGAGGGTTCTGTATTGGCCCCTGTGCCCCGAGGGCCCTTCAAAAAGTTCCAGTCTGGGAAATTTTCTCTTCTTCCTTCCAAGTCTTTCTCATTCTGTCTTGAGTTTGTCTCTGACCAGCTAGAGGCAGCCTTGAAGGACAAGCCACAAAATAGAAATTGTGTAATTTTGGTGACTCAACACCCAAGTGAAATGTGACATTTGCATTTGAACTGGCATTGCACAATATAGAAAGGAACAAGAAAATTCATCCTAGTAATCTAACATTTTAATTACTATTTTTTTAGAACTTCAAGTAGCAAATAAACAATACCATGACAAGTCCAGAGAGAGACCAAAAAAGGGAAAAAATTTATATTGTAGTATTTTTAAGTGTACTTTTCCCCTACTTTTTACATTTCTTTCTCAGCTTCCACACATTGAACACTGGATCCCAGTTTTCTGGGTTCCTCTAGGCTACAACATACAATAAATAAACATTTGGTAAGTGAATGAATACGTTTTTATAACAATTTTCCCTTATGGCACTAAAGACTCCCTACCTGCTAAACTGACAGTGAGGCTGTGTCCTCTGTACTTTTGTATTTCCCTAAAACTCAGCATAATTCCTTTGTTGATGACCATTATAGTGTATTGAATCACCACATACACTTTTATTTTCCCTTGTCTCAGTAACTGTATCTCTCTAGACATTGTGAAGTGGAGATAAAAATTATAGGCTGAATAAATAAAAACAAAAAATACTCTTGAATTATCCAACACACAAGACAGAAAAAAAAGCTGAGAGGAAAAAGTTGTTCTCAGATGGAATTGTGCAACTCATTAGCCATCTTCTCCACGACTTGCTTTCTACCCAGGCCTCAAGGCTCATTTTCTAAAAGCCAGTTAGAACTTATGCTAACATGGTTGACATTGTTTCTCCTCCTATCATAAAAATTTTTTAAATCAAATTGAAAGTTGAAAGCTCTGCACAGTCAAAAATTTTTTTTAGTTCAAAAAAATCTTGGCTCTCAGATGTGACTTCTCCAACAGTAAGAGGTGCTCATCTTGTGTGAAAGTGTCTGCCAGAACCAGTTATCACTAACCAGAGGGAACAACACTGCTGTCAGAACGCTGTGTCCTCGACAAACAGAAACTTAGCTTTTCCACACATGTTGGGAGTTTGTCCTTGCACATCATCATAATTGAGAATAAACCTTTATTCTCAACAGGACAACATTCTCCTGGACATGCAAGTGCCTAGGACTCATCCCACATACTCTATGGGAAAGTGTACTCCAGTTCCCCTTGGCTTGTCATCTGAGTTCACTGACAGCTCCATCAGAACAGGCCCAGGAATTTGCTAGAGAAGATTCTAGCAAGGACAGATATACCCTGCTAATTCTACCACTGGCTTACTCATTTATTCAACAAACGTTTATTTGCTTAGCTTGAACAAAGCTCTGGATGCAATGATTCTAGGATTTCTGGAGTGAGTTTGCCATCGAGTTATACAGCTAAAACTTAAGTGGGCAAGAGACCTTTGATAGAACTGGCATGATAGTCACCACCCAAGTATAATATGTGAAGAAGAAAGAGAAGTTGAGCTCATAATTCACACCACATCTGCAGGTTATCTTAGACTTTAACCACGTCAGGGTGTGGTATAGAAAACGTACTGTGTAAGCCGTGTGGCCACTGAAAGCCTGAAGGTGCTTGGAACATGAAGTGAACCACTGGCCCAGGGTTAGACTGGCCATCACTGTGTCACTGCACCTTCAACTTGCCAAGAATCTCCTCAAGTCGTCAGTCTAAGCTGTTTGGTCAGGAAGGCCTGACGCTGACCCATCTAACTAAAATTTAATTACTTCTGTCTCATATGTAGATTCTATCAGTTTCAGATACATTAAATTCAGACATCAGTTCAGTTCAGTCACTCAGTCATGTCTGACTCTTTGCAACCCCATGAACTGCAGCACGCCAGGCCTCCCTGTCCATCACCAACTCCCAGAGCTTACTCAAACTCATGTCCATCGAGTCGGTGATGCCATCCAACCATCTCATCCTTTGTCATCCCCTTCTTCTCCCACCTTCACTCTTTACCAGCATCAGAGTCTTTTCAAATGAGTCAGTTCTTCATGTCAGCTGGCCAAAGTACAGGAGTTTCAGCTTCAACATCAGTCCTTCCAAAGAAATATTCAGGATTGATTTCCTTTAGTATGGACTGGTTGGATCTCCTGGCAGTCCAAGGGACTCTCAACAGTCTTCTCCAACACCACAGTTCAAAAGCATCAGTTCTTCAGCACTCAGCTTTCTTTGTAGTCCTACTCTCACATCCATACATGACCACTGGAAAAACCATAGCCTTGACTAGATGGACATTTGTTGGCAAAGCAATGTCGTTGCTGTCTAGGTTGGTCATAACTTTTCTTCCAAGGAGCAGACATCTTTTAATTTCATGGCTGCAGTCACCATCTGCAGTGATTTTGGAGCCCCAAAAATAAAGTCTGTCACTGTTTCCATTGTTTCCCCCTCTATTTGCCATGAAGTGATGGGACCAGATGCCATGATCTTAGTTTTCTAAATGTTGAGCTTTAAGCCAACTTTTTCACTCTCCTCTTTCACTTTCATCAAGAGGTTCTTTAGTTCCTCTTCACTTTCTGCCATAAGGGTGGTGCCATCTGCATATCTGAAGTTATTGATATTTCTCCTGGCAATCTTGATTCCAGCTTGTGCTTCATCCAGCCCAGCGTTTCTCATGATGTACTTTGCATATAAGTTAAATAAGCAGGGTGACAATATACAGCCTTGGCAATAAAAACCAAACATAGACTATACCAAAAGTGCATGATGTAATCCAAGACTACATGCCAGAAGAAGAAAAAAACAGAAGAAATTACTTCACAGAATTAAAAGCTTGACCTTAAAATAAGCAAATATTTATAAAATTAAAGAGGCAGTGATATCTGCTAAACTTAGCTGATTTCCAGTACAGTCATTATATATTTACACTCAAAAGCAATGGAAAACTTTTGCCTCACATACATCATCGGTTGATTGATTTCATTCTCCCAAACTGGTATTTTGAAACTAATTTAGAATATGTCTGTGTGTCTATGGTTATCTCCTATTTAACTTAACAGACCAGACATTAATGATTTCCTCTTCCTAACAGTAGACTCTATAAAGGCTTACATAAATAGCCTGAAAACTCCTTCTCTAATCATCCTCTGCCTCTCACCTTGATCACCATGGCTATTTTTCCTGCCTTCGGGTGTGTGTACTCTTGTTCTCTCCATCTGGAATAATTTTCCCACAGATATCCACTTAGCTCACTCCTTTTCCAGCCTCATGCCTTTGTCCAAATCTCACCTTCTCAGTGAGGTCTGCTCCCTAGTTATACCGTAAAGTGTAGCACCGCCCCCCACACCTCACCAGCACCCCGCATGGCTCAGGCCCTCTCCCTCCCTCTCACTCTGTGCTCCTTTTTCTCTTTTCCATAGTGCTTTCTACCTGCTAACAAAGTATATGATTTCCTTATTTATTATAACTTTTTTCCTATCTCCTCTTCTAGAATGACATCTCCATGAATGCCTTAGCGTCCCATGGCTGCAATAACAAACTACCTCAGACTTGGTGGCTTAAGCAACATAAATGTGCTCTCTTATGGTTCTGGTGTCAGAAGTCCAAAGTCAGTTTCCATAGGCTTCTGTCAAGGTGTCAGCCGGGAGGCTCTAATGGAAGGGTCCACCTCTTTCTCTTTTTCAACTTTTAGAAGTGAAATGAAGTTGCTCAGTTGTGTCCGACTCTTTGCGACCCCATGGACTGTAGCCCACCAGACTCCTCCACCTATGGGATTTTCTAGGCAAGAATACTGGAGTGGGTTGCCATTTCCTTCTTCAGGAGATCTTCCCAACCCAGGGACTGAACCCGGGTCTCTGGCATGGTAGGCAGATGCTTTACCATCTGAGCCACTAGGGAAGTCCTCATTTCTTGATTTGTGGGCCCTTCCTATAACTTCAAAACACACTACTCCAATCGCTACCTTCTCCTTTACTGAAGGAAAATCTCTGTCTCCCTCTTGTAAAGACACTTCTAATCACATTTAGAGGCTCACCAGGATAATTCAGGCTAACTTCGCATCTCAAGGTCCTTAACTTAATCCCACCAGCAAAGTCTCTTTGCCACAAAAAGTAACATATTCACAGGCTCCTGGGACCACGATGTCAACTATTTTGGTGGGCATTTCTCAGTCTACCTCAATGAGAACAGAACTGTTGTCTGTTTTGTTCCCTCAGGTTCTCTCAACCCAAACCTGGGACACAGTAAGGACTCAATGAATGTCAGTTAGCAAAGTTAAACTGTATAAGGTAAAATCATACCAACAGTTTAAAATATTTAGTTGAGAATTTGAATGTGTAATATCTGATCTTGAGAAGCATTCACAGATGACTGTACAATGTGGTTTTTGTTGCTGTGCTCAGTCATGTCCAACTCTCTGTGATTCTATAGGCTGTAGTCCACCAGGCTCGGTGGGATCCCATTTGCCATGAGATTTCCCAGGCAAGAATGCAGGGGTGGGTTGCCATTTCCCTCTCCAGGGGATCTCCCCGACCCAGGGATGGAAGCTCCATCTCTTGCATCTCCTGCGTTTGCAGGTGGCTTCTTGACCACTGTACCACCTGGTAAGCACCTCATAATGTGGTAAAGGCATCCAAAGAAGCCAGACTGGCTAGTGTTACTAGCATAATCTTTAACCTCTGTCACATCTTAGAACATTTATTTTTGTGAAATAAATGAATTCTCTATTGAATTGAATTGCCCCTGAATGATTAGACTGAAATATGACCTCTCTTTCATATCTTTTTAAGAAATCATTCCACCTTTTTGTTTTGTCCATGTGCTATAAAATTCTCTGTGAAGGACTGCTTCTCAGGATGCATACATTCAGAATTACTAATTCATAATGCTTAACTGACCATTAGTCAACAGTTATGGAATGACATATTACTCTTAGCATGCTCTTAAAGTGTTTATTACCTCACAGAAAGGAATTACAACTCCAGATAACAACTCACAATATTGACACTCAAAAATGTATATTTTATCACTTGATTATTTGAGATTCATGAAACTTGTGGAAACAACCAGAAGCAGTGGTCACTCTCAATTAATAACTATCTTATTTTTAATCCACCCCATTAAGCAATTAATCAAGCTACAGATATAGGCTTTATTTATTTATTCATTTGTCTTGCTCCACAAAAGATCTGACTATGGCTTAATGGGCACTGTTTGAATAAAACAGATGGTTAATTTTTATTTTATCTTTTAATTTCTTTTTATTGAAGTATAGTTGATATGCAATATTAAATAAGTTACAGATGTACAATATAATGACTCACAACTTTTAAAGATAATATTCCATTTCAAGTTGTTATAAAATATTGGCTATACTCCCAGTGTTGTACAATATATCCTTGTAGCTCATTTTATATCTAATAGTTTGTTAAATTAAAATGAAAATTCAGAATTAAAAACTAGGACTGGGTAAAATACCAGTAAGAGAGTAGACATCAATACCAGGAAAACTTAAATATGCAGTTTATCAGCATTGTAGAATTACTGCATTTGAGTCTTGTATCTGGATCTAAGCTTCTTAGTAACTACCATGTAGAGGAAGTCATGTAGTTGTTTCAGACAAAGAAAGAAGGGAGAAATGCCAGTTCTTTGGGGTAGGGGTGGGGGAGGTTGCTCCTAGCATGTGAATGAGAGATATCATGATGGAAGATGCATAATATGATGTCACATGCAATGTGCAAATGTGACTAAGAACATTAGAATCATAAAAATCTGGCTTTGAAAACTGGCCCCACTACTTAACCTTTGTAAGCCTCAGTTTTCTCATCTGTTAATAGATATTTTTTAAGTACCTACCTAATAGCATCATTGTAAAGAGTAAACTATGCTTACATGCAAAGTAGTTTAACATGGATAGTAATATCTACTTGAAAGGACTGCTGTACAGAATAAGTGATGCAAAGTAATGCATCATTGTCAGACACAGCAACAGATGCTGAGCCAAAGGTTCAAGCAATGTAGACAATTACTAACATCCACTAGCATTTTACGTCTAAGATAAATGTCCTACCTGAAACCTAACTGGAAGCTTAAACTTAAATGTGAGGCTCTAGTGTACTGTTTTATATAAATAACAATGGTGGGGAATTAACTTGATTATTTCTAAATGTATTGCCAACTTTGCTACTCAGTTCAGTTCAGTTGCTCAGTGTGTCCGGCTCTTTGCAACCCGATGGACTGCAGCATGCCAAGCTTCCCTGTCCATCACCAGCTCCTGGAGCTTGCTCAAATTCATGTCCAGAGAGTCAGTGATGCTATCCAACCATCTCATCCTCTGTCATCCCCTTCTCCCCCCACCTTCAATCTTTCCCAGCATCAGGGTCTTTTCCAATGAGTTAGCTCTTTGAATCAGGTGGCCAAGTATTGGAGTTTCAGCTTCAGAACCAGTCCTTCCAATGAATATTCAGGACTGATTTCCTTTAGGATGGACTGGTTGCATCTCCTTGCAGTCCAAGGGACTCTCAAGAGTCTTCACCAACACTACAGTTCAAAAGCATCAATTCTTTGGTGCTCAGCTTTCTGTATAGTCCAACTCTCACATTCATACATGACTACGGGAAAAACTATAGCTTTGACTAGATGGACCTTTGTTGGCAAAATAATGTCTCTGCTTTTTAATATGCAGTTTAGGGTAGTCATAGCTTTTCTTTCAAGGAACAAGCATCTTTTAATTTCATGGTTGCAGTCACCATCTGCAGTGATTTTGTAGCCAAAAAAAAAAAAATCTCTCATTGTTTCCATTGATTCCCCATCTATTTGCCATGAACTCATGGGACTAGATGCCATGATCTTAGTTTTTTGACTGTTGAGTTGTAAGTCAACTTTTTCACTCTCCTCTTTCACTTTCATCATCTTCACTTTCTGCCATAAGGGTGGTGTCATATGGATATCTGAGGTTATTGATATTTCTCCTGGCAAACTTGATTCCAGCTTATGCTTCATCCAGTCCAGCATTTTCACATGATGTACTCTGCATATAAGTTAAATAAGCAGGGTGACAATATACAGGCTTGACGTACTCCTTTCCCAATCTGGAACCAGTCTGTTATTCCATGTCCAGTTCTAACTGTTGCTTCTTGACCTGCCCCCTCATAGTCAACAGCAGTCTGAACTTTGCTGTAAATAATGGTAATATCTGATATTATGGAGTGCCTGCCATACAGCCAGACATTGTTCCCAGTAATTCACACAGACTGTATCACTGAATCCTCACTACAAATACTATCCTGTTCCTCATTGCATAGATAAAGAAGCTGAAGTTTCAGGAGTCTAGGTAGCTTGCCTAACTATGCCCAGCAAGGAAGTAATTGATAACTCTAGTTCTCTCCACATTTGATGGAATAACTATCCCCATCTTATAATAACAGTAGACTGGAAAGTTCAGTTAGAGAACCTTGAATGTAACGACTTATTTTAAAGATGGAGAAACAAGTCCCACAAGACACTGCAGACTTGTCCAAAATTCTCAGGTAATTATGGCAAAACTAACATAAGCTCTTCACTCTGTGGGGGAGAGTGGGAAAGGTGCAACCAAAGACTCTGTCAGGGAAAGGTGTGGTTTGTGAGCACATTCAAATGTATGATGATGAGAATGGCTCCAATACTGCTCTGTTGCAACATACACTTGACACTCAAAAAAAAAAAATCCGTGAAAAAATTCATTAAAATTAATTACTGTTTGTTTAAGTCTGATGATTCTGATCTAGTGGCTCATTTGATCTCCTCATTAATGAGTAATGAAGAACAGTGTTGATCATCAAGAGCACAGTAAACCCGGCCCCTGTTTTGCTACTTTTTCTTGATCTTCTGCTTCGCAATTAAAAAGATGACTAGATCTCATTCAGTGGGAGCAGTCTCTCATTTCTCTCAGTCTCTCACCAGACATCTAATAACAGTTTTCATAGAGTATCATACGCTTTGCATATTCTTACTATTGTCTGTCTTCATGCTGGTTTTCATAAGTAAACTTTAGATGATCATCAGTATGCTTTGACTTTCAGAAGTAATCAACATTTTTGAGCATTTTCTATGGTTCCAAGAATTTTCTTAAGTACTTTATTTGTATTAACCTCACTAACACATTTTATTCTCAGGGCAGTACTATGAACCAGGTACTCGTATTATCCCAATTTTGGAGATGAGGTAACATACAAAGAGCATAAAGAATGTGTCCAGGATAAGGATAAGGAATGTTCCCAGGGTTTCAAAGTTAGTAGGTGGTAGACTGAGAGACAAACTCAGGCAGTAGTAATCCAGAGTCCGCACTCTGAATCAAACTTTGCTGACTAACCCCACAGCCAAAGATGCCAAAAAGAAATGGGAATATATTATTACAGTCATTTTGTTCTACAAAAACTGATGTGATCAAAAGACGAAAAGGCAATATATAAGAATGGAGCTCTTCTCACTGAATAATTTGTACATTGCCTGTGTCATGAAAGGTAGACTCATCTGCCTAGAGCACCCACCAGCTAAGTGCTGTGCTAGACATGGGACACAGTCTTGTCCTCTCAAAACTGATGAGTGTACAAGCTAGAACACTGCTTCATTCTCACTCAGATTTTAACCCCACACACAGCAGCCATGCTCTCAGCCTCCCTAATAAAACCAACAAGGAAGGGATCAAGGCTAAAATAATATACGGGCAGGAAGAGTAAGAATTAAAGGATCTAGCAAAACTTAGAGCACAATTACTGCATGTTTTTATCCATTTTATGATATGCAACACCTTATGAGTTCATAATATTTTCTCACATTATAATTTTAATGATTTCGTATATAAAATGTATATTTATAATATATATGTATATTTATTATACTTTATTTGCAATATTTCTCACATCACAATTTAATTGAATACTTTAATAAATTCTTTTCATTTCTTTTTAAATCAATCTATTTCCATTTAAAATGGACTTACATAGTTTTCCATACTTTTGAAAACTAAAAAAAATATATACCAGACACATTCTATTTCAGTTTTCTCCTTCATGGTTTCTGAAGTTCATTTCACAACTGAATTTCTTACAGATATCATTTGTGATAGAGGAGCAAGCAGCTTGATATCCATTTTAGAGTCCATTTGTCTCCCTTCCACTCAACCCCTATACCATTCATTGGGGTTTAAGATAAGCAGAACGCTAGTTATTAGAGAAATGCAAACCAAAACTACAATGAGGTACCACCTCATACCAGTCAGAATGACCATCAGCAAAAAGTCTACAAATAATAAATGCTGGTGAGTGTGTGGAAAAAAGGGAACCCTCTTACATTGTTGGTGGTAATATAAATTGGTGCAGCCACTATGGAAAATAGTGTGGAAGTTCCTTAAAAAACTGAAAATAGAGTTACCATATGATCTAGCAATTCCACTCCTGGACAAACATCTGGAGAAGAGTAATTCAAAAAGATACATACTCATAGCAAGCAGTATTTATATTAGCAAAGACATGGAAGCAACCAGTTGAACAGATAAAGATGTGGTATATACATACAATAAAATACTACTCAACCATAACAAAGGATAAAATAATGCCATCTGCAGCAAAATGGATGGATCTAGAGATTATCATATTAAGTAAGACAGAGGAAGATAAACATCATATGATATCACTTATAAGTAGAATCTAAAAAAATGATACAAATGAACTTACTTACAAAACAGAAACAGACTCACAGACTTAGAAAACTTATGGTTACCAATCAGGAAAGGAGGTGGAGAAGGCACAAATTAGGAGTCTGGAATGAGCAGATACAAACTAGTATATATAAAAATAAACAAGGTCCTACTGTATAGCACAGGGATCTACATTCTATACCCACAGAATAGCCCATAGTGGAAAAAAAAAACTGAAAAATAAAACATATACATGCATGTGTGTGTGTGTGTGTGTGTGTGTATACAACTGAATCACTTTGCTGTACACCTGAAACTAATACAATATTGTAAATCAACTATATTTCAATTTTAAAAAAAACCAAATAAAACAAAATTTTAAACTTAAAAAAGACAAGCAGCACACATCTGCCTGAAGCTGTGTCACACAATAAGAGCATCCTGGCACCAATATTCCTGTTTCAACTTCATCTTCGTCATGTATTAGTTACGACCTTCAGTGAGGTACTTGATCCCTCTGTACCTTGATTTCCTGCAAACTGGATAATAACAGTGCCACCACTAGTGCTAACATTCTTCAACATGCACCGGGATGGGATATCTGGCTCCTTAAAACACTGAAATACTTTCATGCCAGTAGATAATTTGCTGCCATCTCAAGCAACACAGTGCCCACTCACACAGCCTCCATCCAGGCCTCACCCTCTGTGTGGCTTCTATATCAGAAACACTAAATTTAAATATTGAAAATCTAATGCTCTGAATAACAGAAATCTGACAACCCTGATCCAGCTCTGTACCCTGCATTCATTCCAATGGGCCAGAAACCAAGCCTTATAGGTTGCTAAATGCTTTAGATCACTTCTAACTACCTCACAGAGTTGTTACAAGGAGCAAATAAATTTCATATATTATAGGAAATGCTCAAGAAAACTTTACTATTACTCTATTCAAAACTATTGAGGAATAATATGTAGTGACAACTATCAGTTCAGTCGGTTCAGTCACTCAGTCATGTCTGACTCTGCAATCCCATGAATCACAGCATGCCAGGCCTCCTTGTCCATCACCAACTCCCAGAGTCTACCCAAACCCATGTTCATCGAGTCGGTGATGCCATCCAGCTATCTCATCCTTTGTCGTCCCCTTCCCCTCCTGCCCTCAATCCTTCCCAATATCAGGGTCTTTCCCAATGAGTCAACTCTTCACATGAGGTGGTCAAAGTATTGGAGTTTCAGCATCAACATCAATCCTTCCAATGAACACCCAGAACTGATCTCCTTTAGGATTGATTGGTGGGATCTCCTTGCAGTCCAAGAGACTCTCAAGAGTCTTCTCCAACACCACAGTTCAAAAGTATCAAATCGTAGGCACTAAGCTTTCTTCACCATCCAACTCTCACATCCATACATGACTACTGGAAAAACCATAGCCTTGACTAGACATACCTTTGTTGGCAAAGTAATGTCTCTGCTTTTTAACATGCTAACTAGGTTGGTCATAACTTTCCTTCCAAGGAATAAGCGTCTTTTAATTTCATGGCTGCAATCACCATCTGAAGTGATTTTGGAGCCCAAAAAAATAAAGTCTGACACGTTTCCACTATTTCCCCATCTATTTGACATGAAGTGATGGGACCAGATGCCATGATCTTAGTTTTCTGAATGTTGAGCTTTAAGCCAACTTTTTCACTCTCTTTCACTTTCATTAAGAGGCTTTTTAGTTCTTCTTCACTTTCTGCCAAAAGGGTGGTGTCATCTTCATATCTGAGGTTATTGATATTTCTCCCAGCAATCTTGATTCCAGCTTGTGCTTCTTCCAGCCCAGCGTTTCTCATGATGTACTCTGCATATAAGTTAAATAAACAGGGTGACAATATACAGCCTTGACGTACTCCTTTTCCTATTTGGAACCAGTCTGTTGTTCCATGTCCAGTTCTAACTGTTGCTTCCTGACCTGCATACAGGTTTCTTAAGAGACAGGTCAGATGGTCTGGTATTCCCATCTCTTGAAGAATTTTCCACAGTTTACTGTGATCCACTATATACACCACTTAAAAAATGTTCCAGGTAGTATTTCCTTACTTATCACATAGCCTCAATTCTTAAGGCTATTTGAAAGACAAAGCAAGTGCTTCTCAAACTCATGAAAATCAAGCACTGAGAGGAATCCCTCTAAGAAAAGCTCAGTTGTAAATACATGTTATTAATATTAATAATACAAAGCAAATAGCTTTTCTTAAAAATACAGATATGAAGGGGTTAAGAGGACATCCAATAACAAGTGATGCTGCTATATTTTTCTAACATGATCTTTTCTAATGTAATCAATGCTTATTTAAAGTGCCTTTTCTCTAAAGTCCAATAAAAACTTAATTAAAAAGTAAGAAATCTTAAACAGCATTAGAAGGTAAAAGTAAAGTTTTAAAATAGTTCAGAGAGAGTTTTTTAAGTATTAGAATGAATATTTAAGCAAAAAAAATTTAAATTGTATAGATCAATTCTTAAAATCATGTAATTATAAAATTACACAAAAAGCTGTAATTTTCTCTCTCATAATGGTTCCCAGTATTTAAATGCAAAAAAGAATTTGCATATATATATATGTGTGTGTGTGTGTGTGTGCGTGTATGTGTTTAGGGGGGTAGAGGTAGGCTGAAACTGGTACAAGCTAAAATAACCAGCTACAAATAAGAAGTAATAACCAACTGTCTAAACAAATGTACTTTTTTAAAATACTAAATGACAATTTAGGAAAAGTCTTTTAATTACTGGAGCAGTAACAATCTTAATTGTGAAGCTACTACTGTGCCCAACAGTATTTTCTCTCTATAAGCAATGAAGACAGATTTCATGATTCCTAGCTCTCAAAATTTACCCTTGGTATTTTTATGAGGTTCAAGATGATTTTATAAAAACTAAGACCTAGATTCTCTGAACATTTTCCAGAAAAGAAATATTTACGGTTACTATGAAAAATAATGTCTACCATTCACAAGCATTTCTAGAAAACTCAGGAAGGTAGATGGAGTGATTCAAAGGGGCAGAAAGCAGAGGTCCAAAGACTATCTGGGAAGATCAGGACCATCCAAGATGGGTGGGTCACGGTGGAGAGTTCTGAAAAAATGTGGTCCACTGGAGAAGGGAATAGCAATCCACTTCAGCATTCTTGCCTTGAGAACCCCATGAACAGTATGAAAAGGCACAAAGATATGACACTGAAAGACCAACTCCCCAGGTCAGTAGGGGCCCAAAATGCTACTGTTGAAGAGTAGACAAACAGTTCCAGAAGGAACAAAAAGGCTAAGCCAAAGCAGAAACAATGCCCAGTTGTGGTAAATGTAAAGTCTGATGCTGTAAAGAGCAATATTGGAACCTGGAATGTTAGGTCCATGAATCAAGGCAAATTGGAAGTGGTCAAACAGGAGATAGCACTAGTGAACATCGACATTTTAGGAATCAGTGAACTAAGATGGACTGGAATGGGAGAATTTAATTCAGATGACCATTATATCTACTACAGTAGGCAAGAATCCCTTAGAAGAAGTGGAGTAGCCATCATAGTCAACAAGAGTCTGAAATGCAGTACTTGGATGCAATCTCAAAAACGACAGAATGATCTCTGTTCTTTTCCAAGACAAATCACTCAATATCACAGTAATACAAGTTTATGCCTCATACAGTGATGCTGAAGACGCTGAAGTTGAGTGGTTCTATGAAGACCTACAAGATCTTTTAGATCTAACACCCGAAAAAAAGATTTCTTTTTCAGCATTAGGAACTGGAATGCAAAGTTAAGAAGTAACAGATATCTGGAGTAACAGGCAAGTTTGGCCTTGGAATAAAAAATGAAGCAGGGCAAAGGCTAACAGAGTTTTGCCAGAAGAATGCACTGGTCATAGCAAACAGCCTTTTCCAGCAACACAAGAGATGCCTCTACACATGAGCATCACCAAATTTCAATACCAAAATCAAACTGATTATATTCTTTGCAGCTGAAGATGGAGAAGCTCTGCACAGTCAGTAAAAACAAGACTAGAAGCTGACTGTGGCTCAGATCATGAACTCCTTATTGCCAAACTCAGACTCAAACTGAAGAAAGTAGGGAAAACCACTAGGCCTCATCTATGACCTAAGTCAAATCCCTTACAGTTATACAGTGGAAGTGACAAATAGATTCAAGGGATTAGATCTGATAGATGGGACGCCTGAAGAATGATGGGCAGAGGTTCATAACATTGTACAGGAGGTAGTAATCAAAACCATCCCCAAGAAAAAGGAATGAAATAAGGCAAAACGGTTGTCTGAAGAGGCCTTACAAACAGCTGAGAAAAGAAAAGAAGTGAAAGGCAAAGCAGAAAAGGAAATACATACCCAACTGAATGCAGCATTCCAAAGGATAACAATGAGAGATAAGAAAGACTTCCTCAGTGATCAATGCAAAGAAATAGAGGAAAACAAAAGAATGGGAAAGACTAGAGATCTCTTCAAGAAAATTAGAGATACCAAGGGAACATTTTATGCAAAGATGGGCACAATAAAGAACAGAAATGGTCTGAACCTAACAGAAGCAGAAGATATTAACAAGAGGTGGCAAGAATATACAGAAGAACTATATTAAGAAATTTTAATGACCTGGATAACCATGATGGTGTGATCACTCACCTAGAGCTAGACATTCTGGAGTGTGAAGTCAAATGGGCCTTAGGAAGCATCTCTATGAACAAGGTGGAATTCCAGCTGAGCTATTTCAAGTCCTAAAAGATGATGCTGTGAAAGTGCTGTACTCAGTACACCAGCAAATTTGGAAAACTCAGCAGTGGCCACAGGACTGGGAAAGGTCAGTTTTCATTCGAATCCCAAAGAAAGACAATTCCAAAGAACATTCAAACTATGGCACAATTGCATTCATTTCACATGGTTGTGAGGTCATGTTCAAAATCCTCCTAGCTAGGCTTCAATAGTACATTAACCAAGAATTTCCAGATGTTTGAGCTGATTTTAGAAAATGCAGGAGAACTAGAGATCAAACTGTCAACATCCACTGGATCATAGAAAAAGCTAGAGAATCCCAGAAAAACACCTGCTTCTGCATCACTGACTATGCTAAAGCCTTTGACTTTGTGGATCACGATAAACTGTGGAAAATTCTTTAAGAGATGGGAATTTCAGACCACCTTACCTGCCGCCTGAGAAACTTGTATGCAGATTAAGAAGCAACAGTTAGAACTAAACATGGAAAAACAGACAGGTTCAAAATTGGGAAAGGAGTGTGTCAAGGCTATTTTTTGTCATCCTATTTATTAAACTTATATGTAGCATACGTCATGTGAAATGCAGGGCTGGATGAAGCACAAGCTGGAATCAAGATTTCCAGAAATATCAATAATCTCATACATGCAGATGACACCACACTTATGGCAGAAAGTGAAGAGGAACTAAAGTGCCTCTTGATGAAAGTGAAAGAGGATAATGAAAAAGCTGTCTTAAAACTCAACATTCAAAATACTAAGATCATGGCATCTGGTCCCACCACTCCATGGCCAATAGGTGGGGAAACAATGGAAACACTGACAGATTTTATTTTTTTGCTTTCCAAAACTCACTACAAGATGGTGATCACAGCCATGAAATTAAAAGACACTTGCTCCTTGGAGGAAAAGCTATGACCAACCTAGACAGAATATTAAAAAGCAAAGACATCACTTTCCCAATAATGGTCTGTCTAGTCAAAGCTATATAGTTTTTCCAGTAGTCATGAATGGGTGTGAGAGTTGGACCATAAAGAGGGCTGAGTACCAAAGAATTCATGCTTTTGAACTATGGCATTGGAGAAGACTCTTCAGAGTCCCTTGTAGTATAAGGAGATCAAACCAGTCAATCCAGAAGGAAATCAGTCCTAAATATTCATTAGAAGGACTGATGCTGAAGCTGAATCTCCAATACTTTGGCCACCTGATGCGCAAAATTGACTCATTGGAAAAGATCCTGATGCTGAAAAAGACTGAGGGCAGGAGGAGAGGGGGATGACAGAGGATGAGATGGTTGGATGGCATCACTGACTCAATGGACATGAGTTTGAGCAAGCTCCAGGAGATGGTGAAGGACAGGGAAGCCTGAAGTGCTGCAGTCCATGGGGTCGCAAAGAGTCAGACACGACTGAGCAACTGAACAACAGCAGGTGAGGACTGGCAGGTCACAAGTCTGGCAGTGAATCATCCTCTTCTCCCCACTTGCAGTGCCTTTAGAGGAGAAAGTGAAAATGCTAGTCACATAGTCATGTCCAGCTTTTTGTAACCTATTGGACTGCAGCCTGCCAGTCTTCCTCTGTCCATGTGTTTTTCCAGGCAATAATACTGGATGGTTTATCATGCCCTCCTCTAGCGGATCTTCCCAACCCAGGGATCAGACCCTCATCTTATGTCTCCAGCATTGGCAGCCAAGTTCTTTACCTCTAGTGCCACCTAGGAAGTCCTTTAAGGGAGAAGTGAGTGTTAAGCTACTCTGAACTGACTGCAAAGAAGCTTCCGAATAAATGCTTGGGTCTCAGTATCACTTCCTTCATTGAAGAAGGGAAGAGTCAAAAAGTTCCATTTGAAAATAGACATTTTTCATTGTTTATCAGAGGAAAACCTGAAAATACATATTGAAATTAGATTTTCATTTTCTCTGTTTAAAAAACACAGTTTATCAATGGCTACTGGAATTTTGGGCTTCCCAGGTGGCACTAGTGGTGAAGAACCTGCCTACCATTGCTGGAGGCATAAGAGATGCAGATTCGTTCCCTGGGTTGGGAAGATCCCCTGGAGGAGGGCACGACAACTCATTCCAGTATTCTTGCCTGGAGAACAACATGGATAGAGGAGCCTGGTGGGCTGCAGTCCAGTGGGTCCCAAAGAGTCAGACATGACTGAAGTGACTTAGCATGCACACATTCAATGTAGTCTTGGACTTTCAGCTAATTGCAATATACTTCTCTTACTATTTCTTAAGTAGAAGTTCAAAAAATTTCAAAATAAGAATGTATATTCAGGATTAGAAAATATTTCCCAAGAAATGGCAAGATTAATGTTCATGAAGAAAAAGTGTGTTCATAGAAATAAATTTTTGTAATTTTTCTATTATGTTTTAATGAGTATTACAAATCTTAATATGCACACTTAAGAATAAATATCATATTGCAAAAATAATTGAATCACAAAATATCACTCTCCTACTTCCCTCTCCTTCTCTTTTTGAAGTGAATAAACACAGTTGTGGAAAGATCTTAAAAATACAAAGCACACACACACACACACACAAAAATATAAGGCACAACTAGAAGGTGGAATAAAAAAGAATAAGATTGTCAAGGCAGAGAGGAGTAACAGTGGACAAGAACAATTTTCATAATTTTGCAAGTAATAATATAAAAAAAATTACAATTTTTATATGAGAAGTTGTACAACAGAAATCCATAGGCTCCTTGTCATGAGATATCATTAACAGTAAAAATTTATTAACTTAACAAATAATTTTGGAGGCATTTCATGACACTTGGAGGATGTGTGTGTGTGTGTGTGTGTGTGTGTGTGTGTGTGTGCACGCACATGTGTGTGTTAGTCACTCAGTCATGCCTGACTCTTTGTGACCCCATGGACTGTAGGCTGCCAGGCTCCTCTGTCCATGGGATTTTCCAGGCAAGAATAGTGGAGTCAAGTGCCATACCCTCCTCCAGGGGATATTCCTGATTCAGGGATAGAACCCATGTCTCCTGCATCTCCTGTACTACAGGCAGATTCCTTACTGCTGAGCCACTGGGGAAGTCCTCTGAGGACACAGCAGTGAACAAAACATCAAAATCCCTTCCCTTGGAAACCTTTCATTCTGATGGGAAGAAACCTGGGTCCTGGCACTAACTGTTCCCTCTGGCCTGTTCCCTCTTAAGAGGGAATTTCTTAAGAGTGATTTCTGTCAAGTTCCTCAAATACTTCAGCCCCCCAGTTTGGAGGTAACCAGACTAACCCATGAAGGATATGATGGTGGTTTGGACCAGATTGTGGAAATGTGAGAAGAGGCTGAACATATTTTGAGGGTAGAGTCAGTAAGATTCACTGATGGATTGGACATAGAGTGTAAAGAAGACTCAAGATGCCTCCCAGATCTTGGCCAAAGCAATGAAAAGAATGAGGTTGCTAATAGCTGAGAAGAGTAAGAACAGGTGTAGAGATGGTTTGGTGAGGTAGATAGGAATTCAGTTGCAGATGTGGTAAGTTTTAGACGCCTGTTAGAACTACAAGTAGCTATGTTGAGCAGGTAATTGTATACATAAGCTTGGAATCAAGCAGAAGATGTAAATTTGGGAATTATCCATATTTACCTATAGATGATTTTTTAAAATAGGAGACTGAATGAGATCACTAAAGGAGCAACTAAAACAGAAGAAATAAGAGGAGGACTCTCGGTTGAGTTCAGGCTGACAAAGGAACAGCAAGAAAGACTAAGAAGCAGCAGGTAGGTGGAAGGCAAATCAGATAGGTGTGATATTCTGTGGGGCAAAAGTAAAGAAAACAAGTAAAGGTAAAGGACAGAAAAGTAATCAACTATGACAAATGCTACCAGGAGGTCAAATAAATTCCTAAGAAGTGATGCTTAAGAAAGTGGAAATATATGGTGACTTTGACAACAAAACCAACTAAATGCTATATTAAATACTACATATACAAGCAAGATAAGTCACTTCAGTCATGTCCAACTCTTTGCAATCCTATGGACTGTAGCCCACCTGGCTTCTCTGTCCATGGGATCTCCCAGGCAAGAGTAATGGAATGGGTTGCCATTTCCTTCTCCAGGAGATCTTCCAACTGAAGGATCAAACCTGCATCTCCTGCAGGTACAGATTCCTTACCAAGGAATCCCTGGGAAGCCCAATATAGAGTATATGTGGAAATGAAAGAAGTGAAAGTCACTCAATCATGTCCGACTATTGTGACCCCTTGGACTATGCAGTCCATGGAATTCTCCAGGCAAGAATACTGGAGTGGGTAGCTGTTCCCTTTTCCAGGGGATCTTCCCAACCCAGAGATCAAACCCAGGTCTCCTGCATTGCAGGCGGATTCTTTACCAGCTGAGCCATGAGGGAAGCCCAAGAATACTAGAGTGGGTAACCTATCCCTTCTCCAGTGGATCTTCCCGACCCAGAAATGGAACCAGGATCTCCTTCATTGTAGGTGGATTCTTTACCAACTGAGCTACAAAGGAAGCTTAATATAGTATACAGTATACAGTTTATAGTACATAGCTTAAAGCTCAGTGGTAAAAAATCTGCCTGCCAATGCAAGATATGCAGGTTCAATCCCTGGGTTGGGAAGATCCCCTGGAGAAGGAAACGGCAACCCACTCCAGTATTCTTGCCTGGGAAATCCTATGGACAGAGGAGCCTGGTGGGCTACAGTCCATGGGATTTCAAAACAGTCAAACATGACTTAGAGATTAAAAAACAAATATACTATATATTTAATAAACATTTGTTAAATACCAAATTCGATAATTTGGATTTATACTGTATTATAAGAACATTTGGAAAGTGAGTTATAAAGTCAAGTCTCAAAAAAAGGTCCTCAGACCTCACCTTTATGTTTATATAATTCATATAATCTTATCTTAAAGATAAATCTCAGTGATATTGTGATCTGCAGGGAGTCCCTATATGACTCTTTAGGTTACTTTTTGCTCTAAGGTGTCTAGCAAAGGGAGCAAGTGGGGCCCAAAGTGTGTGAATTTGCAAAGCTGGGAACACACTGTGCACTGTTTTATAAGTTACTTTTCTCTTGTACCACATTGCAAGCATTTCTCATGTGGTCCCACTTGGACATTGTCGGCATGTAGACAGTATTTAAAACTTAGGTAAGAGTGAAATAATCTTGGGAGAAATAAAAATAAATGAAATAGGAAGGCTACTAGGATGTTGAGCATAGGAGAAACAAAGAAAAAGCAACATAAAAACAACATGGAGATCATTAATGAATTTAACAAAAGAAGTTTCAGTGGGGTGATGGGGTTTATAGGAGCCAGATAGGAGTTGGTTTAAGAGTGAATGGAGTGAGAAGGAAGAATAACATGTGTAAAGATGTCTTTCAAAGAGTGTTGTTTTACATGCATTAACTCATTTTATTCTCTCAACAGCCTTATGGAATAGGTACTCTTGTTATTCTCATTTTACACATGAAGTAATTTGCCCAAGGTCATACAGTTACTAAGTGCTCTAGTTGGGATTTGAACCCAGGTCACTGTAATTCTTAAGCCTATGCTCTTAAATGCTATTCAATATGGCAAAGTACATAGCACAAGATAAAGTACAGATTTTGATATTCACTGATTCATTCATTTAATGTATAAGAGTTAAATCACACAATAAATTCTTAGATGTTTATCTAACCCAGAAGCAATTTTTGAATATGTGAAAAACTAGATTTTGTGTTCAAAATCTGGTATTTATAATAGAGGAATGAAATGTCAATAAATTCCTCAAATATTCACTCATCACTTCTTATGTACTTAAGATAATGGTGAGGTAACACCAAGTGTAAGACTTGTCTGTTCTCAACCAGCTGAACCCACTTGGCTACTACATTGATAAAATGATGAACCAAACCATCAGCACTGTGTGTAATCTAGATAGAATTTGCTGATATTAGGATGTGGGACAGTGGAAAGAGATATGTGCAAGGCTATTATAAACTCATTTTAAAATACTCGAGTCTAGTTTATTTTCCAGGCACTTTTAAAACTGTGAAAGGTTAAGGTTTCAACACTCTTTATCCATTTTTCTCTTTTATCATCTGATTACTTGAAAATCACATATATTAGGTACATATGTCTGGCAGGTCTGGCATATGACTTTACAGGTCATATGGTTATAAAATATGTAGTAACACATTGTTAAGAGTAAATGATTCTTATGTCTTGACTTTCCAACGTGGTTTCTAAGAGGTGTATCGCTGAGTGTTTTATATCCATTCCTATGTTCTTGAGAAGAATTTCCTTCAGTATTAAGTTGTTTCAGCAATTATCACACTATAATGTGTCCGTTCTTCTACACCAATCAAAACCATAAAGTTCTTTTATTAAATAAACCTGTAAATTTTTATACGTTTCTTTGCACTGCTCTAGTGTTTTTCCAGATGATTTAATTTTATCATAGGATTTTCCATGGGTTAACTTCAGCCAAATTCTTAAGATTCACGCTTGGTTTTTATACTGCATTGCTTCCCAAATTCTCTACAAGTGACTTAAACAGGACTGATAAACTAGAAAATTCTCTATGTGTACTTATAAATAGCATCTGTAATATATGGTGCATGTGTATTCAACTTCCCTTAATGGTTAGGAATTAACACATATATATCAGTATTTATGTTAATAATAATATTATTATCATTATGAATAGCACATGTTCTCTGACACATATTTGAAAATAACAAATAATTTCAGAAAAGAATTCAACATAAAATTGATAAGAATCTAAACTCTAAATCAAAGTAGAGCAATCCACTTATATATATACATAAAATATATAAATGAAATATGCTATAGTCCTGTTATATATAATTATATTTATTTATTTTAAAATTAATTCAAATTATATTCATTACTTTAAATTACATGAATATATACTAATTTACTATATAATTATATATTTATGTAAATATTGTTAGTGGACTAGAGCAACTGCATTGTTCTACCTTGATTTGGATTTCAGACTCTTATCAATTCAATATGTTGGATTATCTTCCAAGAATATTTGTAATTTCCAAATAAGTCAGAGAATATGGTTCCTATATATAAACAGAATGTTGCTGAAACTGGGAGATGCTGCCAGACTTTATCAATCAATTGAACAGCAGTTGAGCTTCTCCTGATGCTGGAGAGCCACTCACAACAAAAGCCTCTAGCACAGCTCTATTGTCATGCTCACATCATTTCATGAACAGCATGCGCATGAGATTATGCTCACCAGATCAAGGATAATTCACGGACTCGGCTGAGAACTAGCAAAGGATCTCAGTCATCTTTGCAACCCCAGTTCTTGGTGCATAAGGTTTTCTGCACATGTTTGCAGAATGAAACAAGGGTAAAGATAAGAAGGGTGGGTTAATCTAAGTGTCTCTAAAACTCCACCTTAACTCTTTTTTTTAAATTTATTTATTTATTTATTTTATTGTTTTTGCCATACATTGTCATGATATCACCATGGGTTTACAT
>ML661344.1:16167071-16184588 GCA_007570785.1 Antilocapra americana | reverse complement strand
TTGGAGAAATGTCTGTTAAGTTCTTTGGCCCACTTTTTAATTGGGTTGTTTATTTTTCTAGAATGGAGCTGCAGGAGTTGTTTGTAAATTTTTGAGATTAATTGTTTGTCTGTTGCTTCATTGGCTATTATTTTCTCCCATTCTGAAGGCTGTCTTTCCACCTTGCTTATAGTTTCCTTTGTTGTGCAAAAGCTTTTAATTTTAATTAGGTCCCATTTGTTTATTCGTGTTTTTATTTCCAGTATTCTGGGAGGTGGGTCATGGAGGATCCCGCTTTGGGTTATGGCAGAGAGTGTTTTGCCTATGTTATCCTCTAGGAGTTTTATAGTTTCTGGTCTTATGCTTAGATCTTTGATCCATTTTGAGTTTATCTTTGTGTATGTCCACCTTAACTCTTATCAACTGAATAATTTGAAAGTCCGTTTCCCTAATTCTTCTAACTCCCCAATCCCTTTTAGCTAATCTATTGGTAAATTCAACTAGTCCTACTTCCACTATAAATCCTGACTCCATCTAGTCCTCTCCTCTTCCCCACAACCTAGCCCAAGCCACACTCTAAATCTCACCTGAAACACTGCAACAGCCTTCTTGCTAGGCTCCTGCTTCCACTTTGTCTACCTCCAATGTTCCACACATACCACTTCTAGAACAGCTTTTTTTTTAATATAAACCTAATTAATGCCACCAACTTGCCTAACGTGCACCAACAACTTTCAAATATGCTTAAATGAAAGCCAACCTCGCTCCTCCAAAAGTTCTGCATAATCCAGGCCCTGTGTAATCCCCAACTGCCATCTTCTGCCATTCTTCCCCAAGCTCACACATTTCCAAGCACACAAGCCCAGCTGCAGTTTTCCAAACACACAATGATCTTCAAGATCTGCACACACACTCTTTCGACTGCCAGTTTGAAAACATAAGAGAAAAATCTTTCCCCAACAAGGGCTTGATTCTTTAATGTCAGGGAGTATACCTAGACATTTTCTGGTGAGATTTTTTAATTCCACAAGTGTAAAGAAAGTGCTACAGGCTTAAAAATAATTTTTACAAGATTATCCCCAAGTGAAAGAGAATCAAAAGGTTTTAGATTTCTATCTTATATTATTGAGTATAAAATTTAGAAAGTAAATCTCTTAGCCACTACTAGATAAAAAATAGAATTCTGAACAAAAGAACTATGACCTTAGAAATATTTATTAGATCAAGGAGAGGAAAACTAAATAAAATAACTTGATAAACTTGATGTATTAACATGTAGAATTTTGTATCCAATAAAATACTCATTTTGTTCAGATATCATGGAATTATCTTTAAAATTAATAACACAGTAAACCATGAAAGAAATCAAAATAAATTCCAAAAAGTAAGAATCTTACAGTGTGCCTCATTAACCACACTGCTATAAATGCAGTTATTACTAGCAGGTATCCTCCACACTCCCACCATCCAGCTAATCATCTGTAACTTTAAAAATCTTCCTCTAAATAATTTGGGTTAAATAGAAGTTGATTCTGAAATTATAGAATTTTTAAAGGGAAAGGCAATGATAACACATTGAAACTGTAAGATGAAATCAAGGAGTATGGAATACAAATAATGTAATTCCAAATACATTCATTAGAAAATAAGAACTATCAAACATGTTATTTCATTATTCTTCTAAAGGAGCTGGTGAAGAATAAGTAAGTAAGCCAAAAGGGAGTCAAAAGAAGGACTCTGTTGAGATAGAAGCAGGAATTAATAAGCTAGAAATGTAATATTTCTAGAAATTGTGAAATGGCATTAAAAACCTTTTCTAGCACAAATAAGACAGACAAACATCTAGCAAGTCTGAATAAAACTAAAACAGAGAAAGAACAAAAGATATGCAAAATTAGCAATAAGAAAACCAATACAGTCACAGATACAGCTGAAATTTGAAAATCTAGATAAAATAGGTGATACTCTTAAAAACATAATAAATTATCAAAATCACCCCCAAGAAGAGGCAGATGACCTAAGAGAGCTAATTCTAAAAAATAAAATAAAAATCTGTCAAATTTGTACCATCCTAAAAGTCACCAGGCCTTCAACAGCTACCGTTATTAATATTCAACATAAACAAGAGGGACTGTTAGCAGTTAGCACTTTCCAGGCATTGTTTTGAGCACTTTATTTATTCATTTTGAGCACTTTAAACTGACTACAATCTTAATTCTTTCCATAATCAAAGAAGCAGAGACAGGCAAAGTAACTTGTCAGCTTTCACACAGCTATTAGAGGGTAGACCTGGTATTGGAACACAGTTGTTCAGTTGCCAAGTTGTGTCTGACTCCTTGCGACCCCATGGACTGCAGCATGCCAGGCTACCCTGTACATCACCAACTCCCAGAGTTTGCCCAAGACTGGAACACAGACGTAAACATATACACTACATGGTATGTAGTGACCACAAAGCCTAACGTCTTGACCTCTAAATTATGTGCGAGAGTGACTTCACTTGAAAACAAGGTATTATTTTTAAGAGATACAGAAAAAAACATTGATCATTTCAATAAAAGTAGAAAAGGTTTTGATAAAATGTAAAAGCTGTTCCTGAGTTTAAATAGAAACGTTCAATATTACAGAATAAAAACGTATTCCTCAGAAACCATCAGCAGACACAATACTCAAAAGTGAAACAAGAGAGCAGAGATCCTTAAACTGTTATTAAGGGAAGAGATGTGCCCAGGTATGTTTAGAAAAAAACGTCTTTTGCAGAACAAATAAGTTGGTATGTTCAGCTATTAAGCAGATTAAATGGGTTTCTTTTATACTGGGGCATTTTTCAGGGCTTTAATATGCCAACATGTTTTGTTCCGTGCTTCGTCTGGAATGGAATTTGCTGTGATGTTTCCCAAGCTTCTTAGACGACTGAACCCTTGTTTTCCCCACTGGGAACTAGGGTACACACATACATAGTTTAGAAAAGGCAGCTCTGAAGCCTGATAGTGCTGAAGGTATTGGCACTAAAATTACTAATAAAATAAGGATCCTCACTCTGATGCCTACTATTCATCATTACTCCAGTAACCTAGCCAGTGCCTAAGAGGAGATAAACAGAGGTAGATATTAGAAAGGAAGAAAAAACAATATTTGAAAATGATATGATGGCCTACATAGAAAATTCAAGAACAAAATAGCCTATCAAATTATTGTCTTAAAATGACAATAACTTAGATATATTTTTAGATACAAAATAAATATGTGTAGAAACTGGCCTCCACACTCAATTTATATGCAGTCAGAAAGGGGTGAAAAATAAGGAAAATAACCTACAAAACAGTGCACAAAAAAGTTGTTATTGCAACTTTGCAAATTCACACACTTAGGACCTCACTTCTTCTCTTTTTTTAGGCCCCTTTAAGCAGGAAATACCTGAACAGCCACATAGGGACGTACTACAGATCAAAATATTACTGTTCGTATCTCCATGTACTAAGATTATATTAAGATGATTTGTATTTTCCTCTTAGGGTTCCCATATCTGTGAAGTCTACACAATTCTTTGTAATCAAAAAAATTTAACAAATAGCATTTTTAATTTATCTAAGTTAATCCTCTTAAATTATAAGAGGTGCCTTCTACCATTCCAGTGCCTTCTACCATTCCATAGTCAAAGGTCTCCAATGACATGACCTAAAGATTCCCAGGAAGATTTTGAAGACTTCTCAATCATGAGAGAATTTGTTCTTGTGTTGAGCTGTAATCTGATTCCACCTAACTTCCACTCAGTGGCCATGCAAAATAAGTTTATTCTTATTATAAGCAAGAGTTCTTCCAACATTTTTAAGATATCAAGCATGTAGCATTTATTATTCTTTTCTCCAGATAAAACAGCTCCAATTTTTTACAACTTTCCTCTTAGTGGCATAGATTTATAATATTTCCATCAATGTGTGGAAAGATCTTTTAATATATACAGAGTGTGAAAAAAGCTAACATAGCCTTGGCCAGTTTCCCCAACCAGAATAGGCATCGTAAAAAAATAATAGCTGGGGTGTCACTTAATGATGCAGCATTCTTGCTACACTGCCTTTGCTAATTTAAAACAGCAAATGTTTTTTTTTCAAACATGTTGTTCAAATTATTAATCTATTTTTGAAAGACTCAATGCCTGCCTACCAAGTATTTAAGCGGGGTTAGGGTATGTCACAACCTGAAAGTTGTTCAAGTAGTGAAGACTAATTCGTTTGTCATTCTATTCTCTTGTTCAAGAACTCTCATAATGATTCCTTCTCTGGGGTAAAGAGTCACCAGAAAGAACTCCCCCATCCATTTCTATATGAGAGATGAGAGTTATTAATGAGAAATTTCTTAGCCCCCAAGGATTTATAAAGATTCCTCATAACAGACTATCTTAACAAAAAAGTTCCAGTAAAAGCAAACAAAAGTATATAAATCATCCATGCAAGCTTGTAAAACCTACTTAGTCATACAAGCAGATTTATAGTATAAAGAAAGTAGACAGGAGAAAACAGAAGTATGGAATTGAAATATGGGGTTGAGGGAAATGTGGTAACATTCAAGTATGATGAAGACTGAAGGCATTACCACAATCACATGTCTGGACCAAGGGATGCATGAGAGTCACTGGAGGAGGAGGGAGGAAAGCATAGCTCTCCTCTTTCAACTCACCTCAAAGCCCTAGACCCTCCGTCACTGAAACACTGTGGCGTACTGGGAAAATGACTCCACAAAGCAAGGTCTGGAATTGTCTTCAGTTTCCTGTGATAATTTTTTAACTAGGAGATTAAGACACACACATCTTCCCCAAACCTTATTCTGCAGTTATCCCCGTCCTGTGTTTTCAATCTCACCATCTCTACTCAATCATACTGAAGCATTTGGACGTGCTCTTAAGGTCTTCCTTCCTGGACCTCACCCACCCCCAGCAACGGTCCCATTTCCTTGCTCTGCTTCACAACAACGCTTAGCAAAAAGTCTCAAAGTACCCTGTTACCACTTTGTTGTCCCCCACTCTTTTCTTTTCAACACTTTTATTAATTTTTTAATTAAATAAATATGCTTAGTCACCGTATCTCGTAAAGAAATGCAATGGTCTAAGGATGTCTTATGTAAGGTCACAAATGTTAATAACATGGTTTATATTGATCCAAATCCCCTTCCATCTATGCAAACATATATGCATTTATGAAGACACTTTGTTATCATTGTTTGTTTTAACAAACTGAAATTGCACAGCATAAAGTATTTGCCATTTGCTTTACTGATTTGAGAATTCATGATAGAATCCACTTCAATCTGGCTTCTGTCTTCCCATAACCCTGAAATTATTTGTCAGTTTCACTGTATTTCCCCTGTGTTGAGGCTTCTCAAGTGGCTCAGTGGTAAAGAATCTGCATGCCAAGCAGGAGACCCACATTCGATACCTGGGTTGGGAAGATCCCCTGGAGAAGGAAATAGCAACCCACTCCAGTATTCTTGCCTGGGAAATTCCATGGACAGAGTAGCCTAGCAGGCTATAGTCCATGGGGTTGCAAAGACTCAGACACAACTTAGCAACCAAACCACCCCTGTCAAGTACAACAATGTAAGTACTTCTATGCTGTCAAGTACAATGGTCACTTCTGTAGTTTTCACCTTGCCCTGGCTCCTGGTAGAGTACGAAAGGTGGCTATTTTTCTTAAAGCTCAATCTTCACTTGGTTTTCTGATGCCCCAATTCCTGATGTTCTTCCTATCTCTCTGAGTGTCTCTGCAATCTCTTTTGCTGGCCCCTCCCCTACTGACCCTTAAACGTTGGACATCTTGGGCTTTTTTTCACTTTTCTACCTCTGCAAACTTAATCTGACATCTAATAGAAATATTATATTTCTCGTGTTCAAAAGTTAATTTATTTTCATCTCCAACTACCTGTTCACTCCAACAAACATCCAAGTGAGTCATTAGGAGGGTAGATAGTTGGATATACAAGTTTGGAGATCAAGGAAGAGTTATGAGTCATAGTATAGATGATTTTAAAGCCATGGGCATGAATGAAATGACCTAAGAAGAGATCAAAGTCAGTGACTTCCCCCAGTCCTTTGAAGAAATAGAAGAAAGGAGTGGCTTATTAATTTAAAGTTTGAGCACTTTTTTTAATAATAATGCAGCATGGTGACAGCAATAGAGTATTTCCTAACAAAGGATCAGCTCTTCAGTCCTAAATGTGAATGGCTCAGACAAGACAGCCAGGCACTGTAGAGGTCTACAGGATCCAACTGAGCCTGGCCGCCTCCAGCTGGGGTGACACAGGCAGTGCCAGGAGCTCCTTTTCCTAATCGGCTTTCACGTATAAACTTCACTCCAGTTGCACTTTGTCAAAAGCCAAAGAGTAACTATCCAGCCATTATTTCTTCATTATCCATAGAAAGAAGCTCATTCCTTGAATTTTCTGTTGTTTCGAAAAATGTAAAAAAACTGTAGGGATAGTCTGTGGGTTTCTTATCTGAAAATCAGTCCCACTGCTAGAGCCAACTGAGCCAGATGAAATGCTGAAATCAAATTGCTGACCCAGAGAACACAGGGGCTGAACAATAGTCACATAAAATCAATGAAATAACCATCAATTCTTCTCTTCCATGTCAAATGAACTCAAGTCTTAAAAAAAAAATTTCGTTATCATGATCAGACTGCTCATGAGAGTGATCAGCCTCTTTGAAGAAGATAATGTGATTGTGTAGTTTGAGATCTGTGTCTCTCCCTGAGTTACAGAAAATTTATCTATTTTGAAGCTGAGCCTATATAATAATACGTAACCTATAATGTGTCCAAACAAATGTTTAACATCATATATTCTGAGCATCCGGAGAATGAAATACTGTTTTGAGGAAATCAAGAGTATCATCTATGAGTATTCACAGAATAAAACTATTCATAGTCTATCTTAGCAATTCATTCCAATTCATTGCCATATCAGATATCAAGTAAGTTCTGGGATAGAAGATCTGCAACCTAGATGGGGACCCAAAGGAGTTACACCTCTAAAAGTAGCACTCACTCTTCCACTTGATAATCAAACACTGGTTGTCACCCACTATTTATTAGACACTCATCCCTGGAGAGACATCAGCATGATGTCCACTCCCTCAAGGCCCTCACAGTCTAGTGGAAACACAGTTATGAACTCAGAATATTATATATACAATGATGGAATATGTATGTACTAAGAGGTTGTGGGTTTTTTTAACTTCAACCCTTAGAAAGGAGCTTACAAAGGACCAGGGAATTTTAAAACACTAGTAAATTGATGATGGTGAAGAAAGGGTTCACCATCACCAACTGAAAAAATTTCAAGGTCAAAATTTTAAAAGGTGATAAAAAGAGATGAGCATAAAGAAAACTGAATCACATCAGAGTTGAGAAATTTGACTTATCCTTAAGAAAACAATGCTGAGTAAACAAGAAAATATCCTCCCTTTTAGAAGAAAGGTCGGCAACCTAGAAATAGTGCTGAACAAAGAGGATCTAAACACCAGAAATGAAACTCATGAAATAGGGTTGAATAGCATGAGAGCTAAGGGTGGGGTCCCAGACAAAGACCCCAGGCTTTAATTCTGAGCCCACTGTCTATTACATTGTGTGACCTTTGGGCAAGTTATCAGAACTCTCAGTGCCTTATCTTCCCTGGTTGGACATTAAAACTGTACACCTGATGCAAAGAACTGACTCATTGGAAAAGACCCTGATGCTGGGAAAAACTGAAGGCAGGAGGAGAAGGGGACAGTGGAGGATGAGATGATTGGATTGCATCACCAACTCAATAGACCTGAGTTTGAGCAAGCTCCGGGAGTTGGTGAAGGACAGTGAAGCCTGGCATGCTGCAGTCCATGGGGTTGCAAAAAGTTGGACATGACCAAGCAACTAACTGAACTGAATAGACTGTGTTAAAGATTTATTTTGAAGCTGAAAGTAAGTGATCTACTTAAAATACTTAGCTCAGCTCCTGGCACATAGGTAAAATCCACACAAACATTTTCTATTATTACTAGGCTTTCTGGAGAATTCGTACTTTTATTTCTCTTATATTTATAGAGTCCAGCAAGTAGATGATACATCGCCTGAGGTGTCACTGAGAAAACATTGGGTGAACGATATTGACAAGAATCGTGTCCAAATAGGGCTTATAACTGGCAACAGAGAGAGAAATAACAGGTAATCACAGTGTAATGTGAACTCAGAAAAGGGAAGTAGGAATGTTTATAATTCCCATAAAAATAATAAAAACTAAAAAATTTAGTTAACCACTGCATTTACTGACCTCTATTTATTAAGTGCCCTGAATGATTGGGCAGATTGAATTTATCATCTATTTTAGCCTCCTAACAAAGCACACCAGTTCCCTAAGTTAACACAGAAACGGTGGGGAGAAAGTGAGTAGAGTACCCTGCAACAGGAATTAGGCTGTGAGTTGGTAGAGAGAAGGCTCCATCTCTCCTACAAAGAAAAACAGCAAATATAAGTTCTCTTCTCTATACTTGCTCCTCCTCTGACCTCATCTAGAATAGAAATCTGCAAATTAAAAAGGTGGTAATGTGTTATGGGGAAATCGGTCCAAACAATGAACATATGAATTAAAGATTTTTCCATTGCAGTTTTACTACTTTTAAGCATATAAAATAATGAAGCTATTATTCACACACACACAAGGAAGGCTATATATCTTGAAAGCAGGAAGGACATATATCTTGAAATATGTATGTATGATGTATGTGTGTGTATATGTGTATGTATATATATATATATATATATAAAAATATAAAATCATAGTCCCTACTTTCAAGATGCTCAAAATTTAGAGAAAAGAATTCAAGCTACTGTAATTGTGTCTAACTTAACTCTTTGCCTCTGTTCTTGCTGCCTTCCAATTCATCCAGGAGCCTGGGTAATCTTCCTAAAATCAATTTGATTGAGACTCCCCTGCTTAAATGGCTTCCCTAGTGGATCAGACAGTAAAGAATCCACCTGCAATGCAGGAGACCTGGGTTTGATCCCTGGATTGGGAAGATCCCCTGGAGAAGGGCATGGCAATCCACTCCAGTATTCTTGCCTGGAGAATTCCATGGACAGAATTCCTAGTGGGCTACAGCCCATGGGATCACAAAGAGTCAAACGCGACTGTGACTAACACAACTTCATAAGATACAACAACTTCTCTGCTTAAAAGCCTGCATTGCTGTTAGAATAAAATGCAAACAGCTGAGCGTACCACAGCCAACCCTAATCTAGTTCCCACTACTTCTGCAGCTTCAGCCTCTGTCATCACCTCACCATCCTTCTCCTCCTCTCTTCCTCCTATAGGCTATACTCCTAGCCACATGAGTGACAAACATTTCCTTAAAAGTCCCTGTCTTTGCTTATGTGTCTCTCTCTGCCTAGAATGCCATTGCTTCTATTCTACCTCATAAACCTCTATCTTGGAAGGCATTCCCCACATCATCTCTTCTATGAAAACTTTCACCGACAGACACACATACATACACACACATGTGCCTTTTCCTTCTTCATGATACCCTAACCCAGTTCCACCACTGAGTCATAATTCTGTGTACCACGCTACAGTGTGTGGTGTCCAGATCCCCACTTTAGAACTGAGATGCTGAGTCTCAGCTGAATGCCCCCAGCGAAATTTGCCCAGGCCAGCTCAAATTCAGAATGAGTCCATAAAAATAGGAGACAAAGCACCTCTTGCTTCAATATGAGATGATTCTGAAGTCCATTCCTGCTCCTGACCTCCTGGGAGGACATAATAACAGTTCAACTCCTTTGACTGCTCAAATCTCTTCCCCACAGAGGCAGACCAGTGCACTCCCCAGCTAACTCCACCTTGGAGTGTATTTCCCAGGAGCCCAAACTTAAGACACTGTTTTACACTTACTTTTTTATAGCTATTTTCACATACTAACCATTAAGTATTTTAAGGTATGGGCTGTATGCATTTGTGTCCCTCAGTGCAGGCTATCAATAAAGTCTTACCAAAATAATGAATAAACATTAATATGAACCAAGTTGTACAAAGATTGCTCTTGGTCAAGAGTAACAAAGACTGCGTAGTGTCTCCAATAACAATTTCCCCTCTTCTCTATTCAAAACATCTTTGCATTTAACTGGACCCATGGCCATCCAGAAAGGAAACATTTCTCAGCTTCCCATGGACCTAGCTGTGGCCATATGACCAAGTACTGGTCAGGGGGATGTTAGAGCAAAAGTGATACATTCAACTATTACTCCATGTCCCTATAATAGATAAATGTGCTCTCCTCTGTCACAGCTTTGTCCTCCCCACTGTGATATGAATACCATGATTATACTTTGGCCCTTTTCTGACCATTTACACAAGGCCAAAACCTTGGGATGGCAAAGCCTGGCTTCTAAATATCAAGGAGCTGTTCTATCAACACTGGGCTCAGAGTGTTAAATGAAAGAAATATCCATTTCAATCTTATTAATCTCTTGTATCTTGGAGTCTATATATAGTATCCTGTACTCTAATATCAATAATTGCAAATGGCTACTCTGCCTGAGGATCAATCTGCTAAGTGCCAATTTGTCAAATTAACCAAATGCATCTATTAACCAAGAACTTTTTCTTTTAAATTTTTATAAAGTTTTCAGAAATATATGGTCCTCCAGTGAGAGACTGTGGGAAGTCAGAATCTAACCTCCTTAGCCCTCCAAACTCTCCCTGTCCCTGTCCCCTCCCTGGTCCTCTGCTCCTTAGTCTCCTCAGTCTCAAGACTAGACAGCTGAAATAGAGCTCAGACTGACTCTTCTTCTTTTTTCTAGTAGAGGGTCCCTATCTCTGCCTTGGCTCTTTTCATCATGGAGTTCAGGGAGAGACAAACTCAACATTCCTTTAAAAACTGTTATGAAAAAAGAATGAAAACTCATCAACATCCAACATTGTCCAAAGCTTCTAACAATAATTAAAAGTATTAATATTATCTTATCCAATATAAAGTTTTATAAATATTTGAAAGAAATACAGGCATTTGGTAAAAGATAAATTAGGAAACTGGTCATTTGGTTGATTTTTTGGTGAAGAGGTATTCAAATAATTGATTTCAGGGACTTGGATGGGGTTTCTCCTTCTAGAAAACATAGACTTGTTTAAGGTCTATCTTCTTGCTGAGAACATAAAAAAATCTGGACATATTTTATTTTTACTTTCTTGAAATGTATTTATTTTTAATTGAAGGAATTGCTTTACAATATTGTATTGGTTTCTGCCATACATCAACGTGAATCAGCATAGGTATACATATGTCCTTTCTCTCTTGAACCTCCCTCCCACCTTCCACCCCATCTCATCCCTCTAGGTTGTTACAGAGCCCCAATTTGATTTCCCTGAGGCATAAGGCAAATTCCGATTAGCTATCTATCTTACATATGGTAATGTGTATGTTTCCATGTTACACATTATTATTTTTTAAAAATCTACTTGAGAGTATCAGTAAGTTTCCAGTAGTGGAAGTTCAAGAGAAGGAAAACACAGAGGAATTAGTCTGAAATCTGTTCTTACTACTCCTCATGAGTCGTTTACTGACTCAAAACCTACAGCTAAAGGTCAGAAGGGACAAAAATGGAAACTCAGGACCCATTAAGAAGGAGGGTCCTGGAAAACAAAAGCTCTCTAGTGGGTCCTTGGAAGCATGTACCTTAGAAGAGGAAGTAAAGTGGAACTACTTCCAGCTGAAGAGCAGCTCCTACTCAGCTCAACCCTTGACTGAATTAAAGAGGTTTGCCCCTGTTCCAACTTCTTCCCTGAAGTGAAAGTAAATTCACTCTGAAGGAAGACAACAATATCCAGAGGCTCAAATTATCTCTATAATTCCATAAACAGTGCTGAGTGCTGTTATGGCTGAATTATATTCCCCAAAATATATATGCTTAAAGCCTAAATGCAGTGCCTCAGACTGTGATGGTATTGGGAAGTAGGGCCTTTAAAAAGCTAATTAAATTAAAACAAAGCCATGATGGTGGACCCTAATCCAATCTGACAGGCATCCTTATAAGAAAACAAGGTTAAGACACAGACAGACATCACAGATGCACAAAGGAAAGACCACAGGAGGACATGGTGGGAAGATAGCTGTCTTCATCCTGAGGAAACAAGTGTCAAGAAAAACCAAACCTGTTGACACCTTAATCTTGGACTTCTAGCCTCCGGAACTGTGAGGAAATAAATTTCCATTATTTAAGCCACCTAGTCTGTGGTATTTCGTTATGAAAAACTTAGCAAACTAGTATACACGTCCAGAAATTAATTTTTTTAAAAGGAATAACAAAAAAAAAGAGGAATGAGAATGAATACTCATAAGCTACTTCCATCTCTTTAGAGTTAGGATCTTGTCTGGGGTCTCTTCACAGACTTTATTGTCACAAATATATGCCTATGATCATATTTCTTTTGCCTTAAAGTACCCTTTCTTCTCTCAGTTTCCTGGCAGAACTCTTTTCCATTCTCTGTGGTTTCCCCTGATCCACACTGTAAATCACTGTATTTTTCCATCCTTTATGCACTATTGTCCCTGGTACAAGGACAGAATCCCTTAGAAGAAATGGAGTAGCCATCATAGAAAACAAAAGAGTCCAAAATGCAGTACTTGGATGCAATCTCAAAAAACGACAGAATGATCTCTGTTCATTTCCAAGGCAAACCATTCAATATCATAATCCAACTATATGCCTCAACCAGTAATACTAAAGAAGCTGAAGTTGAATGGTTCTATGAAGACCTACAAGACCTTCTAGAACTAACACCCAAAAAAGATGCCCTTTTCATTATAGGGGACTGGAATGCAAAAGTAGGAAGTCAAGAGATACCTGGAGTAACAGGCAAATTTGGCCTTGAAGTTCAGAATGAAGCAAGGCAAAGGCTAATAAAGTTTTGCCAAGAGAACACACTGGTCATAGCAAACACCCTCTTCCAACAACACAAGAGAAGACTCTATACATGGATGTCACCAGATGGTCAACACTAAAATCAGATTGATTATATTCTTTGCAGCCAAAGATGGAGAAGCTCTGTACAGTCAGTAAAAATAAGACGAGGAGCCGACTGTGGCTCGGATCATGAACTCCTTATTGCCAAATTCAGACTGAAATTGAAGAAAGCAGGGAAAACCACTAACCATTCAGGTATGACCTAAATCAAATCCATTACAATTATACAGTGGAAGTGACAGATTCAAGGGATTAGATGTGATATGCAGAGTGCCTGAAGAACTACGGAGGGAGGTTTGCGACATTGTACAAAAGGGAGGGATCAAGACCATCCCCAAGCAAAATAAATGCAAAAAGGCAAAATGGTTGTCAGAGGAGGCCTTACAAATAGCTGTGAAAAGAAGAGAAGTAAAAGGCAGAGGAGAAAAGGGAAGATATACCCATTTGAATGCAGAGTTCCAAAGAATAGCAAAGAGAGATAAGAAAGCCTTCCTCAGAGATCAATGCAAAGAAATGGAGGAAAACAATAGAACGGGAAATACTAGAGATCTTGTCAAGAAAATTAGAGATAACAAGGGAACATTTCATGCAAAGATGGGCACAATAAAGGACAGAAATGGTATGGACCTATCAGAAACAAAAGATATTAAGAAGAGGTAGCAAGAATACACAGAGGAACTATACAAAAAAGTCTTCTTGACCCAGATAACCACAATACTGTGATCACTGGACTAGAGCCAGACATCCTGGACTGCGAAGTCAAGTGGACCTTAGGAAGCATCACTATGAACAAAGCTAGTGGAGGTGATGGAATTCCAGTTGAGCTACTTCAAATTCTAAAAGATAATGCTATGAAAATGCTACACTCAATATGCCAGCAAATTTGGAAAATCCAGCAGTGTCCACAGGACTGGAAAAGGTCAGTTTTCATCCTAATCCCAAAAAAAGGCAATGCCAAAGAATGCTCAAACTACTGCACAATTGCACTCATCTCACACACTGGTAAAGTAATCCTCAAAATTTTCCAAGCCAGGTTTCAACAATACATGAACCACGAATTTCCAGATGTTCAAGCTGGATTTAGAAAAGGCAGAGGAACCAGAGATCAAATTGCCAACATTCACTGGATCATCAAAAAAGCAAGAGAGTTCCAGAAAAACATCTACTTCTGCTTTATTGACTTTGCCAAAGCCTTTGACTGTGTGGATCACAACAAAGTGTGGAAAATTCTGAAAGAGATGGGAATACCTGACCACCTGACCTGCCTCTTGAGAAATTTGTATGTGGGTCAGGAAGCAACTGACCTGCATACAGATGCCTATCCAGTTAGAACTGGACATGGAACAACAGACTGGTTCCAAATCAGGAAAGGACTAAGTTAAGGCTGTATATTGTCACCCTGCTTATTTAACTTATATGCAGAGTACATCATGAGAAACCCTGGGCTGGATGAAGCACAAGCTGGAATCAAGATTGCTGGAAGAAAAATCAATAACCTCAAATATGCAGATGACGCACCCTTATGGCACAAAGCGAAGAACAACTAAAGAGCGTCTTGATGAGAATGAAAAAGTTGGCTCAAAACTCAACATTCAGAACTAAGATCATGGCATCTGGTCCCATCACTTCATGGCAAATAGATGGGGAAACAATGGAAACAGTGAGAGACTTTATTTCTGGGACTTCAAAATCACTGCAGATGGTGATTGCAGCCATGAAATTAAAAGATGCTTGTTCCTTGGTAGAAAAGTTATGACCAACCTAGACAGCATATTTAAAAGCAGAGATTTACTTTGCCAACAAAGGTCCATCTAGTCAAGGCTATGGTTTTTCCAGTAGTCATGTATGGATGTGAGAGTGGGAGTATAAAGAAAGCTGAAAGCCAAAGAATTAATGCTTTTAACTGTGATATTGGAGAAGATTCTTAGACAGTCCCTTGGACTGTAAGGAGATCCAACCAGTCAATTCTAAAGGAAATCAACCTTGAGTATTCATTGGTAGGACTGATGCTAAAGCTGAAAATCCAATACTTTCACCACCTGATGTAAAGAACTGACTCATTTGGAAAGACCCTGAAAAGACTGAAGACAGGAGAAGAAGTGGATGACAGAGGATGAGAAGGTTGGATGGCATCACTGACTCAATGGACATGAGTTTGAGTAAACTCCAGGAGGTGGTGATGGACAGGGAGGCCTGGTGTGATGCAATCTATGGGGTTGCAAAGATTCGGACATAACTGAGCAAATGAACTGAACTGAACAGTCCCTGATACATACATCTATTATTGTACATAGCATGATATAATGTGATATTTTTAATATTAGACTTCCTAATAAACTATGGGCAACTTCAGAGTAAATACTGTCTTAATCACATCCAGGTTCTTATGTAACACACTGTCTGAGGTATTCATTAAACATTTATACAAGGAACTGAATGGATAATGTCCTACCTTTAACGAGAGTATCAGCACATTTATGAATCTTTCTTCCAACAAGGAAAATTAAAACCTGAACAATATTTTAACAAAAGATTTTTTACATGGACTGTGTCATTCACAGTCCAGGCTGTCTTGCTCTAGGTGAGTGATCACACCATTGTGATTATCTGGGTCATGATCTTCATGTATGACATGAAGAGCAGTAGTACACATCCCTTTTTTTCTTTATTTGACTCTATCAGCTTGACTCTAATAAAATCTATATTAGAAATCTTTTGTTTCAAGTAAATAATATGCAAATAAGAAATATCCTAATTTTCTTTATTAAGAATATTAATACTTAAATGTGAGCAAACTTTACAGTGTGTATCTTAGGGATTGTCTCCCAACCCCTCTTTTTCCAAGCACCAGGATTCCTCACATCCGTCTAGCCTCACCTGCATGGTAAAAAGAATAGCTCCCAGGAGTCACAGTTATGCATATGATTCCCATGCCCTAAAACTGACTAGCGTGAGAGTAAGTACTTTAAGTACTTACTTAAGTAAGTACTTAGTTTAAGAAAGTACCTCAAGCTTGACCAGTAAAAGCTCTGCCTCAAAAGTTTAGAATTTGGAACAAAAGAAAAATTTAGTCTTTCTTTTGGTGGTCGAAATTGTTACAAGTAAATTCAGAAGCTAAATGATCGATGTTCTTCCCTGTAGCCCAAAGAAGTAAAAACTTGTCTGTAGGAGAGAAAAATGATACAAACTCATCCAAAGAGTAGTTAATGACAGACACAGGAAAGGCCTGACAGCATTACATCCCTGGTCCCAGTTGTAACTACTATGCAATCTGTGGGCACCGTAAATTATGCATATATCTTCTTTCTGCATTATCCTAGCTCAGATGGAATTCTGCTGCTTGCATCAACAGTCATCAGAGAAATTTATTAGAAACTCTCCAACTAAAGTCTAATGCCATTTTTCTTCAGCAAATTAATGTTTTTGTTTTTGTTGTTCAATCACTAAGTTGTGTCCGACTCTGAGACCCCAAGGACTATAGCCACCAGGCTTCCCTGCTCCTCACTATCTCCTGGAGTTCACCCAAGTCCGTGTCCACTGAATCCGTGATGCCATCCAACCATCTCATTACCAACGTAATCTGAGCAATATAATTAAATAATGCAATCCATTTCCAACAACTTTCTCCTCAGTGTGGTGTTGGCTATCTATGAGGTATACTTTGATGAGAGGATGATTTGGGAACTCCACAGTGGAGGATTTAAGTAAGAGAGTACAGGTTACTCACAGCTACTGAACATCTGGAGAGATGCTAAGGATTATAGAGGAGCAACAAGTTTGCTGGGATGGAAGGAGACTAAGATTGACATTTGCCTACTTTGCAATTGCCAACATGGAACCAAGGATACGATTCCTGAGATATATCCAAGGAAAGCAATGAAATACCAAAGGAAGAACAAGAGGAGCAGAAGGAGAAGACAAGGAGGAAGAGGAGCAGGAATCAGGAATGATCCAAGACAGATGACGTGACCTTCAAGTTCTCTTCAAATGTTAAGAGGAAATATGAGCTGTGAACGGACGAAGCTAATTCTTGAATGTTATAGCGCAACTGCAATAATAGTGCTGCTGCAGATTTTTTTTAAATAAACAGCATGCCTGTTAAATTATTGGGCTTTCAAATTCTAGTGATTCACTGGGAAAGGAAAATTTGAACTTTCTTAAAGTTCTTATATTTGAATCTTTTTTCTTTAGTAAAAGAGATAAGTGATCAATCATCAGGCATAATCACAGTAAAAAGTTTCTAAACAATGGGCTAACTTAGGAATACTTTGGGTTTGGTGATTATTCCAAGATATTTTTTAAATATCTGTGATTTCACCAAAGCCAAAACACATTTTGTGTATTACCAAGCCCAAAATAAATGTTGCCAAGAATTTTTTTACATTTAACTTTTTTTGAAGTCATGTGTATTTTTTGACAAAGGAGGCAAGAATATACAATGGAGAAAAGACAACCTCTTTAACAAGTGGTGCTGGGAAAACTGGACAGCCACTTGTAAAAGAATCAAACTAGATCACTTTCTAACACCATACACAAAGATAAACTCAAAATG
>ML661344.1:16130546-16155309 GCA_007570785.1 Antilocapra americana | reverse complement strand
AGGCTCTCTGTCGTCCGCCCAGCACAGTTGGGGAGTGGGGCTTCTCCCCTCCCCCGGCCCGGCCGCTCGGTTTTCTCGGCTTGCAGCTGAGCACACCTTCTAAGGTGTGCACAGCACCTATCCGTCCAGAATCACCAGAAGTCTTGGTTAGCCTCGCTGGGGCTGGGTTATGCCCACTGCTCTCGGGCGGGGGCTGGGCCGGTCCGCTGCCCACAGCTGCCCAGCTCCACCCAGCCGGCTGCCTCTCTGTTGACTCCTCACCGCCCTTTGTTCTGTGCGCAACCCTGGGGGGGGGGGTCTTTAAACCCTTTAATAATCTAAAATTCTTTCTATTCCTGCAATCGTTTAGTTCAACTCCTTAATAATCTATCTTTGTGTCTAGGATACAAAAGAATTTGCTAAATAAAAAAGCAAATTATGAACATAATCATATTTTTTCTAACTGGTGATCCTATCTCCCACTTCTCTAGAATATATTATAATTACTTAATAAGGACCTGTTTTCACCATGCAGTCATACTATTTTCTTCAAGCAGCTGAATAACCTATTTTTATGCTTACCACTAAATGGTCCAACAGTTTATAACCAATATGAAGCTCAGCCATAAAATTCACCCCATCTTCATAGCAAAGTTCAGCCCTCTGGCTAAAGAAATAGCCACATTAGAACTGTATAATTTACAGAAAACTTAATAGAGTTCTACAAAAAAATAGCCTTAGCTTGTTTTACTAGATAAGTAATTTAACTTTCTAACTTGGGGGAAATAAAGCAGTTAATAGCTCAATTCTCCACATCCCTTCATACAAACAAGGCCCAATTCCTCTAGCTGCACAAGGTGGGCAGTGCTGTTTATTGCTCACCTACCCTGGCACAGAGTGAAAATTAATGAGTTGGTGTCGAAAAGAAAAATGTGTCTCATATAAAAAGAAAATGTAAATACTAAGTGCCATTACATCATTAGAAATAAAGATCACTTGAGTGAGCACAGCAAATAAAAAGAAACACTGAGAAGTCGCCACTAGCTTTTATTCCCTCCCCCTGGAGCCAAAATCATGCTGACTGCCCTCTCCTATGTTTCCTGGCTCAAAGGTTCTACAAGACCCTATAAAGAGAAGAGAATGGCTACCCACTCCAATATTCTTGCCTGGAGAATTCCATGGAATTCCTGGTGGGCTACAGTCCATGGGATCACAGTGACTAACACTTATAGATATACAATGGAAACTATAAAACCCAACCTCTATTCTATTTATTATAGGGTGATTAAAGCACGCCAATTGAATGATTGCAACAACAGATACTGACATCAGAGAATAGCAAAATTCTGGAAACCAAAGGATGCGTTCCCCATTGTGATGCTGATGACCAAAGAGCAGTCATGGAGTCTGTGATATTATGTGACATATTTTATACTCAGCTTCAGTGCAGATATAGATAAATCACTGACGAAATGGCAGTTTCTTGATGTCCCAAGAGATACCACCTAACTGTGCCTAACCTAGACATAAATACTTGTTGAAACTGTCATGATCTCACTTGTCTCCTGTCCAATAGAAGTTAAAAGGGGGAAGGGGTCTTTGGAATGGAGATAAGGCAATGATACAAATATTTATTAGCACTTCTTTTTTACAGAAGGATACATGTTGAGGACAAATGTCCTTCACATGAGATTGATTGTCCTAAGAAAACAATCTAAATAAAGCTTCATTTCCTGGGCCCCACTCCTCCCTGCTGTGTTTCTGGGTCATTCTCCCCTTAGAGTTGATATGCAACCTTCTCACCCTCCCATGACAGAACAGGTAAAGTCAAGTCTAGGAAGTTTCCCAGCAACTCCTGAATCTACTTTTCCAGAATGACTTGGTGAAAGAGTTATGAACCTCAGATACACCTGTACACAAACCCATGTCAAAGTTAAATAATTTTTTAAATTATCTTCCTCACTTCTCCTAAATTAACACACTCAATCATGTTCAATAAAATAAAGAATGATTATAGAAGTCTGTCAACCTTAGAGTCCTGGCTCAGACCCTTGATCATTAGCAAGTTGACGAATCTTTACAAATCTATTTCCTGTTTTGTAAAATGGGAACGACAAGGCCCATCTATCAGGAAAATTGCTAAATAATAAACTTGAGCTCCCAACACATAATAAGTACACAATAAATATGAATCATTATTCTTTTTAACTTGCTATGAAATTATCCACAGAATCCTTATTCCTGGGTTCATCTTCCTAAGAACTTGCTTGGTCAAGCCACCCACATTGTTTTCCCCTTTCATCTAATAAAAAAGTCAGGGTGGTCCAGAGTCAGAATGCCCCTTGGCCACTTTTTATGTTCATTCTGGCAGGCCTCTGCCTGACTACTGACCAGTGATCATCCCACACCATTACTAAACCTATTCCTTAAGATCATCTAACAATGTCTTTCTCATTTCAGTTTCTGCCCCACTGCATTGTCTGTAACGCAAACTTTATAAACCAACTTTTCTTCTTACTCTTCTTTTTTCCCTTTCCATTTTCTTCCTAAACAATTCAATCTAAAAGCTTTCAGGTGGGGCTGAGCAAGGTAAGCATCAGACCAGGGACTGTGGGTGCATGGTGGTGTCCCAGCTAGAAAACTGGATGGAGCACGAATAAACAAATGGGACCTAATTAAAATTAAACGCTTCTGCACAGCAAAGGAAACTATAAGCAAGGTGAAAAGACAGCCTTCAGAATGGGAGAAAATAATAGCCAATGAAGCAACGGACAAACAATTAATCTCAAAAATATACAAACAACTCCTGCAGCTCCATTCTAGGAAAATAAACGACCCAATCAAAAAGTGGGCCAAAGAACTTAACAGACATTTCTCCAAAGAAGACATACAAATGGCTAACAAACACATGAAAAGATGCTCAACATCACTCATTATCAGAGAAATGCAAATCAAAACCACAATGAGATATCACTTTACACCACTCAGAATGGCTACAATCCAAAAATCTACAAGTAATAAATGCTGGAGAGGATGTGGAGAAAAGGGAACTCTCCTACACTGTTGGTGGGATTGCAAACTAGTACAGCCACTATGGAAAACAGTGTGGAGGTTCCTTAAAAAACTGCAAATAGTCCTGCCATATGACCCAGCAATCCCACTGCTGGGCATATACACCGAGGAAACCAGAATTGAAAGAGACACATGTACCCCAATGTTCATCGCTGCTTTATTTACAATAGCCAGGACATGGAAGCAACCTAGATGCCCATCAACTGATGAATGGATAAGAAAGCTGTGGTACATATACACAATGGAATATTACTCAGCATTAAGGAAAAATTCATTTGAATCAGTTCTACTCAGGTGGACGAAACTGGAGCCCATTATCCAGAGTGAAGTAAGCCAGAAGCAAAAACAACAATACAGTATATTAACGCATATATATGGAATTTAGAAGGACGGTAATGAGAACCCAGCATGCGAGACAGCAAAAGGAACGCAGATGTATAGAATAGACTCGTGGCCTCTGTGGATGAGGGAAAGGGTGGGATGATATGGGAGAATGGCATTGAAATATGTTAATTATCATATGTCTAAGCAATAGCCGGCCCAGGATTGACGCTTGGGACTGGTGCAGCGAGATTTCCCGGGGGGAGGGAGGAGGGAGGGGGTTCTGGAGGGGGAGCATATGTAAACCCATGGTGATATCATGTCATTGTTTGGCAAAACTAATAAAAATAAATTAAAAAAAAAAAACTGGATGGAGCCCAAGCAGAAGGAGGAGCATGTTCACAAACTGAGAGTGGCATCCAGTTAGGGGTGGGGAAGACCTGAAATGAGTGAAGAGAAAATCCTTGTCAAGAGACATCCCAGAGTGGATTGTCAAAGCCTGAGAAGGGTGAGGAAGGTTATTGATGGAGAGGGATGGCCAGGCACAGGCTGTCCAAATGGAATGAGACAGGTCTCTATGCATATGACAGCATGAGGTGTCCTAGCCCAAGCAGACTGAGGTGTTTGGTTTCAAAGTCTAAGGAAGGTAAATAGAGCATCAGCGCAAGGGGTGTTCACAGTGGGAGATGGGTTATACACAAGAGAACAGAGCAAAAAAGAAATATATTGAGGGTATTGGAGCTAGATTTTTCACAGTTGGTGAAGGGAGTTACAAATGTGGAAAGGAAAATATCTAGACTGAATCTTGTGGTATTAGACTGGAACTGGAGATATCTCTGTGACCTCACAGTTTCAACATTTAGATAGAAACAGAAAAATATGGATGTAAAAAATATATATTACTTTTTCTATTGCTACTCCTGGGTGGGTGCTTGAGTAGACAAAGCAGGGGAATATATAATTATACATACATATATATATATATATAATAACAAATAAAGAATATATAATAATTATACATTTTACATAATAAATAAATAATATATAATTATAATAACATATATTCTCCAGCTTTGTGCATTCAAGGGACCTGGAAGCAGTAATACTACAATAGCAGCAATGAGTTTATATAGCACCAAGATCTTGGTTTCTAAATATCATTCTCTAATAAAAAGACTCAGATCCTTGGAGAAATGTGTGATTCCAAGACTGAGGCAACGAAAATTAAAAAACGATCCCAGAACCTCTTCTTGGGCCAGAAAGCACAGATGTATTCAAAGGATGAGCTATGTTAAAAGGACATAGGAGCCACCTTGAAGAAGATTTCCCCAATCAAATGAGTATGTAATTTAAGTTCAAAATTAATAGCGATAGAAATAGATTATAAGTGTTGAATAAACTAGGAATTCATGAGTCATGAGTGAGAAAGCGCAAAATGACAGATAGGTAGGGAGGTAGATAGATAGATAGGAAGGCTGATAGAGGAAGGGAGGGAAGTAAGGAGAGGGGAGGAGGAAGAAAGGAAGGAAGAAAAAGAAAGAGAAAGAAGGAAAAGAAAGGAAGAAAGGGAAAACGTTTGTTTAAGAATGGAATGTCTAGCTATTCTCTAAAGACTACTTTACAAAACATTTGTTAATAACAAAAAGTAATTACAAAGATAAACTTGTATACACCAGTTTACAGATTAATCATTTTAATCAAATAATCACAAATCATTAAATGATTGATGAACACATTGTCAATAATGGAATAAACAGAAATCCTGATGCATTACAGTGAGATGAACCCAGCACCACTTTTGTAATATTTCTGCCAGAGACACATAAATTGACTTTAATCAATAGAAAACAAAAATATACATTGAGGAATTTGCACAAAATAACTGCCCTATAATTTTCAAGGTCACAAAAGTCAAAATAAGAGTGTAAAAGGATTGAAGGAGACTAAAGAGGCACTTTTGACAGCTGAATGCAACATGTGACCTTGACATGGATCGTTCTGCTACAAAGGGTATTTTCAAGATAGTTCACAAAACTCAAATGGCATTTGAGAGTTAGATGGTAGTAATGTGTCGATGTTGATTTCTGAATCTAATGGTTCTACAGTGATTCATTAGGAGAATGTCGGCAGTAGAAGGAAATGCACTATCCAGGGGTTATGGGCAACTTGCTCTCAAACCAGTTTGGGAAAAAAATTTCCTTGTATTCTTACTGCAATTTTTCTGTAAATTTGAGATTGCTTCAATGTAAAATATCTTTTTATAAATAAACACACTGACATAAATGCAGTGAAGTACAAGAACCTTCAATACATCACAAAAAAGATAGAAGCAGAGATGTCAGAACAAGGCAGTGGTCTCTGCAAGCGACCTGACAAGTTTTATGTGAAGGTTTGTAAAATAAAACCTATCTAATTGTTCACTGCATGGCCATTTCATTTCTGGGTGTCTGGCTTGCAATGCTGATTCTGCCCCTGTTTTTCAAGTGGTGCACACAGAGCAGGCATTCGAGCAGAAAAGTGGCTCTCTCTTTAGTAAGAACCCAGTAAGTTTCTGTGTCAATCTGAAATGCTGAAATTCATCAGGGCAGCTCATGCCTTTGTTTACCTACTGGCCTGGAAAACCCTTCATGCCATCATGATTTCATATCCAAGCTAATTTTTAAAAACCAGAATTGGCACTCCATAGGTCAGTTCCAGACAGCCTGTCACATGCGTGGTTTCAAGAATGTGCCATTAAAGAGATGGCAGGTACCCTAACCAAAGTGGCTGACAAGTTGATGGCCAGAAGCAGTAAATACACAGCCTAAGTTTGTATATAATGTTCAGCAATGGTGACATTGTTTACAGAGTGGAAAAGCCCACAATGTAAACATACAAGACACACATTTCTTGGATTTAATGACTCTAGTCCTTAATCATTTGAGAGTTTTCATTAGAAGTGTTCTAAATTAATCTAACTTATAATCTGATACAAAACATTTCTCAAACTAGGTTTGGACCACTCCAAATGAGAATCTACAGGTAGTCACTACACAGATGTACACACACCTTTAAGTCAACTCAGAAATTCTGCTTTCAACACAGGCTCACAACTCCAGCAGGGAGCTGATAACCCATCCCAGGTAAGGGCAACCTCTTCAGTCATTTTCAAAATTAATCATATTTTTCCTGTTGTGGTTTGGATCCTGTGTGGTTTGCATCCTATCAAGCTCCCCCATATCAGGGGCTATATTCATTTTATTTTTATATAAGTGGTGTCTTTGGTCGGTTTCTTCTGCTCTTAGCAGTATATTACAATATTATAATTGTTTCTCATGCCAAGAAATTTTTTTCAGAACCAGGCTACATAGAATTCTGCTAAACAGATGAACCTATTTTTTTGACCTTGTTAGTTGACATAGAGTTGACAAAAACTGATGTTTTGTATATGAACCTCTGACTATTTCCTTTGCATAATTTCCTAAAAGTGAAATCACTGAGCCAAAATGTGTAAACACATTAAGGCTTTGATAGGATTAACAAGAGCTTCCCAGGTGGTGCTAGAGGTAAAAAAAAAAACCCACTTGCCAATGCAGGAAACCCAAAAGACGCAAGTTCAATCCCTGGGTCAGGAAAATCCCCTGGAGGAGGGCATGGCAACCCACTCTAGTATTCTTACCTGGAGAACCCCATGGACAGAGGAGCCTGAGAGGCTACAGTCCATGGGGTCACAAAGATCTGGACACGACTGAAGCAACTCACACACACACACAAACACACACACAGTACTAACAAATTGCCCTCCTGAACTCTGCTCAATATTCTATAATGACCTATATGGAAAAGGAATCTAAAAATGAGCAGATATGTGTATATGTATAACTAGTTCATTTTGCTGTACACTTGAAACTAACACAATATTATAAATCAACTATACTCCAATAAAAAATTTCTTAAATATAAAAGAATACAAAAACAAATTGCCTTCCCAAATTCTTACAAGTTGTCCTTCCATGAGTTTCTTCCCTTCCCCCTTGCTAGTACTGTTGTTGTTCAGTCGCTCAGTCATGTCCAACTCTTTGCGACCCCATGGACTGCAGCATGCCAGGCTTCCCTGTCTTTCAGCAACTCCTGGAATTTGCTCAAACTCATGTCCATCAAGTCAGTGATGCTATTCAACCATCTCATCATCCCCTTCTTCTCCTGCCTTCAATCTTTCCCAGCATCACGGTCTTATCCAATAAGTCAGTTCTTCACACCAGGTGGCCAAAGTACTGGAGTTTCAGCTTCAGCATAAGTCCTTCTAATGAATATTCAAGGTTGATTTCCTTTAGGATTGACTGGTTTGACTTCCTTGCAGTCCAAAGGACTCTCAAGAGTCTTCTCCAACACCACAGTTCAAAAGCATCAGTTCTTTGGCACTCAGCTTTCTTTATAGTCCAACACTCATATCCATACATGACTACTGGAAAAACCATAACTTCAACTATACAGACCTTTGTCAGTAAAGCAGTGTCCCTGTTTTTTAATATGCTGTCTAGGTTGGTCATAGATTTTCTCCCAAGGAGCAAGCATCTTTTAATTTCATGGCTGAAATCACCATCTGCAGTGATTTTGGAGCCCAAGAAAATAAAGTCTTTCAGTTTCTGTTGTTTCCCCATCTATTTGCCATGAAGGGATGGGACCAGATGCCATGATCTTAGTTTTTTGAAAGCTGAGTTTTAAGCCAGCTGTTTCACTCTCCTCTTTCACCTTCATCAAGAGGCTATTTAATTCCTCTTGACTAGTACTGAATGTTGGAGAAGGCAAGGGCACCCCACTCCAGTACTCTTGCCTGGAAAATCCCATGGATGAAGGAGCCTGGTGGACTGCAGTCCATGAGGTTGCTGAGAGTTAGACATGGCTGAGCGACTTCACTTTCACTTTTCCCTTTCATGTATTGGAGAAGGAAATGGCAACCCACTCCAGTGTTCTTGCTTGGAGAATCCCAGGGACAGGGAAGCCTGGTGGGCTGCCATCTGTGGGGTCACACAGAGTCGGAAACGACTGAAGCGACTTAGCAGCAGCAGCAGTATTGAGTGTGATAATATTCAGTTCCAGTACTGAAGTGTGGTAATATTTCACTTCAGTACCTAATTGGGTAGACCACTCCTTGAGAAAAACATTTTGCTTAGAGAGTCAATATCTTTTGAGCTCCAAGGGATTTTGTTTGTTTATTTTTCCAGAGAATACTATTGCCTTAAAAGGCTGGTTATCTCATAATCTCAAAAAGAACAACCTTCTGGATACTACCATCCTTCAGTGTTGTCTGGTTAAAGTAAATTGCCCAAAAAGCAAAGAAATGTTTACTTTCCTGGACTTCCTTCTGAGCTCTACACCAGTCACTTCAATTGTTGCAACTCAATTCTTTTCGCCAAAATCAACTCATTCACCAACTGTTTTTAATTAGCTATGGTTGTGATAGTGTTTGCATTTTGCCCCCCTCCTCTTTTTAGAAATATAAATTTCCAAAATAATTACCTATTAGGCTTGAAGTCTCATGTTTTTGCTAATCCTGAAGGTAAAGTTTTTTCTTTTGGATTGGTTTGCCATTTGTGTGTGTGTGTGTGTGTGTGTGTGTATGCTTGTTTTGGAAAGTTTGTAAATCCATTTAGTTCTCTCTGAAGATCACATAGCCAAATAAACATAGATACCATTTTTGACAGCAGTTATTACAATACTGTATATTCTTTTGGTTATTCTACTTAGTTTTGACTTTTTAAAGTACTACTATAAAGTTGTTGCTTCCAGTCACATTATTATAAAAATAAAGGTGCAAAAACACAAAATAGGCAATCCGGTTTAGCTAATAGAAGACATTTAGGAAAAAAAGTGTACCTAAATAGTAGAAGGAAATGGCAACCCCCTCCAGTACTCTTGCCTGGAAAATCCCATGGACAGAGGAATCTGGTAGGCTGCAGTCCATGAGGTCACTGAGAGTCAGACATGACTGAGCAACTTCACTTTCACTTTTCACTTTTGTGCACTGGAGAAGGAAATGGCAACCCACTCCAGTGCTCTTGCCTGGAGAATCCCAGGGACAGGGAAGCCTGATGGGCTGCCGTCTATGGGGATGCACAGAGTCAGACATGACTGAAGCAACTTAGCAACAGCAGTATACCTAAATAAGCAGACATTTACTTAGGCTTTTCAAAATTAACCTTTCTCACATTGGCAAAAAGAAGAATTTCCTCTCCTCACTATTCCATTATTGTTTTCATTTGAAATATGTTATATTATAGAGGGTAAAGTAGTATAAAGAAAGACATTATAAATTCAGTGAGGGAGAAATTAATATATTACTATTATTGTTCAGTCCTTTTAATTTTAATGTTTGCTTTGGTATAATAAAAATCTCATCCTAATATTGCATAAAAAATCATTTTTGCATTTAAATTTCCTTGCTCTTAACACAAGATTCATTTGGGATAAGAGAAACAATCAAAATTCTGCATTAATTAACCTGGAAGAATGAATCTTCCTGAATGGTTTTTAGGTGCTGGTTCCAAACTACATCGTATCATAGTTTGGTCTAGTTATACAAACGGAAAATAACCAAACAGTCGTATTTGTTGAGAACTCCTGGACTGAGGGATAATGTTAATTCAGGAAATGAATTCCACAGTTTTATGAGGCTCCTCAGGATTCAGCTTGACTCTGTAACACTTCAAAAAATTTTTTTTAAATTTCAATTTCAAAATGGAGCTTTTGTTTTCTGCACACATCTTTCTTTTAAGCCCAGAGTTCCCTCATCTGATTCTCTTGAGAAGGAATGTGGACAGTCTTTTGGCCAGAGCAAATAATTTTGATACTTTAGGGGAATCAAGCTATTTGCTAGTTGGACTCAATGACCTCGTCCCTGCTCTGTGGGGACCAGTTTCTACAGCTGTGTCCACCAAGCTCAGACCAAGCTCTGAGCACAACAGACAAGCAGAATTGTAGGATGTAGAGTCACAGAGATGTACTCTAAACCCAGTTCTGCCATTTGCTGGGTATGTGAGCAAGTCATTTGACTTTCATGCCTCAGTATTCTCATCTATAAAATGGGAAGGATAGCAATATTTGCTTGACAGGGTTATTATGAAGATTAAGAAATGCAATGCACAGAGAGCACTTTGCAAAGTTTAGAATATTATATACTGCAATATTAGCTATTTTATTAATCCTTTTTATTTTATTGTCCAGAAAATACTAATAGAAAACATAAAAACTGGATTTTTTTTAATTTAAAATTTTAGCTCACTGAAATGTTTTAAATTCATTATTTCTATTCTTTTGGCTATTCATAATAGTTTTAGAAATTACAGCATTTCATATATTTAAGATTTAAATATGAGATTTTCTTACATATGCATTTTCTCACATATTAAAATTTTTTCAAATTTTTAAAAAATGATAAAATCAATATCTAGATGGAGGGCTGGGGTGGGAGGGAAGAAGGGAGGGAGGTTCAAGAGGGAGGGGACATTTGTAGGCTGATTTATGTTGTACGGCAGAAACCAACACAACACTGTGAAGCAATTATCCTCCAGTTTCAAAAAGCTATATTCCCTATACTTACTTCACAACTGTACATGTGAATATTTTTCTTATTTGTTATATTTTGTTTTCCTCATGTTAAATAAATAAATCATTAGGGGGAAAAAATGACAAAATAGAATGTTTCATGTGGGAAGACTCAAAATTGCTGTAAAATGCAAGTACTTAAAAGCGTTTTTTTTTAACAAAATAATATGCTTGCCCTCAAAAAAGTTCTTGAAAACTTTAAAATTACCCATGTGGAGAAAATATTATCTTAAGGAGGTATACTTTTCCATACTAAAAATTAATTTATTTAAAAATTTTCATTGAATAAGCATTATAAGTACCTACTATGTTGTTGTTGCTGTTTAGTCACTAAGTCATGGCTGACTCTTGCAATCCTTGGACTATAGCCCTAGAGGCTCCTCTGTCCATAGGATTTCCTAGGCAAAGAATACTAGAGTGGGTTGTTATTTCCTTCTCCAGGGGATCTTCCCGACCCAGGGACTGAACCTGCGTCTCCTGCATCATAGGTGGATTCTTTACTGCTGAACCACAAGGGAAGCCCAGCTACAATGTGAAGTATTAAGCACCTAGTTCAAGCATCTATGCTCTGTACCAAGTAGATGGAAGCAGCTTCCAGCTTCCTCACAGAGCTCACGGACACTGTTCAGCTCACAGAGTTCAGAGTCCCAGCAAAGTTGATGGGCAGGTTCTAGGATTTATCTTTTCAAACAAATCTCTGCTTTAAAAAGGAATAAATAAAACATTGGGGTTCTATTTACAACTCAGTTTTTCCTGGAGTTTTTCCCACTGGACTAGAATCACAATTTCTAAAGTCTATGAGGAGTAGTGGTTTAGCCTAGCTTATACTGATGAAAGCATCAATTCTTCGGCACTCAGCTTTCTTCACCATCCAACTCTCACATCCATACATGACTCCTGGAAAAACCATAGCCTTGACTAGATGGAACAAAGTAATGTCTCTGCTTTTCAATATGCTATCTAGGTTGACCATAACTTTCCTTCCAAAGAGTAAGCGTCTTTTAATTTCATGGCTGAAATCACCATCTGCAGTGATTTTAGAGCCCAAAAAAATAAAGTCTGACACTGTTTCCGCTGTTTTCCCATCTACTTCCCATGAAGTGATGGGACCAGAAGCCATAATCTTAGTTTTCTGAATGTTGAGCTTTTGGCCAACTTTTTCACCCTCCTCTTTCACTTTCATCAAGAGGCTCTTTAGTTCCTCTTCACTTTCTGCCATAAGGGTGGTGTCATCTGCATATCTGAGGTTATTGATATTTCTCTCAGCAATCTTGATTCCAGCTTGCGCTTCTTCTAGCCCAGCGTTTCTCATGATGTACTCTGCATACAAGTTAAATAAGCAGGGTAACAATATATACCCTGGAACCAGTCTGTTGTTCCATGTCCAGTTCTAACTGTTGCTTCCTGATCTGCATACAGGTTTCTTAAGACACAGGTCAGATGGTCTGGTATTCCCATCTCTTTCAGAATTTTCCACAGTTTATTGTGGTCCACACAGTCAGAGGCTTTGGCATAGTCAATAAAGCAGAGGTAGATGTTTTTCTGGAACTCTCTTGCTTTTTTGATGATCCAGTGAATGTTGGCAATTTGATCTCTGGTTCCTCTGCCTTTTCTAAAACCAGCTTGAACATCTGGAACTTCATGGTTCATGTATTGCTGAAGCCTGGCTTGGAGAATTTTGAGCATTACTTTACTAGTGTGTGAGATGAGTGCAATTGTGCAGTAGTTTGAGCATTCTTTGGCATTGCCTTTCTTTGGGATAGGAATAAAAATTGACCTTTTCCAGTCCTGTGGCCACTGCTGAGTTTTCCAAATTTGCTGGCACAGCATCATCTTTTAGGATTTGAAATAGCTCAACTGGAATTCCATCACCTCCTCTAGCTTTGTTCATAGTGATGCTTCCTAAGGCACACTTGACTTCACATTCCAGGATGTCTGGCATCACCGACTCGATGGACATGGGTTTGGGTGGACTCCGGGAGTTGGAGATGAACAGGGAGGCCTGGCATGCTTCAGTTCATGGGTTCGCAGAGTCAGACATGACTGAGTGACTGAACTGAACTGATACTGATAAAAAGCCAGTGGCCCTGTCTGTATAATGACAAAGTAAATTACATTTTTAATTTTTATTTCAGCTAAGCTTTTCATTTGGAATCATATAAACTACCACATAAGATAGTTCTGAAAATTAAATGACATAATGTTTATACAATAGCTAGTACAGAGATAGAATGCAATAAATGACAGCCTTTGACATCCTTATTTACAGGTATAGCAATAGGGAGGAAGAATCAAATCCACATTTTAGGCTGTGGCACAGTAATCTTTTGCCTTGTGTAAATAGTATGCTTCATAGCACAAATTAAACCTGTATGATAATGACTTTCATATTCTATTTTAAAATACTTCTAAGTTATTAGGAGACCCTCTCTGATCTACATTTGCATACATCTCTTTCTTATAATAATTCTGAAAGGTATGTATTCATTTCGATGTTTTACAGACAAGGAAGTTAAGTTTCCAGAAGTGAAATCGTCTGGCCCAGTTTACAAGGTTAGTAAGTGGCAGAACCAGGATTCAGAGGTAGACTTGTCTGACTCCAAAGTCTTTCCATTTGCCTCTACTGGAAGACTTTTGTTAATAAAATTGTTTTTCAAACTGTTCTTTCTTCTTGAGTCCATAATTCCTAGAGACTCCAAAAAGATGTCTGAGATTTGCTAACCACTATTCCAACAAAACCATACACCAAACTTTTTCTGCAGTTTGATTTTGTCACACAGAATAATTTCCCAATATAAAAAAAATAAAAAATAAAGGTAACTTTAGAATAACAAAAGCTTCACCTTGACAGTTTAAGGTTTGGACTGATCACATACAGTGTTCCTTTCTCTCTCCCACTTTGTCTCTTGTATAAAAGAAACCGAAGAACAAAATGCAAGCATAGAAATTCCCGCTCTGGGCATCAACCAAACATATCTGCATCACTTTGTGACATCTGCTCTCCTATCTCATTGTTGAAAAACTAAGGCAACCTTGGAAATCAGATCAAAATTGAGTGACAAACAAATGGAAAGTACAAAACACCTTTTACTTAAAAATAGGGATAGAGTCATGGTCAAAATTGTCACCAGCTTTACTGATACATGTCAGCTTCAAGACTGACAAGGTAACTCTTCAGGGCAAACAGATGGTTCAAAAGTTAGTTCCCATTAGGAGAGAGATGGAAAGGCAAGCTGAGCAGTTACCCCTGAAATAAACAGAAGCATTTTCTTAGGACAGACAAGGAATAAGGAATCTCCATGAAGTACAAAAATGAACAAGACCTGAAGAACTTTTGTAAGGCAGAAGATAAAATTAAATGATTTCATAGTAAATCTATGATTTTCTTAAATCACACAGTGATAATTTTAGAGACAAACATTTATTTAAATACTCTGAATTTTCTTCTGATCTGATTTTTCATTTACTTTCTGATTTAAGCAATTTCTTAAGAAACTTAACATGATTCACCAATGGCATATATTTTGTTCAATCTCTAACCTAACTGCAGAATTGTTACTATCTTTAATCTGCTCAGTACTTGGGAATCATAGTGGAATGGGGAGGAACTCCTCCAGAGCTCTCTTGCCTGGTCATTCCAATCAGCCTCAGAAGCCCAAGCCAAGCTGACAGAGCCAAACACGTATCAATACAAATAAAACATCGCAAGAGACTTGGCAGGTCTTCGAGTGTTGTCTGAACATTTTCCACTAAGCAACGCCAACTCTGCCACCACTTAGCTACTCATATTCTACTTGCAATCAAAACTCCAACATCTGGAAAGAATAATCTTAATTTTTAACATGTTAGTCCTTAGAGGACTCATGATGGTAGAGAAGATAAGAAGCCCCCCAAGAATGTCTAAGTCATTTAGAAAGTTAAGTTGTAAAAAATAGTCTTTCTTTCTCTTACATTTGCAGTTAAAGAGGGATAACAAAATTAAATACACACAGGGAGCTGTCTTCTGTTGGCATTTATCCTGCCTTATAAATCTTATATATTCTACTAGCACTTAGAGTGGTAGCCAGAGTATACCCCAGTAGAAAGAAAGAAGTCACTCAGTCGTGTCTGACTCTTTGCAACCCCATGGACTGTAGCCTGTCAGGATCCTCCGTCCATTGTATTTTCCAGGCAAGAATACTGGAGTGGGTTGCCATTTCCTTCTGCAGGAGATCTTCCTGACCCAAGGATCGAACCCAGGTCTCCCGCACTGTAGGCAGACTCTTTACCATCTAAGCCACCAGGAAAGCCCATTCCCCAGTAATTTCTTCAGATGGAAGCTTCAGTGTAATGTCATTATCATTTGTTAAGTCCACTGAAATCTGAAGTGACTATGGATCCCGGTGGCGATCATACCAGGAAGCAAAAGACAGTGGCATCAGACAGACCTAGTTTCAATCTCAACTCTGTTTTGTTCCCTTGGACTAATTACTGAGCTTTCCAATCCTAGGTTCCCTCATCTGTAACAGAGGACCAGTGGGGATAACCCTGCAATTTCACGAAAATTAAATGGAACACTCTGCAATCTAGTATAGTGCCTGAGACATATAGGTGGTCAATAAATGATGGTTAAAATAAATTTAAAAGAAAAATCTACATGCATCAGACCCCTAAAGTTCCTTTAAAAATAATGAAGAGGTCTGTGGTATGATGTTCAAGATTAACTGAGCATAACAAAGAGTTTCCCCAATCTCAGTGGGAAATACCCACCAAAATATAGGAAACTCACTCTAAAGTAAAAGGATTCCAAAAGATTCAGATGTGGCCCTACAGTGATCACTACCAGAGAATGATAACTGAGCTCCACAGGTGTGAGGGCCATCCAGTGTCCTTGGTCACCTTCTGCGGGCCCCAAATCTCCTTCCCTGGCAAAGAGTATCCCCTCGTTTTGAAAACCGGGCCATCAACACTGCTCCAAGAGCCACGGCAGAAGACGAGACACTGACAGACAACAGTCCTGGAGTCAAGGCAAGAAAAACAGAGCCGCAGCAATAGTCGGAGCTGCAGTTCACAGCCAGGAGTGCTCAGGACCCCTCAGCTACAGTCAAAGAAAGACCAAGAATACCACCTGATGGAATCAGCACAAACCACCACTATGATTGTCCATGCTTTTGGTTTACTTGCAAATAGGGACTCCAGAGAGGAATCCTATTTTTGAGTCAGTATTTATTCAGTCCAGTATAGAAACCATGGCTTGGGTTCCACTTCTGATATGGCTACAATTTTATAAGAAGGAAAGTAACTCTATGAAATTTTTGGTGTAGACAGGTAGCAAATTGAATGTGAATGGACAGGGCTAAGACTGTAAACAGTCCTGATTCCAGTACTTGATTCTGAAACAACCATTTCAAAGATTCTAGCTTCAGATTCCAGCTTCAGATTCCTTGACTGTGAATTGAATACAATTCTACTTGCCCTAAATGCTCCACAAGGGAGTTCTAAGTTTATAATGAGATTGTGTACTTAGAAGTTCTTGAAAAGGGGATGTATGGTTTTGTTGTTATTTTGAGGAACAAAAGCAATGACTAAGAAGTAGAATGCAGGATGCTTCCGCATTAAAATATACATCCAGTCTAGAAGCCTCAAAGACCTTATCATCTAGTCCAGGAGACTGACATGAAAATAACTATAATAAATTATGTAGTTTAGATGAGAAGACAAATTGCTACAGAAACACACTGAGTTATGCTTGGGAGGTCACTGAAGATGTGATGTATGAGTAGGAGTTTGCCAACAGAATGAGTGTGGAGGATGTGTGAGCAGCTGGTTGGGGAAGGGGGTGGGGGTAGGACCCTCTAGGCAAAAGGGACCATGTGAGCAAAGGCAGAGACACATGAAAGTACATGATATGTTTGGGGAGCTGCCGTATTCTTGTTTGGCCACAGCCTAAGACACATGAGAAGGAGCAGAAACTGGAAAATTAATCTAGGATCAGTGTGCAAAGCCATACTAAGGAATTTGACCTTTTTCCATTAGGCAACAAGAACGTCACTCAGGGTTGTTAAGCAAGGAGAGTGACATAATCAGATTTCTGTTTCAGAGCACTCACTCCAGCAGCAGTGAGAAAAACAAATTGGAGAAGATTATAAAGGGTCTTCTACACACTGCCAAATATGTATCTCTTAAGTGCTCTGCTCCAGGAGGCCAAGAAGAGTGTGTCTTGTTTATCTCATTGTATACACAGAGCCTAACATGGTGCCTGACTTATGGCTGGTCTTCATAAATATTTGTTGAATTAATTCATTGCTATTGAAATGACCAAAGAGATTTTTCACAAGTGTATTTTAACCTTATTTAACCCTCAATGCTGTAATTCATGACACTATTTTCACATATTTATACCCTAGTCATCTTTGTATTCCTAACACCTGACTCACTCTCCAGCATACAATAGGAGCTTAATAAATCCTTAATGAACTGGACTGAATACAAGATCATTCATAAGACCTCCCCAGAGGACACAGGGAATGTGAGTACTATCAATCATTAGCAAAATTAGGGTGTTCAAATCATTACTGGCACATTTCATTCTGACCTGAATTTACAAAACAGGTAGATTCATTCTTGAAAAGCAAAACAGCCACCTTCCAAAAGCCATATATATGTTTTTACCAATATGTATATACTATGAATACAAAAATATGAAAAATCAGTTAATCAGATAATGGCAGAAGCCCATTACTGACTCCGAGAACTTCAAAAAATGAGTGAGCACAGAGTTTTAATTTCCAAATTGTGATAAAAGCATTAAATTCAGAAAGAGAAAATCAGTGAGCCTATGAAAATAATTATTAGCAATACTTGTTGCCATTTTTATAAGTAAAAGATAACCTAATAGTAATTTCACATAAATCAAGCTAAGGGTTGCTCAGTACAAGTTTATCATGTTTTTTTAACTTCATGGTAATGTGTCCAAATAAGCTCAAAGACAAGAAAAAAGCAGACAATAGTCTTTTTTTGCTCTATGTGTGAAACAAAACTGACTATGTTAAGAAGCTTACTACAGATGAAATTCTAATATTTATTGGCAATGTTAGGTAAAATAAGTTGTCAAGGCAAATTTTATTTGTGATAAAGTTTTTTTTTAACTTTTTAAAACTTTCAATAAAATATTTACATAAACTAATGATTCTGATAGGTTACTTCTACAAGGACAAAATCCAACAACCAAAAATTTGAACATGCCATCAAATCAGTGATTCACCTTTACATAGAAAAATGAAACCCAATTTGCTGAATTCAAATTTATTTGCATGTGTGGACACAACCATTTTGTGGCAGAGACTTGCAAATTATATTAATCAAGACTTACTGACTACTAAAATGGGTTGCCCCAGAAGGCAATGGACTTGGAAAAAAAGATAATTTGTAAACAAATAGAGCTTAGAAGTCCAAGAGTTGCTGCTGGAACAAAGAACAACCCATCAGTCAAAAAATATAAACACAAGCCAGGGAAAGAGGACTTTGGTTGGTTACAAGAAGTAGTTCCAACATTCAGGAAGAGACATGTTAAACAAAAGAAAATAAGGGCAAACAAATAACATACACACCCCCAAGGAACAAAAGAAAAGCAAAAATGACTATAGCCAAAAGGTATCTTCCCCTCTGTCTTAGTCTGTCACGCTGCTACAACAAAATACCTTAGATTCAGTGTCTAGTGAGGTCCTTCTTCCTAGCTTGGAGATGGCAGCCTTCTAGCTATGTCTTCATATGTCTTTCCTGAGTACCTACACAGAAAGGGAGAAAGATCACTCTCTTCTTAAGGCCACCAATTCCAGCATGACAATTTTAATCTAAACTTAATTGCTTCTCAGAGGTCCCACCTTCAAATACCATCCCACTGGGGATTGGAGCTTCACCATTTATATTCTGCAAGGACACAAACATTCAGCCCATTAACAATCATAAATCCCTAAACTGCACCAATAGCAATTCTTTCTGTCATGTTAAGTTCCGGTGCCTTCCGTCTAGAGGTCCTCTAAGAAATGCTATCCCTGGGAAGGATTATACCCTACCTAGAAGAGTCTGGAGGCTACATATGAGAACACAAAGTGTCTACATTAGGGTCACAGGAGTGAAATGCTAGAAGGCACAGAATGAGAACTTGGGGTCACCGACTACAATGAACTGACTTCCCATCATCTACACTGATAAATCACAGCACGCAACATCTACCCAAACTATTCCATCCAATTCCTAAACAATGCATCGTGTAACTCAGGAATTTGAGAAATCTGCAATAAGGTCTCTCTTCTGACTAAGTACACACCCTTAGGAATTCCTTCTTTGTTTACTTTGGTCTTATAGGTCCCAAGGACACAAGCCCTACTGGCCTTCAGAGTGAGGTGTTTGGAGAGTCTGTCTTTCTGGCAGGAATTTTAAAAAACTGGAGCTCTGAATGTGAAGTCCAAACTCCACTCCTCAGAGAGAAGGCTGGAGTTGAGGGCTCCCTCCCATTGCATGGTGCTTCACCGGCAGTGGGCCTACGGCAAGACTGTGCCTCAGCCTTGTCTCTGTGTTTCTATGTGAGTCTTTTCTCACTTGTCAGACGTGTAGGAGTTGCCCAGCTAGTTTCTGGCTCCCCTTCAGAAGGAATCACTCCCTGTGTGGCTGTACATTCCCTGTGTGCACCGTAAGAGTGACGCTCAGGGGCCTCCTGTGTTGCCATCTTGGATGACTCTCTTTGTGAATTCCAGCATGAGATATGAATAAAATCAGATACCTTATCATTAAAAAACTGAACATTAGTTCCTCAACAAACCACTTTTCATACACTTGAATTTCTCTGGTAATATAGCATGATGTATTTTTTTCATTTTTTAATAGAACTGAAAATTGAAAAATATAAAACTTTTAAAATGATACAAATGAACTTTTACACAAAACAGAAATAGAATCACAAACATAGAAAACAAACTTATGGTTACCAAAGGGGAAAGGGAAAGAGGGACAAACTAGGAGTTTGGGATTAACATATACATTCTACTATGTATAAAATAGATAGCCACTAAGGACCTACTGTGAATCACAGAAACTATACTCAATATTTTATAATAACTTATAAAGGAAAATAATCTGAAACAGTATATATGTGTGTATATACATTAATACATATATATGAATAACTGATTTTGCTGTACACCTGAAACTAATGCAACACAATAAATCAACTATACTTCATTTAAAAATAAATAAAATATAGAAAGAATATTCATCCAAAGTATCCTACTAAAGATAACTAGAGCTAACATTTCAATGTATTTCCATTGGGTTTTACCCTATTTATAATTATAAATATAAACGAGTCCAGATTTTTCTGAATCTGAAGTCAAGCAACATTCCAGTAAACATGAATAAAACTTTGTTTTTCTCTATTGTTTGTTCTTTAAATATTTTTTCCTTAGGATATATTTCCAAGAGAGGGAGAACATGAAGCTAGAAGTGAACCAAGGAGAAAAAACTGGTCCAAACATGATGCATATAAGTTGTCTTTCAAAAGAAAGGAAGTTATGGCTGCAATCCAAAAATCTACAAGCAATAAATGCTGGAGAGGATGTGGAGAAAAGGGAACCCTCTTACACTGTTGGTGGGAATGCAAACTAGCACAGCCACTATGGAAAACAGTGTGGAGGTTCCTTAAAAAGCTGCAAATAGATCTGCCATATGACCCAGCAATCCCACTGCTGGGCATATACACCGAGGAAACCAGAATTGAAAGAGCCACGTGTACCCCAATGTTCATCGCTGCATTGTTTACAATAGCCAGGACATGGAAGCGACCTAGATGCCCATCAACTGACGAATGGATAAGAAAGCTGTGGTACATATACACAATGGAATATTACTCAGCATTAAAAAAAAATTCATTTGAATCAGTTCTACTCAGGTGGACGGAACTGGAGCCCATTATCCAGAGTGAAGTAAGCCAGAAGCAAAAACAACAATACAGTATATTAACACATATATATGGAATTTAGAAAGACGGTAACGAGAACCCAATATGCGAGACAGCAAAAGGAACGCAGATGTATAGAATAGACTCATGGACTTTGTGGATGAGGGTAAGGGTGGGATGATATGAGAGAAGGGCATTGAAACAAGTTAATTATCATATGTGTAATCAATCGCCAGCCCAGGATTGATGCTCGGGGCTGGTGCAGCGAGATTTCCTGGGGGGGAGGGAGCAGGGAGGGGGGTTCAGGAGGGGAAGCATATGTAAACCCATGGTGATATTATGACATTGTATGGCAAAAACAATAAAATAAATAAATAAATAAATAAATAAAATAAAATGGAAAAAAAAAAGAAAAGAAAGAGACACGTGTACCCCAATGTTCATCGCCGCATTGTTCACAATAGCCAGGACATGGAAGCAACCTAGATGCCCATCAACTGACGAATGGATAAGAAAGCTGTGGGTACATATACACAATGGAATATTACTCAGCATTAAAAAAAATTCATTTGAATCAGTTCTACTCATGTGGACGGAACTGGAGCCTATTATCCAGAGTGAAGTAAGCCAGAAGGAAAAACAACAATACAGTATACTAATGCATATATATGGAATTTAGAAAGATGGTAACAAGAACCCTGCATGCGAGACAGCAAAAGAAACGCAGATGTATAGAACAGACTCATGGACTCTGTGGATGAGGGCAAGGGTGGGATGATATGGGAGAATGGCATGGAAACATGTTAATTATCATATGTGTAATCAATCGCCAGCCCAGGGTTGATGCTCGGGGCTGTGCACCGAGATGTCCCAGGAGGAGGGAATCAGGAGGGAGGAGGGAGGGGGGTTCTGGAGGGGGAGCATATGTAAACCCATGGCGGTTTCATGTCATTGTATGGCAAAACCAACACAATAAAGTAAAGAAAATTTAAAAAAAAAAAACAACGAAAGGAAGTTAGTTGCTCAGTCATCTCCAACTTTTTGTAACCCATGGACTGTAGCCCACCAGACTCCTCTGTCCATGCAATTTTCCAGGCAAGAATACTAGAGTTGGTTGCATTCCCTTCTCCAGGGTGTCTTCCTGACACAGAGATCTAACCCAGATCTCCTGCACTGCAGGCAGATTCTATACCATCTGAGCCACCAGGGAAGTTGTCTTTCAAAAATATAGGCAATAGCCTCTTCTGCTCTCTCCATAAATATTAGAATATTATCACTTTTTAATATTTGTGTATTTAATAAGAGAAAATGAAGCCTCATTCTTGTCTTAGTTTTTATTTCATTATTGGCTGTACCAAAGATTATTCCATGTTTACTGCTCATTCATGCTTCTTCTTTTAAGTTTTTTCTATTCATTCCTTTTAACTATCTTGAGTTCTCAGAACTTTCATCATTAATTTCTATATACAATTTCTATTTGTTTATAATAAAAATACTACTACTTTATCATATTTGTTATAACTTCTTGTTTTATATATTTTAAAATTTTTATTATGTTCTTTAAGTACATAAAGATATTTTAAATATTTGTGTATTAAAATATTTGTGTAAAACTTCCCACTTCCTGGCACAATATATTTCAAAAAAGAAACTACTCAGCATTAAAAAAAAATTCATTTGAATCAGTTCTACTCAGGTGGACAGAACTGGAGCCTATTATCCAGAGTGAAGTAAGCCAGAAGGAAAAACAATACAGTATACTAACACATATATATGGAATTTAGAAAGAGGGTAACAAGAACCCAGCATGCGAGACAGCAAAAGGAACGCAGATGTATAGAACAGAGTTGTGGGCTCTGTGGATGAGGGCAAGGGTGGGATGATATGGGAGAATGGCATTGAAACATGTTAATTATCATATGTGAAATCAATTGCCAGCCTAGGGTTGATGCTCGGGGATGGTGAACCGAGATTTCCCGGGGGGAGGGAAGAGGGAGGGAGGAGGGAGGGGGCTTCTGGAGGGGGAGCATATGTAAACCTATGGCGATATCATGTCACTGTATGGCAAAACTAATAAAAAAAAAAAAGAAAGAAAGAAACTACCATGCCACCAGCTCCTTTGGGGTAAAAAAACTTAAGGGCCTCTTCCAACATCACAAGAGAAGACTCTATACATGGACATCACCAGATGGTCGACACTAAAATCAGATTGATTATATTCTTTGCAGCTAAAGATGAAGAAAGTCTATACAGTCAGCAAAAACAAGACTGGGAGCTGACTGTGGCTCAGATCATGAACTCCTTATTGCCAAATTCAGACTTAAATTGAAGAAAGTGGAGAAAACCACTAGACCATTCAGGTATGACATAAATCAAATCCCTTATGACTATATAGTGGAAATGAGAAATAGATTTAAAGGACTAGATCTGAGAGGCAGAACACCTGATGAATTATGGATGGAGTTTTGTGACATTTTACAGGAGACAGGAATCAAGACCATCCCCAAGAAAAAGAAATGCAAAAAAGCAAAATGCTGTCTGAGGAGGCCTTACAAATAGTTGTGAAAATAAGAGAGGTGAAAAGCAAAGGAGAAAAGGAAAGATATACCCATCTGAAAGCAGAGTTCCAAAGAATAGCAAGGAGAGATAAGAAAGCCTTACTCAGTGATCAATGCAAAGAAATAAGAGTAAAACAAAAAAATGGGAAACACTAGAGATCTCTTCAAGTAAATTAGAGATACCAAGGGAACACTTCATGCAAAGATGGGCTCAATAAAGGACAGAAATGGTATGGACCTAACAGAAGCAGAAGATATTAAGAAGAGGTGGCAAGAATACACAGAAGAACTGTATGAAAAAGATCTTCAAGACCCAGATAATCACGATGTTGTGATCACTCACCTAGAGCCAGACATCCTGGAATGTGAAGTCAAGTGGGACTTAGGAAGCATCACTACGAACAAAGCTAGAGGAGGTGATGGAATTCCAGTTGGATTATTTCAAATCCTGAAAGATGATGCTGTGAAAGTGCTGCACTCAATATGCCAGCAAATTTGGAAAACTCAGCAGTGGCCACAGCACTGGAAAAGGTCAGTTTTCATTCCAATCCCAAAGAAAGGCAGTGCCAATGAATGCTCAAACTATCACATAATTTACCACTAGTAAAGTATGGCTTAAAATTCTCCAAGCCAGCCTTCAGCATTACGTGTACCGTGAATTTCCACATGTTCAAGCTGGTTTTAGAAAAGGCAGAGGAACCAGAGATCAAATTGACAACATTCACTGGATCATCGAAAAAGCAAGAGAGTTCCAGAAAAACATCTACTTCTGCTTTATTGACTGTGCCAAAGCCTCTGACTGTGTGGATCACAATAAACTGTGGAAAAGTCTGAAAGAGATGGGCATACCAGACCATTTGACCTGCATCTTGAGAAACCTGTATTCAGGTCAGGAAGCAACAGACTGGTTCCAAATAGGAAAAGAAGTACATCAAGGCTGTATATTATCACCTGCTTCTTTGCTGGAGGAAGCACAAGCTAGAACCAAGATTGCCAGGAGAAATATCAATAACCTCAGATATGCAGAAGACATCACCCTTATGGCAGAAAGTGAAGAAGAACTAAAGAGACTGTTGATGGAAGTGAAAGAGGAGAGTGAAAAAGTTGGCTTAAGGCTCAACATTCAGAAAACTAAGATCATGGCATCCAGTCCCATCACTTCATGGCAGATAGATGGGAAAACAGTGGAAACAGTGGCTGACTTTATTTTGGGGGCTCCAAAATCACTGCAGATGGTGGTTGCAGCCATGAAATTAAAAGACACTTACTCCTTGGAAGGAAAGTTATGACCAACCTAGATAGCATATTGAAAAGC
>ML661344.1:15985819-16124838 GCA_007570785.1 Antilocapra americana | reverse complement strand
AAAAAAAAAAAAAGAACGTTGGGGGCATGGAATGCTTTATAACCAAAAAATTCCTTTCTTTTTTTTTTTTTTTTTTTAACCATTTGACCTCCTTCACCTTTTCTATTGCTATTTCTTTGTGAGATAGCAGAGACTGTAAGAGAAGAAAAAGGGAAGAAGAGGAAGCACTGAGTCAATGAGAGCTACAAACAGACACTGTTCTAGGTTTTACCCCATTTAATCCCCACTGGGATCACTCTTCAAAGAAGGGAACATCATCCTCTTTTACAACTGAGGAAATTCAGACTTAGGGCCTTAAGTAGATTGATTGTCCAAGGTCAAAGTGAGAAGTCGAGTGTCATTAATTTGACTGCTTTCTTCTCACTTAGTCATCTAGTAAGTGATTAGAACAAGAATTTGAACCCAGGCTTATCTAACTTCAAAGCTTAAATATCTTGCTTTTCTGATGAGTCACAGTGGGCTGCCTTGGGAAATAATCATTTAATTCTAGAAACTTCCATAATTTATCAGATATTTGACTTTAAAAGAGACTTCATCACTTTCCTATCTAGACTTACTCAAATCCTCCAGTATCACCTGCACATCATTTCTTGCCCCATACAAAAATGCATATCAAAAGGACCAATTCTTTACCAAAAGTTTTGAAAATCCCATGACTACCAAAAAAAAAGTCATTGTCCTAAAAATGCCTTTTAGAGTGTGTTGGCAAAGTCGAGTGTTTTAGCTGACACTAGAAAGCAGACAGATCTGAGTGATGAACAGTATCTTGGCACTGTTCATCCCTGATAACAGAAGCTTTCATAATAAATGGCTGGAAAGTTCTTTCCCATTATAAAGCATTACATAAATACTGATTGACAGTAATACAAAACTATGCTAAGCTGCAACAGGATGGCCCTTATGAATTATATAAGCAAAAGTCGGATCAAGTAGAGTCAGCTACATGTTTCTATATCCTTCACAAACTTCATGTGGACTAACAAAGACTACTAGAAAAGAGAAATTTAAAAATGCACAGAGCCTTTAAATAAGGATCCTTAGTTTTTACAAAGGGCTTCCCTGGTGGCTCAGATGATAAAGAATCTGCCTGTGATGCAGAAGACCTGGGTTTGATCCCTGAGTGGGGAAGATCCCCTGGGGAAGGGAATGACTACCCATTCCAGTATTCAAGCCTGGACAATTCCATGGACAGAGGAGCCTGGTGGACTTTTGTCCATGGGGTCGCAAAGAGTCAGACGCAGCTGAGTGACTAATACTTTTTCACTTTGGTTCTTATAAAAAGTGAGATTAGAGGATATTTGGGATATAGATTTTACTAGCTAGAAAGGGGAGGCCCTTCATGGTACATAAGGCAGTTGCAGCTTGAGAAGGGTGTTGACGAAAAAAGTCAAACACACCATGTGACCCAAGTGTTTAAAATTTTCCAGAGCTTCTCACATCTGTTAAGCCACTTGGATTCTTTATAAGATCCTAAAGACCAACTTAGATTTTTCAAGTTCTTTTAATAGCTGTGGAAAGAGAAACAAAGAGTTCTTTGTCTTTTTTCTGACACCTCACCATAGGTCAAAACAAAACCAGACAGCTGGTCTGACAAACCACCCATTTCCCATTATGGCTGCTTAAGGCTGAGATAGGAAGGCACTGAGCTTGCTGTATTTGAAGATAAAACATAAACCCAACTGCTCTCTTCAACATGGTATACAGGTAGATTTATTCATTTAAGGACTATTTATTAAGCATCTTGACCATGTACCAGATACCATGTCAATTGCTGAAGATTCAGCAGAAGACAGCTTGATCTTCATGACTGGGCATTCTGTTATCATCTCTATCTTCTGAAGAGAAGGCTGAGGTTCATAGAGTAGGCACCAGCCCAAAGTCCCGTAGGGAGTGAGTCCCAGCCCTCCCCTGCCTCCTCACAAGCTGTGCTCCCACTAGGCAGAGCATAAAGACACCATATGGTTCAATTCTCCTCTGCGGCTGATTTCCAGGCCAAAGAGAACACCATCCTCCACATCGCAAACTCTGTAGGAGCTCTGGGTGGAAGGAAGATGCAGGGAAGCACCAGGCAGATGAATAAACTCTCTATCCTGCAAATTAAGTTGTCCTCAGTCAGTGCTAACCACTCAAACATGCCACAGACACAAACAAGCAACCCTTCACATCTGGACTCTGCTCTGCTAGGCACCACTCAAGCTCTGCTCCACCTTCTATGTCCTATAAGCTCCTGTTTCTGTCTCAGAAAGCCTGGCTCTCCCCAACCCCCAAATTAAAAGGGCGCCTCCGGTCATCTCCCTTCATACCATTTAACACAGTGTGTAAATACGTATGTACCTGTGAGTTTATTTAGCATGTCTCTCATTAAAATGCAAGCTCCACCAAAAACTTTGGTCCCTTTTCCCTAGCTCCTGACACAGTGACTAAATACAGTAGGTTCTTGGACTTCCCTGGCAATCCAGTGGTTGAGACTCCGCCTGCCAATGCAGGGGACAAGGGTTCAGTCCCTGGTCTAGAGAGATTCCACATCCCATGGAGCAACTAAGCCTGTGCCCCACACTATTGAGTCTGTGCTCTAGAGCCTGGGGAGCCAAACAGCTGAGCCCGCAAAACCTAGAATCTGTGTTCTGCAACAAGAGAAGCCAACACAGTGAGAAACCCACATACTTCAAATAGAGAGTAGCCCCACTCACCACAACTAGAGAAAGCCCACATGTGGCAATGAAGATCCGGCACAGTCAGAATAAAATTAGTTAATTTTTTTTAATTTTTAAAATACATATAGTAGGTACTCGGTAAATATTTGTTAAGTTATTGAAAGAATGATTATATTTAACCCATATTCTGGAACCATAACCAAATATTACCTAAACCAAATAACCTATTAAACACTGTATCTCATCCCTAGAGGTACAAATATGCTTTTACATCTTAACTTCTGTCTTTTTCTGTAACTCATCTCCTAATGTATAATTTACTTAAATGTATGTATCATTTATTGATCTGTTCTCCTTGACAATGTGGGAGACCTGGGTTCGACCCCTAGGTTGGAAAGATCCCCTGGAGAAGGGAAAGGCAACCCACTCCAGTATTCTGCCTGGGAAAATTCCATGGACTACAGTCCATGGGGTCGCAAAGTGTTGGACATAACTGAGCAACTTTCACTTTCACTCCCTGACAAAGATGTAGCTTTACAAGGGAATAGATAGCAAAGGCCTAGAATTATGTCTGGCTCATAGTAGATTCTCAACAAATACTTGTTAAATGAATGAATGAAAATATCCCTCTTAATTTCTTAATGATAAGCATTCAATGATACATAGTTTCTTTAAATTACGGGATACATATGAATTTAATTTCTGAGAGCCTCAGTTGCCTTATGGGCATTGGACTAAATGAACTTTAAAAAATAATTTTAATGATCAAAAATAGATTCACTTATACATACAGTATTACAAGTATTAAGGCAGAAAAGCTAATTAGCACCTTTTTAAGAGATATTCAACAAAATGGTTTTCAGTAGATCATCCAGGGTTATCAATGAATTCTATCTCACAAAGATCCAATTTCACTGAGGTCTTATTGTTTAGGCGTCTTTTCTTCCATATTCCCTCAAAGAAACTGAAGTTTGGAAGAGGTTTCGTATAGTTAAAAATTTCATATGAGGATACAGACTTTGCTATGTGTCCAAATGGATGAATCAATTCAACACGTATTTCTTACTTTATATTTTGTACCACATTAGGCATGGTGAGAAGTCAAAGTAAAAATGCTGCTTTCAAGAAGCATCCACTATCCTTTACTGGGGATATGAGACACACTCACAAAACAGCCAGAAAACAACAAAATAACCTGCCTATCCAGAGCAAGAGTATAATAATAGGTACAGTAGGTACTATGGGTGTAGGATTAGGTAAGGATCCATGGGAATCAGAATATTCAGAAAAGATACCAGGAAGAAGATTTGACAAACTTTTTTTTAAGAACATGAGACACTAGTCATCTTCATGGCGATGTGTACCGTCTGAACCAATGGAACAGCACTAGTAGAAGCTTTAATATTATTTAGATAATCATTAATCTGTCAAAGGATTAACAGCCTCCTTCCCTCTTTCCATGGGCTTGAACTAAGACAGTTTTGAACAGTCTTAGTTGTTTGAATGCTAGTTCTTTAACTTTGCTGCTAATTCCACATTTCCTATAAAGTGCTCTTAGAAGATAAAAATTGGGTCAACACCAATAAAACTGCATCCATCTGTCAAGAGAAATTTCCATTTAATGAGGACATCAAACTGCATCATCAACAAGGAATCCAAAACTCTTAAGGAAAATTAGCATGGAAAGGTAGCCAAACTACCCCAGAGGTTAAGAGAGCCAGTGTTAAGCCGGCTTAGCCCTCAGCTAAGACTAACTTAGCTGAAATATATAACACAAACTTCTAGCACTTTAGAGAGTCACACACCACAGACAGAGGGATCATTTCTGCCTCAGGAATGGGACCAGACTAATAAGACTGTGTCCTAAATTCACACAACAGCAGGCCTGGAGCTGTGACTTGCTTCAGTAATTCAGAGAAATTGTTATACATTAGCCTCAGTCAAGGCTAACAGGCTGGGCAAATGAAATTAATGTGACCATGATTCTAAGTGAAAGTTGGCAAATATAAGAGGTACTGTCCTTAACTTTACTTACTCAAATAACTCTTTACATCCCAATAAAATTATTTTCTACATTAGAGTGGAGTTTTAGTGTTAAAGTTTCCTTTTCTTCGCGTGCCTTTTCACTGTGCTCGCCTAGATAGTAGGACAGGAGGCCTATGATGAGTAACAGTGTGCCTGTCTCCCTGTCCTCCACTTCCACCCGCCCACAGATACGGTCAGTCTGATGGGAAATTTGTCATTTGACTGTCTCAGCACCCGCTTTTAGCGACTGTGACTTTTATATTAAAGTTAAAAGAAGTTTTGTACCAATTTTCAACCAATTCATTAACATACAGCACTAGAAATGTTGGCGGCTGTGACAAGGCAGTCAGGGAACTGCATGGCTTGAACGAAAAAGTTTCCTGCAAAAATGTAAATCAGTAATGATATATTATCAATTTGTTAACAAAAATTTTATATCATATTATCATGTCTTTTATATCATATTTTAGTGTGTGAGCTGAGGAGAAAATTAAGGAGAAAGATAAAGTTATAGAGCCAATTTTGATACATATATATATAAAATCAAATACTAAAGAAGGCTGGTTTCTATCACTATAGAAAAACTTTTAACTATTTTCTCTTGCTTCATTTTTGTTAAAGTTTGCTTCAAACTACACTTATGTCTGTCCCATCCATTTTCAACCTCACTAGCAAATTTCCAGAAATCTTGATGTCTTTTGAACTTGAGCTCTAGAATATTCCTTAAATCCTATCTTACGAAATAGTCTTTTTATCTTATTTCTTGACTAATGTTTCTGCTATTTCTTCAGTTACCTTTCCACTCCTTAAAAATCACAAAATGTCTAAACTAAATCCATTTCTGGGAAGGTCAAATCTTCCTTTCTTTAGAAATGCATTTAAATAATATATACAAACCTGTGTTCTTATTTACAGACAAGTCTGTAAGCAAGTTACTGGAACAAAATGAGAGAAACATTCTGCTAGACATCTCTAAAGCCTACTGGACTGGGGAAGGGAGCACTGCAGAGGCGGGTATCCTTTCCCAGGTAAGACTTGGAAAAGCGCCAGGAAAGACCGGATAGATAACGAGAACACTTAACGGAAGAAAACGACCTACTCCAGGTAAGTCACTCTTCACCAGGAAACTGGAGGGGAAGAGAGGAGCCATGAGCCAAAACATGGCTTCAGTTATCACTTGTGAGTTAAAATAGCACCATATGTGGAATTGATTGCTACATTGTTGCTGACAACTGTTGTTCTTTCCATCACTCAGTAACTCTGTGTTTTCTATAGAAAATCCTTCAAGACATCACTGGTGGCCTTGTTAGTCTCTGGTGTATCATTAGTCCAAGTAAAAACTGCTAACAGTATTTTGGAAGTCCTATCACACTTTTAAATATGCAAGTATTAGGATTCAGCCATTATTTTTCAAGACATTCATCTTAACAGAAATAAGATCATGGCTTAATAAACATATATGAACAAAAAATGTGTAGTGTATTGCATGTTTAAACATAAAGTTCTCATATCTAATTTTAACTCAAAGATTTGGAGCATGAAGAACTGCAAGTAATATCACAAATGGCCTCCTTTCTCTCCACATACCTACACCAACAGCCCCTCTCGGACAGACAGGGACAGTTTTGTGGGTCCACCACATACAAGCGAAGAAAGGAAGACAGAATCTGAAGAAAGACAAATTTATCCAGTAAAAGAAAGCAAAAAACTAAAACAGTATCATCCCCTAATTTCAACACTTACTACAAATCTTCAGTAATCAAAACAGCTGCCATACTAGCAAAATAACAGTATATGAATCCCCCTTATCCTGGCGACAACAATACTACTCTCTAATTCTATGAGTTTGACTATTTTAGATACCTCATATAAGTGGAGTTACATAGTATTTGCTTATAGCTCCACTTGTCTGTTTCTCCTTTTTTTTGTTTTGCCTGTGCCCTTGGTGTCAAACCCTTTGTTTTCTTCTAAGAATGTTACAGATTCACATCTATGAATAAGTCTTTAATTCACTTTGAGTTGATTTTTTATTATGACAAGAGTAGTCTTTTCAACAATTGGTATGTTGAGACAACTACATTCAAAAGAATGAAGTTGGATCCCTTTCTCATACCATACACAATAACTAACTCAAAATGAATCAAATACGAGAGCTAAAACTATAAAAATCTTAGAAAACAACAGAGGAATACATCATCACCTTGAATTTGACAATGGTTTCTTAGATATGACACTAAAAGCAAAAAGGATAAATTGATAAATTAGACTTCATCAAAATTTTAAAACTTTGTTCATCAAAAGATGCAACCAAGAAAGTGAAAAAAAAATCCTCAGAATACAAGAAAATGTGTGCAGATCATATATTTGGTAAGTATCCAGAGTGTATAAAGAACCCTTACACCTTGCAAACAAAAAGAGAAACCCAATTAAACATAGATAATGGACTTGAAGAGACATTTCTCCAAAAAATATACACAAATGATCAACAAGGACATCAAAATATATTCAGTGCCATTAGTCATTAGGGAAATGCAATTCAAATCACACAAAATACCACTTCACAGCAACTAGGACAAGCTATAATAAAATAAAAGAAAAATAGCAAGTGTTGGGAGAGGTGAAGAAATTGGAACACTCATCATAGCTGCTGGGCATGTAAAATGGTGCAGCTGCTATGAAAAACAATTGGAGATTCTTCAATAAAATAAACATGAAATTACCATATGACTCAACAAATCCAAACTTGGGTCGATACCCAAAAGAATTAAAAATAGATGCTCAAACACAGCTTTTTTGTACCCAGATGTTCATAGAAGCACTATCCACAGTAGCCAAAAGATGGAAGCAATCCGAATTTCTATTAACTGATTAATGAATAAACAAAATGTGGATATCCATACATGCACATATGCTTGTATGCTCAATCACGTCCAACTCTTTGTGATCTCACAAACTGTAGACTGCCAGGCTCCTCAGTCCATTGGATTTTCCAGGCAAGAATACTGGAGTGGGTTGCCATTTCCTCCTCCAGGGGATCTTCCCCATCCAGGGTTCAGACTGCATTTCCTGAGTCTCCTACATTGCAAGTAGAGTCTTTATTACTGAGCCACCTAGGAAGCTGGGATATCTATACAATGAACTACAATTATCCCATAAAAAAGAGTGAAGTGCTGATATATGCTACAACATGCATGAACTGCAAACCATTATGCTGCATGAAAGCTAAGTGAAGCCAGACACAGGCTTCAGAGTGCATGATTCTATTTATATGGAATATCCTGAATAGGTAAATCCATAAAGACAAAGAGAAGAGAAGTGTTTTCCAGGAGCCAAGAGGAATAGGGAATTGCAAGTGACTGGTTCATGGGGGTCTCCTTTCGGGGTGGTAAAAATGTTACCGAACTACATAATAGTGTAAGATTGTACAAATTGTGAGTGTATTAAATACCACTGAATTGTACATTAGTTTTAATGGTTAAAATGATGAATTTTAAGTATGTTTTACCATAATTGAAAATTGAGCTAAAAAATTAGCATCAATTTATTAGGAATCACAAAGAAATAGATGATTTATTAAACAAAAAAATTACTAAGTGGGAGAGGACATCTTGCACTTAAAAACCAAGGAGTCAGTTCTTTTATGAAACAACCCTAATTATACAGATGTCCATAGAATAGAGAGCAATGGTAAGAAAGGTGAAAGAAGAAATATGAAGGGGAAAAAAGTACTAATTGATGCAGTTGTGTGTTGTCCCTGATAAAACCATCTGCTAGAGCATTTACTAAAATAAGTATACTTTTAGCATTACCTTGAATATACATTTTTACAGTGTAAATTGATGCGTAGAATTGGAAGTTCTCAAGAAGCTGTTGCTATTCCCCAAACGTTAGGGAAAAGGAAACACTTTCTTCTTCCTCAGTCTGTCTGTGGCAACATACTTCAACACTGCACAGCCTACCAGCTACATAATCTTCTGAAGGAGTTCAAGGTGGCTTCTATCATCCCTTCTCTCAATCAAAGAAGAAACACTAATCTTGATTCCTCAAGGATATACAGCGGGACCTCTGTAGCAGTGCCAAGGATTTTAGTGAGAGGACCAATACGAATTTTTAATTGGAAAATGTGTATTTTGCAACTTCTGCCTACTCTACTTACTAACTGCATGACTTTGAGCAAATTAACCTCTGAAACTTCCTCACTCATAAAATGGGGATAATAGAGCCTACTTTATGTCATTACTGTGATAATCTAATGAGTAAATACATAGAAAACATTTAGGACAGTTTGACACAGGAAAGGATAGGCAGCTAAGACCTTAGACTAATGGCAGGGAGATTCATTTCAGTTGATATCAACTAGAACAGGAGCAGGGCTAGCCCTAAAGGTAAGGGATTGGCCGCAACTAGGTAACAAAAATTAGAGGTCAGTCACCTGGCAGGTGACTAAGTGAAAACCAGGTGCAAGACAGAAAACCATCTGAAACTTGACCACCCATGATAAAGATTAGGTAGGAAGGCTGAAATCCAAAACTCACCCAACTGTGAATATTCTCCCAACCCCCAACCCATAGAAACCACAAAGCACCATTGCTGAACCACTCTTAAAAAAAAAAAATTACTATTTATTTAGCTGCCTTGGGTCTTAGTCACAGCACACAGGATCTTTTTTGCGTCATGGGAGGTCTTTCACTATGGACACGGACTCTCTAGCTGTGGTGCATGAGCTTCCGTAGTTGTGGCGCATGGGCTTAGTTGTTCCAAGGCATTTGGGATCTTGGTTCCCCTACCAGGGATCGAATCGTATCCCCTGCATTGCAAAGCAGATTCTTAACCACTGGACCACCAAAAAAGTCTCCCAAGCCACTCTTGATAACTGAGAGAGAGCCGCAAACCAAGATCTCGTATTACTTCTCACTGGCTAGAGGCTTTAGGGGTCTGAGCCACCAGATAGCAAATTACTAGTAGCAGCTGGACCAAACAAGAGACAGCAGAGATTGATAATCAAGTTACCACCGTCATGTCACAGAGGATGAAGCGTAGGCTTAGTGAAATTTACTGCCTTGTGTAACATCGCCAGGAAATAAAGGGGGCCAAAAATGCAACCTAGAACTGTAATATTCAAACCCTAAAAGATTTGTTCAGCACAATGGAACCTGCTAGTCACTTGTAGCTAGCCTACTGCAGGCTTAGACAATAACTGTTCTTTTGTTCTTAGTTATTATTCCTTGGACAGCAAGGAGATCAAACCAGTGAATCCTAAAGGAAATCAACCCTGAATACTCATTGGAAGGACTGAAGCTGAAGCTTCACAACTTTGGCCACTGATGCAAAGAGCCAACTCGTTGGAAAAGACCCTGACGCCAGAAAAGATTCAAGGCAGAAGGAGGAGAGAGCATTAGAGGATGAGACAGTTGGATGGCATCACCAGTTGAATGGACATGAACTTGGGCAAACTCCAGGAAATGGTGAGGGACAGGGAAGTCTGGCATGCTGCAGTCCATGGGGTGGTGAAAAGTCGAATATGCCTTGGTGACTAAACAATAACAACAATTATTCCAAATCCTATTCACCCTTGCTACTCACAATGTGGCCCATGGAGCAACCACAGCAACAACCCCGAAAACTTGTTAAAAATGCAGACTCTCAGGCCCCAAGCCAGACTTCCTGAATCAGAACCCAGTTTTGAAAAGATTCCCAAGTGATCTCTATGTACATTACACTTGGAGAAGCACTGTTCTATATGCTGCCTGTCTCCCTTCTCACAAAATTTCTTTCTTTTCTAAAGGAATAACAAATTCCTTGCTCATAAATCAAGAGCGAAAAGTATTTTGTATCATGGGGGGAAAAAAAGAGAATTTCAGGAGGGAGAGTTCAGAGGAGGCAAAGAACTTCCAGCTGAAGGGATCTGGGGATGGTGTGTTTGAGCTGATCTTCAAAGAAAGGGTAGGACATATACAGGCAGTGACGGGGACAGGGTGACCTTTGCACAAGGAACAGGAAAAACCCACAGCAGGAGCGTGTAAAACATGCAAGTGGTTCTGACTGGCTGGAGCCACCGGCATGTGAAAAGCAATGAAAATACATGCTTCAAGGAAACATTAGGGACAGATAGAGTATTTATTGGATGACAGAAATTAGGACTTCATTGTGTAGGCAGTGCTCTATAGTTGAAGGGCCTTGAGCTCAAAATCAACATTTAAGAAGGTCAGTGTAGGGAATTCCCTGGCAGCCTTGTGGTTAGGACCCCATGCTTTCATTGCCAAGGGCCCAGGTTTGATTCCTGGTTGGAGAAATAGGATTCCACAAGCTATGCAGCACAGCCAGAGGAAGCAAATGATTAATTTATATTAAGTACCGATATACAAAGAATATATATATCTTTCTTGGTGGTCCAGTGGTTAAGAATCTGCTTTGCAATGCAGGGGATACGATTTGATCCCTGGTAGGGGAACCAAGATCCCAAATGCCTTGGAACAACTAAGCCCATGCGCCACAACTAGAGAGTCCGTGTCCATAGTGAAAGACCTCACATGACGCAAAAAAGATCCTGTGTGCTGCGACTAAGACCCAATGCAGCAAAATAAATAGTAATTTTTTTTTTTTTAAGAGTGGTTCAGCAATTGTGTTTTGTGGTTTCTATGGGTTGGGGGTTGGGAGAATATTCACAGTTGGGTGAGTTTTGGATTTCAGCCTTCCTACCTAATCTTTATCATGGGTGGTCAAGTTTCAGATGGTTTTCTGTATATAAAGAATCTGCCTGCAATGCAGGAGACCTGGGTTCTATCCCTGGGTCGGGAAGATTCCCTGGAGAAGGAAATGGCAACCCACTCCAGTATTCTTGCCTGGAGAACTCCATAGATGGAGGAGTCTGGAGGGCTACAGTCTATGGGATTGCAAACAGTCGGATACTTCTGTGCAACTAACACTTTCATTTCTATAGAGGACCAAAAAGGAAACCAGAACTCTAGTGGCAAATGAAAGTTGCCAAGAGGCAAGACTTGGGGAGGGACAGTGGTGGGAATAAGAGGAGATGGAGGGTAAGAACTGTGGAGTGGACCCCTTCAGCCTGACACAGCCAGCAGGATGGAGCTCTCCCAGTTGTACCCCTCCTTCAGCACCTGCTCCTTAGTTCACAGTGCTCTATGAAGGAGCAGATTAACTGTGTGCCTATCGTTAAAACATACACATTTAAAACCTAATGGAACCCCTGCAGTGTCTGACCCATTGTAAATGCCCCCAAATTTGTGTTAAATATTTCTGAATACCAGGCAACAAGTTATGTAGCCTAAGAGCTGAGATCTGAAAAATATATTCTCAACTTGGTAATTATCCCATTTGGTAGAATTCTCTCCTTTCATAGGACTTCTTCAACTGAAATGGCACTTAACATGGAAATGCATTTTTACATTGAAAATTGTCCAATTTAAATGACTGATTACTGCAGCAAAGTGAAAGCTCTTGCAGATATCTGATCACCTTTGATGAACTGCTCAAATTTAATTTTAACTTAAAACATGAGGACTAGCCTGAACTCATTATAACCACACTAAGGTGCAGGCATCAGTCAGACCCAAGTAGCTTCCTTGCTCATTCTATCCCAGAGAAATACCTGCAATTGCTACTGCTTAAAATGTCCTCTGATTCTTCTTTCTTCTCTCTGTCTCTCTTTCACTCTCTCCCTTCTATAAGAACTCATTAACAAGAATAAAGATTACTTGGTAAATAGCTCTAGACCAGGGTTATTCTCAGTGTAGTACTGACATGTCGGGTCAGATACTTTGGGGGATTAGGAGGAAGACTATTCTGTGTTCTGTTGGGTGTTTAAAACATCCCAAGCCTCTACCCTCTAGATGCCAAATTACCTCCATCCCTACCCCCACCAGCTGTGAGGACCCAAAATACCTCCAGGCATCACAAATGTCCCCTAGAGGTCCAATGGAGAAGCACTGTCTAGAGCACAGCAAACCTCAGGCACACACGATTCACACTAATATTATACATGCAAGAGAGACCTGGGGATTCCTTGGGAGTCTGGGAACCCTGATGTGTATTTCTTTGGGTTCATTCTTTGGAGCAACGTAATGTAATCAAACCACAGGTCTACTAAATCTACTCTTTAGTTCATAATTTGCACTCCAGTGACTTTTCCTAGGTGTCCCACAGAATTATCCAGGATTCCAAGTTATCCTGGAAATGTACACTTTACATTGGAAAGTGATATTTGAGTTCCATGCCAGCAGGACATAGAGGACATAACTAAGGCATCTTTAAAAGAGGCTGCACATATATAACCAATTAAAAATCTCTAATGAGAACTCAAGAAGTGAATGGAAGGGAGAACAGATGACTACACTGAGTGTAGCAGGGATCACAGTTGCCACAGGGCTGCGGGACTGGAGCCAAGCACTGTCAATATGCTTTTTCATCAGATGGGATTCACATAGCCTCAAAACCTAAGGAGTTTCATCCAAAATTCTCAATGCAGTTTAGCAGGAGCCAAACCACACTATTGAAACACTGAACTTAATAAGTAAAATGAAACCCAGACAAGTTTTGCCAGCTCAGATCAGAGCCACACTTTACAAAGATGACCAGACCAGTGAGAAAGCCAGCGTGAAAATGGGGTTTTCAGCATTTTTGCATTTGCCAGCACTGGTTATCAATCTTGCCAAGTCTTCAATCACACTTTCAAGTCCCTGAAAACTTAGAAACCTTTGGGATTCTACAGCGCCATTCATACATTGTTTGTTTGTGATTTTAGACACTGAGTAAATACTGCAGCAAATCTTTCACAGTTACCTTAATGGAAACAGACTTTAGAATTTGGAACAGACAGCTACAGATAATTTTTCTCTAAAAAATTTAGTTGCACTATTATGATCTGTTTCTCATTATATTTGTGCTATTCAAATCATGCATAGCCCATAAAATCACAGAAAGAGCCACAAATAACAAGAGTTGAAAAAGCATAATGGAGTTTCCTAGTCCCACATTGTAGAAGGCAACTGCAAAAATATACAGCCCTTATTTGTCTCCTTCTGGATCAAATTCTATATAATCATTCCAGCAGAAATTCTCCTATCATATATGAAGAGCCACAAATGACAGCTACTCAGAAAATAGCAAACAACCAGGGTAGGTAAATGAACATTCAAATGCATGGACTGGACAGACAAATCATCGGAATGACTGCTTCACACACAGATGAGGTGTGAAGATGTTGCCACCTCAATTTTCCATCAGAAAAAAAAAAATGAGAGAGATATTCATAACCATTTCAACAGATGGTCTCCATTGTAGGTACACTGTTTCTTCACTTGACATTTCTTGAATATAACCTGTGTTAGAAGCATGCTCCCTGGCTTTACTGAGCTTATGATGTAAAGGAGAAATAATAGTGTTCATGGTAATTGACTAGCAGATAAGGTGTAAGAATAATCAATGCGATAAGAGATGTTAAAGAGATCACAGTGGGAGTCTAGAGGGAAGGAGTTTTGATTTCTGCCATGGGCATCAAAGGAGCCTCCACGGAAAAGAAGATATTTTCTCTGGAACTTCAAGGCCTAGGGTGAATGCATTCCTAAATGAAGGCTTCACGACTCCTATTGTTAAGACACTTCCCAGAAGGGTGTTCTCCAAGTCCTGCTGTAGTTTTATTACTGGTAAAGACCTGTCTGCCTTTGCCCTAGAGGGAGCTCTTTGAGGGCTGCAGTGTGTGCTATCACCCAGCACAAGACCTACATATCACAGCTACTTAGTGAACATTAGCGATTTGATCTGACCAGAAAAGTGAGATGTTTTGCTGAAGATTGCTATTGCCTGTGTGATTCACTGCAGTGGAAGCTTGCTGCCCTGAGCTCCTCCCTGGCTTTGGGGTTCTCAGAGTCTATCATGAGCAATTAAGGCCAAAGACCTCAACAATTAGAATTAGGCAGAATGGGTTTCCTCAGTGGCTCAATGGGGAAAAATACATTTGCAATGCAAGAGATACAGGAGACAAAGGATTCACTTCTAAGGTTGGGAGAAACCCCTAGAGGAAGGGATGGCAAACCCACTCAAGTATTCTTGCCTGGAGAGTCGCGTGGACTGAGCAGCCTGGGGAGCTACAATCCAAAGTGTCACAAAGAGTTGGACACGACTGAGCAACCAAGCAGGCGTGCACGCATGTGGGTGCCCTATACCTATAAGACTCCCTAAAATGTACTTCACTTCTGGCCTTGACTCACCTCACCCCAAGGGAGAGAGACTGGCTTATTGGAATGATGAGTTTGGGAATAATTGGGCATTCTCCCCATTTCTTCTTCTAGGAGCTAGTTTCAGGCACAGGTCTGCATCTTCATGAGGAGGCCTATCTTGGTCTTGCACTGTCTGAGACTGGGTGTGTTGAGAAATCTGATTTCAGGATTTAATGGACAATTTCAGGATTTAATGGACAATCTCAGTCTCACACTAACCAAGTTTTTCTAACTTTATTATTGATAAAGATCATCCTCAGTATTCAATCTGTTTTATTAGAATGTAACCAACTGTATGTCCAAGAACATGTGTCAATTTTAATGACTGTATCCCAGCTTTTAGAACAATGTGTCTGCTAACTCAGGTCCGACTCTTTGTGACCCTATGGACCGTAGTCCTCTAGGCTCCTCTGTCCATGGGATTCTCCAGGCAAGAATACTCTAATGGGTTGCCATGCCCTCTTCCAGGGGATCTTCTTGACCCAGGGACTGAACCCATGTCTCTTAGGTTTCCTGCATTGGCAGTCTGGTTCTTTTCCACTAGTGCCACCTGGGAAGCCCTTTTAGGCAGTCAGTAAATATTTGACTATTAACTTGGTAAAACCTCATTAAGAGAGGGAATACTATCTATTGGTTCCCATTAAAAGCTCCAAAACTACCTCAAATAAGCATTTAATAAATGTGTGCTAAGTGAATGAATGATCGTCTCACCAATCACAACTTGTATATATTTGCAAAAATCTCACCCTGTTCATTATATTTTAAAAGATCCATGGTTTTAAGATATGATTTTCTCCTATATTTTAACATAACAGCTTTATTTAGCTAAAGCAAATGTTAAACTTTGACATGAAGTCACAAAGCAAGTGCTCAGTGCTAGATCTAATCAGCATCCAGGCCCAACTCCAGTCTTTCCCTGTGGAACAGATTCAACCACGGATACTTGTTCCCCTCTACAGCCAGAGTGTAAGCTGTCTACAGAAAAATAATACGAGTGTGTTTTTAGCTAATAAGAATCTTATCTCTATTACAAAATTCCAATCTAAGGACTTCTACTTTGAACATAAGTAGCAAGAAGATAGGAACAGGTACTTCTAGAACCTGACCTTCAGCAAATAATAATGTGAAATAATCTTATTATATTTTTATCTTTTTGCTTTTGTGTTATTTGTTATTTAAGAAAAAAATGAGGACAATGACATGAAGAAAATTACATTTTTTTCCTTTGGAAATGAATTATGAAGCCATCTTGGCAAATTAAGATCAAAGTAAGTATCCAAAAATGAATGTGTCATCAATGAAAAGCTTTAAGATAATTATTCAGTATTTTAAAGATTTAAAACAAATTTTTAGACTAAGATCAGCTTAATTTTACATTTAGACTAATTTAAGATCCCCATGTAGGCAAGGGCTCTGATACAACTGAACAAAACTCCTTACAGTCTTAGAGATTATTATATTAAGGGAAGTAAGGCAGACAAAGAAAAACAAATACCACTTATATGTGGAATCTAAAAAATAATACAAATGAATTTATTTACAAAACAGAACAGACTCACAGACAGAAAGAAGCTTATGGTTACCAGAGCAAAAGGGGAGAAGGAGAGAGAAATTAGGAGTGTGGAATTAATAGATACACACTACTGTATATAAAATAGATAAGGATTTATTGTTGATTAAACCACCATTACCACCACTGTATAGCAAAGAAAACTATATTCAATATCTGGTAAAAGAAAAAAAAACCCTATAATGGAAAAGAATCTGAAAATATATATATTTTTTCATATATATAATATATAACTGAATAACTATGGTGATCTTTTATATATAGATTCATATATATAATATATAAATGAATCACTATGCTATATACATGAAACTATATATGATACTATATATCAACTTATAGTTCAATAAATGATAAATAAATACTCCTTATGATCTTGATAAACTTAAAATTGACATGGATCTTCAAGATACAAATAAACAGTTGAAAGTATGTTTAGTTAAATAGTAGTATCTGGCTGCGTGAACAAATAAATGATTCGAATAAAAAATCTCTTTTGGCTCAAGATGCTAAGATATTCCCACTCCCTTTAGTTTTTCCTATGATAAAACATTTTAAATCAATCATTTGTCTTCTCAATATGTTCTTTGAGAGTCAGATTAGGAGGCCAAATATTTTCACCACATCTGTAATTTATTTAAATTACAGAGCAGTAGATGTCAGAGAAGACTTTTAAGAAAAGAGGGGCGGGGAGAGTTGATTGTGCAGACTAAATAACCGGGGGTGGGGGGGGGGGGGGGGGGTGGAAAACAATCATCCGAGCCTGAGAAATGAGCACAGAGTAACGAATAGGAGAAAACAAAATTAGAATCTGAAATTAGCAGATACAACAGTAGAAAGAAAGACAGGTCAAAGGTAGTAACTTCTAGATGATACATTCACTGAAACTGACCTGAGAGAAATCTTTGAAACCCCTTACCCCTGCCCCTACATCCTTATAACAAAAGCATTCCTTAGGGGACAGCACTGTTAATCAGACTGCAGCAAGAATTATTTATGGTTGCAAAAGCCCACTGTATTCCTTTGTATGTCTCTGCCCTTCCAATGTGTTTGGGCCGAAACACGATTAACAGTGACAGAAACAAGACAGGGCCTGGCATTCATGGTCTATTAAAGGCATTCACAAATACTTCACACTCCTCCAATAGAGGTGGAGTCTATATTCCTCCCTCTCAAAGGTGGGTGGGCTCTGTATCTACTTTGATCCACAGATTATGGAAGTAAAGCTGTGACAGTTTCTGGGCCCAGACCTTAATAGACTACCAATTCTATTTCCTATTTCTTGGAATATTTGCTCTTGGAACCCCGATACCATGTTTTGAGAAAACCCAAGCATCCCAAGGGAGAGGCCCAAACAGAAAGGAAACAAGACCCGTAGCCTTATTCCCCAGCTGAGCTACAAGCTAACAATCATCACGAGCTTGTTTGCCACGGAACGATCCATCTCAGAACCGGATCCACCAGCCGCAGTCAAACTGCCCCAGCTGACATCATGTGGAAAAGAGAACAGTCATCTCTGCCAGGGCCTGCCCCAATGGCAGATTTGTAAGCAAAGTGAACAGTGTTGTTTTAAGCCACTAGGCTTTGGTGTGGTTTATTACAGAGCATTAAATAACTAGATGGTCCGCCAGCTGAATAAGTACATTTCAAGTCAACAAAGCATCTCTGAAAGTAGATCAAACTTGCAAGAGAAAGGACATTTTAGTATCCAGACGAGGTGAAAAATATTTTCTGTCTCTCTCAACTTTAAGGTCCCGTCCTTCAATCTTTTGTTTTAATATTGTGAAAGAAAAAAAAAAAAGCCTTCAACCAGAACCTTCTGTCCTTGGTTACATGTGGTTCATTGACTCACATGGCCTGAGACCTCAAAACATGAGAAACAATGACTAAGATAACAAGTAAAGCAAGGCTCACATGTCCTAGTCAGTTTGTTCCCGGGATGCCTGTTTGCCTTTTGTAGCTGTATTCTTCAGAAAAGTCTTAACGGACAGAGGATGTTTAAACTGACCTTGATCCTCAAGAGCTAGTCAAAAAAATTTTCTAGGAGCAACTTTCTATATAGTCGTGCATGGCCTACTTTGTTTTCTTTATTAGTTGTCAGTTTGAAAAGCAGCAACAAGACAATAGGAATCAAGCTAATCTGGTAAGTCCATTCAACTGCCTGTTTGGTTTCTGCATGTAGACACCGCCATCGCTCTTCACCCACATTATGAGTTAGTGCGAGCACTGCATTTCCCACGCTGCTCGGCCACGTGCTGATCTCCCTCACCCGTCCACTTGTGCCTGGAGAGAGCCAGGCCTCACCGTCTTTGTAAGTCCAGCTCTCAAAAGCATTGATTAAAGTAAGTGCTCAATATGCATTTGTAAATGATCTACTTAGTAAAACAACTAACATGAATAGTTAAATGTAGCTTAAACTTGCCCACAGATGAGCAGCCATTTCTTCTAGTGGAGAAATAGGAAATGAGCTTTTCTTTTCTTTTTAATTGAAGGATAATTGCTTTACAATGTAGCGTTGGCTTCTGCCATGCATGCGGTGTATCTGTGCTAATTCACTTCAGTTGTGTCCGACTCTGTGCGACCCTATGCACTAATAGCCCGCCAGGCTCCTCTGTCCGTGGGACTCTCCAGGCAAGAATATTGAAGGAGGTTGCCATGCCCTCCTCCAGGAGATCTTCCCAACCCAGGGATCAAACCCAAGTCTCTTATGTCTCCTGCATTGGCAGGCAGGTTCTCTACCACTAGCACCACCTGGGAGCCCTCACCTTTTATAGGCATAGAGATTATTGCCAAAATGTGTGAGAACACTAAAATTTCAGAATATTTTTCAATTAAGAAAATTTTATTTCTAAAAAGGCAATTTCCCTTCTTAGAAATTTGAATTTTCAGAGATAACTTTTATCAAGGGAAAAAATGAAAATATATAGTTCAACAAATTTTTCTCTATTTCTATAAAACTTGTCTCAAATTCTGTTTTGTATAATATTAATATTGCTTCTGGAACTTTCCTTCTGTTATCATTGACTGAGACATCTTTTCCATGCATGCCTCTAATTTTCAAACTTCATGTGTGGGTTTGTTTTAGGAATTTGCCTTGTAAGAATCAGGTAGTGCTGGATTGTTTTAATTGGATTGTTACTATATCTATTGTGATTACTGATATCTTTGGAGTTATTTCTCCTATTTTATTTTATTTTATTTTTTTGCCAACCTCTTTCCTTGATGCTTTTTTCCCCCTTTCCTACCTTCTATTGAGTGAATAAAAATTTCTATGATCCTTTTTTTTCTTCTGCAAGTTTGGAAGTTATAGACTGTAATTTTCCTCTGGGTATTACTTTTAATTGTTGAAATAAATACAGTGACAGAGATTGGCTAACAGTCATAAAACTTATTTTACTCCTCTCCTGGGCACACAGCTAAACTATCTTTGGCAGCCTCCTCTGATGCTGAGAAGACAGAGATGTAGGACTGAGCTCTAGCCAAGCATAAAGAATGTATATAGATATGAGGCATGCCACTCCTAAGTTCGGTCCATTAGAACCTCCATTTCCCCCCACCTCCACCCCTCAACAGCTATGTGTCAATGCCCTAGGGAACTTTTTGAAAGCCTGTGTTGAAGATAAAGAATTTATGAGTCTGGTTTCTTGAATAATAATGTGGAACAGAGAAATCACCATGAACCATAACGGCCCCTAACTGGAATATATGTTATCAAGAAATAAATTGTGTTGCACCATTGAGTTTCCACTACTAAAGTTGCTGTTCTTATTCAGCCACTAAGTTGTGTTCAACTCATTGCACTCATGGAGTGCAGCACACCAGGCTTCCCTGTCCTTCACTATCTCCCTGAGTTTACGCAATTCGTGTTCATTGAGTCAGTGATGCTATCTAAACATCTCATACTCTGCCGCCCTCTTCTCTTTTGCCTTCAGTCATTCCCAGCATTAGGGTCATTTCCAATGAGTCTGCTCTTAACATCAGGTGGATGAAATATTGGAGCTTCAGCACCAGTCATTCCAATGAACATTCAGGGTTGAGTCCTTTAGGATTAACTGGTTTGATCTCCTTGCAGTCCAGTTCAGTTCAGTTCAGTCACTCAGTCATGTCTGACTCTTTGCCACCCCATGAACCCCAGCAAGCCAGGCCTCCCTGTCCATCACCAACTCCCAGAGTCCACCCAAACCCATCTCCGCTGAGTCAGTGATGCCATCCAGCCATCTCATCCTGTGTTGTCTCCTTCTCCTCCTGCCCTCAATCTTTCCCAGCACTAGGATCTTTTCAAATGAGTCAACTCTCCACATCAGGTGGCCAAAGTATTGGAGTTTCAGCTTCAACATCAGTCCCGCCAATGAACACCCAGGACTGATCTCCTTTAGGATGGACTGCTTGAATCTCCTTGCAGTCCAAGGGACTCTCAGGAGAATTCCTTGCATTATAGGGGACTGGAATGCAAAAGTAGGAAGTCAAGAAATACCTGGAGTAACAGGCATATTTGGCCCTGGAATACAGAATGAAGCAGGGCAAAAGCTAAGAAAGTTCTGCCAAGAGAACACACTGGTCATAGCAAACACCCTCTTCCAACAACACAAGAGAAGACTCTACACATGGACATCATCAGATGGTCAACACTGAAATAAGATTGATTATATCCTTTGCAGCCAAAGACGGAGAAGCTCTATATAGTCAGCAAAAATAAGACCGGGAGCTGACTGGCTCAGATCATGAACTCCTTATTACCAAATTCAGACTTAAATTGAAGAAAGTGGGGAAAACCATTAGACTATTCAGGTATGACCTAAATAAAATCCCTTATGACTATACAGTGGAAGTGAGAAATAGATTTAAGGGACTAGATCTGATAGACAGAATGCCTGATGAACTATGGACAGAGATTCGTGACACTGTACAGGAGACAGGGATCAAGACCATCCCCAAGAAAAAGAAATGCAAAAAAGCAAAATGGCTGTCTGAGGAGGCCTTACAAATAGTTGTGAAAAGAAGAGAGGTGAAAAGCAAAGGAGAAAAGGAAAGATATACCCATTTGAATGCAGAGTTCCAAAGAATAGCAAGGAGAGATAAGAATGCCTTCTTCAGTGATCAGTGCAAAGAAATAGAAGAAAATAATAGAATGGGAAAGACTAGAGATCTCTTCAAGAAAATTAGAGATACCAAGGGAACATTTCATGCGAAGATGGGCTCAATAAAGGACAGAAATGGTATGGACCTAACAGAAGCAGAAGATATTAAGAAGAGATGGCAAGAATACACAGAAGAACTTTACAAAAAAGATCTTCACGACCCAGATAATCACGATGGTGTGATCACTCACTTAAGAGCCAAACATCCTGGAATGTGAAGTCAAGCAGGCCTCAGAAAGCATCACTACAAACAAAGCTAGTGGAGGTGATAGAATTCCAGTTGAGCTATTTCAAATCCTAAAAGATGACGCTGTGAAAGTGCTGCACTCAATATGTCACCAAATTTGGAAAACTCAGCAGTGGCCACAGGACTGGAAAAGGTCAGTTTTCATTCCTATCCCAAAGAAAGGCAATGCCAAAAAGAATACTCAAGCTACTGCACAATCACACTCATCTCACAAGCTAGTAAAGTAATGCTCAAAATTCTCCAAGCCAGGCTTCAGCAATACGTGAACTGTAAAATTCCAGATGTTCAAGCTGGTTTTAGAAAGGCAGAGGAAGCAGAGATCAAAGTACCAACATCCTTGCAGTCCAAGGGACTCTCAAGAGTCTTCTCCAGCATCACAATTAGAAAGCATCAATTATTCGGCATTCAGCTTTCTTTATGGTCCAAATCTCACTTTAACTAGATGACCTTTATCAACAAAATGATGTCTCTGCTTTTTAACACACTGTCCTTGTTTGTCATAGCTTTTCTTCCAAGGAGCATGTGTCTTTTAATTTCATGACTGCAGTCACCATCTACAGCGATTTTGGAGCCCAAGAAAATAAAATCTGTCACCACTTCGACTTTTTCCCCTTCTATGTGCCATGAAATGATCAAACCAGATTCCATGATCATAGTTTTTTGAATGTTGAGTTTAGGCCAGTTTTGTCACTCTCTGTTCTCACTCTCATCAAAAGGCTCTTTAGTTCCTTTTTACTTTCTGCCATTAGAGTAGTATCATCTGCATATCTGAGGTTGTTGATATTTATCCTGAAAATCTTTACTCCAGCTTATGCTTCATCTAACCTGGCATTTCTCATGATGTATTCTGCATGTAAATAAGCACGGTGACAATATACAGCCTTGACATACTCCTTTCCCAATTTTGAACAAGTCCTTTGTTCCAGGTAAGGTTCTAACTATTGCTTCTTGAAACATGAGGCAGGTTACTCAGGAGGCAAGTAAGGTGGCTTGGCATTCCCATCTCTTTAAGAATTCGCCAGCCCAGGATTGATGCTCGGGACTGGTGCAGCGAGATTTCCCGGGGGGGAGGGAGGAGGGAGGGGGGACCCGGAGGGGAAGCATATGTAAACCCTTGGTGATATCATGACAATGTATGGCAAAAACAATAATAAAAAAAATTAATTAATTAATTAATTAAAAAAAAAGAATTCGCCACAGTTTATTGTTATTCACACAGTCAAAGGCTTTCAAGTAGTCAATGAAGCAGAAGCAGATGTTTTTCTGGAACTCCCTTGTTTTCTCTATGATCCATTGAAAGTTGGCAATTGGATCTCGGTTCCTCTACCTTTATTAAGCCCATCTTGTACATCTGCAAGTTCTTGTACATGTACTGCTGAAGCCTAGCTTGAAGGAGTTTATTTTACTAGCATGTGAAATGAGTGCAATTGTGTGACAGTTTGAACATTCTTTGGCATTGCCTTTCTTTGGGATTGGAATAAAACTGACCTTTTCCAGTCCTGTGGCCACTGCTGAGTTTTCCAAATTTTTTGCTGAAAAAAAATTTGACATACTGAATGCAGCACTTTAACAACATCATCTTTTAGGATTTGAAATAGCTCAGTTGGAATTGCATCACCTCCACTAGCTTTGTTTGGAGTAATGCTTCCTAAGGCCCACTTCACTTCACACTCCAGGATGTCTGGCTCTAGGTAAGTGGCAACACCGTCATGGTTTTCTGGGTCATTAAGACCTATAGTTCTATGCGTTCTTGCCACCTCTTCTTAACCTCTCTTGCTTCTGTTAGGTCTTTACCATTTCTGTCCTTTATCATGCCCATCCTTGCAAAAAATTTTCCCTTAAATTATTACTTCACTATAAATGTTCATTTAAAATCAGACTTATTTAGTACCTCTTACTGGCACTTAAACAAGAGATTAACATGATATGACTACTTCTCTTTCATCATCGTATTATTACTTAGAGCTCACATTCTTCTTGTGTTTTTTTCCACAGTCATGAATTAATTGCATTTATTCACATATTTTTAAGAAATTTTGATTTCACTATTGATTCTTACATCCTACAAGCTCTCTATGGGTTTATTTTCCTTCCATTAAGGTGTAAATAGTTTCTTCCATTAGTGTTTATCCTGAGTGATAGATTGACAATAATTTTCTCTCAGTTCTTTAGAGATATTAGTTCATTGTCATCTGGCAATCTGTTGTTGCTGATAAGAAATCTGCTAGTAATGTAATTGTTCCTTTTTAAGTAAACTATCTTTTCTCTTTGATAGATCTTAGGGTCTTCTCCATGTATTCAGTATTCTGTGGTTTCATCTCACTGTCTCCAAGTATGGATTAATTGCTATATGTGTGTAAGCTCAGTCTCTCAATCATACCAACTCTTTGTGACCCCATGGACTGTAGTCCATCAGGCTCCTCTATCCATGGGATTTTCCAAGAGAGAATACTGGAGTGGGTTGCCATTTCTTACTCTATGGGATCTTTCCGACCCAGGGATCAAACCCACATCTCCTGCACTGGCAGGCCATTCTTTACCACTGTGCCCCTCGCGAAGCCCACAGATTACTTGCTACTTAGGACCCTATTCAGTACTCAGATTGCACTTTCAGTGTAAAGATGCATGTATTTCACCACATTTTAAAAATTCTCAGCCACCATTTGTCTAATCAATGCTTCTTTATCATTCACCCAACCATCTTCTTCTGAAACTCCTGTTAGATGTATACTGAAGTCACTCAATCTAACTTTCATTTCTCTTAAAATGCCCTTTATATTTTTATAGCTCATCATTTCTTTTTGCTAAGTTCTGGTTGAATTCCTTAGTGTTATATTCCAAACCACTTATTCGCTTGTCAGTAAAGACCAATGTACACTTCATCTTCTCTGTTGGATTTTCATTTCAACAATCACATTTCTTTATTCCCAATATTTCCTGTTGGTTCTTCTCTATATTCACCTGTTCTTCTTTTTTATTTTTGCCTATTTTGCTTCAAGTTCTGTATTTTTCATATTTTAAATAGTTTCCCTATCTTTGCTATACATTTAGAACAGATAATGAATTCCAAAGAATGAACTTAACTCACCATTTTGACCAAAAGTTTACAGTAGGTGAAAGTACAAACAAATAAACCCAGAATACAATAATTCAACCACAGTGGACTTTTTTGTCATTGTTTCTTATTTATTTTCTCATTCAAGTTCAGGCTGACAGGTTGGAAGGATAAGCAACATGTTAGGGGTTTTCCATCCAGTCATTCAAGGACCTCAGCTTTCAGAAGCACTGTTGCCTTCATAGACCTTCTATAACCAGTCTGGATGTCGCCATCCCATGGGATCCCAGGGGAAATAAAGTCATGGAGGAGCACTTGGGAAAGATTTTATGAGCAAGCTTAGAAGTGTCACACTCGACTTCTATTCAGATTCCCCTGGAGTCAACATGGTCACATGGCCCGGCCTAACCACAGGCTGGAAAGCACAGGTAGCTGTGTTGATTTGTGTCCTGCTAATAGAAGTGGAACAACTTTTGGTAAGCATCTGGTACTTTCTGCTACAATACTGAAACGGCCACTCCACTGAAAATTTTACTAAATAAACCGTGCTAAACATTGCAGCTTTTGAACTGTGGTGTTGGAGAAGACTCTTGAGAGTCCCTTGGACTGCAAGGAGATCCAACCAGTCCATCCTAAAGGAAATCAGTCCTGAATATTCACTGGAAGGACTGATGCTGAAGCTGAAACTCCAATACTTTGGCCACCTGATGCAAAGAACTGACTCCTTGGGAAAGACCCTGATTCTGGGAAAGACTGAAGGCAAGAGGAGAAGGGGATGACAGAGGATAAGATGGTTGGATGGCATCAGCATCTGGATGGACATGAGGTTGAGCAAGCTCCAGGAGCTGATGATGGACAGGGAAGCCTGGCGTGCTGCAGTCCACGGGGTTGCAAAGAACTAGGCACAACTGAGCAATTGAACTGAACTGAAACACTGCAGTGATGCCTTCTAGGATGCTCCAGGATCTTAAACTATAAGCAGTATTAAATGTCTTGACATTCAAATATACTTCTTTATTTCTTCCTTTAATAGAACTGTCCCCCAAGGTCATTTTATGCTATTCTTAAGATCATGAGATGGTTTACAAAAAAAAACAGATATGTTGTTGAAATTCTTGATTCTACCTTAAAGTTGTGTTTCTAGCACTCCCTTCATCAACCATAAAATGTAACCCAGGAGAGTCACTCCAAGAAAGCCTTCCTACAGTACACCTTTGGCCTGAGGTCTCCTATTTCTTTTTTCTATCTATGTATTTTCTGCAAGATATGTTACCCCTAAACTGATTTATGAATTCTCTTCTTCCAACTAACTTCTGAAAGTCTCATTTTCTTATGACACCAAGAAAGAAATTCAGGAGCTCAGGTAAATTACAATAATAGCAACAATTTATGGAGTGCCCATTATGGAACAGGCAGGGCTGTGCTACGAGCCGTCACACTCATTTCCTATTGAATTCTCCCAACAGTCCTGAAGATGCTCGTTTTTATTATCATTTTATAAATGACCAAACTAAAGCTCAAAGAACTGGATAATTTGTTCAATGCCCCAGTTAAATGTGACTGAGCTGGAACTCAGAATCAGGACAGACTCTAAATCCTACAGTCTACTTTATAAACTACTTAAGGGCTTTCTATGTAAATAGATTCTGCATTTTAGCTAAGATTTTAATTCCAAATTACTATCCGCTCCTTTTCTTCATTGAGCTAAGCTGTGCCTTGTGGGGTTCAAGAATCTCTCTGGCTCATTTAGAATAAGATCTAGACTAAAAGTAGACTTTTAGCAACCTGGCCCATGACCCCTGTACCCTCACCACATCTCACAGTTCTCGGTTATTAGAATCTTTTTGCTCTAACATTAAGAAGAGAAAGAAAAAGAGAGAGCACCCTTCTGCCTAACACTTCTCCCTGATCATCACAAGCAAGAGCAACTGGAAGGCCCTCAAGACAACAAAGGCATGGGAGAGAGGAAATGCAACAGAATGAACCATGAAAAAAATGAACTCTAACTGTATTGTATGAATTAAAAAATTCATGATGTGCCCTTGACAGCTCCGTTTTGTCCTTGACCAGGCCACAGCTGCTCTATCTTGGAGTAAAGTAGGAATGCCTTGAGCTCCCCTTGCAGCACAGCTGATTGAACACTTTTGTCTCCAGAAGCTGTAACATTGTCCTTCTTGGGAGAGAATTCCCCAGCGGAGGGTCATTATGACTTCTCTATAACCAAACGAACTAAGATTCTATTGAATTTTACTCTTTCATAATTTGTGTTATTAGAGTAACAGGTTTCTTTTCATTTTCAGGTGTAAACCTAGGTACTTCTATGTACTGAACGTACTTTTTAAAGACATACCTGTATCTCCCCACAGAGTCTGATGTTATTGCTCCATGCTTGTAAATCACTGCTCAGAAAGATAATCAGCTCTTGTACCTTGAAATGCATTACTTTACGAATCTGACTTAAAGCCTTAGAAATCTGAGTCTAGAGAAAGACATTACATGAAGAATTTCTCTTCAAACTGCCAAAAGATCTTGATAAGCCCATGGCATTTCCATTATCGATTTTACTATAAATAAATTTAATTCCCCATATACAATAAGCCTAGTGAAACCAATATCTATTAAGTACTTACAAATGCCAGACACTGAACCATGGGCTCTCATGCTAAGTGGAGATGGAGTTCTCTCTTTTCATTACCACTCAACAGCAAGTCCCTTAGCAAGTTCTGATGGCTCTACCTATAACAGATACAGAATTATTTCATTTCTCTCCATGCTTTCCAGCCTAGACCACTGTGGCAACATTCTCACCAGCCCCCCTGCTTCCACACTTGATGCTCTACAATCCATTCTCTAGGGTACATTTTTGTGCCATGAGTCAGTATTATGCCACACACATCATCCCCATCCTCCCTACACACACACAACCCTCCCTACACATATACAACACACACACAATACCCTGGCTGAAAATCCTCAAGTGGCTAATTACAGCAGTTAGCATGGGTGTGCACTTACTCACTTGGTCATGGACAACTCTTTGCGATCCCATGGAGTATAGCCACCTGGATCCTCTGTGGGATTCTCCAGGCAAGAATACTGGAGTGGGTAGCCATTCCCTTCTCCAGGGGATCTTCCCTACCCAGGAACTGAACTTCAGATTCTTTACCATCTGAGCCACTGGGTAAGCCCCACAGCACTTAGAATAAAATCTAAAATTTCCCCATTCTAAATGGTCAGTCCACTGGAGATGGCTGTTCTCTTGCTCCATGTACATCCCCTACCCAACTAGTACCTGTTTCAACTACACCCTAAGCACATGACTGACCTGCCTACCTTCTTGCCCCAGGCCCCAGCTAGTGACTGTTCTCACCAAAGGGGTAGTGAGGGACACGCCTCTCTACTGTGTTCCCTGGTGACTAAGGAGCCCACCTGGCATCAGTTCCCCTGTAACTGGTAATCTCCCCTTCCCCTCACTCCAGCTTTCCACTCCCACAGCTAAGATTGCCATCATGCCCTGCCTGTCTTCTGCCACACACAGTGGGGTGTCACTCCAGGACCTTGCTTCAGCAATTTCCCCTCATCCATTAAACCACTGATGTCTCTGTTGTTGACCCTGGACTCTTTATTCTGTCTTGAAGCTGGGCAAGCCTTGTAGGTCTGCAGGGTGCAGCCTAACAAGTATTTGGTCTGTTCTCATCTACTTTCCCTACTCATCTCATGCCACGTTCATCTTTGTCAGTTACCCAACCACAGTAAATTGTGTTTTTCTTGAACCCATCAAGCTCTTTCTACCTCCTGATTCTTAACCTCAGTCTGTCTGCTTGCAATGCTTTCCTTGCTCATCCTTTGACAGTTGGCTCCTTATCATCCAGATCTCAGTTCAAACATCACCTCCTCAGAGAGGCCTTCCTTGTAAAGTTGCCAGATTTAGCAAAAATACGGGTCTTCCAAGTAAATTTGGATTTCAGATAAACAATAAACAATATTAAGTATAAGTGTGTATATATGTGCAATATGTGGGACCTACTCGTTTTTTTCTAAAAATGTGTTGTTTATTTGAATTCAAGTTTAACTGGGATTACTGTATTTTATATGGCAATCCTATTTCCTTGACCATCCAATCAAAAGTACTTCCAATGCAATGCTGGTCACTTTCCATCAAATCCTCTGGTTTCACATGCCCAACTCATCATTACCTGATATTATTTTATTGGTTATTTGTTTTTCCCAGAAGCTTTTGGTATTGATGTAAAATTCAAGCTCACTATAATCAGCCAGTTTCTCTTGCCACATATATCCTTTTCCAGGGTTTATTCAGGCTTGTGGGAAGTTTTAACACACATTAATAGAATAAAAGATAACCAACAAGGGCCCACTGTATGGAAAGTATTAGTTGCTCAGTCGTGTCTGACTCTTTATAACCCCATGGACTGTGGTCCACCAGGCTCCTCTGTCCATGGGATTCTCCAGGCAAGAATACTGGAGTGGGTTGCCATTCCCTTCTCCAGGGGATCTTTCCAACCCAGGGATTGAACCAAGGTCTCCCACATTGCAGGCAGATTCTATCTGAGCCATCAGGGAAGCATATATAGGCAACTCAACTCAATATTATGTATTATAATAACTTAAAAGGAAAAAGAATCTCAAAAAGAATATATATATACGTGTGTATCTGAATCATTTTGCTGTACACCTGAAACTGTTAGTTAATACAACATTGTTATAAAATCATAATATATTTTTTAAAAGAATGATCTTAATATATGACTCTGAAAATGTAAAACTTATCTTCAGTTTTATAATATCATTTAAAAACTTTTGATGGGTTTCTATATTATCAAATATATTTGTTAACCATAAAACTTAAAAAATTATATAATTATTGATCCACAAATAAATAACTTTATTTTAATGATATATATATATATATTTTATCAAATTAAGCTCTTGATATTTAGTAGGAAAAAAGTATATGCCATAAGGGCTATCTTTGGGGAAATAGAAAAAAAGAGAATCAAAACCATCAGCAGAAAATAGCCTTTTAAGGCATCTAAATGATAAATAATTTAACCACATGATATGCTTACACTGAACACTTCCGGGTGGTGCAGTGGTAAAGAATCTACCTGCCAATGCTGGAGATGCAGGGGACACAGTACATTCCTGGGCCAGGAAGATCCCCTGGCATAGGAAATGGCAACCTGCTCCAGTATTCTTGCCTGGAAAATTCCATGGACAGAGAGTCCTAGCAAGTTTTAGGGACCTCTACAGTTTTGAGTCAGATGTGATTGAGCACACACACAGAATGCTTGCACTTAAGTATCTCTTCAGTCACTTCCAGGATTGTCAGTTCTCCTGAACTCCTGTTGTTCTGATTTTGAAAAGTGTATCCAAAGAATTCTAGCCACGAGGCGGACTCTGTGGAAGAGGGCAAGGGTGGGATGATATGGGAGAACGGCATTGAAACATGTTAATTATCATATGTGAAATCAATCGCCAGCCCAGGGTTGATGCTCGGGGCTGGTGTACCGGGATGACCCAGAGAGAGGGAATCGGGAGGGAGGAGGGAGGGTGGTTCTGGAGGGGGAGCATATGTAAACCCATGGCAGCTTCATGTCAATGTATGGCAAAACCAACACAATAAAGTAAAGAAAATTTTAAAAAAAAAGAATTCTAGCCACAAGGCAAAAAGAAAAGGCAAGAACTACTATTCCTTAGATGGGATCTAACAATGAAAGTACAGATAGAAAGAAAACAATATAAAAGAAACAAACTGATAAAAATCTAGTGTCAAGAACTGTGCAAAAGAAGTTACATGAAAGAAGACATTTCCTCTAAGTTTGGCAAGTTTTTGATGAAACAAGATAAAGTTGTTTACAGAAAACCAAAAATTAAAAATGCAGGGATTAAAGTGGTTTGACTTGCAGTCAGATTTCATACAAAAACCATAAAGTAAAATTTGCAAGTTTTGCTCTCCAAAGGGAGACTCAAAAATTTCTGTGGAACACCCTCCCAAAAAATGTTTGTCAAAGCCCTCTTATGCTTTAAATCATGAAGACCCTGTCTATTTTCATGTTCCCCTCAAAAGTACATTTCAAACAAAATGTTTCTCCTAACCTTCATAAAGACCAGTTTCTAATCATTACATTATGTTGACAATAGCAATCATTAAGATAAATAGAAAGGCACAGCAACTCTTTTTTATTTCTTTGCCCACAAAAGCACATTTTAATATAGCTGTTATTTATTTATGATAGGTAAATATACATTTGAATAAGATAATGAGCCTATAAAAATGTTTGATGCACAGAACAATCTTAATGTCTGACTATGAAAATGTAAAACTTATCTTCATTTTTAGAATAACATTTTAAAAAACCTTTGTTAGGTTTCTATATTATCAAATACATGTGTTAATTACAAAACTTTTTAAAATTACATAATTATTGATCCAAAAATGAATAAATATCTTCATTTTAATAATACATATAATTTTATAAAATTAACTTCTTTACATTTAGCAGGAAAAATGTATATGCCATAATGTTATCTTCACAGGTATTTTAAAAAAGAGAAGAATTTAAAGTTTGTTTGAGTTAGCTATGTATATATGTGTAAATGGGGATGTTTGTATGTAACTAGGTAAAGAATCTTTGAAAATGACTTTATTAGAAAGTAAATCATGAATTGAAATGACTTAATAATGGGCTTCCCTGGTAGCTCAGCTGGTGAAGAATCTGCCTGCAATGCAGGAGACTCTGGTTTGATTCCTGAGTAGGGAAGATTCCCTGGAGAAGGGGTAGCTACACATTCCAATATTATTGGACTTCCCTGGTGGCTCAGACAGTAAAGAATCCACCTGCAATGCAGGAGACCCGGGTCCAATCCCTGGGTTGGGAAGACCCCCTGGAGGAGGGGAACAGCTACTCATTACCCACTCCAGTATTCTTGCCTGGAGAATTCCATGGACAGAGGAGCCTGGCAGTCCAAGGGATCGCAAAGAGTTGGACATGACTGAGTGACTTTCACTTTCACTTTCAAGAACCATATCAACTTATTCCTAAGAGTTACTTCCCAGAAATGAAAATTTTAACTTAAAGCTAGTATGATGCTAACCTTGAAAAAAGAAAATAATTTTAGTGTATAACTCATACAATTTTTCTGATCCACAAGAGGCAATGTGGTAGAACAAGTACCATCAAGAGCTTTGGAGTTTAGCATAGTTCAAATTCTGGATTCATCACTTACATTCTCCTAGATGCTAGGCAAATTATTTAACTTCTCTGAACCTCAGTTACATAATTCTCACAACACGGGTCTTTATCATATCTATGCATCAGATTGTGATGTGTGTTAAATGAGGCATTATATGTTAAGTGTTTGTTTACATGGTACCCACTTCATACCAAGTCTTCAATAAATGTTACTGTTTGTTTATCATCATTAAGAAAAGTCCACACATCAGCTCAATAGATACTATGAAATTTATCACTTGTAAGAAGAGAGTAAAACAAATAATGAATTTAACCACCAGATTCAGATTCAGTTAATGTATTTTGACCACGTATAGGATACCAAACACTAGGATTCACTAGTGGCTCAGTGGTAAAGAATCCACCTGCCAATGAGGGAGCCTCAGGTTCAATCCCTTGGTCAGGAAGATCCCCTGGAGAAAGAAATGGCAACCCATGCCAGTATTCTTTCCTGGAAAATCCTAAGAGGAGTCTGGTGGGCTATAGTCCATGAGGTAGCAAAAGAGTTGGACACAACTTAATGACTAAACAACAAGAACAATTACGTCACACAAATAGGTAAGTGATACAACTAGAATTAATTTTTACATGTTTAAGGTCAATCATAATTAATAATATTGCTTAATTAATAATGTCAGGCATATGCCATAGTAAAATTTTCCCCAAAGTGATATATTTTCACACTCGTGTCCATACAACATGATAATATGGCTAACTGACAGAATGTGAAGACTTTGCAATCATGAAGGAACACTGCATGGGACACTGCATAATAGATAAAGCTTACACTAAAAGCTAAGAGATCTAGCTTCCAAACACAGCACTGTGACAGCATAAACTTGGCCAAATCATCTCATCGGCCTCGGGTCTCTCATCTGTCAAGTTAAGAAATCACACTACATATTTTCTCAGGTTGTTTCCAAGACTGATTCTAGGCCACTAACTACAATTTGCAAAATAGAGCAAAACATCAGTGGTTGGATTTCCACCAAAACACAGCATACTGTGGCTTAGCTCCCTTAACAGCTAAGAGCGATGAGAAATGTGGCCTCAGCCATCTGGAACTGAAGTATGACAATGCTCTGTAGTAAAAATTAGGATTTCTCTCCACTCCTGGTGATGTCTCTTCTCCAACCAACCACAATGGATGAGCGTTCTCATGAGAGGCTTCCACCCCTCCCTTCGTGGGCATTCATACCTTTCCACATGCCAGTAAACCATCATCAGAATTTGGGGGCAGAATCAGACAATTAAGTCTTAGCAAGAAGCTCTGGCCTGCTTCCGATGTGCAGTGAGCCCGCTGGTTTTGATCATGAATCAAACGTACCTTCTTTGAAAATGTTGCCTACTCAGGACCCAATCAGCTGAAGTTTTGCCTTTCCACTGCCAAGTGAAAGAGGGTTAGAACTAGCCACCCACTACCAAATTTTTGCCCAAGAAACTTCTAACTGGGCTAATTTCAGCTTTGCCATCATGCCTGTATCAAGCAGCATATATTAAATAAATTCTGCCGGCATCCATTTCTTGAAATAATGAAGTTTCACTCTGAAGCACATAGGCTTCAGAGCACATTATTAGAATCACTGGAACAATTATTCGAATGCAGGACAATTCAAAATTCAAATGTCCAGAATCGTGTTAGTTTTATTATCCCATCTGAAAATTAAAGTATTCATCATCCATAAGCAGAACCCTTTTGGCTTAAAAAGTAGTAATAACTTTTTTTTAAATGAAATTTTATTGGAGAATAGTTGATTTATAATGTTGTGTTCATTTCAGGTGTCCAGCAAAGTGAATTAGTTATACATATACACATATACATGCTTTTTCAGATTCTTTTCTCATATAGGTCATTACAGGGTGTTGAGTCGAGTTCACTGTGCTTTGCAGGTCCTCATCAGTTACTATTTTATACACAGTAGTCTGTATATGTCAATCCCATAGTTTTCATCAGGTGTTTTGTTCTCTTTATGTTGAGTTGTAATAGCTCTTTATCTATTCTGCATACAGGACCTTTATCAAATTTATGTTGTACAGATATTTCCTTGCCACTTCATTTCATTTTATTGTAACAAATTCAAGAAAAACTTTACCTTCAGCCCTAATACACTTGTTTTTATTAGTTATGAAATTCTATTTCTACCTCTTTCTTCTCTGCTTATTTTGTATTCCTTAACCTATATTAGTTGCCTGGAGCTGCTCTTATAAGTAATATTACAAACTGGGTAGCTTTAAAATTGATTCTCTAATAATTCTTGAGGCTACAAATTCAAACTCAAGGTGTCAGCAGGGCCATGCTCCCTCTGAAGGCTCTATAGGAAAATCCTCCCTCCCTTCCTTCCAGTTTCTACAAGTTTCAGGCATCCCCTGACCTGTGGAAACAAAACTCCAATCTCTGCCTCCATCTTTACATGGCCATCAGCTCTGTGTCTGTCTGTGTCCAAATCCTCCTCTTCTTGTAAAGACATCAGCTATATTGGATTAGGGCCTACCCTAGTCCAGTAGGCCCTCATTTTAACCTAACCATTTCTGCAAACATCCTATTCCTAAATAATGTCATATTCACTGGTGCCAGAGTTAGGACCTCAGCACATCTTTGGGGAGAACATAATTCAACCCATTAACAGCACACCTTTCTCTAATTATATTGGCAATGTGAATGTCACAGCATGAAAAGGCAAACAGGGAGGAAAGGTTTAAGTAACTGGGCTTAGAGAGACAGCACCCATTTAGGATGTTACTAATATAAGGATAGATAGTTGTTTGTACCACTCGTCTATGAGTTTTCAAAGGTTAAGGACCAGAATGATTGGACTGGCAGGGCAGATGAGGATTAGAGAACCCTGATAGGAGAACCATCCCCACTTCTTAGAAAATTGTTCTGGCTAGAGCCCTAATCAGCTCACTCTGTACTCTCTGAAGAAGGTAATCCATTCAAGCAACCAAGTCATTCGAAGGGGCTGTGATCCTGCACCATCTGGTTAGAAAGTGACAATCACAATCCTAATAATAGCCATCATCTACTGACTGCTTCCTGTGTGGCAGGCATTTGCTCAGTCTTGTGTTATAAACATTATTTCATTCAGTCTTCACAAATTACCGTGAACTCTCAAATTGTAAAGATTTCTAAGTGTTCTTCTCTGCACTAAACCAGGAAGAGAAGACCTGCTAGTTTCTCTTTATTCCATCATTCACAGTGATGCTATCATCTTTTGTCTTTACCTCCACTCCCTTACATAGCATTATTCTCCGAATAATCATAATAATCATGAAAGTTGAGCTATGTTCCATCCAGCCTTCCTGGGTACTGTGATCTTAGGAGGCCAAGATGAACTAGCAGTGATCCTTCTCAGTCAGTATAAAAACACAGAAGGCACCAAAGCATATACTTTTTTGTTCAACAGACTATGGTAGTTGAAATAATTTTATAACTTAGATGATAAAGCTGCAGTCACTAAAACCATAAACAGAGATTAAGATTGCTTCAGGCTGCAGCATTTCAGAACGTAAACTTGTTCCTTCAAGCTATTTTTCCAGACCTGCCATTCTCATACTAATTTGCAAAACTTAACTACTGGGTCTCTAATTGTCATGTTTTCAAACTGATGTGGTTGCAGAAGCAGCCACAAAAGGCTAAAGTTTATCTCGTGACCCAAAGATCTGGGCAGCACGGGCTGGTTCCAGGGACCTGCTCTGGATAGCTTACTCAGAGACCCTGCCAAGGTGACCTGTCATGTATGCTGTAAATACTCCTGCTTTCTTATTAGATGAAATGCAGAAAGCTTAAGGAATGCCTCTCAATGGATTTGTGTATTGGAAAAACTGAAAGATCATTACTAGAATCTCAGATTTAGAAGGGTCAGTTCAGTTCAGCTCAGTCGCTCAGTCACGTCCAACTGTTTGCAACCCCATGGACTGAAGCACGCCAGACTTTCCTATCCATCACCAACTTCCAGAGCTTACTCAAACTCATGTCCACTGAGTCAGTGATGCCATCCAACCATTTCATACCCCATCATCCCCTTCTCCTCCTGCCTTCAATCTTTCCCAACATCAGGGTCTTTTCCAAGGAGTCAGTTCTTCGCATCAAGTAGCCAAAATACTGGAGCTTCAGTTTCAGCATCAGTCTTTCCAATGAATATTCAGGACTGATCTCCTTTCAGATTAACTAGTTTTATCTCCTTGCAGTCCAAGGGACTCTCAAGAGTCTTCTCCAACACCACATTCAAAACATCAATTCTTTGGCACTCAGCTTGCTTTATGGTCCAGCTCTAACATCCATACGTGACTACTGGAAAAACCGTAGCTTTGACTACATGGATTTTTGTTGGCAAAGTAATGTCTCTGCTTTTTAATATGCTGTCTAGGTTGGTCATAGCTTTTCTTCCAAGGAGCAAGCATCTTTTAATTTCATGGCTGAAATCACCATCTGCAGTGATTTTGGAGCCCTCAAAATAAAGTCTCTCACTGTTTCCATTGTTTTCCCATCTATTTGCCATGAAACAATGGGACCAGATGCCATGATCTTTGTTTTATGAATGTTGAGTTTTTTTTTTTTTTAATTATTGTTTTAGCCATACATTGTTATGATATCACCATGGGTTTACATATGCTTCCCCTCCGGGTCCCCCCTCCCTCCTCCCTCCCCCCCGGGAAATCTCGCTGCACCAGTCCCGAGCATCAATCCTGGGCTGGCGATTGATTAGACACATGACAATTAACATGCTTCAGTGCCCTTCTCCCATCTCATCCCACCCTTACCCTCGTCCACAAAGTCCACAAGTCTATTCTATACATCTGCGTTCCTTTTGTTGTCTCCCATGTTGGGTTCTCATTACTGTCTTTCTAAATTCCATATATATGTGTTAATATACTGTATTGTTGTTTTTGCTTCTGGCTTACTTCACTCTGGATAATGGGCTCCAGTTTCGTCCATCTGAGTAGAATTGCTTCAAATGAATTTTTTTTTAATGCTGAGTAATATTCCATTGTGTATATATACCACAGCTTTCTTATCCATTCGTCAGTTGATGGGCATCTAGGTTGCTTCCATGTCCTGGCTATTGTAAACAATGCAGCGATGAACATTCCTGCAGCTCCATTCTAGAAAAATAAACAACCCAATTAAAAAGTGGGCCAAAGAACTTAACAGACATTTCTCCAAGGAAGATATAAAAATGGCTAACAAACACATGAAAAGATGCTCAACATCACTCATTATCAGAGAAATGCAAATCAAAACCACAATGAGGTACCACTTTACACCAGTCAGAATGGCTGCCATCCAAAAGTCTACAAGCAATAAATGCTGGAGAGGATGTGGAGAAAAGGGAACCCTCTTACACTGTTGGTGGGAATGCAAACTAGTACAGCCACTATGGAAAACAGTGTGGAGGTTCCTTAAAAAGCTGCAAATAGACCTGCCATATGACCCGGCAATCCCACTGCTGGGCATATACACCGAGGAAACCAGAATTGAAAGAGCCACGTGCACCCCAATGAATGTTGAGTTTTAAGACCAAGTTTTTCACTCTCCTCTTTCACTTTCATCAAGAGGCTCTTTCTTTCTTCTTCACTTTCTACCAAAAGGGTGGTGTAATCTGCATTTCTGAGGTTATTGATATTTCTCCTGGCTATCTTGATTTCAGCTTGTGCTTCATCCAGGCTGGCATTTTGCTTGATGTACTCTGCATGTAAGTTAAATAAGCAGGGTGACAATATACAGCCTTGACGTACTCCTTTTCCTGTTTGGAACCAGTCTGTTGTTCCATGTCCGGGTCTAACTGTTGCCTCTTGACCTGCATATAGATTTCTCAGGAGGCAGTCAGGTGGTCTGGTATTCCCATCTCTTGAAGAATTTTCCACAGTTCGTAGTGATCCACACAGTCAAAGGTTTTGGCATAGTCAATAAAGCAGAAGTAGATACTTTTCTGGAACTCTCTTGCTTTTTCTATAATCCAGTGGATGTTTGCAAGTTGATCTCTAGTTCCACTACCTTTTCTAAATCCAGCTTGAACATCTGGAAGTTCTTGGTTCATATGCTGTTGAAGCCTGGCTTGGATAATCTTGAGCATTACTTTGCCAGCGTGTGAGATGACTATAAGTGTTCAGTAGTTTGAACCTTCTTTGGTATTGCCTTTCTTTGAGATTGGAATGAAAATTACCCTTTTCCAGTCTTGTGGCCACTGCTGAGTTTTCCAGATTAACTGGCATATTGAGTGCAGCATGTTCACAGCATCATCTTTTAGGACTTGAAAGAGCTCAGCTGGAATTCCATCACCTCCACTAGCTTTTTTCATAGTGATTATTCGTAAGACCCACTTGACTTCAGACTCCAGGATGATTGGCTCTAGCCCAGTGATGACACCACTGTGGTTATCTGGGTCATGAAGATCTTTTTTGTATACTTCTTCTGTATATCCTTGCCACCTCTTCTTAATTTCTGCTTCTGTTAGCTCCACACCATTTCTGTGCTTTATTGAGCCTATCTTTGCATGAAATGGTCCCTTGGTATCTCTAATTTTCTTGAAGAGATCTCCAGTCTTTCCCATTCTATTGTTTCCCTCCATTTCTTTGCATTGATTACTGAGGAAGGCTTTCTTATCTCTCCTTGCTATTCTTTGGAACTCTGCATTCAAATGGGTATATCTTTCCTTTTCTCCTTTGCCTTTTGCTTCTCTTCTTTTCACAGCTATTTGTAAGGCCTCCTCAGACAACCATTTTGCCTTTTTGAATTTCTTTTTCTTGGGGATGGTATTGATCCCTGCCTCCTGTACAATGTCATAAACCTCCATCCATACCTCTTCAGGCATTCTGTCTATTAGATCTAATCCCTTGAATATATTTGTCACTTCCACTGTATAATTGTAAGGTATTTGATTTGGGTCATTCCTGAATGGTCTAGTGGTTTTCCCTACTTTCTTCAATTTAAATCTGAATTTTGCAATAACGAGTTCATGATCTGAGCCACAGTTAGCTCCCAGTCTTGTTTCTGCTGACTGTACAGAGCTTCTCCATCTTTGGCTGCAAAGAATATAATCAATCTGATTTCGGTGTTGAATCTGATGTTCATGTGTAGAGTTGTCTCTTGTGTTGTCGGAAGGGAGTGTTTACTATCACCAATGCACTCTCTTGGCAAAATTTTGCCTTTGTCCTGCATCAATTTGTACTCCAAGGCCAAACTTGTCTGTTACTCCAGGTGTCTCTTGACTTCCTACATTTGCATTCCAGTCTGCTACAATGAAGAGGACCATTTCTCTCTCTCTCTCATTCTCTTTTTTTTTTTGTATTAGTTCTAGAAGGTCTTGTAGGTCATCATAGAACCATACAACTTCAGCTTCTTTGGCATTAGTGGCTGGGCAATAGACTTGGATTACTGTGATACTGAACGATTTGCCTTGGAAATGAACAGAGATCATTCTGTTGTTTTTGAGATTGCACCCAAGTACTTAATTTCAGACTCTTTCGTTGACTATGAGGGGTACTCCATTTCTTCTAAGGGATTCTTGCTCACACGAGTAGATTTAATAGTCATCTCAATTAAATTTGCCCGTTCTGGTCCATTTTAGTTCACTGATTCCTAAAATATTGATGTTCACCCTTGCCATCTCCTGTTTGACCACTTCCAATTTACCCTGATTCATGGACCGAACACTCCAAGTTCCTGTGCAATATTGTTCTTTACAGCATTGGACTATAAAGAAAGCTGAGCACAGAAGAATTGATGCTTTTGAACTGTGGTGTTGGAGAAGACTCTTGAGAGTCCCTTGGACTGCAAGGATATCCAACCAGTCCATCCTAAAGGAGATCAGTCCTGGGTGTTCATTGGAGGGACTGATGTTGAAGCTGAAACTCCAATATTTTGGCCACCTGATGCAAAGAGCTGACTCATTTGAAAAGACTCTGATGCTGGGAAAGATTGAGGACAAGAGGTAGGGGAAAACAGAGGATGAGATGGTTGGATGGTATCACTGACTTGAGTCTGGACATGAGTCTGGGTAAACTCCAGGAGTTGGTGATGGACAGGGAGGCCTGGCATGGTGCAGTTCATGGGGTCGCAAAGAGTCAGACACGACTGAGCAACTGAACTGAACTGAACAGCATTGGAAGGGTCAGATTGGCAAACTATTCACTCTTCTGTAACATTACTGGTTGCTAATGCTATAGCCCACTTTTAAATATTCACTTCTCCAATTCAGAGGAACTCTATAGAATCCATTAGGTGGAGCAGAAACCTATGATCTTAGTAGTCCACCTTGGACCTAATTCTGCAGGCATAGAAGTGCTGGCATCTTCTAAGTCCTTTTTAGTCATATTTCCATTATCTAACAGTTGTATAATTTATTTAGTGAATAATATAAAAATTATATTTATTTTCATCAAATATCATCTTGGTAAATCTTTATATTTTTATGTTAACTCTTTCACAAAATATATTCCTACTACTTATCTAATGCAAATTAAGCCTGTATCAAACATCTATTCTGAAGCTATTGATAAAATTTGAACAGTTTAAAACCAGTGGAAGAATTTTTCCACTACTTCCCTTGGGCTCAAATTAATCCATTTATAGTTACTCTGGGTATGGTCTGTCAGTTACACATCCTTACAGTTAAAAAAACATCCAATTCACATTATTCCTACATGTCTATGAGAATGCTGTAAAAAATATACCATTTCTTTATTCTAATTTTTTATTTAAAAAGCATTAATGTAAGCCTATTATACAAAATGAGCTGGTTTTGTGAACCCACACTGGTTCCTAGTGGTCCTAACAAGCACTGTTTGAATGACACATTCTAATAAATAAACTGAGATTTAAACAATATATTTTATAGTTAACAAACTAAGAAAGTGTTTTACTATGTTAAATACAGAATACTTTGACTTTCTTAAAAATCAAAGATCCAGAAATACTGATGATCTCATGAATAATGCTATACACTAGAGCTCTAAGGAGTAATTTAGCATTTATCTAAAACCTTATACTAAGTGTTGCATATGTGTTATATTATTTAATGTGTCTTCAAACATTCAGTTCTCCTATAGCTAAAATTTATCTTATGAACCCAGAGACTTGGACACCAAAGGACACTAAGATGGCAGCATTTCTTTGTCATGCAGTTCTTGTTATAATCACTCATTTTCCAGGTCAATTTTTATACCTACTGGCAAATGAAACTGTCAATAATACAAGTTGAACACTCCTCTTCAGATGTTTTTAGTTTAGCTTAAGAAAATTTCCAGTCTATGTCTTGACAGTTAAAGTCCTCATGAATTAAGATATCCAAGCTAATGTCAAGCTTATATTTTGAACTAGAGGCACATTAATCACTTTTTTCTGTCTGCTTAGACAGTCCCTTAATATAATTTCAAAACTGTAATTCTTCTATGATTCTCTTATTTGTATATTAATTATAATTTTCAACAGTATATGTCAATTCCATGGTGGATTACTACCTAGGTATTAAGATCCCCATGCCATGTCCATTTGGTCGCAAAGATTTGGACACGACTGAGCAACTGAACTGAACTGAAAAATCCAACAAGACAGGATTTGCATTGCTGCTGGGTTGACCAACACATGGAGATTCAGGAAGAGTGGTATGGAAGTTCTGTGCCTTTCCATATCTTGCCCTATGCATCTCTTCCATCTGGCTGTTCTTGAAGTATATCCTTTGATAATAAATCAGTAAACTACTAACTAGAATGTTTCTTTGAGCTCTGCAAGCTACTCTAGAAAAATTAACCAGACCCAAGGGGATTGGAGAGAGTTTAGGGGTCTGTGGAAACCTTAATTCATAGCTAGTTGGTCAAAAGCACAGGTGACCACCTGGACTTGCAGCTGGCATCTGAAGTAGTATGTGAGTGGGCTATGGGGAGTACAGGGAGACAGTCTTCAGAGACTGAGCCCCAATGTGGGATCTAGTGCTTCTGGTAGCTCAGCAGTAAAGAAACTGCCTGTAATGTAGGAGATGCAGGAGACATGAGTTTGATCTTTGGGTCGGGAAGATCCCCTGGAGAAGGAAATAGCAACCCTCTCCAGTATTCTTGCTTGGGAAATCCCATGGACAGAGGAGCCTTGTAGGCCACAGTCCCTGGGGTCGCCAAAGAATCAGACACGACTTAGCAACTAAACAACAAAGTGTTAGCTCCAGGTAGATAGTGTCAGGATTGAGTTGAATTGTAGGACACCCAGCTGGGATCTGAGAACTGCTTGATAGTGTGGGGGAACCATCCCCATACAACGACAATGGGTACAGAACCATTAGACAGATTCTTCATTTTAGGTTCCATCCCACCAGGTATAATTTTCTATTTATCACCCTTTATCATAATATCAAATGTATTTTGCATATGAGCTGTGCTTTTAGACATATTGGAGACATAACTATTTTATAACTTCTTTACCAATTATTTTCTTACGTGAATTAGTCCAAATAATCCTTCCAGCTGTTTTTATTTTTATAATAAACCATTTGATAGCTTTACAGAAATGACTTTTCCCCTTCTGCATCACATGCATCTTTTTCTTCCTAAGGATGGAGGAAACCATTCAAGAAAGACAGCCAAAAGAAAATGATTCCAAGGACACAGACAAGATTCAAAACTCAAAGTCAAGTTAACTTTTTTCAGTCAAGTAGAATTTTTCATTCTAAGTTAAAATAAGTAAAGAAACTGTAGCATTGGAATAACTGAATAAAAATACAATGTTACCCACAGAAGACTAATTCAGACCTTGCAAAAAGAGGCAAAAGCCAGTTCTACATGAAACATGAATCCAGCTACACACACACACACACACACACACACACACACACACACACACACACACACAAGGAAGAAAAAGAGGAAGAAACATTGTCACCATCCTGCTATAAAAGTAACAGGTCATGGTAGCTACTCACTTTCTATTGAAAAAAGAAAAGGCTGACTAGATTGCTATCTAGCATATATCAGAGAAACAAAGACTAACATTCCATAATATTTCACAAAACACATTCACATCAATATTTCACTTAATCCTCCCCCAAACCAGGCAAGGCACATATTATCTTGCAGATAATTTTCCTAAAGTCGTTAAGTCACTAAGGCTAACAAGAGTTAAAGCTAGAATTCTAACCAAGCCTATTGAAACTAAATTCTATTCTTTGCCATTATATTACTATAGCAGAGTGGTCCTGAACAAAAATCAATATTATAAAATGATAAATCTTAAAAAGATAAAACCTACTGTCAAGTTTCTCACTAGCCACCACTCCCAGGCAATTTATCAGTAGTAAATGACACAAACAATGAAATCAGTCAGAATAAAAGCAGACTTGAAGAATCAAGTGGGTAGATTATGGATATGTGATTAGTGGTATGAAATGGACAGGGCTTCCCTGGTGGCTCAGTGGTAAAGAATCCACTCACCAATGCAGGAAATGCAGGAGGCACGGGTTTGATCCCTGGGTCAGGAAGATCCCCTGGAGTAGGAAATGGCAGCCCACTCCAGTATTCTTGCCTGGAAAATCCCATGAATAGAGGAGCCTGGCAGACTAGTCTATGAGGTCACAAAAGAGTCCGCACGACTTAGCAACTCAAAAACAGAAACATGAATTCAACAAGTTCTTCTGGCAAGAAAATTAACTTACCATGAGTTTCCCTGTTGAAGGCACTAATCATCAGCTATAACATTTGTGCCTTTGGATATCCTGGACTAAGCGATTCAGCTGTGAGTCTTTCCTGTGGATTGAAGTCACTGTCCATATAATAGACATGCTTTCGTTTGTATACCTAAAGTATAACCCCAAGATATCACAATAAGTGTGTCCAGGAGGAAATATAGTTCAGTGTTTGCTTTTATGCTCGTTTATTAAATCATTAAATATTGTGTGTCCTAGAGTTAAGTAACCCTGACTTTAAAACTAGTAACCTATTAGTTCTGCATGAATGTTGGATAAAGGCTACACTATTTCATTAGACTGTTGAATTTTAAGTCTGGAAGGAAAGAAATTTTGTGTTTCAGGGATGGGCTGGACTAAAATCGCTTTGATAGCATAATTTGGCAGCCAAATTGTCTCGTTTGTAACGCTCCAGAGCACCTGGTAGAGAGAAAACCCTGACCCCAGAACTGAAAGGGAAATTGAAAACGAAGACATCTGGTCTCCCTAAAGACAGCCACACTCTGCTTTGCTAGCACTTGCCTTGTCCTCACAATATGTTCTGAGAATTACATCAGAGCCCCAGCTCCCTGGAACCCAAATTCAAAGCTCTAAATTCCTGTGGAGAACCCCAGGCTTCAAACAAAGTTTCTAACACTGTTATGTCAAAGAGAAGCTGTTTCTAATCTAGTACATCTCACAAACAACATTCCTTTTATGCAGTGCTGGTGAAGTGCCAAATTCTGAACTTCTGCCTACTGGTTTTGCAACATACAAAACCAGATTCTGTGATAGGAGAAAGGTTTCTTTTATTTTTGCCATCATTTAGGATATTTAGCCTTAACTAAATATCCTAAAATTCTTCATTTCTCTAAGTTTTCTGATGTCTCTATCCTACCCCACCTCCAACATGATATAGAGAAAGAGCATTAAACTAACAATCAAGAGTACTGAATTCTGACATCTCATCTTCCTTTAAACAGCTGTGCAACCTTGGAAACTGCTTAACTTCTCTGGGCCTCTTTTTCTTCCAGTGCAAAATGAGACATCAGACTTTCAAGCTGTTGTACTTGGACTACAGAGGCCAGGGTTCTGGAAACAGCAGAGTACTCTCTGCCAAAAAGAAGAATGAGGAGAGTGAGGAAAAGAAAAGGAGAAGGAAGAGGAAAGGAGGAGAGAGACGATGAGGACACAGAGCAGAAGGAAACTTATTCTACCTAAGGAATCCATCTATTGCTTTTATTTTTCCTATAGATTAAGGCTCTTCATGAGACTCTGCATAAGACTTCTTTGACACTATAAAAAAAAGTAGTTCTGTTGCTAAAAGAGGTTAAAATGATCTCTGGGGTTCTTTACAGCTCTAAAATTCTGTTAATGATCATGACAGCTACCTTTCACTACAATTCATTTAGTTTCTCCCATGTGCCAGCTCCTTTTCATCCATCATTTTTATCTAATCCTCATGACAATTCTGCAAAGTATTTATTATTCTATTTCCTTTCCTGTGGCTTACAGCTTATTAAGGAAGGAACTAGGATTTACACCAGTATCTGTCAGGCCTAAAGACCATGTATTTTCCATTCTTACTATAGGATTCCATGATTGATGTTAAACTAAAAATCTTTAAGAAAATTACTTAGCATATTAACAGAGTGTGACAGGCAGAATAATGACTCCTCAAAGATGTCCATATCCTAATCTCCAGAACTTGTAAAAGGGACTTCACAGATGTGATAAGCTAAAGAATCTGAGATGGGAAAATTATTCTAGGCTATCAAGGTGGGTCCCATAATCACAACTACTCTTACAAGGGTAGAAAGAGACAGAAGAGTCAGAAAAGAAAATGTGATGATGGAAGCAGAGATAATGAATAATGAATAATGAAGCATGAGAGAGATTGGACCAACCTTTGCTGGCTTAGAAGATAGAAAAGTGATGCCATGAGCCAAGAAGGAGGGTAGCCTCTAGAAGCTGGAAACATTCTCCCCTTGAACCTTCCGAAAAAAAACACACAGATCTGCCAACACATTGATTTTAGCTTAGCAAGATAATTTTAGACTTCTGACCTTCAGAACTGTAAGATAATAAGTTTCTATTATTCAAGCCAATAGGTTGCGGTAACTTGTTACAACAGCAATAGGAAACTAATACACAGGGCTACTGAGTGCTTGTAAGAGATCAGCATCACATGATGCCACATTATTAGGCTGATTACAAGCCAGGTACAATTAGATGCTCTGATCAGGAACTTGTACTGCCCAGAGGCCAGCTAGCTTTACACCCTTAAAGCCACACTCCCGAGGTAATGTAACCACTCCTCCTGTTACTAATTTCACTGATTATCAGTAGATGTTTTATTAGTTTTCATACTTCATGTCAAAAAACAAAACTGGAGAAGGAAATGGCAACCCACTCCAGTATTCTTGCCTAGGAAATCCCATGGACAAACTCTGAGCCTGGTGGGCTACAGTCCATGGGATCGCAAAGAGTCGGACACAACTTAGCAACTGAGCACATGTCAAAAAATAGGATCTTATTGGTGAAATCAGAGGTTTGTTAGTTAGCAGAGTGAATGTTAGAAATACATCTTCCTTTGGTGAATATATAAAGAATACAAGATATATGGACTGGCTAAAGTATTTTGGGAACTTTCACCAACCTTGAATAAACAGAGTATAAGAATCTAGTGAGACTGTCAGCCTCACCTTCGTGATGGTGCCTATGGCTTGATCTGTAAATGCCCCCATTATTAAAGAATTTTTGATTGACTAATGAAAAACCTAAAAGAATCAGAATTGCTGCCTCTAAATGTCATTGCAGGGCTTCCCTGGTGGCTCAGTGGCAAAGAATCTGCCTGCCAATGCAGGAGACACAGGTTCAATCCCTGGTCCAAGGAGATCCCACATACTGTGATGCAACTAAGTCTGTGGGCCACAACCACTAAGACTGTGCTCTAGAACCCAGAAAACACAGCTACCAAGCCCTCACACCCTAGAGTCCATGCTCTGCAACAAGAGAAGCTACCACAATGAGGAGCCCACGCACTGCAAAGAAGAGTAGCCCCCACTCACCATAACTAGAGGAAAGCCCTCACAGCAACCGAAATCCAGCAGAGTCATAAATAAATATGTCTAAGATCAATTTTAAAAGATAAATGTCATTGCATCTGCCTTGAGAGAACCACTCTTGCTTTAAAGATCAGAAATCTAGATTAGAAATGTAGATCAGCACAGGATCTTGGAAACATTTCGTACTTGCTAGCTAATAAAGATGTGTCTGACAAATGTCTATTTGTGCGACCTGGATTGATCTAAGATATATTTCATTTCAAGCTATCATCCATCAATTCAAAGAAATCTAAAATCAGGGTACAATTAATTTAGTCTCAGTCAGTCGGTGACAAACAGGAGCCCCTTCCAATTGGAAAACATAAAACTCAGTCTTGTTTATTTGCTGCAGTAAAGACATGTTCTATTATGAATGAGATCTGTGGTAATAAAGGTGTGAGGCTATTGTTTATTAACAACAAGTACATTTCTGGGCTTTCCTTCACTAGATTATATTTTAGGTATTCCAGTGGAAGTGACACAGATCTTTATGAGAGACTCCTCGGAAAATATCCCCTAAGCTATCTCCATGGCTGTTTGAGATCTTATATTATAGGCCACGGTGAGACCATCAGCCTTTGTCCAGTGTTCTCAGTGGAAATGTTCTGTCTAGTTCAGAAACATGAAAGGTTAAACGCCCCAAAAAAGAAAAAAAAAAATTGTCAAAAGCCTGCAGGGGGCGCTAAGGAAAATAGACGCGGCTGAGAGCTAAGAGAAAATTTGGCACTTATGAAGATCTGCCAAATTTTAAAAGAACCATTCATTCTACCTGTCTCCTGGATTCTCAGGGAGAAAAGTCAGATTGCAAACAAGATAAAAATATAGTGGAGAAGCCTTTCCCATGTGAAAGCACACTGATCTGTAAGAAAGGATGAAAGTAGACCAGATGATAAGGGACTTGATAAATCCGAGTTTTCACAGGCGTGAAAACCACCCTAGCCGATGTGTGATTGCAACATGCTGTTCCTTTATTCTCTGCATTATTTTGAGGGGAAGTTTCCAGGCAAAATGCTTCATGATGGCTACCAATAGGCCATATAGAAATGATAAACGAAGCGTCTGTGTTTGCTTCCACACACATGAACTAATCTAAATGATTAGTTAACTTTCACAGACTTCTCAGTCACAAAGAAAAACTGTAGAGGCAATTATTTATTTTGCTTCATAGAATGTTAGGCTAGGGGGAAAAAAGTCTTAAAATTCATCTATTCCAGCCCTTTTATTTTACTAAGTAATTAACTTGCCCAAGGTCAAAGCAAAATGATTAGTACCAAAATGAAGTGATAGTTCTATATTACCATTGTTCTGTCATATCTGTCTGTTGTATTATTTGGATATTTTCCTTTTATTAATTTATATAGAATTGATAGTGTATCTGATAGCAGTCTAAAGAAGACTTCTTTCTTGATTTGTTGACACTTTAAATAAACAATAAATGATATTTTCATTGTTGAGATATTCTTTTACTTCTATTCGAATACTGCATGCAAAAACAAATAATAACAAGAAATACTACATGCAACATAATTTCCCACTATTTCCCACCTGCGTGCCTTTGCCTATGATTTCCCATCTGCTTGGAACGTCACTGATCCCATTCTCTGCCTGGCCAACTCTTCCCCAAAAAGACCTAGATCATTTGTCAGTCTCCCTGCAGAGACTTCCCTGAGTGCTCTGGGAAGAGTTGGCCACTTGTATTCCCTCTGCACACCCTCACATGGTATTCCTCATACAGCTTTTTAAACACCTTTATGCATTTATATCTCTGACTCAATCATGAACTTCTTTAAGTCTGGGACTGTTACTAATCATTTTGTTTTCTGCCCACCTTCTGCTTTATCCCTTAGCACCAAGTACATTGTTGATTATCTAACAAGACCCCCCCCAAAAAAATCACATTTTGGGAGATAAAGGGACACATTTTAATGTCACTCTGTGTGTGTGTGCATGCTCAGTTGTGTCCAACTATTCACCACCCCATGGACTATAGCCAATCAGCTCCTCTGTCCATGAAATTTTCCAGGCAAGAATACTATAGTGGGTTGCCATTTCCTCCTCCAGGGGATCTTCCTGACCCAGGAATCAAACCTGCATCTCTTGGGCTTCCTACACTGGCAGGCAGCTTCTTTACCACTGAGCCACCTGAGAAGCCCCATAATGCCATGATACAATTATCAATTCTTTAAATGGAAAAAAAATAATAAAGTTCATTCACTATGTAACATGTTAGAAAAGGAAGTAAAATACAGACCCGGCCCCACAGAAGTTCTAGTGGAGTCAAGAACACAAACACTTGTAATGTGGGTGTCAAAACTAGAAAACCCTACTAGTGTCAAAACCTTTTTCCTGTTTGGTTTTCTCCTATTATTTTCACACTTCACTTCCACAGCAGAATTTATTGGCTAATTTTTAAATTGGCTAGCCAATGATCTTCTTAAATAGAATATGAATTTAAGCAGTAGCTACGCATAAGTAAATAGACACATTTGCATAATTTGCATAATTTCTATTCCAAATTTATATTAAAAACTATTTTGGTGAATGTGGTAGGCACAATAATGGCTCCCAAAGATGTGCATACGCTAATCCTCAGAACCTGTGAAGATGTTATGTTACATGGCAAAAAGGAACTAGGTTGCAGATGAAATTAAACTGCTAACCAATTGACCTTGAAATGGAAAGATTATGCTGGATTATCTGGGTGGGCCCAGTGTAGTTACAAGAGCCCGTAAACTAGAAAGAATGAAGCGGAAGAGGCAGAACTAGAGAAATGGCATCCTGAGAAGTACTTGATCAGCTAGTTTTGAAGATGGAGGAATGGGGCTGTGAGCCCAAGAATGTGGGCATCCTCTTGAAGATGGAAATGACAAGAAAAAGAATTATTCCCTATTAATAGAAACTTCAGAAGGAATGCAGCCCTACAGACATCTTGATTTTGGCTCACTCACGCCCATTTGGACTTCAGATCGCCAGAACTGTAAGATAACAGATGTGTGCTGCTTAAGCCACTAAATTTTTAGTATTTGATATGGCAGCAACTGGATATTATACAATGAGAATCTACTCATGCGAATGCAATCATGTATATAAGTACTTCTATAACTGAATAAAAGTGGATGAGCACTTTCAGATAAGCACATTGCACAAATCACTAAGATACCTTTAGGGTGTTTTTTTTTTAAATATTTATCAATTTCAATTAAATCTTACTTATTTATGCCAGTGCTTCTGATTTCCCTAGGGAGGATTAGTTTATAAAACTAACAGAATGTCAATAGTATCAGGTATCACAAAACAATAATCAGGCAATCCACTGCTAAATCTCTGCAGAGATATGGAAAGGGAAATAATTTTTTTTTTAAATTATGAGGTTACAAGGTTTGGTAATAAAAGGAGTACCATATAAAATCACATTATTAATAATATGTATTCTATTCTATAAAGAAACTATGTTCCAGTGTGAGTTACTCTGATATGATAATTTTCACAGATTTTTCCATATACATAACAAACATAATAGAGAAAACTCAAACAACCTCAACAACTATGATATATTTCTTTATTCTATGTCCAGTGTTGTAAAAATAGCCTCCAAAACTTTTTGAGAGCTTGTAACCATCCTGTCAAAATGACCTACTATTACTTCTTTTAATTGACAAATACACGTATGACCAGTTGTTCTTCAACTGGAACGCTTTGGCCTTGGCTCCCTAATCTACCTCATAGCATTGACCCACATCCAAGTACATAATTATCTGACACTGTGAATGATAAGAGTAATTGAGTCCTGACAGCAGTATTTATCTGTCACTCTCTGGTACTAGATCAGTCAGTAATAACAATTACTTTGATTTTCATGCTCTAGATTTTCAAGTTTCACTTATGTTCATCAAAAACAAATTCATGCTCAACCCTAATCTTCCAAGTATGTCAAATATCACTAACAACTGGTAGTTAAGCTTTGTATATGTCTTAATCTATTTGGGTTGCTATAATACTGTATTACTGGGTATCTTACAAAAACATAGATTTACTCCTCAGCAAGGCTGGAAGCTCTGGAGGCTAGAAACCTGAGATCGGGGTGTCCACATCATCAGGTGAGGACCCTCTTCCGGGTTCCCTGCTTTTTGTTGTATAACTACCTGGTAGAATGGTCAAGAGGCTCTAAGGGATCTCTTTTGTATGGATACTAATCTCATTCATAAGGGATTAGTTCCCTCACGACCTAATAACTTATCAGAGGTCCCACTTCCTAATACCACGACATTAAGCATTTGGATTCCAACATTTGAATGGGGTGGCGGGGGGGACCCTAAGCATTCAGTCTATCGTAACATACTAGCCAGTACACAGCATTATCAACTTCACCCTTTCTGTTCTATCTCTATCCCAAGTCGTATTAGTCACCGTCAATTGTAAACAGCACTGTTTCTCAAGTTTAATCCCCAAGTCGACTCCCAATACCAATGTTTAGGTTCAAGCTGTTCTCTTTATGCTGACCTTCCAATCCAGTCCATTGCCCATATCACCTCCAAAATCTTCCTTCTTTCTTTGAAACTTCTATTTGCTACCAGTTTCCTACAGAGCAATCATTAAATCCTTTATCAGGGCTTACATGATTTCTTCAGTAATGACAACCTACTTTTCCAGTTGTATTTCATCCATTTTTCCCTACCCACTACCCTCCAGCCAAATATCTCTTAAATAAGTCACAGTCTTTCATGCTTTGGTGTCTCTGCACACAGTGTATCATATTCAAGCATTCCCTGCCTAGCAAACTCCTGGCCTCTGTTTAGACTTGACTCAAACTGGACATCTTTAATAAGTCAACCGTAGTTTCCCTAAGTATCAAACTCCTTCCTCGTGACTCCACAGATATCTGCATTATGCTAGTTACCACACTGAATTATAATTAACTTTTAACATATTGCCTTAATGAAATACAAATCCTTGACTTGAACTTAGCTTGTTTTCATTCAAACTAAATAATTACCTTACAACTTCCTCTAGTTTTTGGAAAATATATAGGATATGTAATGGGATGCCCTATGAGAAGAATGCCAAGTCAAAAGTTAAATTTTTATTTCTTTAGCATAGGAAGTGCCAATTATAGCTACAGTCTGTGTATGTGTGTGTGCGAAATAAAATTACATATAGGTCAAAAAAATTACTTTGGGATTACTAAAGATAGCATCTTTTGGAAAGTGGGCATAGAGGAAGCTCATATAGAGGAGCTCAGTAATATGGTGGAAATGGTATTTGTTTCCAAGCACTGTTGTAGAAAATTACCACAAACTTGGTGACTTAAAACAACAGAAATTTATTTCTTCAGAGTTCTGGAGGCCAGAAGTTTGAAATCAGTTTCGCTGAGCCAAAATCAAGGTGTTAGCAGAGCAGCACTCCCTCCAAAAGATCTAGGGGATAATTTGGCTTTTTATTCTTTCGGCTTCCAGTGGCTGCTGGCATTCCTTGCTTCGTGGTTACAATACTCCAATCACTGTTGCTATGGTTAGATTGCCTTCTTTTCTAGATGTGTCTTAAAATCTCCCCCTCTCTTCCTCTTATATGGATACATGATACAATCTTGGATAATCCAAGATTATCTTTCTTTGTCAAGATTTTTAATTATATTTGTGAAGACATTTTCCCCTACAATATTGGGTGGCCATTATTCAGCCTAATACAGAGGTGGATAACTTTGCATGACTAAAAAGAAAAGCAGGAAAATGTATTGTCAACATAAAATGGCAGAGTAGGAAAATCCAAAATTCCATCCCTTACAAAACATTACTATTCACAATCACTTTGTTTGGATCTCTGGAAACTAATCAGAAATGTACAACAACCAGGGAAATACTTAGGGAAGAAAGAAGCTGCTAAACTGCAGTACTTAAGAATTCTCTGTCAAAAGAATATTTGAAGAAACATGGTTGAAATGGCCCACATTTGATGAAAGACATGAGTCTGAACATTTAAGAAGCTCACTAAATTCCACTCAGGGTAAATCTTCAAAGAGATTCATACCTAGACACATTATAATAAAACTACCAAAGGAAAAGATAAAAAGAGAATCTCAAAACCAGCCAGAGGTAAGGAATTCATTACATTCAAGGAATTCTCAATAAGGTTAACAACCAATTTCTTCTAGGATGGCATTTTTAAGAGCTGAAGCTAACAAACAAATGTGTCACTTCTATACACAGCAAAGTTATCCTTTAAAAGTAAAAAAATTAGAACATCCCCATAAAAGTAAAGACTGAGGAAGTTCATTAATAGTAGAACTTTTCTGTAAGAAATGCTAATGATAGCCCTTTAAGCCGATATGAAAGGCTACAAGATTGAATCAGTAACAAAAACCAATCGACAAAGTAAAGCAGACTCACAGACAGAGAATTAACTTATGGTTACCACAGAGGGAAGGCAGGGGCAGGGATAGATTGAGAGTTTGGGACTGACACATACACACTGCTCTATTTAAAATAGATAATCAATAAAAACCTACCATATAGCACAGGGAATTCTCCTCAGTATTCTGTAATAACCTAAATGGGAAAAGACTTTGAAAAAGAACAGATACATGTATATGTATAACTTAATCACTTTGCTATATACCTGAAACTAACACAACACTGTTAATCAATGATACTCCAATATAAAACAAAATAAAATAATAAAAAATGGTGATGTACAACTGTACATCCACATGCAAAAGAATGAAGTTAGGCCCTTACCTCATACCATACACAAAAATTCACTCAAAATGGATCAAAGACCTAAACGCAAGAGTTAAAACTATAAAACTCTTAGAAGAAAACATGAGTAAATCTTCACTGCCTTGAATTTGGAAATGGTTCCTTAGATATGATACCAAAAGCACAATGCAAAAAATATATATATATAATAAACTGGACTTTATCAAAGTTAAAAATATTTATTAATCAATGTAAAAAGAATGTAAAAAGATATTCCATAAAACAGGAGGAAATATTTGCAAACAATATAACTGACAAGGATCTAGTAACCAAATATACAAAGAATTATTACACCTCAACAACAAAAGGTAAATAATCCAATTAAAAATTAGACAAAGGACTTGAGCAGACATCTCTGTAAATAAGATATACAAACAGACAAGGAGCACATGAAAAGATGCTCAGCATCATTAGTCATTAGATTAATGCAAATCAAACTTCAATGAGATACCATTTTCAACACTAGAATTACTAATATTAAAGGTGGAAAATAAATTTGGCTGAGTATTTGGAAAATTTGGAACAGTCGTATTTTGAACTGAAAAAACTTACAGAAAGGACTCTAACACCTTGGGATACTGCATGATACTGCACAAGGGTCTCATAACAAAGTGTAATACTGAGGAACATCTTTTCCCACTAGCCCCCATCCAATGCTTATGGGAGCAGCGAGACAAAGGATCCAATTTCTGCCACTGTGACCCCGGCCTCAACTTTATGACCGGTTTCAGCAGAAGTCTTCCTCAGCTCATGTCTGCTGGAGAGACTCAACTGCCACCACCACCACCATGAATAGCCTTATATGTTCCACTGGAGATATTTATCTACTGTGATGATAACCCACTATGTATTCTTGCCTGGGAAATCCCTTGGACAGAGGAGCCTGGTGGGCTACAGTCCATGGGGTCACAAAGAGTCAGGCACAACTGAGCAACTAAACAACAATATTTTTGATCTGTCCAGAAAGTGGTGCCCCACAGCACTGACCCCTTCAACCAAGGCTCTCTCATCTTTATCCAACATAACACTGGGGATGTAAGAAGACTAACCTCTAAAAGATTAGATTATTGTAAGGCGAATGTTCTAGCACTCATGGCTGACTCCACTGTAAACCAGGATTCACCAAGGGATTCAAGTCACTACAATCACTCTGTCACACACACACACACACACACAAAAATGTTAAAAAGCAAGACCCAGTGTCTCCTCCAAGATACTCAAATAAAAGGGGCCTCTGAGTAAATTGAATTTTGGGGTTTCATTCTTTTCCCGAGTGGTCAAGCTCTCTGGAAACTGAAAAGCGTTGTCATGCTTAGACCGTGTAGAATCACACCAAGTGATAGGAAAGAGTCAAAGTCCTTTTTCACTTTCTGTTCTTCAAATGGCTGAACCTATCGCTTTGTGTAAGCATGTATCTTTCTCTAACAGAAGTTGTTTATGAGAATGTCACATCTTATGTGGACTGCTTTGCAGCATCTACAACCACCAAGGTCCAGATGCTCTTAAAGTTAACCACAGCTAGAGAAACAGAAAGTCAGAAAAAGGTTAAGATAAGCCTTCGGCACCTTTCGTGCCCTTTGCCATCAGTTTGGTTAAAACTGATATGACCAACAATTTCTCCTCCTAGAAAGATGGAGAAAATAATGCAGAGAAGGTCACAGAAATGGCTCAGTATGAGGCTTGCCCTTATGTCACCATTCTCATCCCCCGGGGAATCTAACTGAGGAGATTAAGAGCATATTCTCCTGAATTCAGAAATACTTTCACATACCAACTAACTCTTTACTATGTTTCCCTCTCTCCTTCCCTGGGGCACTCTAAGGGTGTTTTATTTTGCTTTCCTTTGCTGTCATTCTTGCTGTTGGTAGTAGCAATGAAAAGGAAGTGTGGAAGTAAGTTGAAAATAATTTTGACACTTTTCTCTGAATCTAATACAAGGACTAAGATATTATCTCAAAGCCTGTTACATGCACAATAATTACCTGGGATACTTGCTAATACTGTAGATTTCAGGGCTTTGTTCCAGGCCTATTAGTAATATCTCTGTGTATCAGATTCTAGAATTTGCATATTTGCCCTGATTCACGTTACATAATAGTCTGAAAGCATAAAAGATGTTCTCAAAGAGACCTTTTTTTCCCACTCTCCAAAGCATTGGTATATAAGCTCCTAGAAGGCTTAGGTTATGTATTTATTATTTAGCTACCACTCACTACTCAATCATCCAAACTACTTTTGTTAAGCACCAGTCATTGGATTAGATGCTAACCAAACAAAGCAGATTAAATATAACAGACATTCAATAAAAGTTTGTTGAATAAACAAGTGACGAATGAAAAACAGAATGTTATAGGTAAAATTTTGGAAAACTTTTTTCCCTCTATTGGGAAACCAACACTTCTGGTCAGTGATTTATTTTATTAGACATCATTCCAAATTGTTATGATGAATAAAAATAGTAATTTCATAAGAACATATATCCCAAATCTTATCAATGCTTCACTCCAATATCTAAGTGGAAACGAGCATTTATGAAATTGGTTATCATTCCACACACTTGACAAAGGCAGTGCTAAACAGCACTGTTCTTTACATTGTGGAAGGTAAACTTTACTCACTCAGAGATCCTTATCTAGTATGTGAGTACCAAAAACAACCTACACATTTCCAAAAGTCATCCCCAGAGAGACAGTGCCCTCTTCTCCATCCTACTTGCATTGAGAACCATATGTCTATGAGTTAACCTTAACCAAAAATATACTTCTTCCATACACAGTGCATAACTTATCTAATACATGAATTCCTAGAAAGTACCACGTAAATTGATTCACTTAAATGGAGCACAGTATTTGAAGAAAATCTGTAGCAAATCCTTCTATAATAAAGAACATAAATATTTACTGAGCATTGATTATGTGCTAGGTATTAAGCTAAGTGCTTTATATGCATTATCTCACTGAATGGTCCAAACCTCTCAGTGAAGTATGCAATATGATTAAATCCAGTTTACTGATGTGCAAATTTAAGAAACTAGATAACTTTCCCAAAAGCCCAATGAAAAAAGAAAGAAGCCGAAAATTTAAACCCAAATCTGTCTGCTATTGCGTACTGACTCTTAATCATTAAGGTTTTTCACAATTAGTTTCTCTTAATGAAACATCTCCACTAATTATCATCTATGCTTCACTTAGTGGAAAAGTAAATCTTTTAAGATTAAATAGCCTTCTGCTATTTATTAGAGTATAAGCTAAATAAGTGTTAATTCCCTTCTTCCCATTTGGGAAAGATTCGTTTGAATTCTGCTTTCTGAAAAAGGTAAGTCCTGAACTATTGAAAAGGTAGTTTGGTTAATGCAACAGTAGGGGTGAACACAAATTTGTGTTGGAAATACCATCTTACAATAATTTTCATTAATTCATCTGGAAGACATATTATTACTGAACTACTTTATCATTGCAATAATTTTCTTATAAAGTCTATGGTTTTATTGTCATAGTTATTTGAATTTTACTGTGTATGCTGAAAGGGGTAGGGTGAGGGCAGGGTACAAGGCTGGGAGAGATCCAATCAGCACAGCTGTCTTTCTGGATGGTGTCCAGCCATTTGCATCTATTTGCTTCTAAAAAGTACTTCCAAATATATTTCATCCAGTTGCCTGTTTCTTTGGTGATTTGCTGTTTGATTTTCTAGGAGAGGTTTAAATTATAAGCACAATTTTAAAAATAGTATCTATTTATATGAAGGGAATGCACAGTAAAGTCACTGTTGCAGATAAAATCTTTAATATATTACCTATTAATGTTCCTTGAGGATTGTCTTGGAAAATTTTTAAGCCATGACCATCTTTCCAAAGTTATCTCAAAAAACCCTTCTGTAATTGCTTCTCTCACCATCAGATTATGACTTCACAAAGAAGTAAAGAACAATTTCCCTTCATTCATTCATTTTACAAGTACTTACCTAAAATCTGCAGTGTCCCAAGCACTGTGTTAGGTGCTAGGGATACAGTGGTAAATAAAATGAACATACACACTACCCATGTTTCCAGAGAATTTGCCAATCTGAACAAGGTCACCTAGGCAAAAAAGTTTCTTTCAGCAAATAAACTCAGCCAAGCAATCTGAGGGACAGCTCTATGCTTTCCAAAGGTGCTTTCTCACAAGATTTTTGTAAAGCATTCTCAAGACTATTATTATCAGAACAAACTATCCACCCAAAAGTTGGCTAAAACAGAAGAGGAACGTCTCCCTCTAACTGACCCTGAACTCCAAAGTCAGGCCAAATGGTTGTCAGATGGATGACATGCTGTGTAGATGAATCACTTGGTTTGACTCAAGACACTGAGTCATTCTTACTGTAACAAGTCATTCTATAATGTCATATTTCTTAGTATATCCCAGGTCTATAATAATACCACTAATACTTTTCCAATTTAAATTGTTTAAGGACACAGCATTGAGTCAAATTCTTCTCAATAAATTAGTCAATTTAGAGCAATTACTTGAAATTTTCCATGGTGTAGATTAAGTCCAAGTTATCCCTTCTCTAACTCTGTTTTCCTTCCACTTGCTGTTCCCTAAATAAAAACACATAAACATGCTTCCCAAGGTGTATCCAGTTTCCTCTTCTTTTTCCTCACTCTCAACCTCCTCCATGCCTACTCATCAACCTTTTCCTTCTGAGAACGGTGTGATTGCTGCAGAACCAGGCTGAATCAGAAGGTACTTGATCCTGAACTGCTTGCTATCAAGGAGCTTGGATGGGGATGCAGCACTGAAACAGTTTAAGCCAAGGTTATTTTCAGTGGGCACAGATAGGGGTGGAACAAATCACAGACAGGAATCAGTAAGAAATTATGATGAACTAACAAGATTCATGATTCAGTAAGCAGGCAAGATGGACTATGGTTGGTCTGCACTGGAAGCAGAAGGATTAGGGATAAATTATAGTGAGTACAATTGTCCATTTCTCTTTCCCTTCCCTTCCTTTGCTAAGTCTGTTCTAAAGCCATTAGTAGGGGCATAAAAATATAGCAATTTGCTGAAAGTAGGAGGTTGTTGTTCAGTCACTAAGTCAGTCTGACTCCTTTATGACCCTGTGGACTGTAGACCTCCAGGTTCCTCTGTCTATGGGATTTCCCAGGCAAGAACACTGAGTGGGTTGCCATTTCCTTCTCCAGGGGATCTTCCTGACCCAGGGATTGAACCACAGTCTCCTGTGTCTCCTATGTCTCCTGCATTGCAGGTAGATTCTTTACCTGCTGAGCCATCGGGGAAGCTCCACTTTTCTTTTGCTGCTTTGAATTTTTCTCTTTGTCTTTGACACTTGAGAATTTGATTGTCTCAGTGTTTTGTTTTTTGTTTGTTTGCTTGCTTTTTGTTTTTTTTTTATTCATCTTATTGTAATCCATTATACTTCCTGGTTCTAGATGTCCATTTCGTTCCCCAGATTTGTGAAGTTTCTAGACAAGATTTAATTTTTTTTTAAATAAGCTTTCTGATTCTCTTTATTTCCCTCTCTCTTCCTTCTCCTTCTGGGACTCCCACAATGCATATATTAATCTTATTGTTGTTATTCCATAAGACCCTTAAACTTTCCCATTTTTTTCTTTATTTTGGCTCCTCTGACTGGATAATTTCCAATAACAATCTTCAAGTTTACTGATTCTTTTTTCTGCTGTGTCAAATCTGCCACTGAAGCTCTCTACTGAATTTTTCAGCTAAGTTATTGCATTCTTTAGGTTCATGATTTCTGTTTGGTACTTTTTTACATATTCTTTGTTATCTCTTTGTTAAAATTCTTACTTTCTCTATGCATTGTTCTCCTGACCTTAGTGAGCATCGTTATGATGGTTATTTTGAATTCCCTGTCAGGTAAACAATACATCTCCATTTCATTAGGGTCACCTTCTGGAGATTTATCTTGTTCCTTTGTTTGAAATATGTTTGCCAGCTTCTTCATCTTGCTTGACTCTCTGTATTGGTGTCAGTGCATTAGACAAATCAGCCACCTACCCTCGTTTCCACAGATTGACTTCATTCAGGGAAAGACCACCACCAGTCAGCCTGTCCAGAGATTTTAGGGACCTCTCAAATCTTCTTGCTTGTCTAATCCACTTTCTTTGTTTTTTTGCAGCCCCCAAGCAGCCAGTATGCCAGAATAAGTCAGATGGAAGCTGGTCCTTCAGACAGCTCTCAGAAAACTTGGATCATTGAACACCACATCCAACTTTTTCCCACCTCAAAGAGAAGTTGGGTCTGAGGCTTTTCATCCACTCATTCTGTACTGAGCCAGGGGAGGGGCTATGACTACTTCCAAACCTCTATCTCAGTTCAGTTCAGTTCAGTCACTCAGTCGTGTCCAACTCTTTGCGACCCCACAGACTGCAGCATGCCAGGCCTCTCTGTCCATCACCAACTCCCAGGGTTTACTCAAACTCATGTCCATTGAGTCAGTGATGCCATCCAACCATCTCATCCTCTGTCATCCCCTTCTCCTCCTGCATTCAGTCTTTCCCATCATCAGGATCTTTTCAAACCTCTATTTATATCCTCACTAATCCCTAGTTGGCTAGACTTTCCTTGTTTCTATCTGTACTCTGAGTCACGAAAGTCTGAAAGAAGCCAGTCCTCTGTGTATCTCTCATAAAAGTTGAGGCATTAGACAGATGAACCCACTCTTTCCCTCCCTAAGAAGATGCTGGGGGCTAGGAATGTTACTCCACTCATTCTGCTTCAGCTAAAGGAAGAGCTATGTATTAGCCCTAGTCACCATCTTTATTTTTCTATAGATTGTGCTGGTCCCATCAGCACTTTCAGACTGGAAAAATAGAAGTCAGTCTCCTGGGGAGACCTCACAGGACACTTGGAGTACTGCACATTTGGACCATTTCTTTCCCTCCCCTTACGAGAAACTGAAGGCTGAGATGGGGGGTTTCCCCCCAGTTGTATGACACTGTGCTATGGACTAAGATTCCAGCAAGAAGATATCTTGAACCTCCTTTTGGCTTCTTTGAGTCTAGTTTTAGAGACTGAGATTCCAGCAGGAAGATATCTTGAACCTCCTGTTAGCTTCTTTGAGTCTAGTTTTATGTTTTCCTGAAGTCAATTAGCTTCTGGACTTCTCAAAAAGGAATTTATCTGTGAATTATTGCTGAATTTGTCCATAAATTGTTTCCTTTCCATAGGCAAAAGGAAAGTCCACAGCTTCCTGCTCCACCATCTATCTAATGTCCCTGAATTCATTTTTAATGATAAGGAGGAGACGATTCTACATCTATTAGTCATAGAGCCTTTAGTCTTGGTCATAGTATCTCACATAGTAGATTTTAATTACCATGCCACTCAACTATGCATTATGCACTTGAGTTCCAGTGGCAGCTGAGAAGCTACTGAGAATCGCCAGCATTATGTGATAATGGAAGGTCAAAAATAAGGCAGAGTTGTGGTCAGGATAGGGTTAGAGTTAGGTATTAACTAACAAGATAATCAGGATCTCAGTACTGATATTCTCAGGAAATGGAATATTTGAGCATAATTTTACACTGGTAAAAGATGGTATTGGGAAGAAATTGGCTGAAGAAAGATGAAAAAAATGGAACAATTTCTTTCCTAGGCAATAACAACAACAACAAAAAACTAGGTGTGCTAACTTGTACACTTTGTGCCACATACCATGCACTTCATGTATGTTACCTCATTACTTCTTATATCAAGCCTATGTGGTAGACACTGTTATTACTCCCAATATACAAAAAAGGACACCTAAGCACAGACAGAGTAAGCAATCTCCCTAAAGTCACATACCTAATAGACTAAAGAACTAAGATGATCAATCTGCCTCCAGATCCCTTGCTTTTGACCACTTCCATGCTTTCCCTAAGGAAAGACAGATGATAAAAATGGATTTGATTTCAGCCATGAATAGAAGAATGCTGAGAAAATGCTTACGTGATGGCCCTGATGTTCTGAATAAAGGTAGAAGAAACATCTGCTCACAGAGGAACAGGACGAGGCTGTGGACTGAAAAAAAAAAAAGAGAGCAGACACTTACAAAATTCATAAACGACTAGAAGAGGAACCCTGCTACGGATTAATGAAAGAATTTCTAAGCATCATCAGAAGCCCCACTGAGTTTGGAACACTTGCAGTGGTAACAGCGCCATCAATGTGGTTACGCAACTTTCTTCAGCATTTCTCAGAAACCCAGAGGAAGAACCAAGAAGGCAGATCATTGATCCATAGCAGAGGGCCTGACAAAGAGTGAGAGGGGCAGTAAATAAGAGAAATAAGGCTGACTGTGAGAATAGTTGGAATAATTCATTAGTGGGTCCAGGCCAGATAGGAAGCGAAGCAAATCTAATGAATATCCATGATTCAAACAGTAAGAATGAGAGTCACTTTCTTTTCAGTATATAAGGAACTTTTACATTTACCTTAAACATTTTATTTTAAATCCGTAATTATATAAAGAAACTGTATACTAGTTGAAAGTTACCTTACATTTCATTCTATAGTTGAAATATCCTTTAATTACTAACTACACTAGATCAAGAATCAAGAGACATGAAACTAGATCAATTCTATACTAATGAACTACATAAACTACATAGTCAATTAAGTCAGTCACCTCGTGTCTCAGTTTTAACTGAAAAAGAAAGAAAATTAGATTTAATGATCTAATATCCTGTTTCATTTCTTCTTTTCATGTCATGATGAAAATAAATTACAGAAATTTCCAAGTTAGTTCTCTAGCCTTACCATAATTAGAAACTGAATTTTCCAAATGCATGTTAAGATAAAATATTTTTAAACCAAAGGTTTGCACATCTTTCAATACCAACTGCATAGGTTCAACAACCACACAGTGAAATGATACGCAAGATGCAATAGCAACCAGTAACTTCTCAACACCTCCATCTGCCAGGCCTCAGGAGTCTTAAAACAGAACGATAATCCACACAGCAACATAGAAAGACAATGCCTAGTTTTAAAGCCAATTAAACTAGGCTTCAATCAATCTGCAATTATTACTTTCCAATTATTTATTTTTGCTTTCTTTCAGTTTCCTCTTCCTCTTTCCATCTTTCCTTTACATCTTATATTTCTTATCCAGAGCTATAGGCATTTACTAAATGTTTTTTTTCTAGTTTTGTTGAGATTTAATATACAGCATTGTATAAGTTTAAGGTGTACATAAACGCATATACATCATGAAATGATTACCACAATAAGGTTAGTGAGCATCCATCATCTCACATAAATACAAAAGAAAAACAGAAAAATACATTTTTCCTTGTGATTAGAACTCTTAGGACTTGCTCTCTTAAAATCTCTCATATAAGATACATCAGTATTAATTAATCATGTTATACATTATATCCTTAGAAATTTTTTATCTTCTAACTGGAAGATTGTAATTTTAATTGCCTTCATCCAATTCCTCCCCCCACAGCCACCCCCTGCTCCTTCCATCTCTGGTAACCACAAGTCTAATGTCTTTTTCTAAGAGTTTGTTTGTTTTCAAAGTATAACTGTTTTACACCACTATTTTATTTTTTTTTTAATTTTCTTTACTTTATTGTGTTGGGTTTGCCATACAGTGACATGAAACCACCATGGGTCTACACATGCTTCCCCTCCAGAAACCCCTCCCTCCCCCGTCCTGACTCCCTCCCCCTTACATCACTATTTTAATTACCCGTGTACAACATAGTAATTCTATATTTCTATACACTACAAAATGTACAGATATTTTTTTTATTTTTTTATTTTTTTATTGTAACAAATTCGAGAAAGACTTTTTTCTTTACATTATTGTGTTGGTTTTGCCATACATTGACATGAATCCGCCATGGGTATACATGTGTTCCCCTTCCAGAACCCCTCTCCCACCTCCCTTCCAATTCCAGAATTATTTTAAGCTTGGAATCAACTGATTTCTTAAAATGAGTGCTCACTAAGTCTAGAGATTCCTGGTCTGTGCTGGATACAGAGGGAGAAATACATTCCTGGGAATACACTTAAGAGCCCTTCAGCATTCCTTCATAAATTTGAAATAAGTTACGCATATTCTAAAATGCCTACACAATACCATAAAATAAACAGTAGTTCTCTCCCCAGTCCTTCATGCAGAATATAATAGAATGCTATCTCTGTAAGTGTGGAGATTTACACACAAGACTGATTTACCTTTTAAAGGATATGCTGGGATCAGGACCCTGCAAAGCTTCCACATAGGCAGTGCTGCCTCTAGAGGACAGTCAAGGGAAGTACTTCCTAATTACAGACTGGATTAAAATGTTGGGAAACAAAATAGATTTTACAGTTAGGAAAAAAGCAACTCTGTGAGGACATGCTTGTAAGTTCATTCATTTAGTCAACCAGTGTTATGTAGGTTTCTGCTCTATGTAAGAGACTGTGTTTAGCATTGAGGACGTTAAGTCATATTTCTGCTCTCAAAAAAAAAGTCTCAAGAAAATCATTGTAGCATTCTCATGGACCTAAGCATGTTTCCGATTGTTGTTTCAGGAGTCCCAACTTGGGAACCCAAGTTATGTTGACTTTATGATTCAACTGTGTATAAAAAAATTAGGTGGACCCAGCAGAATTCTATTTACACTGGAGATGCAGAAGCCTTCTAGAGGCTTATAGAAGCCTCATCCTCTTCCCAAGTTACCATCAAAACTGGTCCAGGAAATTTTTTTCCAGTTTTATTGAGAAATAACTGACACACATAAGTGTACAAATTTAAAATGTACACCATAATGGTGTGACTTATCATGAATTGGTTACCATGGTAAGTTTTGTTAACACCCTTCATCTCATATAGATACAATAGGAAAAAATATTTTCATTGTGATGAGAAGTCTTAGAATATACTCTCTCAACAATTTTCATGTTATCATACAACCATGTTAACTAGAGTCATTATGTTTATATTCCAAGTACTTATATATTTTGTAACTATAAGTTTGTAATTTGGGGCCATCTTCCCCCAATTCTCACCCTCCCACGCCCCCGACCTCTGATAACCACAAATCAAATCTCTTTTCCTATCAGTCTAGTTTGGGGAGAGGGGATGTTGCTATTTTTTTTTTTTTTTTTGCTTGTTTAGATTCCACATGAAAGTAAAATCATATAGTATTAGTCTTTCTCTATCTGACTTCTCTTACCTATAATACTGCTCTCAAGCTCTATGGTCCAGAGATACTGATTCAGGGATGGGGAAGTATGACTTTGAATTTATAACTGAGCTTATCATCAGGTTCAGATGATACAGATTAAAACCTGAGTTTCTGGGGAGGGGAAGGGAGGCTGTGAGAAAAGAGAAATTAATATGCAAAAGAGCTATTTCACTGAATTCTCACTGGGATATTTTTAGAGAAGAGTGACACTGGTCAACTTAGTGGAAAAAAAATAGCTTTCTGATATCCTTGACAAATATATACATTTTTAACCCAGTTTCCACTGAACAGTATCTGTTCCACAAACACATGTAAATGGATGAATATCGAGTTCTTTCTTTTATGTTTTGTCAACTCTGGAAAATATGAGTAAGATCGACCTCGACCTTTGAAAGACTAATTGTAGTTATCACTGTAGAAAAAAAATGTATACGCAAGTAGCTACAGAATCACAAAGCCAGGAGAAACTCACATATCTGGTGGGCTCCAAGGGCTAGAGTGGGCTTCAAGAGACGAATTAAGAGCTGAGTGATAAAGGGGAAGGAAAAGATCAGAAGGGCAGAGAAGGTAGACAGGCAAAGAAAGAACACAAACAAGAGACCTGAAAAGTTTGCAAATTAGGAGCAATAATAACTTACTAATGAATTCAGAGGATTAGGACGACCTTCTATTTTGGTGAAAGAGAATAGAAAATAACACTGGAAATGATAATTCACTTTCTTATTCTTCCCCTCAATGTCCTGATACATTTCATGTCATTCCATTACTGATCATGTAAAGATTCAGAATTTCTATTTTCTAAGTTTCAGTTCAGTTCAGTTGCTCAGTTGTCTACGACTCTTTGCAATCCCATGAACTGCAGCACGTCAGGCCTCCCTGTCCATCACCAACTCTCGAAGTTTACCCAAACTCATATACATTGAGTCAATGATGCCATCGAAACATCTCATCCTCTGTTGTCCCCTTCTCCTCCTGCCCTCAATCTTTCCCAGCATCAGGGTCTTTTTCAATGAGTCAGTTCTTTGCATCAGGTAGCCAAAGTATTGGAGTTTCAGCTTCAACATCAGTCATTCCAATGAACACTCAGGACTGATCTCCTTTAGGATGGACTGGTTGGATCTCCTTGCAGTCCAAGGTCTTCTCCAACACCACAGTTCAAAAGCATCAATTCTTCAGCGCTCAGTTTTCTTCACCATCCAACTCTCACATCCATACATGATTACTGGAAAAACCATAGCTTTGACTAGATAGATCCTTGTTGACAAAGTAATGTCTCTGCTTTTTAACATGCTGTCTAGGTTGGTTATAACTTTTCTTCCAAAGAGTAAGCACATTTTAATTTCATGGCTGCAATCACTATCTGCAGTGATTTTGGAGCCCCCCAAAATAAAGTCAGCCACTGTTTCCACTGTTTCCCCATCTATTTCCCATGAAGTGAGGGGACCAGATGCTATGATCTTAGTTTCCTGAATTTAAGCTTTAAGCCAACTTTTTCACTTTCCTCTTTCACTTTCATCAAGAGGTTATTTAGTTCCTCTTCACTTTCTGCCATAAGGGTGGTGGCATCTGCATATCTGAGGTAATTGATATTTCTCCCAGCAATCTTGATTCCAGCTTGTGTTTCCTCCAGCCCAGTGTTTCTCATGATGTACTCTACATACAAGTTAAATAAACAGGGTAACAATATACAGCCATGAGGTACTCCTTTTCCTATTTGGAACCAGTCTGTTGTTTCATGTTCAGTTCTAACTGTTGCTTCCTGACCTGCATACAGATTTCTCAAGAGACAGGTCAGGTGATCTGGTATTCCCATCTCTTTCAGAATTTTCCATAGTTTATTGTGATACACACACTCAAAGGCTTTGCCATAGTCAATAAAGCAGAAGTAAACATTTTCTGGAACTTTCTTGCTTTTTCTATGATCCAGCAGATGTTGGCCATTTGATCTCTGGTTCCTCTGCTTTTCTAAAACCAGTCTGGAAATTCATGGTTTATGTATTGCTGAAGCCTGGCTTGGAGAATTTTGAGCATTACTTTACTAAAGGGTGTGAGATGAGTGCAATTGTGCAGTAGTTGGAGCATTCTTTGGCATTGCCTTTCTTTGGGACTGGAATGAAAACTAACCTTTCCCAGTCCTGTGGCCATTGCTGAGTTTTCCAAATTTGCTGGCATATTGAATGCAGCACTTTCACAGCATCATCTTTTAGGATTTGAAAAAGCTCCTAGTGGAGGAATTCCATCAACTCCGCTAGCTTTGTTCGTAGTGATGCTTCCTAAGTCCCACTTGACTTCACATTCCAGGATGTCTGGCTCTAGGTGAGTGATCACACCATCATGATTATCTCGGTCATGAGGATCTTTTTTGTACAGTTCTGTATATTCTTGCCACCTCTTCTTAATATCTTCTGCTTCTGTTAGGTCCATACCATTTCTGTCCTTTATCGAGCCCATCTTGGCATGAAATGTTCTCTTGGTATCTCTAATTTTCTTGAAGAGATCTCTAGTCTTTCCCATTCTGTTGTTTTCCTCTATTTCTTTGGACTGATCACTGAGGAAGGCTTTCTTATCTCTCCTTGTTTTTCTTTGGAACTATGCATTCAGATGGAAATATCTTTCCTTTTCTCCTTTGCTTTTCGCTTCTCTTCTTTTCACAGCTATTTGTAAGGCCTCCTCAGACAGCCATTTTGCCTTTTTGCATTTCTTTTTCTTGGAGATTATCTTGATCCCGGTCTCCTGTACAATGTCACAAACCTCCATCCATAGTTTATCAGGCAATCTATCTATCAGATCTAGTCCCTTAAATCTATTTCTCACTTCCACTGTATAATCATTCGGGATTTGATTTAGGTCATACCTGAAATGGTCTAATGGTTTTCCACACTTTCTTCAATTTCAGTCTGAATTTGGCAATAAGGAGTTCATGATCTGAGCCACAGTCAGCTCCCTGTCTTGTTTTTGCTGACTATATAGAGCTTCTCCATCTTTGGCTGCAAAGAATATAATCAATCTAATTTCAGTGTTAACCATCTGGTGATATCCATGTGTAGAGACTTCTCTTGTGTTGTTGGAAGAGGGTGTTTACTATGACCAGTGTATTCTCTCGGCAGAACTCTATTAGCCTTTGCCCTGCTTCATTCTGTACTCCAAGGCCAATTTTGCCTGTTACTCCAGGTATTTCTTGACTTCCTACTTTTGCATTCCAGTCCCCTATAATGAAAAGAACATCTTTTTTGGGTGTTAGTTCTAAAAGGTCTTGTAGGTCTTCATAGAACCATTCAGCTTCAGCTTCTTCAGTGTCACTGGTCGGGGCATAGATTCGGGTTACCATGATATTGAATGGTTTGCCTTAGAAACAAACAGAGATCATTCTGTCATTTTTGAGATTGCATCCAAGTACTGCAGTTCAGACTCTTTTGTTGACTATGATGGCTACTCTATTTCTTCTAAGGAATTCCTGTCCACAAAAGAAGATATAATGGTCATCTAAGTTAAATTCTCCCTTTTCCTAAGAACCATACAGCCCCCCATAAATATTAATTATATTACATTGAACTGAGTTAATATATATATATTTTTTTTTCCTTAAAAAAAGAGTTTTTCCAAGGAGACACTTTCATCACTTGGGCAAGTGAATCCCTAAGGGACTCACCCTGAAATTTCTCCAGTTACACCTGTACAAATGGGTACATCAGGGCCACCTGTTTCCTCATGCAGTAGAGTCCTAGCAATGTTATTTTATCAGTATACCAAACTCAAACATGAAAGAAAATTGAAGGAAAAAGAAGAGAAAGATAGGGCAGAAGAGGAGAGTGGGGATAGAAAGACGGAGGGAAGTAGAGGAGGAAGAAGAGAGAAAGAGTTGGGAAGAGAGGTAAGAGGAGGGAGAGACAAAAGGCTGAAAGATATGGGGAGAGTAAGACAGAAGAGGAGGAGGAGGGAGAGAAGAAGAGAGAACAAGTGAAATGAAAGAAAGTGAATGGAAAGTAAAAGAGACATTGAGAAAAGGAGGAAATAAGAAAGAGATGAGAGTACAGGAGAAAGAGAGAGAGAAAGGAAAAAAAAGAGGAGAGAAAGAGACAGCAAAGAGAACATTAGAAAATAAGAGAGTAAAGAGTTGAGTTGATGTGGACTTCCCTGGTGGTCTAGTGGGTGAGACTCCAAGCTCTCAGTGCAGGGGGACTGGATCCCACATGCCTCAACTAAGACCTAGTGCAGCCAAAATAAATCATAAATAAATAAATATCTTAAAAAAAAGAATTAACTTGATGAGGACTAGTGGCTCTACCTTCAAGATAAATGCATGTGTCCACATATAAGATTAATGAAATAATTTTAGTTTAATAGAATCTAGAATGAGTTTGAGATTTATTAGCTTTTTTTTTTTTTTGGTAGGAGCCAAATATACCTTTAAAAAAATTTTTTTTTCTTTACATTATCGTGTTGGTTTTCCCATACACTGACTTGAATCCGCCATAGGTATACATGTGTTCCCCTTCCAGAACCCCCCTCCCACCTCCCTCCCGATTCCATCCCTCTGAGTCATCCTGGTGCACCAGCCCTGGGCACCCTGTATCATGCATCAAACCTGAGCTGGAGATTCCTTTCACATATGATAATTTACATGTTTCAATGCCATTCTCCCATATCATCCCACCCTTGCCCTCTCCCATAGAGACCAAAAGAGTGTTCTATACATCTGTGTCTCTTTTGCTGTCTCACATACAGGGTTATCATTACCATCTTTCTAAATTCCATATATATGCATTAGTATACTGTATTGATGTTTTCTTTCTGACTTACTTCACTCTGTATAATAGGCTCCAGTTTCATCCAACTCAGTAAAACTGATTCAAACGTATTCTTTTTAATGGCTGAGTAATATTCCATTGTGTATATGTACCACAGCTTTCTTATCCATTCGTCTGCTGATGGACATCTAGGTTGCTTCCGTGTCCTGGCTATTGTAAACAATGCGGCAATGAACACTGGGGTACATGTATCTCTTTCAATTCTGCTTGCTTTCCTCGATGTGTATTCCCAGCAGTGGGATTGCTGGGTCATATGGCAGTTTGATTTCCAGTTTTTTAAGGAATCTCCACACTGTTCTCCATAGTGGCTGTACTAGTTTGCATTCCCACCAACAGTGTAAGAGGGTTCCCTTTTCTCCACATCCTCTCCAGCATTTATTGCTTGTAGACTTTTGGATGGCAGCCATTCTGACTGGTGTAAAGTGGTACCTCATTGTGGCTTTGATTTGCATTTCTCTGATAATAAGTGATGTTGAGCATCTTTTCATGTGTTTGTTAGCCATTTGTATGTCTTCTTTGGAGAAATGTCTGTTAAATTCTTTGGCCCACTTTTTGATTGGGTTGTTTATTTTTCTAGAATGGAGCTGCAGGAGTTGCTTGTATATTTTTGAGATTAATTGTTTGTCCATTGCTTCATTGGCTATTATTTTCTCCCATTCTGAAGGCTGTCTTTTAACCTTGCTTATAGTTTCCTTTGTTGTGCAGAAGCTTTTAATTTTAATTAGGTCCCATTTGTTTATTTGTGCTTTTATTTCCGATATTCTGGGAGGTGGGTCATGGAGTATCCTGCTTTGGTTTATGTCAGAGAGTGTTTTGCCTATGTTATCCTCTAGGCGTTTTATAGTTTCTGGTCTTATGTTTAGATCTTTGATCCATTTTGAGTTTATCTTTGTGTATGGTGTTAGAAAGTGTTCTAGTTTCATTGTTTTACAAGTGGTTGACCAGTTTTCCCAGCACCACGTGTTAAAGAGATTGTCTTTTCTCCATTGTATATTCTTGCCTCCTTTGTCAAAGATAAGGTGTCCATCGATGCGTGGATTTGTCTTTGGGCTTTCTATTCTGTTCCATTGATCTATATTTCTGTCTTTGTGCCAGTACCATACTGTCTTGATGACTGTGGTTTTGTAGTATAGCCTAAAGTCAGGCATATTTATTTGCTAAAAAAATTAAATGGTTGTCTTGTTTCACACACTGGATTTTGGACACTGCTTTTCAGTAAACTTTGAATTTCAAAATGAAGTCTTAATGCTAATGTATTTGATTCTTTGGTAGTATATATTCTCTTTTTCATTGGCCTGCATTTTCTATGTGTGCCCTTCTTTAAGAGAAGTATTTCCAGATTTCTATCCCAAAGAATTTCACAGGAAAAAATTGTCATAGATCAACTTTGGAATAAGTTTGTTCTTCTTGCATCATTTCAACAGTTTCTCAGACTGAATATGGGAACTTATAAAACTTTAAACTTTTTTTGAAGAGCTCTATCCAGACGGTCTATGTGCTGACATGGCTTATCATTTTCGTATGTGTGGTTATTCATTGGTAACTAATTCTATCAGTAAGCAATGAAGGCTACAACAGTAAGTCAACATTTCACTGCAAAATATATTACTTTATCAAATCAGTAAAAAGAAACATTTTTCAAAGATAATTAATGTAAAATTGAAGACATTCTGCTACATTTCACTTAAAATCTACCCTCAAGGTCAAACTGAGCTTCACTTGCATGCATCTAAGAACTAAAACTAGAGAACTTATAAACAGTATGTTTTTAAATACTTTAAATTTGCAGTGACTCAGTGTTTCAACTTAAATAGTCAGTCTTACTACCAAATCAACATCATCCATAAAAACAAATACTGTAACACAAAACATTTAGTTGAATAAGATGATTTTTTATAAATTCAGAAACAATTTACTGTTCTACTGTATTTCAAAAAAATCTTGGGGCCTGAAATAGAAACCCAGATTTTTAAAATATGACACTCTAAATCTAACTATTTTTTATTTCTTTAACACAAAATATATTTAGTGATGTTATTAAATCCTGCCTCCAACAATGGCGAAGTATGACAACCAGAGAAACAAACAGCAACAACATCAAAGAAAACACTGGCAAAGCCCACACAAAAATCTTGAACTTACTTCTCTTTCCAGAGGTTTTTCACTGACTGGTTTCCATGATTACTCACATCGACATCCCTTAGCCAACCTGCTATTGTAGTAGTTTTGACTTCTAGGTTAGATTTTTGGGTCAGAGAGTACTCAGATTACATTAACCCTTTTTTTGGAGTGAAAATTGTAAACAACTATTTTTCCAAAGATGTCTTCATCTTTTTGATTAATATTTTGCCATAATTTTAAAATTTTCCAAATTTTCAGTCTTCTTAATTTTGAAACTTGAAATGAGACTCCAGAACCAGAACCAGCTCAATTAATTCCAAAGATGCTTTAAACCAAGACTTTCAATAAGTTTCTCGAAGAGTTATAGTCATCATTATTAAATACTTCAGAGGGACATTTCTAGATCATATGGTAACTCTCTTCCATCCAGAGGAAATGCCAGTGCGTTTTCTAAAGTGGCTGCACCGTTCTGTGTTTCCACCAGCAACATAGCACAGCTGCAACTGCTTCAGATCCACACCAGCACTCATTAGAGTCTGCCTTTTTAACTGCAAACATTACAATAGGTGAGAAGGAGGATCTTACTGCGGTTTTAATTTGCATCTCTTTAATCACTAGCGAGGTTGAACATCTTTTCATGTGCTTATTAGCCATATAAGTATCACTTCTCTGGAGAAATGTCTATTCAAATCATTTGCCTGATTCTAAATAGGATAATCTTTTTATTACTGAATTGTAATAGTTGTTTTTATGTCCTGTGTATGAGTACTTAACAGATATATGATTTTTAAAACTTTTTTCCCAGTCTATGGGTCATAGCTTCACTTTCCTTATGGTATCCTTTGAAGCACAAAGAAGCATATTCCCATACACACACCAAAATATATACATATATATATATATATATATATATATATGTGCATGAATCTTCAAAGAAGTATTATTCAAAACAGACAAAATGGAAATATCCCAAATGTCCTTCATTCATGAACAAACAAGATATAGTACATTCTGACAATGGAATACTATTCAGAATCAAAAAATATATATGAAGTACTGATAGCTGCAACAAGGCTGAATCTCAAAAACATTATGCTTAGTTCACAAAGGACCACATATTGCATCATACTACTTAAAATATTCAGAATAATCAAATTTATAGAGATAAAATATATATTAGTGGTTGCCTAGGACTGGGAGGTGAAAGTGGGAAGTAAGAGGAGGGAATGTGGAGTGTTATCAGTGAATACATGGTTTCCTCGGGCAATGCTGAAACGTTCTAAAATTATATCATAGTGATGGTTTCAACACTCTGTAAATGTATTAATATTAAAAACCACTGAACTATACTCTCTAAACAAATGAAATTTATGGTATGTAAATTATATCTGAATAATGCTGTCTTAAAAAAATAAAAACTAATATATACGATCTCTACATATAAAAAAGGTAAGTGAGAACACTTTAAACTCTGTTACAATTCCAATTTTATATTTCTCCAAAGGGACTTAGAGGTGACTGTGCAACTGGGAAAAAAATGATTAGACTTATGAGGTATTACTGGACATTGGCTCTGTATTGGCCACAATTCCTTCTATCTCAAATGCCAATGGAGTTTACCAATCAGAGGAGGAGCTTATATAGAGTAGGTGATGGACAGAGTTTTGGCTTAGGGTAGGTCATTCTATTGAATACACATCTTTATACAGTGAGCTCAGTGTTTCCCAACCCACACTGTGGTTATTTCCCCAGTTTCTGGAATGCATAGTTGGAATAGACATCATCAGTTCAGTTCAGGTCAGTCACTCAGTTGTGTCCGACTCTTTGCAACCCCATGAATTGCAGCATACCAGGTCTCTCTGTCCATCACCAACTCCTGGAGTCTACCCAAACCCATGTCCATCGAGTTGATGATGCTATACAGACATCTCATTCTCTGTCGTCCCCTTCACTTCCAGCCCCCAATCCTTACCAGCATCAAGGTCTTTTCCAATAAGTCAACTCTTGGCATGAAGTGGCCAAAGTACTGGAGTTTCAGCTTCAACATCAGTCCTTCCAATAAACACCCATCCCTTAGGATGGACTGGTTGGATCTTCTTGCAGTCCAAGGGACTCTCAAAAGTCTTCTTCAATACCACAGTTCAAAAGCATCAATTATTTGGCACTCAGCCTTTTTCACTGTCCAATTCTTACATCCATACATGACCACTGGAAAAACGACAGTCTTGACTAGATGGACCTTTGTTGAAAAAGGTAATGTCTCAGCTTTTCAATATGCTATCTAGGTTGATCATAACTTTCCTTCCAAGGAGTAAGCGTCTTTTAATTTCATGGCTGCAATCACCATCTGCAGTGATTTTGGAGCCTCCCCAAAATAAAGTCAGCCACTGTTTCCACTGTTTCCCCATCTATTTCCCATGAAGTGAGGGGACCAGATGCTATGATCTTAGTTTTCTGAATTTAAGCTTTAAGCCAGTTTTTTTCACTCTCCTCTTTCACTTTCACCAAGAGGCTTTTTAGTTCCTCTTCACTTTCTGCCATGAGAGTAGTGTCATCTGCATATCTGAGGTAATTGATATTTCTCCCAGCAATCTTGATTCCAGCTTGTGTTTCTTCCAGCCAAGCATTTCTCATGATGTACTCTGCATACAAGGTAAATAAACAGGGTGACAATATACAGCCTTGACGTACTCCTTTTCCTGTTGGGAACCAGTCTGTTGTTCCGTGTTCAGTTCTAACTGTTGCTTCTTGAACTGCATACAGGTTTCTCAAGAGGCATGTCAGGTGATCTGGTATTCCCATCTCTTTCAGAATTTTCCATAGTTTATTGTGATACACACACTCAAAGTCTTTGGCATAGTCTAAGCAGAAATAGATGTTTTTTCTGGAATTCTCTTGCTTTTTCGATGATCCAGAGGATGTTGGCAATTTGATCTCTGGTTCCTCTGCCTTTTCTAAAACCAGCTTGAATATCTGGAAGTTCATGGTTCACATATTGCTGAAGCATGGCTTGGAGAATTTTGAGCATTACTTTACTAAAGGGTGTGAGATGAGTGCAATTGTGCAGTAGTTGGAGCATTCTTTGGCATTGCCTTTCTTTGGGACTGGAATGAAAACTAACCTTTCCCAGTCCTGTGGCCATTGCTGAGTTTTCCAAATTTGCTGGCATATTGAATGCAGCACTTTCACAGCATCATCTCTTAGGATTTGAAATAGCTCAACTGGAATTCCATCACTTCCACTAGCTTTGTTCGTAGTGATGCTTCCTAAGGCCCACTTGACTTTACATTCTAGGATGTCTGGCTCTAGGTGAGTGATCACACCATTGTGATTATCTGGGTCATGAAGATCTTTTTTGTACAGTTCTTCTGTGTATTCTTGCCACCTCTTCTTAATATCTTCTGCTTCTGTTAGGTCCATACCATTTCTGTCCTTTATCAAGCCCATCTTTGCATGAAATGTTTCCTTGGTATCTCTAATTTTCTTGAAGAGATCTCTAATCTTTCCTATTTTTTTTCCTCTATTTCTTTGCATTGATCACTGAGGAAGGCTTTCTTATCTCTCCTTGCTATTCTTTGGAACTAGATATCATCAGCAACCAGCAAAAACCCACATTTGGTCCTCTATGTCATGAAATGAGGGCTACCGTGGAAAAGCTAAGATGTACTCTAAAAAATAATATGGTATTTCTAGAGGAATTGAAAATTAATTACATCAGAAAGAATTTGAAGGATGCAGAGATTCTCTCCACATCCCCATTCAACTCCCCTGTTTGACCTCTTCAGCTGTAGCTTGGAAAATGATAGCATGTTTTCATGCTGTTTTCACCTGATAACTTTATCAGGTGGCAACTCTAAATCCAGCTACTGTTCCAGATGCTGTTTCTTTACTTGAAGTAGATCAACACTCTAATGGGCAGTTATTGATCTGTTGATTTTACTCCTCTATACTTGTTAGTGAAGACCATCAAAAGCAGTTTCTTTCAGTGACATCAGCAGAGGAAAATCTTAATAGTAAAATGGCTATTCTATGGATCTCAGGCAATCTTTCCCATGATGGGTTTAAGAACAAAAGGATGGAAGTTCTACATTAGCTCAACAGTTTGGACTTTCACTCACCAAGGCCTATTCAGCTATCACAGCTGAAGAAATGCCAAACCTGTCAAGAACAGAGATCACTACTAATGCACAATATGGTACCATTCCCCAAGTGAACTAGTCAGTCACCTGGTAGTAGGTTGATTAGTTTGGAATAATTCCATCGAAGAAGACATAGAATTTTGTTCTCACCGGAATAAACACTGTGAATATGAATTTGTCCTTCAAGCCCTTAACAATTTTGTAATCCATGGATTTACAAATGCCTTATTCATCATCATCAGATTCCATACTGCATTGCTTCTGACCAAAAAACTCATTTCACAGTAAGTGAAGTGTGACTCATGCTCGTGAAGCTCAGTGTTCTTGTCCTTTCCCCGATCACCCTGGTGTTGCTGGCTAGATAGAGATAGCAAGACCCAGGTTCCAGTGCAAGTTATGTGACATCAGTTAGTGACCCTCAAGTGATGCTATTCAGAATGCAGTATTTTCTCAGAATCAGCCATCAATATATAGTTTTGTTTTTCCCATAGGCAGGATGCATGAGTCAATATATCAAGCACTGAAAATAGAGGGACTCCTCTCCCTATTACCTCTAGTAATCCACTATCAAAAGTTTGCTTCCCTTTCCTGTAGCTTTGCTGGGTTAGAGAGCTGAGTTCCCCCAAGAAGAGTGCTTCTACCAAGTGACACATTGATTCCTTTAAAGTGAGAGTTGAGACTGCCAAATGATCACTTTGTGTTTCTCATGCCAGTAAACTAATAAGAAATGAGATAATTGGAGTGATTGATCCTAGCTTATCAAAATTGTCTTGCTACTCAAAAATGGGAATGGGGAGAAGTATGTCTAAAATGCAAGAATTCTTCCCTGGCCGCCCAGTGGCTAAGACTGCTTTCCAATGCAGAGGGGAAGGTTCCATCACTGGTGGGGAAGCTAAGATACCACGTGCCTAGGGGTCAAAAAACCAGAACATAAAAACCAGAAGCAACATTGTGAAAAGTTCAATAAAGATTTTTTATTTTTTTTTATTGTTTTTGCCATACAATGTCATGATATCACCATGGGTTTACATATGCTCCCCCTCCAGAACCCCCCTCCCTCCTCCCTCCCCCCTCCCTCCCCCCGGGAAATCTCGATGCACCAGCCCCAAGCATCAATCCTGGGCTGGCGCTTGATTAGACATATGATAATTAACATGTTTCAATGCCCTTCTACCATATCATCCCACCCTTACCCTCATCCACAGACTCCATGAGTCTATTCTATACATCTGCGTTCCTTTTGCTGTCTCGCATGTTGGGTTCTCGTTACCGTCTTTCTAAATTCCATATATATGTGTTAATATACTGTATTGTTGTTTTTGCTTCTGGCTTACTTCACTCTGGATAATGGGCTCCAGTTCGGTCCATCTGAGTAGAATTGATTCAAATGAATTTTTTTTTAATGCTGAGTAATATTCCATTGTGTATATGTACCACAGCTTTCTTATCCATTCGTCAGTTGATGGGCATCTAGGTTGCTTCCATGTCCTGGCTATTGTAAACAATGCAGCAATGAACATTGGGGTACACGTGGCTCTTTCAAGTCTGGTTTTCTCAGTGTATATGCCCAGCAGTGGGGTTGCTGGGTCATATGGCAGGTCTATTTGCAGCTTTTTAAGGAACCTCCACACTGTTTTCCATAGTGGCTGTACTAGTTTGCATTCCCACCAACAGTGTAAGAGGGTTCCTTTTTCTCCACATCCTCTCCAACATTTATTGCTTGTAGACTTTTGGATGGCAGCCATTCTGACTGGTGTAAAGTGGTACCTCATTGTGGTTTTGATTTGCATTTCTCTTATAATGAGTGATGTTGAACATCTTTTCATGTGTTTGTTAGCCATTTTTATATCTTCTTTGGAGAAATGTCTGTTAAGTTCTTTGGCCCACTTTTTAATTGGGTTGTTTATTTTTCTAGAATGGAGCTGCAGGAGTTGTTTGTATATTTTTGAGATTAATTGTTTGTCCGTTGCTTCATTGGCTATTATTTTCTCCCATTCTGAAGGCTGTCTTTTAACCTTGCTTATAGTTTCCTTTGTTGTGCAGAAGCTTTTAATTTTAATTAGGTCCCATTTGTTTATTTGTGCTTTTATTTCCAATATTCTGGGAGGTGGGTCATGGAGTATCCCGCTTTGGGTTATGGCAGAGAGTGTTTTGCCTATGTTATCCTCTAGGAGTTTTATAGTTTCTGGTCTTATGTTTAGATCTTTGATCCATTTTGAGTTTATCTTTGTGTATGGTGTTAGAAAGTGATCTAGTTTCATTCTTTTACAAGTGGCTGTCCAGTTTTCCCAGCACCACTTGTTAAAGAGGTTGTCTTTTCTCCATTGTATATTCTTGCCTCCTTTGTCAAAGATAAGGTGTCCATAGTTGCGTGGATTTATCTCTGGGCTTTCTATTCTGTTCCATTGATCTATATTTCTGTCTTTGTGCCACTACCATACTGTCTTAATGACTGTGGATTTGTAGTATAGCCTAAAGTCAGGTAGGTTGATTCCGCCAGTTCCATTCTTCTTTCTCAAGATTGCTTTGGCTATATGAGGTTTTTTGTATTTCCATACAAATTGAGAAATTATTTGTTCTAATTCTTTGAAAAAGACCTCTGGTAGCTTGATAGGAAGTGCATTGAATCTATAGATTGCTTTGGGTAGTATACTCATTTTCACTATATTGATTCTTCCAGTCCACGAACACGGCACATTTCTCCATCTGTTTGTGTCCTCTTTGATTTCTTTCATCAGTGTTTTATGCAAAGGAAACAAAAGAGACCATAGCAAAAATCAACCAAGCCAATAAAGATTTTTTAAATGGTACACATCAAAAAATATCTTTAAAAAATAAATAAAAAGTAAAAAATAAAATGCAAGAAATCCCTTGAAGTGCATCTTAGAAGTTCCAAGATCTGCGATCTAAGTCAATAGAAAACAACAGTTCAATACAGTGAAAGTCATAGTCACTCAGTTGTGTCCAACTCTTTGTGACCCCATGGAACCCACCAGTCACCTCTCTCATAGAATTCTTCAGGCAAGAATACTGGGTTGCCATTCCCTTCTCCAGGGATCTTCCTGACCCAGGTATAAAACCCGAATCTCCTGAATTGCAGGCAGATTCTTTACTATCTTAGCCACCAGGGAATCTCTATTCAGTACAGCCAGGACTGTTAATGGCTCAGATCTCTCAATTAGGAAGATTTGGGTCACCCCAACAGATAAAGAAGCATGACCAACTGGAGTGTTATAAACTATTTTTGTTTCTATTTTTTCTTTCCTATTTTCCTCCTACTAAACATAATATATGTTAATACATATATTAAGTATATGTATAAGTAAGTGGGTCCTTTTATGTTTCAATATTTAAGCTTTTGACTATCAAAAGAGAAGTTAAAAATAGATAAAAGAATTACCAATGAATAAAGAAGGTTATAATGCTTTTGCTTGTATGAGGAATGACTGACTGCATCACATTAGCCTGAAGGATGATTTTGTACTGAAATTTTTTGGATGTTAAACATGGTCAAAAGTATGTATAAATGCCAATAAATAAGAGGTACATTTGTTTAAAATGCAATTTACAACTCCTAGAATCCTCTTCCTAGTACGGTTTGTGCAAAAATTGGAAGGCAGAAGTGAAGCAGCAGTTATTATTCTGAGAAGTTCATCACAGACACAGCGAAGGACAGAGGCAGAGGTGACCAGCATATAAATCATTCTCATTTGCTCCTCATTCAGCTTGTCTTCCAAACTACAGGCCCTGCTGACCAGGACTAACACCAGGACTTAATCTCAGAAATAACACCAGGATCTTGGCTGTGGATTCACACAGGCAACCATTTGCAACAGACCTCTCCATCTCTCCTACTTTGAAATCCCACTTCAACAGTTGGATATGCTTGGCCTTTCAGAATTGTCTGTACACTGTGTCTCCTCCACCCACTCCAGTACTTCAGAAGGATGCTAAGTGATCCTCCAACTCCCCCTTTTAGACCTAAACATTTTCTGCTTTTTTCCCATATCTGTGTAATATCTAATCCTAAAATAAATCCTTTATTCCCATAATATTCATGGTGATTTGGCTTCTCTTAGGAACCCTAACTGAAATATAACTAAGTCTGTTTCTAGCCAAAGGGGCCTAATTGCTTATAAGTAATTCCAGGAATTTTGTTGGGTGGGGAAGGAATCTGTCTTTGGGTAGCTGTAACATAGCTATTCCAGCTTTGTGCTCCATTGGCATACTGGAAAACATTTTAAGATCCATATTTGTAAGTAATTACACTTACCTCCACTCCCATAAGAAGGGGCCCCCACAACTCTACAATCACCTTTTGGTAGAGAATGTATTTTTGCCCAGAATCTTATGCCAATGAATGATTCATATGTAGAACGTCATATGAAATAAGTGTGGATGTACCATTTGATTGACCTATCATTAAGATTCTCTTCTGAGGCTTATGTTGATTCACTTGGTTTATATTTTCTACATTCATCAACTCCAACTTGATGCTTGTCTGAAGGTGTCCCTCTAAAAAGTTTCAAAGCCAATTAACCTTACTACAAATATAAGTTTTTGAGCCATATTTTAACTACCAAAGCCACAATCACCTGAAGAATGAGATAATGGTAATAGATTTATTACATCTTAATTCAAGCTCATTTCTGAAGGTCTCTAAATTAACTTGCATCAACTTGATAGCAGTTTTTACAACTTGGAATAAATTCTAATTAGCTGATAGAGTGCTTCTTTGGTTTTGTCTCATTTATTTAAAAATAATGTCATGAACTTAAAACCATAAATAGTAATAGTTGATAACTCTGACACAAAATTTATCTTTAAAGCAAACAGCTCTGACATGAGTTAACAGAAGTCTTCATGTCCCCAGAAGTCAATATGCTAAAAGTTCTTTTCTATTCTTGAGATTTCTAGAAGCCCTGTGACATTAAGGAAAAAAGGGAAGAAACAAATAGGGTTGGTTCTTATTCTTCTGGCAGTCAATAAATTGAGAAGAAATCCACTTAAAAGGTATGACTAGGTAGAAGGTGCCATGTGCTCAATGAGAGACAGTTGATAGACTAAATAAATAATATCTTTCTGTTGAAAGCAGACCCATGTTCTACCTTGGTGTGACTTGGATAAAACTGTCAAATTCCCCTAAAAGAATGGAAAAAGTCAGATGAAAATGCATAGGCTTGGGTCATGAAGAAGCAGCTAAGACCTGTGGGGTATCATTTGAGATGACCTGAGGATCTATTTCCAGGATGCAAGAGGAATCCATAGTTGAGGGCAACCAGGGTCCCATTTTGGAAAGTGGCATTATAGGCCAACTCAAAAGAGAGGCAAGAGAAGGGATAGTTGTCCTAAATAATCAGAAAGAAAATATGGAACATATGAGAGAGTAAAGAGATTTGATATTTCTGCCTTTGAACAGGCTTTGCCCTTTATATATGATATCTGAAGAGTAGGGAAGAAAGAGGTAAGCATGAGTGCTTAAAGAAGACATACTGGACTGGGCTGGGGTGGAAGGAATTCTTCAAGCCTGTTGTCATCATTCTCGACTGTTCATTTTCAACTCTCAAAGGCTTTTCTATATACAACCTACACTACATGCCTATATCAGCTCAAAAACACTTCCAGCTTGGGATTTTTAGTGTACTTTTCATTCACTGTGCACTTGTTTAGGAGGGGATGAGTGTCTGGAAGGGGGAAGCATCTAGACAAATCTCTCCAAATGGGGACACAGTGTGTAAATATGTGTCCTCACAGCAGAGGAGAATTTTAATAATTAGATGAGCAAGATGGCCCATTCTGTGGATCTCAGGCAATCCTCTCCTCCATCATGAATAAAAAGGGAAGAAAGTTTTGAATGGGCCTTTTTGTTTCATGTTTATATGAATTTTGATGCTTTCTTGATTAGTCTTGTCTGAAATATAGTTTTAGTATTAACCTTTTCAAAGAGCCAATTTTCTATTTTAGAAAACTTTTTTCCTTATTACATTTCATACACAGTCCATCTTTCTCCATTTCTGCCTTCATTATTTCCTTCTGGTTTCTTTGGGTTTTGCTCTTTTTCCAGTTCCTTGAATTGAATGCTCATCTTATCTGTTTTAAACCTTATTTCCTACCAGTTCCATTAAGGCTATAGATTTCTCTCCAAGTTAGCACTTCTCCAGCTGTGCCCCAAAAATCTAAATATCAAAATTTTTCATTATCATTCAGGTCTAAATGTTTTTTAATTCAATATATAGTCTCCTTTTTAATCCAAGAATTATTTCATACTATAATATATAACAGTAATTATGTAGTCTTCAAACACAAATTGGGGTTTTTTAAGCTATCTTTCTGTTAATAATTTCTAATTTTATTGCACTGAGGCCAAAGACTATAGCTCCTATTATTCATTTAAGATTTGTTGAAACTTTATGGGCTAACACAAGGTACATTTTTATAACAGTATGCTAGTCTTGCATTGGATCTTGTTAATCCAATCTGAGACTGTAGATTCTTAATGGATGATCTTAAACTATTTGTATTTATTTTATAATCATATATATTTCAACCGTCTTATTTTCATGTTTTCTACTTATTGTTTTTTCCCTTTTTTCCTCCTTCCATGATTTTTATTTTATATAACTGTTTCTTTCCATAGGTTTAAAAAGTAAACATACTATTTTTGTTCTTATGGTGGTTATTTTTGATAGAAGACATTTATTTATCCTTGATGATTTCTTCTTTTTTTCTTTTACTGTGCCATGTGGCATGTGGGATCTTAGTTCCCCAACCATTGGGGAGCACGGAGCCTTAACCACTGGACCACCAAGGAATTCTCCGTTGATTTCTCAGTTATCAACATTGACATCTTTCCTTTCAACAAGGGTACTTTGGCATGCACTTATGTCTTTTTAATTCCTCCACACACAGTCCATTAGTAAAATTATTTAAGTATCTCCTGGCTCATTCTATTGTACTTTCTTATTTTCATTTCTTTGATACTGGATCTTATATTTTACAACAAACTTACATGATAAGTTTGTTATTACTCTTAAGTTTTTTATTACTTATAGAGTAATACTCTTAACCCCTCAGTCTCTTCTGATTAGAGATTTTTCTCCAAGAGTATTTGGTGGGAAGTTTGTACAACAAGGCCTTATAAACCAGTAGTATTTTTTATTATATTCTCACATTTGAATGAAAATTTAGCTGAATAAACAAATTCTAGTTCAAAATTATTTTTCTTCAATACCTTAAAAACATTTTTATTCTCTTAAATGTAATGTTGCTGTTGAGAAACGTGGTCTCTATCTGGTTCATTTTCCTTGGTGAGGAATCTGTGTCTGCAAGCTTTTAGAATTTTGTCTTTAATGTTCCTATATTCCACTATTAAATTTCTGTGCATGGCTGTTCTCTTTTCTCTCTCAAGCTGGGATTTTCCATCATCAATAATGGGAAATTAAGCCTTATATGTTTATCCCCTCTCTTTTTTTTCTCCCTCTATGAATTCTACCAACTGGATATTTGCACTTCTCCTCCTTATCTATCTTTGAGCATTTATTTCATTTTTTTTCTCTGTATTTTATCTTACTTCCTCTGGGTAAGCTCCTCAATCTTTTCTTCTTCACTAATTCATTCCTTGGCTACATTCTTTCTGATACTCACCCTAGTGCTTATACACCTTACTTCAATGTCATATTCTTTACTCTGGATATTTCCCTTTAATTCTTATTTATAACTTTTTCTTCTTGCTTCATATTACTAAAAAGCATATTTTCCATGCACTTTTAAAATTATTGGTACGTCCTCTTCTGATACTGCTACTCCAGATGGTATATGTTTTTCAGTTTATTGTCTTTCATTTGTCATAGTCAACTCTTCAGGGACCTAGTATCTGTTTGTTTTGTGGCTTGTGAGCAGCATTAGCTATTCTGTGGGGAACTGTGTCATGAGAATCACTTAAAAGGCAGGCTCTGTGTGAGAGAAGGGAGGGTAGAGAGTTGGAGACATAACAAAACTACTGTTGATACTCCCCTCTAATGTCACTCCACAGGCAGATCCTCTGATGTGGGTTTCTCGTAAATACTTGGAAAGAAGTACCAGTGAAAGAAGGAAGTCTTCCTATATTGTAGTCCCATCATCCCTGAGCTCTGGAGAGGAAAGGGACTAAGGAATTAAGGTCCAAGGGCAGTTAGTTTCTACATGGCTGCTTTTGGCCTCATCTCACCTCAGCGGAACTTGTGTGCCACTTCATCATTGCCCCTGGGCATTTGCTGCCCATTTCTCTGGAGAAAGGGTGGGCACCAATTGTCCCAAGGAAATAGGAGAGAGACGAGGGCATAACTTAAAGCTTCCCTCCAGCCTCACTGCCTCTGGCAGCCTGCCCCCTTGAACTGCAGCCACCACACTCACCAGAGCGAGATAACTTAGCTCCACTCCCTCATTTTATAGTTTCTTCAGGATTGATTCCTCCATCTTGACAGGAACCAAAAAACCATATTAATTCTTTCTGAAAACCTTGGACCTTACACTCACGTTACTCTTGATCATCATCAAAATTCCCGCTAATCAGTTCTATTCCACTGTCTCATTCCCATTTTTCTTTGCGCTTCTTTCCTCTAAACCAATCATAATGCTTCTCTCCCTCTAAAACTTATTTGCTGTATCTCAGAGAAACTCCCCTCAGATTAAAAATATCTTTACAAATCCTCACCTTCTTCCAATTCCTTGCCTCAACTGAATCTTGGATACACCACAAGTACACGGCTTCCCCACAGGCACTCAGGGTCCAATCCCCATACTCCCATATATACCAGATCTAGGTATCGGGATCAGCCTTTTCCTCCTTCCCCAGTCTGCTGCCTGAATACCTTCTCCCCTGCCTTCAGGTAAAAATCTCTGTTTCTATAGCGACCATTCCTTTCTTATTCCTCATCACTGTTGTTAATCAGCCTCCATTCACATCTCCCTGATTAAAAAAAGACATTGGCAGACAACTTAGACCTCCTAGCCTTCTCCTGCCATCAGGAGACTGATGGGTAACTCTGACATTCATGTGGACAGCCCACTCATTACACTCTCCTTTTAATACCTTCATCTCCTTAATTCTAATGCATTCAACTTTGTATCACTTCAGCTACAATTCCAGAATTAATAGTAATGAAAATCATGTTCGTTTATTAAGTCCTTACTATTTGCTAGAAATAGCCTTAGTGTTTTTATGTGACTGCCTTATTTAACCCTGACAGTGTTACTCTCAATTAGGTACTATTATTAATTATATTTATTTCTCAAATGAGAAAACTGAGAGTTCAGGTAATTTGTCCAAAGTTGGTCACACTGTTTACAATTGAAAGAGCCAAGATTCAGGAAGGAAGCGAAAAAAGGATACTTGAAAATGCCAAAGTATATAAATTTTGATTACTCCTCACCTCCCTTTGGCACTTAAAAAAAATCAAGAATTAATGCACCAATAATATGGAATCTGCTTTGTAAAAAGCACGTGGAGAAGTTACGTTAAAAAATGAAGTCAATCACAAAGAAGTATAAAATACAGTCAATCTGTTTTAATCTCTGTTAGAAAATACAGTCCTTTTATTAGAATTTTCTGGTGCTGACACAGTTATTATCAGAAAATTTATGACAGTCGAGCAAAGTTAGTCCCAAGATAGTTAAAAGAATCTAGCTAATGTGCTGAAAAAGAAAACAAATGTCCTATAAACCCGGATTCATGAAACAGCTCTAAAATACATTGCCCTAGCTTCCACTTTTTTCAAAAACAGTGGTATCTAATCTTATTCTATGAATTAACATTTTATTAATTTTGAAGCAATATCTATTGACCACATCTACATAATATTTATACATAGAAGCACAAAGAAATAGAACATGAAAATTATTAGTACCTCCTGCTCTCCAGATGTCTGATTACACTTCTGAATAACTGCCAGCCTCAGCAAGCATTTATTGTAAAAAAAAAAAAAAAGATTCCAAACTTGAATGATCACTGAAAAGAAATCACAAAACTTCTAGAAATGAAAAATGGCTTATTTGGAAATTGAGAAAGGAGGTGAATTCATTCAATAAACAGGAAAATTTTGCCAGAATTCTGGAAATTCTACAAAATTATGTTATAAGGAAAAATAAAATGATCCTAGGTTGAAGTAGGAGAAGAAATGATGAAAAAGATATTAGAAAAAGAGGTTAGAATGCTTATGTGAATAAGCACTGTTGCAGAAAATAATAATAAACATGTCCAAAACAGTAGCAATAGTGTCTAGCTAGTGATTTTTTTTTAAGAACTAAAATATATCACAGAAATGTATATAAAATGGGATGGGTATTACTGAGTCATTGCATTTAAGGTTAAATTATTCACAAAGTAATTTTGTTGATCAACTTTAAACTTGTTAAGTGTGCGTGTCAAAATTTTCAGGGAAGCACTGAATGTTTAACTTCCAAACTAATGTAAGGAGGAGATGAAATGAGAGGAAAAGGAAACTAAAGAGAAGGCTGTATGTTTCAATTATTAATTCACACAAATTAATACACAAGTAAAGTTAAGGATGTACATAACAGTACAGCTCATGATCCAGAAGTCCCATGCCTAATAATGTATCTCAGAAACCTCTTACACATGTGCACCAGGACATACGTATAAAATATAAGAAAAGCAACCCCCTTGAGGCCTCTGTCCTACTTCCTCTTCCTGGAACACTCTCCGTAGACCACTGCATGGTTCTTTCATTTCCAAGTCTGCTTTCAGCTGTTCACATGCTTAGTGAGATCCCCTCTGATCATCCTGTTTAAAATCCCAATTCCATCTCCAATTTAAGCACTCCTTATCATTTCCTCTGCCATGTGTCTATGACACTTAATCACACTGCCATAAAATTTACTTATTATTTTGTCTGCTTCCTCCAACTAGAATATAAATTCAGTGAGAGTAAGGATTTTGGTCTCTCTGTTCACTGACATATCCCCAGAATCTAGAACAGTGTCTTGCATACAGCAGACATGCCACTGAAATAATATATAGTCTAGCTTGTCTTAGCAGGAAAAAAAATAAATAGCCCTAATGTCCATCCACATTAAAATAGATAGATGGTGGCATAGTCATAAAAAAGTATATCGTGCAATGGTGAAAAAAGTGAACTATGTGTATCAACATCAGAGAAGGCAATGGCAACCCACTCCAATACTCTTGCCTGGAAAATCCCATAGACGGGGGAGCCTGGTGGGCTGCAGTCCATGGGGTCGTGAAAAGTCGGATACGACTGAGCGACTTCACTTTCACTTTTCACTTTCATGCATCGGAGAAGGAAATGGCACCCCACTCCAGTGTTCTTGCCTGGAGAATCCCGGGGACGGGGGAGCCTGGTGGGCTGCCGTCTACGGGGTCGCACAGAGTCGGACACGGCTGAAGCGACTTAGCAGCAGCAGTAGCATGCATCAACATGTTCTAACAACAGACTGTTAAAGACAAAGCAAGTCACTAAAGAATACATGTAGTATGACCCCCTTTACGTAAAGTTCAAAAATGCAAAATGTGAACCACACATTGTTTCGAGATACATGACTATGTCCTAGATCTATAGACAAGAGTGAGAGACTGAGAAAATATATAAAATCAAGAGAGTGATGATCTCCTGATCAAATCAAGAGTCTGGATGCTAAGAGAGAAGGGTAGGATGAGCTGACTGTACAGACTTTCTCTTTATTAAGCTGGATGGGAAGTACACAGGTGCTTGCTTTACCTATATTCTTGGTATATTACTATTCCATATATATTAAATATATGATAAACCCAACAGTTATACAGGGCAATGCAAGTTTGGCTCTTGTCTCTCAATGGTTTTCTCTGCTTCTCTGGCCACTGAGATGTAAAACATGCTGCATGTTTCCTATGCTGCTGAGTGAACAACAGTCAACTGTAACCATCAAACAAGCAGCATTGAGGGCTCCATTTGGGGGCAGAAAGTATTAATAAAAAGACTCAGTTCAGCCTCAGGCCTAGGCCTTGCTTTCCAACACAGTCCATGGAAAGCCATCTATTTGGGCGAATAGTAAAATGATGTTAATCAGTTCTCAAAAACAGAATTTCACGAAGAATAAGCAGATCAAATTCTACTATTGCAATTACATGTAAATACTTACAGAAAATATTCAAAGAAATGACCAAAAATGACAACCAAAAATGCCAAGTCTATATTCCACTCCTACTTGATGAGTCAAGGTAGGGAGTTTTCCTCAGATAGCAGTTAATTTGCTTCAGAAACAGAAACAAATCTTTTCAGCACAATAGACCATTGACCAGGGAACCAAGTCACTGTGATTGAGCTGGCCACAGTTCATGGCATGAGTACCTTCAGTCAATGGCCTGCATTATATTTCACTTTTTACTACAAATGACTCTTGATGATATTGTAATAAATGGACTTAAGTCTCATATCTTTGTAAAATGCTGCCATCTTGGACATAAATGTTATAAAATCATAATAAATATAAATTATTGCTGACCATTTAAAGAGTCCCAACAATTAATTTGACCATCCTATATCATTCTCAACATATTATCACATATCCTGATGCTATAGTTGTCATAGGTACCATATCTAAAAGTTCTTCAGTCCCATCTAAATTTCCCTCAATTCCAAGACAAATATCTGTGTTCTCTGCATCCACAATTTTAAAACTCTGCAAATACTCCCATATATACTACAATATACTGAGAAGCAGCACTTCTAGAGAGGTTTACATCCATAAATGCTTGCTTCTTTTTAGGACATAATTTCTGCTACATTCAGTAGATAATCTTATATAAGTTTATCAGCTGCAAAAAGTTTTGATACCTGGTCAGGTTTTTTCCCAGTTAATAACTAATTGTGTTTTACAGAATCTGCACCTATGTTATACACATTCGAAAACAAGCTCTACTGAAATGTGAGTTCCTTTATCAGACCATTATGATTTTCTGTTTTTTTTTTTATTAATTATCTTTACCTTTTACCATTCACAGTCCTAGGATGGTTTGCTTCCTTAAGGTCTTATTAAGTTGTATTCTTTCAAGGCAGACATACTTTGATGTTAAATGCATGGAATATTTTTCTCTTACATGTACACACACAAAATATTCTCTCGTGTTCCCTCCCATTTTTCTTGACATAGGCAACCTTCCTGGTCTATCTTTTACCTTGCTTCTGGTGCTCAAGACAAGGATACAAGAAGTGTTCCACTTCTCTCTTAAATAAATGGTAACTGACAGTCAGTCTCAACATCAGAGAGAACATATGAAGAGCAACTCCAGTATCCACCTCCAATCAACAGCTATGGTATAAAAAATGTGGGTTCACTATTGTGGAATATCTTCCAAGAGGTACCAGAAATACACATCTGAGATTTTAAAAAACTCAAAAATTTTAATGTTGGCAAATAATTCACTTTTTTTCTAATATAATATAGCTCAGATAAAACACATCACTGGCCAGGGATAGCCTATAGTAGATCCATTTGAGGCTCCAACAAAGGCTTCAGTGTTTCTGTTGTTGATGTTACCATATCAAAGACAGAGTTAATTTAAAATACTTAAGAGGTTCCCACAGAAACAAAGGATTCCAGTGGCAAGTAATTAAATATTGGTTTCCAAAACTCCAGAAAAATATCTGTACTCCTAGTTAAACAGCAAAACCACAGATCTCTGGCCCAGGGTCAATGCAAGTTCACTTGGGGCAATATTGAAATAGAAAGATAAATGGAGTCAAGTTACATTTTCCCTTCAATCTTTACACACAATGAAACTACCATTGTTCTCCTTTTCCCTCCCTTCTCTTCTTTATCAAATCTAAAAGGATCAAGCCATTCTATGGCTTCCCAATATTAAAAGTACCAGAATGCTTGAAATCACCAAGTAAAAACAAAACAAAATATACCATAACCAAAGGAGAAATGGGAGATGAATAACTCATATTTAAATTCAATAATTTAGTCATAAAGGTAAAAAAACAAATTCTATTTGAGAGAGCAGCAGAGTAAAATAATTTCTGAAAAAATTCCTGATAACTGACTGATAATTTTTTTACATGACTTTGCAGGATGAGTAACCTTTCAGGAGTTAATTGAAAGATATTTAATGAAAAATTTAATATGTTAACATTATCTCCAATTCCAGAATTTATTCATTAACATTATTTCTTTTAATTTTTAATTAGTATTAGCCTTAAAATGCATTTTTATCATCTGTTTTACCAAATTAACCTTTATGATGTAGTGAAAAATACAAGGCACAAACCACAGACAGACTGCATTTAGGAAATTTACAGATCCTAACGATAATAGTAAGAACCTATTAATATTGTTTATTAGGTTAAGCCCCTCATAAGCTTTTAAAAACTCTCAATTCACTTGCCAGCACAGGTCAGACAGACCCAATAAAGTACTTAAAACTAATGCCAATGCTTATGAATAATGTTTTGAGAAGGGGCCAAGAAAGGACAATGTCTCCCAACTTACTCATCAGTGTATTATCAGCAATAATATTCATTTTATAAGCATTAGTTGAGCACCTGCTATGACCCCACTAAGCTCACTATACTAGGTGCTGGGAATAAACTGATGATCAAGCACCCAGAGAGCTTATAGATTACTGTTTATTTAGGGCTGTACCAAATAAAATACTGTTATAACATAGGTTAAATTGAACTGTAAAACTGGAGCACAGTCTACAATAAATATCCTTGTAGTCTTTCTGTATTTTCCACTTGAACACCTGGAAGTTTCAAGTGCACAGAAATGATATACTGTTAATAGCATTATGCACATATTTGAGGTAATTTTGCATTGTTCTATCAAATATTTGAAAGCCTTAGGAACTCATTATTTAATCAAGTGGTTTCAGAGTCAGCTGACATAGTAATAGCCAGATGCTCTACTTTGCCTCATTAAAAATGCTTGTGTACAGGAAACAAGCACTAAACTTGAAATAGCTCTGAGGTATTTATTTCAATAAAAAAGTCTTTGTAAATATACATATACTTGTATTATTATGTATGTCCTAACTGTCCACTGAAGAAGCCTAGAAAATGATCAGCACAGTAGCAAAATCCCGCTAATGCAATTAATTCTTCTTAAAAGAAACCAAAATTTCTTAAAGAAATTGTTGATCTCAAGTCTAAGAGAGAAAATGTGCAAGAAGAATCTGTAATATCTTAACACACCAGACAGCAAGGAGGCTATAAACAGGACTCAAGAGTCAAAAAGAAGAGGATACCACTAGTTAATGATGAGATGATATAAGCTTTGCTAAAGAAAAGAAGTGCGATGGGTTGAAACTCATCAGTTCAGTTCAGTTCAGTATCTCAGTTGTGCCCGACTCTTTGCAACCCCATGGACTGCAGCATGCCAGGCTTCCCTGTCCATCACCAACTCCCAGAGCCTGCTCAAACTCATGTCCATCAAGTCGGTGATGCAATTCAAGAATTTCATCCTCTGTCGTCCCCTTCTCCTCCTGCCTTCCGCCTTTTGCAGCATCACAGTCTTTTTCAATGAGTCAGTACTTTGCATCAAAATGAGTATTGAAGTTTCAGCTTCAGCATCAGTCCTTCCAATGAATATTCAGGACTGATTTCCTTTAGGATTGAGTGATTTGAGCTCCTTGTAGTCCAAGGGACTCTCAAGAGCCTTCACCAGCACCACCGTTCAAAAGTATCAATTCTTCAGTGCTCATCTTTCTTTAGAGTCCAGCTCTTGTATCCATACATGACTGCTGGAAAAACCATAGCTTTGACGAGACGGACCTTCATCAGCAAAGTAACGTCTCTGCTTTTTGATATGCTGTCTAGCTTGGTCATAGTTTTTCTTCCAAGGAGCATGCATCTTTTAATTTCATGGCTGCAGTCACAATCTGCAGTGATTTGGGAGCCCAAGAAAATAAAGTCTGCCACTGTTTCCCCTATTTCCCATCTATTCTCCATGAAGTGATGGGACCAAATGCCATGATCTTAGTTTTCTGAGTGTTGGGTTTTAAGCCAACATTTTCACTCTCCTCTTTCACTTTCATCAGGAGGCTCTTTAGTTCTTCTTTCCTTTCTGTCATAAGGCTCATGTCATCTGTGTATCTGAGATTATTGATATTTCTCCCGGCAATCTTGATTCCAGCTTGTGCTTCTTCCAGCCCAATGTTTCTCATGATGTACTCTGCATAGAAGTTAAATAAACAGGGTGACAATATACAGCCTTAGTGTACCTCCTTTCCTATTTGGAACCATTCTGTTGTTCCAAGTTCAGTTCTAATTGTTGCTTCTTGACCTGCACACAGATTTCTCAGAAAGCAGGACAGGTGGTCTGGTATTCCCATCTCTTTAAGAATTTTCCACAGTTTGTTGTGATTCACACAGTCAAGGGCTTTGGCATAGTCAATAAAGCAGAAATAGACGTTTTTCTGGAACTCTCTTGCTTTTTCAATAATCCAGTGGATGTTGGCAATTTGATCTCTGGTTCATCTGCCTTTTCTAAATTCAGCTTGAACATCTGGAAGTTCATGGTTCACATACTGTTGAAGCCTGCTTTGGAGAATCTTAAGCATTACTTTGCTAGCATGTGAGATGAGTGTAATTGTGTGGTAGTTTGAATATTCTTGGCATTGCCTTTGTTTGGGATTGAAATGAAAACTGACCTATTCCACTGTTGTGGCCACCGCTGAGTTTTTCAAATTTGCTGGCATATTGAGTGCAGCATTTTCATAGCATCTTCTTTCAGGATTTGAAATAGCTCAACTGGAATTCCATCACCTCCACCAGCATTGTTTGTAGTGATGCTTCCTAAGGCCCACTTGACTTAACATTCCAGAATGTCTGGCTATACGATAACAACACATCATCGTTGTTATCTGGGTCATGAAGATCTTCTTTGTATAGTTCTTCTGTGTATTCTTGCCGCCTCTTATTAATATCTTCTGCTAGGTCCATACCACTTCTGCCCTTTATTGTTTTCATCTTTGCATGAAATGTTCCCTTGGTTTCTCTAATTTTCTTAAAGAGATCTCTAGTCTTTCCCATTCTATTGTTTTCCTCTATTTCTTTGCACTGATCACTGAGGAAGGCTTTCTTATCTCTCCAGCCACTACTAAAAAAGTATGGAGATTCCTCAAAAAAACTAAAATTAAAGTTGCCATATTATCCAACAATCCCACTCCCTGGTCATATTTCCAGATAAAGCTATAATTCAAAAAAAAAAAACCAAAACACATGCACTGCTATGTTCACAGCAGCACTATTCACGATAGCCAATACATGGAAACAACCTACATGTTCACTGACAGATAAAGGGATAAAGAAGATAAGGTACGTATATACAGTGGGATCTACTCAGCCATAAAGAATGAAATAATACCATTTTCAGCAACATGGATGGACCTAGAGATTATTATTCTAAGTGAAGTAAGTCAAATACCATATGATACCACTTGTAAGTGGAATCTAAAACATGACACAAATGAGCTTATCTACAACAGATTCACAGACAGAGAGAACAGACTTGTGGTTACCAGGGAGGAGGGATGTGGGGGATGGGTGGACTTGGAGTTTAGGAGTAGCAGATGTAAACTATTATAAACAGAACTGGTAGACAACAAGGTCCTCCTGCATAGCACAGGGAACTATATTCAATACCCTGTGATCAATCATAATGGAAATGAACATGGGAAACATATATATTTTTAGAACCAAATCATTTTGCTGTACAGCAGAAATTAATACATTACTTGAAAAAACAAATTTTAAAAAAAAGCTCACAGATACAGAAAAAACATTGCTAGCTTCCTGAGGTTGGAGTGGGAGATGAAAGAAATGAGTTTAGGGAGTCAAAAAATACAAATTTCCAATTATAAAAAATAAGTCGTGGGTTTGTAATATACAGCATAGAGACTAATAATATCATACTGCATATCTGAAAATTGCTAAGAGAGTCAATTTTAAAAGTTCTCATCTTATGAAAAAAATCAGTAATTATGTATGGTGATGGATATTACCTAGACTTTTTATTGTGTTTATCCTTTTGCAATATCTTTGGACAAATAAATTTGATCCTTTGGACAAATATCTAATCATTATGCTTTACACTTGAAAGTAACATAATGTTTTATGTCAATTACATCTCAGTGAGAAAGAGAAAGGTGGCTGGGGAAAAACACCACTTAGTCTTGCCAAAAGGTTAGAAGCTCTGTCTGATCATTACTCTGGATCAAGCTGCCAATTTCCAGAAAATTCAAGGAACAAAGAAAGCTGAATTGCATGAGTGTTCACTCCAGATGGTGGGGAACTCTGGAAGTCAAACAAAACAGCCCAAGTTCTTCAAAGAAACTTTGCAAGGGAAAGATAGGAATGAAAGAAGAGTTTATAGATTAAAAGAGACTTTTATCTATTTATATACAAAAGAGACTTTTTAATTTATAGATTAAAAACACAACATAATGTCACCGCTTTATTAATGTAATAACTAATTATTGTGTACGTCCTCAGTGCCAGGCATTGTGTTAAGCATACATGAAGGACCAAGAAAGACACATTTCCCAACTTTAAGAAGTCCATATAATCTCCATTCATGAATTAGTGGGATATTGTACAGGATCCCTAAGTATATGCTCTCACTTTCATCTCCCAGAATCCCCACTTTACCTTATTTTTAAGTGTTTTTTTGAGACCTGCCTAGACTGTCAGGGTTCTACCCTTGGCCTCATTACACAGAAGTAATGTAAGACAATTTATGTTTATAATGTGGTGCATAATCCTCATTTTATACCTGAAGGATTTAAAGTTTAAGAGTAATAATTAAGTAAAATGTCCGTTAAGGAAGCGGTGGAGTCAGGATTCAAACGAGGTCCATCTGAATCCACAATCAAGGTTCTTAAGTGTTTAGCAAAGCCTCTCAAACTGAGATTCTGATTTTCACAAGAGTACCTGATGATATGCCAGGGCTATTAAAAAACAAACAAAACACAGTATAAACATAGAGCATTTTCTTGGAATGATAATTATACTAAAGTTGTAAAAAAAATTTTGAACATGTTTGATATTAATGTTAATATACCATAGAGTGTTACACAAAATTCAAACATATTTGAACTATAATCCATCAGTCTCCTCTATCCATGGAATTCTCCAGGCAAGAATATTGGAGTGGGTAGCCATTCCCTTCTCTAAATGATCCTCCTCACTCAGGTATCAAACCCGGGATTTCCTGCATTGCAGGCAGATTCTTTACCATCTGAGCCCCAAAGGAACCCTAAGATAAAATATAGGATTACAATAAAGTCATTTCCCTCCAGAAGGGGAGAGATCAAGTCTTCCTTACTCAGGGCAAGTCATTTATGACTCTTCTTGTAATTCCCTGCCCCCACTTCTTTACCTAGATAAGTCTACTCTTTAGGACTCAATTCCATCTCTCTCTTCTGGGACCTTTCCTTGCTCATCTGATTCAACCCCTCTAACTCCAGACTGGATTGGATGGCTCTCTTGTCCTTTCTCATAGTGCACAGCCAGTACTGTCATAGAGCTTTCTCCATCTTCTTGAAATTGTCTGTTGAGCATCCACCTACCCACCTTGACCATGAGCTCGGAAAGGATAAGGTCCATGTCTTACCCACCATTATATCCCCAGAACCTTAACAGTGTTGGTCACAGAATGGGTATTTAGTACATATATTGTATATTGACTTTTATATTTTATTCAACTTTGTATATTTTATTCAACTTAACAATTACTAGTCATTGCTACTTTATCCTAATGATGTCCTTGGTGATTCAAGGACAGATCTGAATTTTATTGGTTTATTTATTTTATTAGTTAGAGTTCTAAGAAAATTAGCAAGATACCTAAACTAACAAAACTTCTCACTGTTCTAGTTAACCAAATACTTAAATAGATATGATGTTAAAATGCATGTGTGGACTTCCCCGGTGGGCAGTGGGTAAGAATCCACCTGCCAATGCAGGGGACATGGGCTTAGGAAAATTGCACATGCTGGAGGGCTACTAACCCCCTGCACTGAGCCCACACGCTGCAACTACAGAAGCCCACGAGCTCTGGGGCCCACAAGCTGAAACTATGGCGCCTGTATGCCACAACCTGTGGAGCTCACATGCCTAGAGCCTGTGCTCAGCAACAAGAGAAGCCACCACAAGGAGAAAACTGTGCACGGCAACAAAGAGTAGCCCCAGCTTGTAGCAACTAGAGAAAACCCACACGAAGCAACAACCAAAAATAAATAAATTTTTTTTAAGTTTGAATAAAACATATGTAGGGAATCTAGAAAGATGGCACAGATAAGCCTGTCTGCCAGGCAGGAATAGTGATACAGACAGGAGTAGCGAACATGGACATAAAGGGGAAAGGGAAGGATAAGATGAACTGAGAGAGCAGGATTAACATAAATATACACTACTGTGCGTAAAATACATAGCTAGTGTACAGCACAGGGAGCTCAGCTCAGTGTGCTGTGATAACCTAGTGGGGTGGGATGGTGGTGGAGAAGAAAAGTTCAAGAGGAAGGGGATATTTGTATACATATGGCGGATTCACTTTGTTGTACAGCAGAAACTAACACGACATTGTAAAGCAATTATCCTCCAGTTTAAAATAAAAGAATACACTCAAAGTAAGACAGCTCTTTAAATGGAATCTGGTGATTTGAAAGTGGTAGAGCTACACTGACCAAGAATAACCTATAAGATTGCTGACAGTGAATTGAAATTTCATTCTTCACTTTTCAGAGCCAAGTAGTGAGGACTTGGATAACCCAATTTACACATAGCCCAAAGATTTCCATAAGTTATAATACAAAATAAAAGCCTCAGCAATACAAAAGTACTATAGGTAGCAAACCCCTTTTGGAAGAAAGTACAATAGCTAAGGTATTTACCTGGTCCTGTCTACAGCTCCCCTCTAGGTGCACAGCTACATTGTCTTAGGCTTATGCCAGAGACCAGTGGTGGGTGGAGTAGGGGAATGTGTAACCACCAACAGGAGAGTCATCCAAAGAAAATTCTGTGCCAGGAGTGAGCAAACCATCGACTGGGAAGTGATGCAGAAAGTCCAAGAGCCAAAAGAGTTTAATTGAGCTGGTCTCAAACTGGAACAGTCAATCAGACAGAAATCCAGAGGAAAAGAGTCTCAGTCAAAACCACGCAGTCAGAGATGAGATCAAAATCCAAAAGCTTAAGGTCAATACAGGAACTGAACTTAACACAACCCAGCAGAACCATGCCAAACAATAGGCAAGGATACCTAGTAACTTAATTTAAAATCTAAAAAGTATTGCTACACAATGCAACTTTTATTTGAACACTAAAAGTCGCCCTAAATTTTTAACAAGCATGGCTAATGGAAAAGAATTATTCTTTTGTGGAGATTTTTTAAAAGCCAAAATTAACACATTGGTGGCAGCTGAAAACAAAACCTTGAGGATCAATTTTGCCACAGGATAAAGAATTACCCTCTGTTTCATGGTTTCCTATAAATCAACAGAGAAAATATTGTTTACTATTAAATAAGCAACTCAGATGGCCATAAAATTCGAAACAGTCACTTTTTCTTTGAGAAAGCAGGTTTGTTGGTTTCTTTGAATTCTGTGTCAGCACTGTGCCTGAAATATAATGGATCACTCAAAACACATTTGACAAATAAATGAAGGACAGTTTTATGTGTCTTGGCAATAAAGCATTCCTTTGTCCTAATTTGTCAGTGAAATTATAATCTCTTTCTAATCTGAAATTTCTTCAAAACTATGTCAAAAGTGAATTTTTCACTCTGAAATTTCTGTATAAAACTAACCAGAGCAGAAAGATTGGATTCCATCAAACATGTTTCTAAAATGGTTCAGTAGAAAAAGAAATGTTTCATAGGGATATGCTTTAAGTTTCAATCTTTAGTGAAGATTCATTCAAGTTTCAGAACATACACTGGCAATGTCTACAGCCTGGACAGGGATTGCTGCCTCCGAACTTCTCTCTATTGATTCTCACTCTGGGGTCAATAAAAGATGGAATTACTTGTATAAATAACTATTACATAAGAACCTACTGTATAGCACTGGGAACTCTACTCAGTACTCTGAAATGGCCTGTATAAGAAAAGAATCTAAAAACGAGTGAACATATGTATATGTGGAGAAGGAAATGGCAACCCACTCCAGTATTCTTGCCTGGAGAATCCCAGGGACAGAGGAGCCTCACGGGCTGCTGGCTATGGGGTCGCAAAGAGTCGGACACAACTGAAGCGACTTAGCAGAAGCAGCAGCATGTGTATACGTGGGGCTTCACAGGTAGCCCAGGGGTAAAGAATTCACCTGCCAATGCAGGAGACTCAATAGATGTGAGTGCGCTCTCTGAGTCAGGAAGATTTCCCGGAGTGAAAAGTGGCAACCCACTTCAGTATTCTAGCCTGGAAAATTCTATGGACATAGCAGCCTGGTGGTCTATAATTGCAAAGGATCAGACATGAGTTAGAGGCTGCACATTAACAACAACAATACGTATATACATAACTGATACATATACTTAGATGTACACCTGAAACTAACATAGCATTGTGAATTAACTATACCACAATAAAAACATTTTTTAAATAACTATTTCAAAGGGAATACAGTAATTAGAAAGCTGTTGGTGTGTAATCTGCAGTTCATATCAGTTCTTTCACAGTCAATGAAAACATAAAACATTTTCATAAAACATATGAAAATGATTTCATATTTGACTGGTTAGACTGCTTATTGTTTATAGATTCTAATAAGGGAGAAGGCAATATTTAGATAAACTAAGAGGCATATGAGGGGCCTGTATTTGTTCATTGATACATTTTATAACTAATGTAGATCTTGCAAGAAAAACTACTCCACAGTGAAAACTAATTATTACTGAGAGGTATTTCTTTCAAGAAGCTAATGACTATCAGAACTGAATTCTTACTCTTTCCATCTATTTTTCTGCAGATTTTCTTGAAAACTCATTCTTTAAAAAAAATGTATTCAACATAATAAGAAGAAAAACATTCCACTGTGGGAGGTTTAGACCTGGAAAGAAATAGAAACAGGTTATTTTCAGAGCAGGCCTTTGTTTATATGTTTAAAAAAAATTCTTAGAATATTTGTGGAAAACACATTACTCCTAGCCATCAATCAGAGATCAGCATGTCAGGAACTTCACTTCCTGCCAAAATGGAGTAACAGGGACCAGTTTACCCTTTCACCTTCAACAACTAGAAGACCAAACAAAATATATGAAAAAAATGATTTTCAGACATTGGACAACAGACAGCATGAGACTTGATCCCTGGGAAAACAGAAACAGATGAGATAAGCCTTGGAAGAATTTCCAGGCTGCAGCAGAAAGCATGGGTGACCCAAATAGAAATCAATGGTATCACTGGATTGAAGAGACAGAGATAAAAGTATAGCGAAGCCAAGGAAGCTAGAATGTGTAGGAAAAGCTCCCCAAAGACAAGAGAGCTGCACAGAGAGAATGCAGAGGGGTCTCTTCCAACCTTGACAATTATAATGTGACTATTTTGGCACGCATGAACCAAAATTGCCCCAGGACAGGCAAAGAACTAACAAACCAAGCAATTCCTTGAACTCACACAGGACTAGGAATATTTTGTGTTCCCACCAGCCAGAATTTCTGGAAAGATGACCTAATACCCAAGGTATTGCATAAAGTCTTCAGAAAGGTAGTGAGACTAAATTAGCCCTAGACTAAATACAGCTCTTGGTCTGCCCTAGTAAAGCTTAAAGGCAAGCCTCAAAGGGATCAAACTGAGCTTAAGTACCTTAACTTCAAAGCAGAACAAAGTCTGACAGCATTGAAAGGAATATGACCATATCTAGTACCCATGATATAAAATTGGAAAAAACAGAAAACCTCTCCCTCCCACAAAAGAACTCTTTCCTTCCTTCTAATAACTGTATCTTTGTCCCCAGTGTTCATATTCCTCCAGGCTCCCATTCTTGTTCCTAGATGGCTGTAGGAATAAACCCCACTAGTGGCTCAGTGGTAAAGGATCCACCTGCCACTTCAGGATGCGCAAGTTTGATCCCTGGATCAGGAAGATCCCCTGGGAAGGACATGGCAACCCACTCCAGTATTCTTGCCTGAGAAATCTCATGGACAGAGAAGCCTCGTGGTCTACAGTCCATGTGGTCGCAAAGAGTAGGACACGACTTAGCAACTAAACAATGACGAGGACGACAGGGAAAGGTCCCAGGCTAATCCCTATGTAGATATGGGACTTTCTCTCCTTCACAAAGCCTTTTCACACACATGACCCATTGTCCCCACAACAATCTGGGACATGGTCATCATTATTACATACAGAAAAAGGCTCAAAACTATTAAATTAAGAAAGAGCCAGCTTCAGGATAGAGAATCCCAGACTTGAGTTGGGAAGCCAGCATTTGCTTTCTGGCCCTGCAGTTACACCCTTTGACAAATCAGTTAAGCGCTCTGAGCCCTGGAGAAGGGAGAAGGTTGTCTACCTCACAGTTTTGTGGCTAGGATTACATTTTTAATTGAGACACGTGTCGGGCAAGAGGCTCAGCAAACATCAGCATCACTTTGGAGCAAGTTGGAGGTCACAGGTCACACTGGTAGGCTTCTCAGGGTCCCCTTTCAAGAAGCTGCCTGTGACACTCACAGGCAGGAGCAGAGCTGGGTGGCTGTGTCCTGTAGCTGGGCTTCTCGTGTGGGACTCCACCCCGACTTCTTTTTATGGGACAAGCATGAGTTCATTCTCAAAAGGGGAAAAGAACTCCTGGGTTCAGGCAGCTGGCAATGTGAGCACTGCTGCTGGTTCGGAGTGTGGGGAACAAGAGCTGCCCCAGCCTGAATGCCTTGGGGGACCAGGTGCTCCAGGAAGTGAAGTCAGGGCAGCCCCCGTCACCGAGGGGAGGAGGGGGAGGCTGCCGGAACTGCTAATTCAGGTCACTCAGCTCCAAGTCAATCTCCAACATAACTCAAGGGAACTACTCACACTGCCTGTCTCCACCATAAGATATGGGTAAGAAAACCTTTGTATACATTGCAAATTCTTGTTGATTTATACTGATTTTCTGTTTTACATTTAAAACTGGTCCTTGGGACTAGCCACTAAGCATACAAAATGAGCTAAACGGATGTTTGGAGATAAAGGTACTCTCAGTCCCAACTTCTGCTCTCATTGCTCTGGGCTTTAGGAGCTCAATAACATCAGATTTTTATCAGTTATTGTTAACCTTTTTGGTTCATTAACCTTTTCTGAGAATGAGCCAAGCTACTGACTCTCAAGCATAGAAAAGCACATATATACATATAGATGCTCACCCTCAAATTGCATATAACTCCAAGCATTTCAGGTTGACTCCAGGTTTCAAATTCCGTGAGGTAGTTTACTATTAGAAGAAAACTGAGTCCCAAAGGAGTCAACTAATTTTCTCAGAGTAATGAGTCAATTAGCAGAAATGCCATCCCCAGATCCTCTGACTCCAAATGCAACGCTTTTCCTAATACCTACATAGAGTTAGCTCTTTGCTCTACAGACAACCCATCCACAGACTGGGCTCATCTGTCATTTCATTGCCCAGGTGCTTTAGAAAGGTGATAGCCATCCCGTGGGCGTACAGACCACACCTTTCATTTCCTGTGGGCACAACCATTCAAATTCCCAGCATTGGTTTATTCTTTTACAAATAATTATTAAGCCCCACCTATGGGCCTGCACTATAGGCTTCAGGTACAAAGTGAAAAAATATATATGCATCATCACTGCCAGCATAGAGTTTATGATCTAGTTTGTACTTCTCCTCTGAAAGGCAGCAAACCCCTAAAATGGTGATTCATTTCTATAGCACCTAGTATAAGAAAAGTTACAAAATAGTCATATAACTTTAAATACTTATATATATGTGTGTGTATGTGTGTGTGCATATATATTTTATTTGTGTATATTATATATGTCTAATCAATAAGCTTTGAACTAGTTCACTGACATATATGCATTACATTAAAACAGATGTTGCTGGTAATTAATGGTAAAATGTGATTGATGGGTTGGTTAGATATTTTTTTTAGTTCTCAACAAGTAAACTGGTTGGCTTCACCCCACTGAAAAAAATAATTTACAAGATATTTTGAACAATTTGTCTTCATGATTCTAGACTCTCTACAAAGTCATTATTCAAAAACCCTATGATAATGTGATTCATGTTACTCAAAAATATTGTTTTTGAGGGTGGTAAGAGAGAAAATGGCACACTTGAAAGGTAATAGCACTCCTGATCCAGTTGCAATCTCTTGGAAATTAAAAAACTGTTAGCTCAGTTTCATTTTTAATTTATCAGGACACAGGAGGTTGCCACAGTAACCAAAATTCCAGTGACTTAAGACTACACAAGTGTACTTCTCTTTCAAACAGAGTCCATGGCTGGTGCAGGGTTTTCTCCAGGGCAGCTGGTCTCCATGTGTTGGCTGGGTACTCCTGGCTGCTTTGGAGTAATAGCATCTCCATCTCCACATGTGCCTCCACGATTGTCAAAGTAAAGGAAGGGAGTGTGCAGAAACACACCCAACTCTTAAATGTTTCCCCCTAGAGTGCCTCTCACCTCAAGTTTCATTGACAACAGCAGGTCACATGGCCATACCTAGCTACCCAGGAACAGAGAACTGTTTCATTCACATGGCCAGAGGAAAAAGGTAAGAATCAGATGACTGTGCAGAAAATATCTACCATTGTTGTTGTGATTAGTTGCTAAGTCGTGTCTGATTCTTTACAACCTCAGAGACTGCAGCCTGCTAGGCTCCTCTGTGCATGGGATTTCCCAAGCAAGAATACTTGAATGGGTTGCCATTTCCTTCTCCAGGGGATCTCCCTGGATCAGGGAAAGAACCCACATCTCCTGCATTGGTAGGTGGATTCTTTATCCCTGAGCCACCAGAGAAGCCTGATACCTACCATGCATAGTTGCAAACATCATATAAGCAACATGATTCCACAAATAGTTTTCAATGTGAATATTTTAACTGAAACTATTTCTCTTTGCTTTGTTAAAGAAGATAATATATAAGTTTTGTTTTCATTTGTAGCTTTTAGTGTGATGTAAAACAAATGTCCAGTTATAGAATGCTATCTTTTAGCTATTTCTAATGTTTCTGTTGGACCAAGTCTGGATTAGAGAAGCTACCACTTTGTATTCATTCTGAAACAAAACTCACAAATTCACATAGCATGTGCCCAAGGTCAAAATCTAGCGGTCCCATCTGAGTGTCAATTCTATCTTGTTTCCCGGTCCAACTTCACTCCTGCTCACCAGGAACTGGATTAACTTTTGGAGACTGCTTGCCATTCCAGTAAAACAGGGATAATATGCCCATCTCAGGTGGTTAACATGATCAGCAAATTAAATAATAAAGACAGAAATGCTGTTAAATATCTAAATCAAAATAAAATTAACATATTATTTATGCAAAATTTGAAAGGTCAGACTTGCAAAAAAAAACTGCCCTAAATTTACTTTCAAAATAACATATTACTCAAAATAGCTGATTTAGCTCTTATAATATCCAGAGATATGAAAAAAAGAGTTTTGGTAGAGATTTTGATAATGTTAAATTATTGCTTAGTTTCTAATATCAATGGGGCATGTCCACTCAGGCTCTTAAACAACCCTAATAAGTATCATTTATGCAATCCCTTCTATGAGATCACTCTCATTTTTGGCTTCCAGAAAAACACATGAGGTGGTCCAAAGTGAAAAATCATCCAGATTAAATCCATCTGCTGATACTAACATAATTGAGCTAACTTGGATTTTAAAAGGAAAAACAATCAGGGTTTTACGTAAATACATCTTCTTCTAGAAATGGGAAGGGCATGCATTCATGCTAACCAAACTGTTTGGCTTTGCATTTAATGTCCACATTATGTGAACTGTCCTATTACATAAAACTCATTTTAAAACTAAATACTTGTCTGATGTTACTTTTTTTAAAACATATAATAGATTCAAGTAAAAGTGAGGAGAAAGGCAGGGGAAGTAGAAAAAAAGGAAGGAGAAGGAAGAAATAAAAACAATTTGAGATGTGGCAAGTAATCAGTCTTCTGGATAAACTCCTATTTGAAGTGTATATGTATGTGCGATCTTAGATATATGGAGCAAATTCCTTATGGGGCCTAGTAGCACACTCCCCTCAGGCCATCAGAACCATACGTGCTGTAGGGGTGCCCCCTCTCTGAGCTGTGTCGTCCCTTCTGTTGTGGTGGGTCAACTACTGTGGATATGCTCACAGGTGGGGCTAGTGCCTGGCCCAGCTTGCTACCAGTCCGCTGGTGGGCGGGGCCAGGACCCAGCCCCCCTATCTGTGCAGCTCAGGGGGGCTGAGGCTGGTGCTGGCTTCCCAGTGGACTGGGCCAGGTCCCAGTAAGTTGGCAGCATGCCTGGTAGGTGGTAGATGGGGCCAGGGCAGGTGCCAGACTACTAGTGGGCAAGACAGGGTCTCCACAGCTTACCAGAGGTGGAGCAGGGGATGGCTAGCTCCTGCCAGCTGTGGGGTGAGTAAGCCCCAGGTGCTGATAGACCAGAAGGAAGGCTCCAAAATGCAGTTTGTTAGCACTAGCGTCCTGGAGGCAGAATAAGCTCCCAAAAATGGTTCTTGCCAGAGTCTATATCCCCAAAGGGAGTCCTAGTTGCCTCCTGCCTCTCCAGGAGGTTATCCAAGATTAGGAAGTCAGTTGGATGCAGGCCCCTTTCTAATCCCTGCCTCTGCCTTGGTATCTCAGAGCATGAGAGATTTTGTGTGCGCTCTTTATGATCACAGTCTGTTTCCTATAGCCACCTAGCTCTCCCGTATGCAAGCCCCGGAGGAATTCAAAGACAGGTATTCTGGGGGCTCATCTTCCCAGAGCAGAACCCCCAGGCTGGACTAGCCAATGTGGGGCTCAGACCTCTCACTCCTTGACGAAAATCTTTACAATTTGGATTACCCTCCCATTTGTGGGTCATCCACCCCAGGGGTGTGGGTCTTGACTAGTGTGTCTCTGTCCTTTCTATGGATCTCATTGTTAATCCTTCTTTGTATCTTTAGTTGTGGAAAATCTTTCCTTCTAATCTTCATGTCATTCTCATGGATAATTGCTCTGTAAATAGTTGTAATTTGCTATGCCCAGTGGAGGAGGTGAGCCCAGGGTCTTTCTACTATGCTATCCTGGCCACCCACCTCTGTACAGCCTTTCCAGGCTCTGCTTCTTACTAGATGTGAGCTTCTGAATGTGTTTTCACTCAGTCTTGTGATAAAATCCACTCTGTATCAAACAAAAGAAACCAAATATATACAGTGGCATGACATTACCATTCAATGTTCCACTGTGAAATATCATCTTATAAGCTGATTATAACTCAAGAAGAATAAACGCTAGATTTTTCTAAGTAATGCATACTGAACTTGGAATCTTGAAAAAGTGATGGAATGTTTCCTAAATATGTTTTTAATTTTGGTTACAAGAATACAATAGCATCTTACTAATGAGGCACAATTTTCTGTAATCTATATGTGGAAACTTGGTTTTATGAAATACTTTGACTCATCAGCTCTTTTTCCCCTTAGTAATTTTTTTGCAAAAGAAATGCTACACATGTACACCTACATAATGACTAATCAAAATTCCACTCTGGCCCTGCCAGATATCAGTATGTTTCAAATTAACAGAGTTGGCATAAGACAGTGAACATATGGAACACAGTGACTTGCCCATAACCTAACAATTCAATTAATAAAATTTCTCCTATGGCTACAAAGATTGGAGCCAGTCTGTAGATCCAGAAATTCAGCAGTGTCATCAAGTAAAAGACAGTTTTGATGGCAAATGAAACCAAGAAAAAATAAACCATAAGGCAATTTGAATCTTGAAGCTGAGATATAGCTTCCCAGCACCAATGGTAATTCAGGTGTATCTTTAGAAATGTACTGCCTACAAGATGTAAAACAATTCTGGCAAGTGAGGTCCTATAATTTTCAGATGACACAGATTATCACTAGCAAACGTATTAAACCTGATCATGAAAGAATGTTTATTTTTCACACCAGTTTGAACTTGTGTGCTTTGTTGCTCAGTCATGTCTGACTCTTTGCAACCCCTTGGACTGTAGCCTGCCACGCTCCTCTGTCCATAGGGATTCTCCAGGCAAGAATACTGGAGTGTGTTGCCATGCCCTCCTCCAGAGGATTTTCCCAACCCAGGGATCGAATCCATGTCTCCCGCATCGCAAGTGGATTCTTCACCACCTAAGCCACCTTATTTTTCACACCACTTTGAACTTAATGGAAGTTAGAATGATTTGGTTGAGTGAAAGTCACTCAGTTGTGTCCAATTCTTTGCAACCCCAAGGACTGCATCCCACCAGATTCCTCTGTTCACAGGATTTCCCAGGCAAGAATACTGGAGTGGGTTGCCATATTCTCCTCCAGGGGATCTTCCTGACCCAGCGATGGAAGCCAGGTCTCCCACATTGCAGGCAGATTCTTAACCGCCTGAGCCACCACAGAAGCTCCAGGTTTGTATTATATGAAGCCTTCTCTCTCAGGATCCCCTAAAATGACAATTACCATAAGAAAGGTATCACACTGAGCCCTAACAAGTTTTGGGTTGATTTGTGACAGAGCTTTTTTCTTTTCAGCAGAGATTAGCAAACTATGGGCCAAAGGTTTGCTGGAAATGGTCATACTCATCCCTCATCTCTTGCTTATGGTTGCTTCCTGCTGCAACAGCACAATGGAAGAGTTGAGACAGAGACGGTATGACCCACAAAACCTAAAATATTTACCATCTGGTGCTTTACAGAAAAAATGTATGAATTCCTGATATAGAAGACTTCTAGGATCCCTTTGGGATCCTAAAAGTCAAGAGAAAAAGAAAGAGGAGCTGGGGAATTTAAAGTAATAATGCTTTCCATTTGGGAACACTGTCTTTAAAGAAGGATCTTTGAATAATTAATTCTCTCAGTATAATCTGCAGAGATCGATATCACAGGTAGGTGCTCAAGAAATATCTTTTGGCTAAATGCATTCATTCATTTATTCATTTATTCAGTTGATATGTATCAAGAGCTTACCAAGTGCAAGACACTGTTACCAGGAGATGTGGAAAGAGCACTAAGCCAGGAGAAAGTAACAAAACTCTACTCTTAGAGCTTTCATTCTAGTACAGGGAAACAGAAAGTAACCATAGAATTATAAAAACGATTTAATAATAACACGTTAGGGTAGAGGAACAGTGAAGTATGTTAGTTGCTCAGTCCTGTCCAACTCTTGGTGACCCCATGGGCTATAGCCTGCCAGACTCCTCTGTCCATGGAATTCTTCAGGCAAGAATACTGGAGTGGGTTGCCATTTCCTTCTCCAGGAGATCTTCCTGATCCAGGGCTCGAACCCAGGTCTCCTACATTGCAGGTGGATTCTTTACCATCTGAGCCACCAGGGAAGCCCAGAGGAACAGTGGAGGGGTGCAATTTTACACAGCAGTCACAGAAGGCCTTCCTGATTCTGATACATTTAATCAGAGGCCGAAAGAAGCCAGGGGAAGCTGTGGGTTGGCTCTCAGGGAACTGCAAAGGCCCTGAGGTGTATGGAGTCTGGCTGGTCACTAGAAGCTGCTGTGGGTGGAGCACAGAGAGGAAAGACCATACCCACTCAGAGAAGGAACTGGGGCAGCCGCACTTTGGGCCCTGGAGGCCACACTAGAAGCTTTGAATTTCACAGTGAAAAGTTTTCAGAAAAGGAGACATAATCTAACTCGTGTTTAGAACAATCATTCTGCCTGCTGTGGGAGACCAAGGTGAATATATTCACAGAGTGAACTAATAGCCATGAAAACAAACTGACAAAAAAGTTTTCCATGCTCTAGCCTCCTTCTCCACTGCAAAAAATCTTAATGAACTTGTCCGATTTTTAAAGTAAGCTTCATCTGGGGCAGATCGCAGATGGGAGAGGTTTAAATAGAAAAAAGTGAAATTACCCTTTATAATCAACTGACAAATGTTTAGTATCCCCTGTAAGAAGGGGTAGACACAGATTTGGGCTGCTCTGTTGTGGGGACTTCCTGGTGGCTCAGAGGTGAAGAATCAGCCTGTCAAGGCAGGAGATGCAGGTTCAATCCCTGGGCTGTGAAGATCCCATGGAGGAAGGCATGGCAATCCACTCCAGTATTCTTGCTTGGAGAATCCCATGGACAGAGAATCCTGGACACCAGGATTCTACAGTCCATAGAGTCTCAAGAGTCAGAACAATTAAAGTGACTAAGCATGTTGTAGGATAAGGAAGAAGATACTAGAAGAAAGAGCAGCCTGAGCCACTGAGAATCTGACCATAATGATGTCTAACATTCCATTTTAAGCTGTTTGCTTCTCCATGTTGGGATGTAGTGACCTCACACACCCTGTCCACTGTTCTCCCCCAGCATTCATGAGTGTTTGGTGTCAGTGTAGTTTTGATAATTTTTTTTTAAGAGGGACAAGAGAGAAGCAGGCTTCATAGTAACTTGCATCAAAAGAAACCTAAGCTCTCCCATCCCCTTCACCAAAAAGAGAAAATTACTCAAATAAAAATACTGTTGATGACATGTTCATATTATATATGTTAGGAAATCAAGATATTTTACACAGATGTGTTTTAAAGGTCATTCCAGATCACCAGAGGATTTATGGTCCATCATTCAAGCAGCTGAAACTTGGATTTCTTAGGAAAATTCAAATTACAGAAATTGAGCACTAATAAGATAGGTGAGCTTGCCAAAGTTGTAGAGCCAGTTACCTGGTAAAGCTGGAGCCTGAGTCCAGTCTCCTAATTCCAGGTCAAGTCCACTCCACCACAACAGCCTCACCAACACAATTTTTCCTAAGCCCAGCTGTGCAGATGCTGTAATGAGCCAGATGTTCCCACAGACTCAGCCACTTCCTGAGATAAATTACTCATATAGGAGATCAGGATAGCAGTTACTGCAAACAACTCTAAGACATCTAATTTAAAGAGCCAGTATGCCTACCTGATAGGTATTCTCTAAGGTAAATAAATTGTTTGGTTCTAAATCTACCTTTAGCAGAGGCATGAACCCTTTGAATTCACTGATCCAGAAGTGATGAATATTCATTGGAAGCACTGATGCTGAAACTGAAACTCCAATACTTTGGCCACCTGGTGCAAAGAACAGACACATTGGAAAAGACCCTGATGCTGGGAAAGATTGAAGGCAGGAGGAGGTGACGACAGAGGATGAGATGGTTGGATGGCATCTCCAAATTGATGGACATGAGTCTGAGCAAGCTCTAGGAGTTGGCGATGGACAGGGAAGCATGATGTGCTTCATGGGGTCACAAAGAGTCAGACACCACTGAGCGACTGAACTGAGAAGTGATGAGAAGTTCATGAAAAGTTTAACTAATCAAAACAGTGAGGGGGAGGAAATGTTCAAGGGTACCCATGCAAGGTGAGAGTTGCATGGCACTGTCCTGCTTTCCCCCCACAAAAGAAAAGACTCCAGGGTATGAACTCACTTGTTCATACCCACCAGCCCTGGAGCAAAGGGCTTGAGATATAATAATTGTGAGACCATGCTCTGCGAGATCTCACAATTAGACACATTCACTGGGAAAGCTCTTTTTCATCCACAGTAAACAAGAATTAATAAAATTCAGTACACGTCTAACTCTTCATAGAACCATCCATCACTAACATTTCATATACAAGAGTGAAACTGACCAAATTTAAGCCGTCTTAATTTTAGAACCTGTACATTTAGCCTCTCTGATCCCACTACTGATAAAATAGAGACCCCAATGCCTGTTTTATCTGATGGTTTTCAGAATAAAGATAATGTATATAAGCTGGGCAACACTGTGCCTGGCAAAGATGGCACACAATAAGCAGTATCCATTATTAATAATTAATTATAATAACAATTGAAGTAAGCAGAGCTCACTCTATACTGAGGTAGTGGTTAAGGACTCCCTTCCCCACATGATTTGTGGGGTACCCTAAAGTGCCTGCTGGAAACAGTCAAGTTTCAACCTAAGGGTACCACATACTTCCATGAGCAACTTCTCTTTCCAAGAAACACAACATGGTCAAGACATCAGTAAGGCTCCAAATTCTTGCAAGCTGTATAAATACTTCTCAGCACTAATATGCTTCCACCCCCACACTAATACATTATGTAAACATCATAACTTCAGCTACGGCCAGGAAAACCTTAATGAACACCAGATTCAAGAAAGGGGAACCAAAATAATCTTACTCTCTATCAGCCCAAACTTTCACCACCTTCATTTAAACAGCTTTACCAAGTTCAAAACTGAACACAAGAAATTATCCTAGAAGTGTTTGGGTCAACATGGCAAGGTAAGAGAAGGCAAGTAAACCTGTGCTGCTCTCCTGGGAAATGTTCTAGGCAGGTTGGCACAGAAGAACACATGGACCTCAAATGAAGCCTGGTCTTAACCTCCACCACTTACCAGCCACATAAGCAAGTATATGTCAAGTCAGTGCTTCCAGCTTCAGTGTCCCTACCTGTATGCGGGGGATAACAACCAAATTACAAGCTTTATTTGAATACTAAAAAGATATACATGAAGGTGCTTTATAAATGATGAAGTGTGGGGCTTCCCTGGTACCTTAGTGAGAAATAATTCGCCTGCCAATGCAGGAGACAGGGGTTCAATCCCTGATACAGAAATATCCCACATGCCACAGAGCAACTAAGCCTGTGCACCACAACTCCAGAGGCTGTGCTCTGGGACCTGGGAGCTGCAATTCCTGAGCCCATTTGTCACAACTACTGAAGCCCACGTACCCTAGAGAATCCACAAGAGAAGCCACTGAAATGAGAAGCCCCCACTTGCTGCAACTAGAGAAAAGCCTGTTCAACTAGAGAACAGCCAAAACAAAATTATAAAAATAAACAATGAAGTCTATGTGCAAGCTGTTAATAATGTTAATATTTTGTTTATCAGATATGCTCCACATTTAGCAAATAAGCTTTGAGTTCCCAGTCAACTAGCAATTTAACTCTTAGTATTTTCTATTTTATATTTTGTTTGATTCATTATGTTCAACATGACCTTGATCTTGCTTTATAAGCACTCCTAAGACAGAGGGTAAGTTAGGGGTTGGGATCTTCATAGGCCTCTGAGTGATCCTGTATTTAGTCTGTTTTCACCACACTCATGATTTCATTAGATACAAGCTTTGCTGTGGGCAGGATAGATAGGTCTCCCTACACAAAATCTTAAAGCCAGTTGTTAGTCTTTGGCAACCCCTTTCTGTCCTCTTTGCTTCCCTTATTGCTCAGCTGGTAAAGAATCTGCCTGCAATGTGGAAGACCTGGGTTTGATCCCTGGGTTGGGCCTGACCTCTTTAGCTCTCCTTTTTTCAACAATATCATACACTTCCATAAAGCTCAGGGTCCTCCTACTGACCCCTAGTCACTCAGAGATCCCACCAGCAGGTCATCCTAGCTTGGCACCCTGAGGAAGGACCCCTAGTTTGGGCCTTTCTAATCCTCCATCGTGCTGCGATTCATGGGGTTGCAAAGAGTCAGACACGACTGAGCAACTGAACAGAACTGAACTGAATCCTCCATCCTCCTTTCTCCCATTAAATTGTTTCTGTTCTGAGTTTAATCAATTTGTACAAGATCTGTCCTCCAAACTGATACAAAAAACAATGATGTCTCTCTCCAGTAAGGGGTTTTCATTTAGGTCTTTGTAAATAATGCTTAAATCCAAAAGGAGGAACTGTTGTGACGGGAAATTTTAAAAATCAGCACAAGAGGTATTTAAGGCATTCATACACACCCTTAACTTGTTCATTCACTAAGCATATATTTGGCACTGAGAAGGGGTTCTCAGACCATATTCCAACATGTGTGTGTGGAGGCTTCCCCACACCAGCAAGCAGTTCTCAGGTTCTACCAGGTGTCTGAGACATCAACTCAATTCTGACACTATCTGAAGATAGAATCAGATTCCACAGGTAAAGGCTCCGTTCCACAAGACCATCCTCCACTTCAGAAACCAGTTTCAAGTCCAGATTATTACCTGTACTTCTGATGATCAACTGGCTACAAATCAGATTGCCACAAACCCCCTTCTCTGATTCAATTAATTTGCTAGAACAGCTCATGTAACTCAAGAAAACCCATTTGCACACCAGATTACTGATTTATTATAAAAGGATATTAAAAGTTATGAATCAACAGCCAAATGAAGGTACACATGTATCAGGCAAGGTCCCAAACAGTCATGTCCTACTCTTTGCAACTCCATGGGCCATGGCCTCTGTCCATAGAATTCTCTAGGCAAGAATACTAGAATGGGTTGCTATTCCCCTCTCCAGGGGATCTTCCTAACCCAGGGACTGAACCCAGATCTCCCACATTGCAAGCAGATTCTTTACCATCTGAACCATCAGGGACGCACCTACCCTTGGGGAGAACCCAAAAGTCACCTCCCCTGAATCATTTTCAGGAACTGGGACAAGAACCCAAATATTATCCCATTGCTCTATTGCTCAGGAAACTCCAAGGGTTTGGGGAGCTGTGAGCCTGGAACTGTGAATAAAGACCTTTGTTTGGGACCTTGCCTGACACCCCCAACACATCTGAGCAAAGCCGAAGAGTCAGAGTGAAAACGGCCCAAGGCCCATCATACAGTGTGGAATGAAGGGCTGGGGCACGTGGGCCAGGATAAAGGCTGATTTCAGCTAAGGCCAGCATCTCTAACTGGGTTAATTACCAAATCCATTGCATCATTTTTATCCAACAATAGAGCCCTAGTTGCAGTTTAAGCATTTCAAGTTAAAATTTTAAATTAACGGGACTATTCAGAAGATATAATTTTTGCCTTCAATCTCCCAATCATATGGGAAAGGCAAACAAGAAAACAGTTCCTTATAACACAAGGAGATATGAGTTTATTATTGGTGTAATCAAATACCTCTAATAGCAAATAAATCAGAGAAGGCAATGGCAACCCACTCCAGTACTCTTGCCTGGAAAATCCCATGGACGGAGGAGCCTGGTAGGCTGGTAGGAGTCAGACACGACGGAGCGACTTCACTTTCACTTTTCACTTTCATGCATTGGAGAAGGAAATGGCAACCCACTCCAGTATTCTTGCCTGGATAATCCCGGGGACAGGGGAACCTGGTGGGCTGCCGTCTATGGGGTCGCACAGAGTCGGACACAACTGAAGCGACTTAGCAGCAGCAGCAGCAAATAAATGCCAGGAACTAAAAGAATTTCATGCCCTACGGACAGGATACATGTACCATATAACATTAATAGCCCATATAATCATGAGCAAAATTCTAAGGATACTCTCACATTGAAAGCTATTAAACAAACCTTTCATCCTGAGAACAAACAAGACATTTAAAATGACAAGATAGCTGATTTTTTTTTTCTTTTACTGCACTGAATGGCTCAATATTAGCTCAGTTTAGGAGATCAACTTATTTCCAAAGAGGCTACCTTATCATTTCTTAAATTGTGGTCTTTTTAGGTAAGACAAATAGAAGAACAGGTATTTATCCCCTTTGTCTTAATTACACTGTATTCTGCTGAACATCAAGATTTACTAAGGTGTAGTAAATCTTAACAGCAAGTACCTAACAGCGAGGCTGCAGATGCGCCGTTGGAACAGCCCAGTCACCAGCCATCAGCAGCGTTTTGTCTTTCAGTTAATCCAACAGGCAAACTGAAAAGCACCACAAGAGAGCAGGTAACCAAGTGCTGGACTTTCTCTCTTGAAGATACTTATCAGGGGATAGACGTGTTTTATGAAGAAACTGAAGGCTGGGGTTTCCAGAAGGCTGGCCCCATTTAAGTTGTGGGTTAGCACAACATTTTGCTGGCATAGAACTTAGACCTGCTCCATCTTGCTCCCTTTAGCCATTCACCTAATTCTCCCTGACAGTTCCAACTCAAAAATGTCAAGGGATGTCCATTCAGTAACAATAAATATGGTTCAGTAAGATTTTAGATAAGTGTATTTCTCTCCTCTCCTTCCTCCAAACCTGATCTCTGGAAAGAGAAGGAATATTCATTTTAACTTGCTTGTTTTAGAATCTGGATTATATTTCCAACTTAAATGGAAACGAATCATCTAAAAAAAGGGGGATTAGTTAAAATCTTATCAATACAGAAAAAGACACATGAACGCCAATATTCACCGCAGCACTATTACAAAAGCTAGGACATGGAAGCCACCTAGGTTTGCACAACCGATGAATAGATAAAGAAGTTATGGTACATATATGCAATGGAATATTACTCAGACATAAAAAGGAATGAATCTGAGTCAGTTCTAGTGAGGTGGATGAATCGAGAGCCTGTTAGAGTGAAGTAAATCACAAGGAGAAACAAATCTCATATATTACTGCATATATATGGAATCTAGAAAAATGCTACTGATGAATCTATCTGAAGGGAAGGAACGGAGACAGCAACACAGAGAACGAACTTGTGGACACAGCAGGGGAAGGAGGGGGTGGGATAAACTGAGAGGGCAGTGTTGACATACACACACTACCATGTGTCGAACAGCTAGTGGGAAACTGCTTGCAGATCTATGAAAATAACAAAATCTGTATTGAGGCACATCATAAGGAGTAAAGGAGGCGATATCTGAGAAGGACGTAACACAATAATCCGTCAATGACTGCTCATATTCATTTGCTCACTCAGTGTCCAGGAACAGCCTACCGTGTGTCAGATGCTCTGCAGCGGGAATACAAAAATGACAAAGACAGTCACAGCCCCTGTCCTTACAGATACTCAGAGTCTAGACAGGTTGCCCAGAGTTCAGCTTGATTCATGGAAACCCCCTCCTGTGTATCTGGAGGGCTGCCTTAGTACAGAGTCACCAGCGCTGCTCATGAAATATTTCCAAAGGCATGGTGGAATTATACTATATTTGCCTTCATATTAGGCATGCCCAATAACTTCCTTTGGCCAACATATGAATAGGAGGGACAGAGGTCCCTCTTGGGCTAAACTTTTAAGTCATGGCCCCTGTCCCCACATTCTCCTCTCTCTGACAAGGTGATAACGGAACACTTGTTGATGGGACCTCCATCATCCTGGGTTCTTAAGTGACAATGGTAAGCGGAGCTTCCCCGGCTAAACATAGCGTGAAGGATAACTATATTTTTATTATATTAAGCCACTGAAATTTGAGGTTATTTGTCACTGTATAATATTATATCCTGTCCTAACAATATGGGTGCTTTGTCCAGTCACCCAAATACCATCACAAACTGTATTCAGTGCACTGAAAAATACAATTCAGAAGTTGACCTGATGAGCAAAGGTCTGAAGGACAAGTGGAAGTGTTTTAGATGACACAGGGTAAGGTGGGATGTAGTGTTCACAAGCACATGGGAGCATACAGCACAACAGACCTGAGGAAAGAGGAAGTTAAGAGCCATTTCAGGAGGTGGTGAAAACACATGTAACTGAAAGGGAGATGAAAGGAAGAGATTCAGGATGAGGTAGCAGAAAGAAGACATGTAGGACTGTGAAGCCCTGTTAATGATTTCAGTTGTTATTCTAAGAGCAGGAGGAAGCCATTAAATGGTTGTAAGCAGAAAAAAAAAAAAACATGATTAAATTTGTGGCTTTGAAATGATAGTTCTGGATGTAGCATGTAAAACAGACAGGACGCAGGCAAGAGTTGATACAGGGAGACTTCTTGGAGACTCTTACAGTGACAGTGCAGGCAAGAGAATGTGCTGGCTTAGGCTTGATGAGAATAGTAAAGATGGAGAGATATATATGAGGAAATTTTAGAGATATTCAGGCAGCAAGATCAAACAGGGCTTTACTCATAGACTAGAAACAGGAGTGAGGTGGTTTCCATGGCTGTTTGAATTGTGGTGCAGTCCCTGAAACAATAAACACAGAGGGAGAAGCAGGCTTTGGAAGGAAGATCATAAATTTTGACTTGGATATGTTCAAGTGTAAGTTCCCCCAGCATCTGAAACTTCAACAAAAGTCTAGGCTATAAACATTAATATGGGTGATGATTTACTTGCATTTTGGAAAACCCAGAACACCAGATAAGAAGGGGAGACCTAGGATAAAGTCTTGACAAATTCCTACATTTAAAAGCCAGGAGAAGGATGAGGTCAAGTAGGGTAAGCAGTTTGATTGTGCATTGGATTTAGGACAAGGAGGTGATTGGTAATATTAGCAAAAGCTGTTTCAGTGGAAGGATGGGAATGGTCAAAACAAAGACAAACTTAGACCTGCCATATGACCCAGCAATCCCACTGCTGGGCATACACACCAAGGAAACCAGAATTGAAAGAGACACGTGTACCCCAATGTTCATCACTGCATTGTTTACAATAGCCAGGACATGGAAGCAACCTAGATGCCCATCAACTGACAAATGGATAAGAAAGCTGTGGTACATATACACAATGGAATATTACTCAGCATTAAAAAAAAATTCATTTGAATCAATTCTACTCAGATGGACCGAACTGGAGCCCATTATCCAGAGTGAAGTAAGCCAGAAGCAAAAACAACAATACAGTATATTAACACATATATATGGAATTTAGAAAGATGGTAACGAGAACCCTGCATGCGAGACAGCAAAAGGAACGCAGATGTATAGAACAGACTCGTGGACTCTGTGGATGAGGGCAAGGGTGGGATGATATGGGAGAACGGCATTGAAACATGTTAATTATCATATGTGAAATCAATCGCCAGCCCAGGATTGATGCTCGGGGCTGGTGCACCGGGATGACTCAGAGAGAGGGAATCGGGAGGGAGGAGGGAGGGGGGTTCTGGAGGGGGAGCATATGTAAACCCATGGCGGTTTCATGTCATTGTATGGCACAACCAACACAATAAAGTAAAGAAAATTTAAAAATAAAAATAAAAAATGATCATATCCACTCATTCATTATTTGTTAAAACCTATGATCTGGTCTGTAAATAAAAGGGTGGATGAGACCAAATGAGTCCTTGCCTCCATGGTGCTAACAGTCCAGTGAGACAAAACAATTGCAAGCTATTTGTTGTGTAGATCAACAAACTGTAATATTCCTAGAGAGATGAGAATACCAGGCCTCTTTACCTGTCTCCTGAGAAACCTGTATGCAGGAAAAGAAGCAACAGTTAGAACCAGACATGGAACAACAGACTGGATCAAATTTGGGAAAGGAATACATCAAGACTGTATACTGTCATCCTGCTTATTTAACTTACATGCAGAGTACATCATGAGAAAAGCCAGGCTGGATGAATCACAAGCTGGAATCAAGATTGCAGGGAAAAATATCAACAATCTCAGATATACAGATGATACCACTTTGATGGCAGAAAGTAAAGAAGAACTAAGAGTTTCTTGATGAAGGTCAAAGAGAATGAAAAAGCTGTCTTAAAACTCAACATTCAAAAAATTAAGATCATTGCATCCAGTCCTACCACTTCATGGCAAATAGATGGGGAAAATGTGGAAACAGTGTCAGATTTCATTTTCTTGGGCCCAAAATCAATGCAGACAGTGACTGTAGCCACAAAATTAAAAGATGCTTGCTCCTTGGAAGAACAGCTATGTCAAACCTAGACATAAGTAAGCAAAGATGTCAGTTTGAAAACAAAATTCCATATAGTGAAAGCTATGATTTTTCCAGTAGTCAATGTGAGAGTATAGATGTGAGAGTTGGACCATAAGGAAAGCTGAGTGCTAAAGAATTGACATTTTTGAACTTTGGTGCTGGAGAAGACTCTTGAGAGTTCCTTGGACTGTAAGGAGATCCAACCAGCCCACTCTAAAGGAAATCAACCATGAATATTCATTGGAAGGACTGATGCTGAAGCTGAAGCTCTAATACTTGGGCCACCTGATGGAAGGAGCTGACTCATTAGAAAAGATTCTGATGCTGGGAAAAACTGAAGGCAAGAGAAGAAGGGGGTGACAGAGGATGAAATGGTTGTATGGCATCACTGACTCAATGGACATGAGTTTGAGCAAACTCAGGGAGATAGAGATGGACAGGGAAGCCTGGCATGCTACAGTTCACAGGGTCACAAAGATTCGGACACAACTTAGCAACTGAACAACAACAACAATGTTATGTGCTGGAGAGAAAATAAAAGTAAAATATATATGTAGGTACATACATAAATGGGAAGGAGGGTAGAGACAGAGGTAACAATTAACAGAGGTAACAGAGGTAACATCCTTCATGGCTCATCCTTCTGAGCCATGAAGAATGAAAATGAACTAGCTGTCCAAAGAGGTGAACGTCATAAGGGAACACTTACTTCAGACACAGGGAACAATAAGCATGAAGACTCAATACATTTAAAAAAAAAAAAAAGCCTTGTCATCAAGGAATTTCTAGAAGACCATGATGCCTAGAGTTTGAAAAGTAGCAGAAATTCAGGCAGGATCAAATCATGAGCTTCGTAGGACACAATAAAATGCTTACATTTTACTATATTGGTTTACTAGCGCTGTCATAACAAAGCACCATAGACTCGATGGCTTAGAAAATAAAAACAGAAGTTTGGAATTTCCCTGGTGGTCCAGTGGTTAAGACTGCCTTCCAATGCAGGGGATGCAAATTCGATTCCTGGTGGGGGAGATAAGACCCCACATGTGTCTGGGTCAAAAAACCAAAACATAAAACAGAAGCCGTATTGTAACAAATTCAATAAAGACTTAAAAAAATGGTCCACATCAAAACAAGATTAATTTTCTCACAACTCTGGAAGCAAGATGTCCAAGATAAAGGTTGTAGGCAAGGTTCTTCTTCTTGGCTTATATATGACCAGGTTCTACTTGTATCTTTGTGGTCTCCCCTCTGTATCTGTCTTGGTTCTAATCTTTTCATATAAGGACACAAGTCATATTGTAAAAGGGCTCACTCTGATGATTTTTCTTCATTTCATAGATGTTCCCAAATTTATTCAACTAATAACGTAACTTATGAATCCACTGACATGTGGATAATGCAATGATGAATATTGTTGCATATGAATTTTTTCAATAATAAAATGATAGCCAAGGTATAGCATAAAAATGCAAAAATCATATGTGCATAGCTTGATAAACCATCAAAAAATCAATAGACTTAGGAAACATCTCCCAGCTGAAGAAAAGAGAAGTATGTCAGCATCCCCAGCCCCCCTTGAGTCCCTCCTCATCACTTCCCTTTCCCTGTTTCCCAATCTTAACCATTATTTTGATTTCTAACACCATGGGTTATTATTGCTTGTTTTTGCACTTTGCATACATGGATTCCTATAATATGCATTATTTTATGTATAGCTTCTTTCATTCAACATTATAAATATGTGATTGATTCATACATTGATTTATATTGTTGTAGCACTGATTCGCTAATGTTCATTGCTGTATACTAGTCCACTCCATGAGTATACCATATTTTTTTCACTGATTGGAAGACCTTTTCATTTTTTTACTGAGGTATAGCTGATTTATAATATTATATGAGTTTCAGATGATAACACAGTGATTCAAGATTTTTACATATTATGCTCAACTTAAAGTTATAAAATATTGGCTATATTCTCTGTGGTATACAATATATCCATGTAGCTTATTTATTTTATACATAGTAGTTTGTACCTCTAATCCCTTATCCCTATCTTGCCCCTCCTCTTTTTCCTCTCCCCAGTGATAACCACTAGTTTGTTCTCTATATCTGTGAGTCAGTTTCTACCATTGGTCCAATTTTTTAGATTCCACATATAAATGATAAAACATACAGTATTTGTCTCCCTATGGTTTATTTCACTGAACCTAATACTCTCCAGGTCCATCCTTCTTGTTTAAAATAGCAAAATTTCATTCTTATTTATGACTGAGTAGTATTGTATTGTATATATATAGTATGTTTTCTTTACCCATTCATCCGTTGATGGACACTTAGGTTGCTTTCATATCTTGGGTATTATAAATAGTGCTGACATGAGCACTAGGGAGCATGTATATTTTCAAATTAGTGTTTTCATTTTCTTCAAATATATACCTAGGGTCAAATATATACTTAGACTACTATCATATGGTAGTTTATTTTTAGCTTTTTTAAGGAAATTTTATGCTGTTTTCCATAGTGACTGCACCAATTTACATTCCCACTAACAGTTCACAAGGATTCCCCTTTCTCCATATCCTCTACAACATTTGTTATTTGTGGTCTTTTTAATGACAGTCATTCTGACAGGCATGAGGTGGTATTTCATTGTAGTTTCAATTTACATTTCTCTTATTATTAGCAACGTTGAGCATCTTTTCATGTACTGTTGGCCATCTATATGTCTCCTTTGGAGAAATGTCTATTTAGGTCTTCTGCTCACTTTTAATCGGGTTGTTTTTTTCATAATGAATTGTTTGAACTTTTATACATTTTGGATATTAACTCCTTGTTGGTCACATCATTTGCAAAGCTTTTCTCCCATTAAGTAGTTTGTCTTTTCATTTTGCTGATGGCTTCTTTTGTCATGACAAAGCTTTGAAGTTTAATTAGGTCCTTATGCATGCACTTATGGTCAATTATTTGTTTGTTTTTGCTTTTGTTTCCTTTGTCTTAGGAGACAGATCAAAAAAAAGTTACTAGGCTTTATTTCAAAGAGTATTCTATGTTTTTTTCTCTGGGTTTTATGGTTTCAGGTCTTAGATTTACATCTTTAACCCACTTCATGTTTATTTTTTAATATGGTGTGAGAAAGTAGTCCAATTTGAATATTGTGCATGTGGCTATCCAGCTTTCCCAGCACCATTTATTGAAGAAGTTGTCTTTTCTCCATTGTATATCCTTGCCTCCTTTGTCATAGATTAATTGACCATAAGTGCATGCATTTGTTCCTGGTCCCTCTATTTTGTTTCATTGATCTATATATCTGTTTCTGAGCCAGTCCCATACTGTTTTGATTACTGTAGCTTTGTAGTATAGTCTGAAGACTGGAGTGTGATACCTCCAGCTTTATTCTTTCCCAAGATTGTTTTGGTTCACCCTAGTGACTTTATTTTAATTAATTATCTCTCTAAGTTAATCCTATCCCCAAATACAGTCACATATGAATTTTGGGGGGACACAATTCAGCCCATAAAACTTATGCAAATAGGGATGCCATTAAAGGGATTTAAGCAAGAAAATAACATAATCCAATTTATATTTTAAGAGCAGTGTGGCTACAGTATACAGAAAACATTGAAGAAAAGGAAAAGTGGTAATAAGAAGATGAGTTAACAGATTCTCTCTGTAATCCAGACCCCAAGACAGAGATTCTTAACCTGAGCCTATAGATACGCTTGGGAGGGAGTGATTCAGAATTTCCTCAATGCTATATTTACAGAATCATATGAGGTTGCATATGTACCCATAACGTGATTTAGTCTCAAAGCCCTATTACATCCAAGAATCACAGTGCAATGCCAAAAATAAATTTAAAAATTAAGAAACCCCACATTTTACTCATATTACTTAAAGGGACTCAGACACAATGCATAAAAGCACTTACTAAAATACTTTACACTCTCCTGCCCATTTCAGTCCTCTCCTACAGGTAGTTATACCAGGATCTCTCTCCTCAAAACTTCCAGGGTAAAACACTCCTTCACCAACCCTTCGTCGCCCAGAGTGTTTTCTCTTCTCTCCATCCCTTCTTCCTTAAGAACTTTATCAAGTAAATCAACCTAGCTTCTCTTCTGCAAAAATAAATTTTTGAAGGAAGTGAAAGAAAAAAAAAATCACTTCACTTAGGCTGAGGATTCTATTTGCAAGGCAGGAAGGTGGTGAGAAAAATATCTGAACATTCCAATATTAATCATTTTTGTCTCATGCATTTTCTAACAGAGTCTTGGTGTTCATCAGGATCTTAAAGGTTTTGCTGAATTTGTTAAGAACTAGCCAAAGAACAAGGGAGAGAGCTAGAGGGGCAGGGGTAAGGAAAGCACCGTGATTCTCAGGAACTGAGCAAGGCCATCCGACCATTCTCTGATGGTCAGAAATTGGTCCAAGAGCAGGCTACCACCATGACTACCCGCTCTGCCCACACTGCACCCCCAAACGACCAGCTGGACCACTGTGCACTGATAAGACTTCAGGCAAAGCTAGCAGATTGGTTGAGTATTGCCTCAAAGGGCAAGTTCATTGTAAATAAGTGTATTCTGCTTTGACTATGACCCGTTAGTAAACTCTGAGTAAACTGCCAGTGTAGGTCATCCACATTAGAAATAAATGATATTTTCATTCCAACCAACTAAAAAGTTAATAAAGATATGTAAACAGTGATTCTATCAGACCACAAGCCTGCTGGGTACACACCATAAAGAGACTCTGTGGTTAGACACAAAAGAAATGAAACACAGAGTATAAAAGATAAAAATAAAATGTGCCCTACCCTCACTTTTCTATTCCAGTTAATTTCTACCCAACCGTCAAGTCCCAGCTAAAGGTTTATCTTTTGTGAGCCCTTACTCCAGGCTCAAGTAAATGTCTTATCTCTTATTCCACAGTATCCTGTTAGCTCTGTCATTTTACTACCACATTGTCATTAAGATTACCTGTCTTCTCTACTCAACTGTGAGCTTCTACAGATCAAGGACAAGATCTTCTTTTTTGTTTTGTGAGCACCTAGCATTGGGCCTGGTACAAAGCAGGTAAATATTCACTGAGAAGGCTGGCTTCATATGCTATACTGTTTCTAAAAGAGAAGCAGACTGACAACTACAAAGAACAAACTAGTGGTTACCAGAATGGGGAGAGGCAACAAAGGGACTGGGGATTTTTTTAAAAGGGGTTATTATGGGATTATATGAAATCGTGTATGTGAGACTTTGGAAAACTGTAAAGCACTATAGAATTTTTTAATAAATTATATTAAGAAATTAAACTACACATACAAAATACTTGTGCTGTCTCTACTCTATTACTCTGCTTCCTGGAATAAAAAGATCTAAATTGTTTGCCTATCATTTACCATCTGGGAAATTTTGCAGAGATGCTAGTTCTACACAGGAATTGGAGTTATCCTCAGCCCAAATTCCTGAACTAAGGATTAAGTAGTTGAGCTCCATTTTCTTGAAAAGCAGTGGGAGACAAAAGCAGAAAGTTGATGGAAGCTAGTAGAGGAATTATAGAAGGGACTGTTCACCCATTCTTCAGTCATCTGTGAAAGCATGTTCTCATATTAGTCAGTCTTCTAAAGGCACTTCTCAAACTGCTTCTAACCATATACCATCCAAAGTTTCCCTCTGAATCATTCAAGAGATATCCAGATGTGAGTTGAACAGCTCTAATTTATTGCAATAGTGTTTTTCTTAAGTATCACGTGTGTTACAACATCTTAATAAGGCTGTTTGTGGTTTGAGCCTTCTGAATCAGGATATAGAAAAGTTCCAACATCTGAGATTCATTTAATGGAAGCAAAAAAAAAAACTGAACCCTTCGATGAATCCACCTACCCCAGAATCACCTAGCATGCTGTGCGAAATGCGGATTCTTGAGTCTGACCCAGATCTCGTGAATAAGATTCCTTGAAGTTGAAAGCTAGAGATCTCCCTTCTTAATAAGCTTCTAGATAATTTCATCGTCAAAACTCAGCTAAGAAATGGCGTCTTCAGGAAAGTCTCTTTCGGACCCTCACCCAGCTTACAAGCGACCCCAACACCTCCTATCATGCTTCCTACATTATCTGACTCCCCCTGCTACACTGGGTTCCAGGAGGGCAGAAGCTTCCTCTTCATGTTCACTGCTGATCCCCAGGGTTTTGAACAGTGTTGGTGAACTGAATAAATGATTCTTATGTACTCTAAAATGAACAGACAGATGCAAGGGTTAAAGCTCCTATCCAGAGCACATAAGGTTCTCTGGGATCTGGCCCCTGACTACCTCTCCAGGCTTCTCCTTCGCACCTCTCTGTTCACACTCAACGCTCCAGGAACATTTGGTTTCTTTTTGTTCCTTGCACAACCCTTTCTTCTCTATGCTTCTGCCCAATCTGTCTGTTCTTATCCTAAACCCCTATCACTATGTGCAGTCTCTTCCATTCACACCCTTCCCCATATGCACCTCCTTGTCACTATCTGGATTATTCCCATTCTTTCAAGTTTCTACTGAGGCTTCTCCCCCTTGCAGTAGTTTTCCCACTACTCCACACACAACAGTCTTTCTTCTCTGGGATCAGGGACAGCTGTGCATATTTCCACCTTTACCCTTACCACACGGTTTAGTAATTACCTCTCTCTCTGTTGGTCTTCTACATGAGACTATAAATTTCTTGAGGATGTAGCCCATATCTCATGAATCTACCCATCCATTTTTATTCCAGTTCTTGGCATAGAGTAGCTGTTCTACAAATTACCGTTTAATGAAAGAATGAACAGATGAGCAGACAGAGCCAAATCCTCAGACACAACTCTTAACTGAAACAGGAATGAAACAGGAACATGTGTATCTGAACACATGCAAACTGGGGGCTAGAAGGGTTGATGCCATTAGGACACCAAGAGTTGAGGGCCTCTATGCAAAAAGCCATCTTATCAGACTGGCAAGAAATGTTAAGATAGAAAGAATCAATATGTATGGACCCTAAAAACCAGACAGAGAAAAAGTGGAGAATTCCGAGGTTTAGTAACTAACTAAACCAGAAACTAACTCATAAGCCTGGATGCTGTTCAGAGCAAATTACTAGGCAAAACGGTGGCCAAAGAACATGTTAAGAATCCGCCTTCCAATGCAGAAAACATAGGTTGAATCTCTGGTTAGGGAACTAACATCCCATCTGCCTTGAGGCAACTAAGTCTACATCCCAAAAGCTAAGCCTCCACATCACAACTAGGGAAAAGCCCATGCACCACAATGAAGATCCCACGTGCCACAACTAAAATCTGATGCAGCCAAAAAGAAGAAGAGAGAGAGAGAGAAGAAAAAAAAAGACGAGGAAAGTAAAGAAGATGGGGTGAGCGTGGGTCCAAGAGAAAATCCATGTGGTAATGAGTCAGTCATGATGTTTTCTGGGTGAGTTAGCCTTCTGTTGTGGCTCAGCTGGTAAAGAATCTGCCTGCAATGCAGGAGACCTGGGTTCTATCCCTGGGTTGGGAAGATCCCCTGGAGAAGTAAAAGGCTAGCCATCCTAGTATTCTGGCCTGGAGAATTCCATGGACTGTATAGTCCATGGGTTCGCAAAAAGTTAGACTTTTGAGCGACTTTCACTAGCCCTCAGCTGCTCTGGTGAGCCTACAATAACATCTTTAAGTGACTGTTCTCCCTAGATAGGATCAGGAGTAACCTGTCACTAAATACTAGGTTAAAGGAATGAAAATCATATTGTGGTTTTTACTAAAAGCCCAGGGTTTCATTTCTCACTGTTGCTTCAACAAAGTACCACAAATTTAGTGGCTTAAAAATCACAAATTTATTATCTTTCAGTTTTGGAAAAGTTTAAATGAGAGTCATACAGAGCTAAAAGTCAGGCACCAGCAGAGCTGCACCTTCAGGAGGCTTCGGAGGATCATCTATTCCTTGCTTTTCCAGCTTCCAGAGGCTGCCCCCATTCTTTGTGGGCATGCTCTTTCTAACAATGGCATCACTGACCTCTGCTTCCATTGTCACAGCTCCTTTTCCAACTCTTTCATTCTGACATTCCTGCCTCCCTCTTACAAGAACCCTTGTGGTTATACTGGGTCCATGAAGATAATCCAAGATAATTTCCCTACCCCAAGATCTTAAACCAGTTAAGATCTTAGCATTTGCAAAGTGTCTCCTGTCATGTAAGGGAACATATTCCCAAGATTAGCCCATGAACACTTTGAGAGGACTATTATTCTACATACCACACTCATCCATAAAAAAAAATTAAAGACTGAATCAGGTTTTGATTTTTTTAAAGAAAAAAAGGAAATATAGAGCTCTAAATTCCCTATCAATGACAAGCAACAAAGAAAATGACACCAAAACCTGAAAAGCAGAGGACGGAAGAAGGAAAATTATAATTGTGTAGCAATGTATAGTTTAAAAAGGTTTTTCTCAATTAAAAATTCAAATATAAATGTGACACTGTCACTCCTAAAAGAAGATAACAATTGGACACCACTACCTGCTTTTTCATTGGTTAGCATCTTTCCTTTTCAGGTCCCCTCTCTCTGTGAGCAAGGACATGCTCCTGATATAGACAGGAACTTGCTAAATGTATTGATGCCAACAATACCTGTAGCAGAGATTCAACTGAAAGACATGGAAAAGTGAGGTAGAAAAGGAGTCAACCAAAGGCATGAAAAGGAAAAGAGTCTTTTTTTTCCCCATAAAGGAAATGCTTTAAATGCCTTAAAAGGGACCTCTGAATTTGATTAAAATTATGAACACTCTCAGATTTTGTACTTATAAATTATTGAAAATAAAAAGTAAAATTTTAAATGTCATATACATATGATCATAATGTGAATGTACATTTTCTGACTAGCTCAGACAAAGGCAAGTAACAAATTTTTTAGTAAATAGTAGCAGATGGTGCTAGTAGGGGCCAGTGCTGAGGAAGTCAGGACTGCAAGGGTGGAGGGGTTGTCACCGAAAACAATGTGATTTACCCTCCTTCCAGTCACAGGAGAAGGAAAGTTATTATCAGCAAACAGTTGGTAATGTTGGCTGACACTCAATATATTTCTTTAATTTGTCTAATTTTCCTCCTTGGATATAATAAAAGAGAAACAAAAGAAAGGCTCGAACTACTTTTCAAAGTCATAATTGAGGGTCCACTACAATTTTTTTAAGATAGCTTAATTTATTCCCACAAAACTATTCTCACAAAATTTTGAACATACTGAAGACTGAGTTTTGTTTAAATCAAAAAAGATGCCAGCATGTTTATCAGCACTAGAAAAGAGCTAAAAATATAATAGAAGAGGAAGTAATACTAAGACTGGAGAGAGAGAGAGAGACCATGAGGGAACTGTCACTTCAACCCAAGACAAAGTTCTGAAACAGAAAAGGTAGTGTACTAGCTTCCAGCGGCTGCCACAACTAATTACCACAAACTAAATGACTAAAAACAACAGAAACGTATTATTTCACAGTCTAACATTTCTGGAAGCCAGAAGTCCAAAATCAAGGTCTCTGGAGGCTCCAAAGGAGAATCCTCCCTCGTCTCTTCCAGCTCCCAATGGCTGACATCATTTCTTGGCTTCTTTGGCTTGTGGCCACATCATACCAATCTCTGCCTCTGTCTCTACCATTATATTACCTTCTCCCCAGTGGATCTGTGTCCTCTCCTCTTCTGTCACAATTCTCCTTCTTCTCTCTTATAATCTCATCCTAAGGTCCTTAGTTTAATCACATCTACCATGACTTTTTCCATATACAGTAACATTCAAAAGTTCCAGGGATTTGGAATGTGAACATATCTTTTAGGGGCCACTATTCAACCCATCAATCCATCATAGGTAATAATTGTGAAGAGAGAAGTCTGAGAATTATTTGAGAGGTATAGTCAGCAGAACTTGATGATTAATTGTCTGTGGGGAATGAAGTGGAGGAATGAGTTAAGAATAACTTTTAACTAAATACCTAGGTGAGAACTAGTTATTTCAACTGAAATAGAGAAGCTGGATGGAAGAGCCCTTTTAAGGAGGAAGATGGCTTCCTTTTAAAATGTTGATTTTGAGGTGTCCATGAGATAGCTAGATGCGCAGCAGATAGTAAGACCTATGCATCTGAAACTCACGAGAGACAGCTGACTGGAGACAGAGATTCGGGAGCTTGTGAGCATATAAGTGGTCATTAGAAACCTCAGAGAGGATTATACTACTCAAGAAAGCAATAGGTAGCAAGAGTAATAGAAGATTGGCAATAGACACCTGGCAGTTAAGGGGTAGACAGAGGAAGAGCAGCCCATAAAACAGATCAAAAATTAATGGTAAACAGGTATAAATAATTTCAGGAGAATGTACAAGAAAAAAAATCTCTGGAAATGGAGAAAAATAAGCAATGTCAAATAGAATAGAAAGAAAAAGTGAGATGAGTAAAGTACTGAAGCAGATGATAGAGGAAGATACCATGTAGGTCTCCAAATGAAAACCAGTTCAGACAATCGGAAAAGGCCATGAACACGAAACAGCCATGAACATTTCACGAATGCTAAGGAAACAGCAAGGTGGTCAGAGTGAATAAGGATATAAGTAAGAGAGAGGTTGAGAGGTAGCAGGAGTCCTTTACCTTAACACAAGTAGAAACTTTCCAGCCACCTTAAGGACTACGCATTTTATTCTAAGTGAAAATGGTTTTCTGCAGAGGAAAGACATGATCTGATTTATATATTAGCAAGATCACTTGGGAAACTGTGTGAGAACAAGAAAAAAGGCTCAGGGGCTTCCCAGGTGGCTGAGTGATAAAGAATTCACCTGCCAAGAGAAGCCTCTGCAATGAGAAGCCCACAGTGCAACTAGCCAGTAGCTCCCCACTCACCACAACTAGAGAAAAGCCCAAGCAGCAGTGAAGACCCAGCAGAGCCAAAAATAAACAAATAAAATTATTCAAAAGAAACAAGGCTTAAAAGATATGCTGGAGACAGAATGTGAAAGCAAAGATATAAGCAGGGAAATCAGTTAGGAGGTTATTGCAATTGCTCAACAAGAGGTGATGGTAGCTTGGACCAAAACAGTAGCTCTGAAGGTGAGACAGTTCAGTTCAGTTGCTCAGTCATGTCCTACTCTTTGCGATCCCATAGACTGCAGCATGCCAGGCTTCCCTGGCCATCACCAACTCCTGGAGCTTACTCTAACTCATGTCCATAGAATCAGTGATGCCATCCAACCATCTCATCCTCATCCTCTGTCATCCCCTTCTCTTCCTGCCCTCAATCTTTCCCAGCATCAAGGTCTCTTCAAATGAGTCAGTTCTTTGCATCAGATGGCCAAAGTATTGGAGTTTTAGCTTCAGCATCAGTCCTTCCAATGAATATTCAAGACTTATTTCCTTTAGGATGGACTGGTTGGATCTCCTTGAAATCCAAGGGATTCTCAAGAGTCTTCTCCAACACCACAATTCAAAAGTATCAATTCTTCTATGCTCAGCTTTCTTTATAGTGCAACTCTCACATCTGTACATGACTACTAGAAAAACCATAGTTTTGACTAGACAGATGTTTGTTGGCAAAGTAATGTCTCTGCTTTTTAATATGCTGTCTAGGTTGGTCATAACTTTTCTTCCAAGGAGCAAGCGTCTTTTAATTTCATGGATGCAGTCACCATCTCCAGTGATTTTGGAGCCTCCCAAAATAGTCTCTCACTGTTTCCACTCTTTTCCCATTTTCGATGAAGTGATGGGACCAGATGCCATGATCTTAGTTTTCTGAATGCTCAGTTTTAAGCTAACATTTTCCACTCTCCTCTTTCACTTTCATCAAGAGGCTCTTTAATTCTCCTTTGCTTTCTGCCATAAGGGTGGTGCCATCTGCATATCTGAGGTTATTGATATTTCTCCCAGTAATCTTGATTCCAGCTTGTGCTTCCTCCAGCCCAGCATTTCTCATGATGTATTCTGCATATAAGTTAAATAAGCAGTGTGACAATATCCAGCCTTGACGTACTCTTTTCCCGATTTGGAACCCATTGAGATGAAGGGATGTAATTACTGATACGCTTGAAAAGTGGAGTCACAAAGATAGTTGAAGGATTAAACACAGAGTAAGAAAATGACAAACCTTATGGCAAAATCAACACAATAATGTAAAAAAGAAATAAATAAGTATATTTAAAAAATAAATAAATAAGCAAATATAAAAAAGAAAATGACAAACCAAAGATGATTTTAAGGATCTTAATCAAATTACTAGAAGCCTGGTATAGTCATCAGGAAGCAGCACCCCTTCTATGCATAAATATCAGGTTTGCCATACAAATGAAATCTCAAAGTAAGATCTAGTCCTTTATTCCAACCAGATTGCCTATCCTAAATCTCTTCTATGTAGTAATGCTGGTGCACCCACTGTTATGATCCTTTGAGTGCATATCAAACCCTATGTCACTGAAGTGCAAAAGTGAGAGCAAGAAATAAGCCTCAAAACATATGACGAAGACAGACTGTAGAGAGCTAGGAAAGAAATTAAGCTACTTTGAAAAATCTCACTTGACTGCCTTTCAGCCCACTACACTGCACACTGCGGACATGCAAATGCACACATGTTCCTCACATAATTAATCAGAAAACCCAGTGATTCACTCCTCAGCAAGAAAGGTCCTGGAAAACTTTGATTAAAACTGAACCCGCTCATGCCACATCATTGCTGAAAAATTCACATTTGGAAGGAAGGAAAATTAAGAGTGTTCTTCATGAAACTATAAGCCAAGTGCACATGCTCAATATGCCCCCTACATCAGGAATCACAAGCTACTAAGATTGTGAAACGATACCAGCAAACTGAACAGGGCTGCTTCTAGAACGCTCTGGGAGTTCTGTGAGACATTTAACAGGTCAGAGCTTGGCAACAGCTCGGTACTAAGCGGAAATGATGGAGGGGCGGACTCTACCTTTGGAGCCTCTCAGTCACTCAGGAAACTTCGAATTATGGGAATAAGCTATTGCATATGCAAATTGTATTCACTCTGAAATTTATTACTGTTGCTCCAACATCTTCTATTCAAAGGCAGCCAGATTATTTCCCATGGGCATATGACTCCCACCAAGTCCAGAAGAAACTGTGCCAATCTGAGAAGAATACACTGGACGCTTCAGAATTTGAAAGCAGAACTAACATTTTAGTTCTGAGAATAAATATGAGCATCCCAGCATTCTTTCGCCTGGAAACACATTGTACCTGGAGGTGAGATGAGCCCACAAATGTTTGTCTAATCTACAGAGTTTCTAAAACACTATAAACAGTACTCTGGGACCTACCAACATGAGAACCTTGTTTCTGTTGATTTAAAGGGTATTTTGGGAACACCTGTTATGTACCAGGCATCTTGCTTTACTGGGGTTTCAGAGGTGCAGAACACAGGGAACAGGGTCCTTGCCCCTGAGATGCTCACAGGAATGGTACAAATAAGAATAACATCAGATCCAGAAGAGAGCAGTCAGTGCTGTGACAATAGCATGGACAGGGTGGAGGAAGCATGGGTGTGGGTAACGGAGATGGTAAGGTGGGGACACCTAGTGCTGATATCTGAAAGGAGAGAGGCTCTTTGAGGTAAATGAGAGGGCTGTGCAAAGCATGGCAGCCAAGCACACTCGAAGCTTAAACTTGGGTCATATAAATACATCTCCTCTTGTTGTTACCACCTCTTGTTCACACGGCCTGTAGCCCATGAGGCTTTGAGCTGTCTACGGGGGCTCTGCTGGACCAAGGCAAGATTTCCAGCAGAAGAGGAACCACTTAGGAGGGTGAGAACTCAGAGCAATTGCCAGAAGGCATGGAGCAGGCAGGAAAGGACTAAGAGAGAAATGCAATATCTCCAGGAAACAGGAAAGAGACACTTTGGGAGAGAGAGTATCACAGATCCACCATTATGGGGAAATTATTCTACTCCTCATGCTACGTAAGTCCTGGGAATATAAGGATCCATAAACTGTGTTCCAAGTGAAAAAAATGTTGAGATCTAATGGGTGGACCAACTAGTAACATGTAAAATGGTGAACATGAGGGTATCCATTTCAGATGGTTATGCAAAAACTGCAGAATAAAATACATATACATAGTATTTGGCACATTCTCAATAAATATTAATATTATCAAATGCAAGTATTACTCATGCTCATGCACAGTGTACAGGATGCAAGACAAAATGGTTCATTCTAATGGGGCAAATACAGAAAAAGTTTGGAGGCTCTAATAATGAGGGTGCTCCCCACACAGACTACAACACAGAGTCTACAAGACATTCAGAGAGCCAAGACAGAGGCAAAACTGGCCTGCTATGTGTTGGCCTCAAACAGAAATTCAAAACCACTCTCTGTCCCCACCTCCCAACATCCATTTTCTAAAGGAGTAATACTAATACAAATCAGCTAAGTTCAATAATGTTTATTAAATGAAAATAATAATAGTCATTACAATTAGTAGTAGTACTGTGTCCCAGATAAAGTGCTGAAATCTTGACAGATATTCATGTCAGTTAATCTTCACAGTTAGAACACAGGTGTGATAATGAGTCTCATTTTACACATGAGAGAGGTTTATCTTTCTAAGAGCCACACTCTTAATCTCTTCTCTGCTCTGGTATCACCTACTATAGATGATCGCTCCTTAAAAGCATCCTTGGATTAAAAATCTTTTGCTCCTTGGAAGGAAAGCTATGACAAACCTAGACAGCATATTAAAAAGCAGAGACATCACTTTGCCAACAAAGGGCTGTATAATCAAGTGAAAACTATTAGTCTAAAGCTATGGTTTTTCCAGTAGTCATGTACAGATGTGAGAGTTGGACCATAAAGAAGGCTGAGCACCAAAGAATTGATGCTTTTGAACTGTGGTGTTGGAGAAGATTCTTGAGAGTCCCTTGGACTGCAAAGAGATCCAACCAGTCCATCCTAAAGGACATCAACCTTGGATATTCATCAGAAGGACTGATGCTGAAGCTGAAGCTACAGTAATTCGGCCACTTGATGCGAAGAACTGACTCATTGGAAAAGACGTTGATGCTGGGAAAGATTGAGGGCAGGAGGAGAAGGGGACAACAGAAGATGAGATGGTTGGATGGCATCACTGATGATGAACATGAGTTTGAGCAAACTCCAGGTGACAGTCAAAGACAGGAAAGCCTGGTGGGCTGCAGTGAGGTCATATGAGGTCGCAAAGAGTTGGACAAGACTTAGTGACTGAACATCACCAAAAAAAGATATACAGGTGGCAAATAAAGCATATGAAAGATGTTTCATATCTATGTTGCCACGGATATATAAATTAAAATATTGATGTGATATCACTACACACCTATTAGAATGACCAACGTCTGGAACAGTGACAACAACAAGGCTGATAAGGATGAAGAGCAACAGGATCTCTCATGCGTTGCTGGTGGGAATGTAAAATGGTACAGCCATTTTGGAAGATAGTTTGGAGGTTTCATATTAAACTAAGTATAGTCTTACTGTACAATCTGATAATTGAGCTCCTTAGTCTTATTCAAAGGAGTTAAAACCTTATGCCCACCCAAAAATTTGCACAAGGATATTTATAACAGCTTTACTCATATTAGTAATTGCCAAATTCTCGAAGCAAACAATATGTCCTTCAGTAACTGAATGGATAAATAAACTGGTACATCCAGACAGTGATTAAGTATTAAAAAATAAGTTATCAAGTCATGAAAAGGCATGAAAAAACCTTAAATGTATATTGTTAAGTGAAAGAAGTTGATCTGAAAAGACTACATAATTTGTGATTTCAACCATATGACATCCTGGAAAAGGCAAATCTGTGGAGACAGTAAAAAGATCAGAGATTGCAAAGGATTGGGGGGGTGGAAGGACCAATAGGTGTAACACAGGAATTTTTAAGGCAGTGAAAATATTCTGCATGACATCATAATGATGGACACATCATTATACATTTGTCAAAGCCTACAGAAAGTACAATACCAATAGTAAATCCTACGTTAATTACGGACTTCGGGTGAATATGATGTGTCAATGTAGGTACATCAATTTTAACAAATGTACAATAATGACAACAACAACCACTGTCATGAGAGATATTGATAATGGAGGTTATGCACATATGGGGGAAGGCGGTAGAAGGAACTCAGCATCTCCACTCAGTTTTACTGTGAACCTAAAACAGTTCTAAAATAAATGCAATGTGATCAATAAATCTGTTTTATTTCAACTTCACCAATAGTTTTTAAAGGCTAAGTCAAATAATAAGTCACTTTTTTCTCACAGAGGATGAAAGGTAAGGGGAAATGAGCATTTCCATTCATTTCTGGTGAAAGCGTATATTGATGCAACATGGGGCAAGATAATTAAGCAAGTCAAATCAAAAACCTTCATAACTCCATACTTCTTGACCCACTGATTTTATTTTTAAAAATTTATCTCAATTCCATTATTATGCTTATGTACATAAATGCATATACCATGATATTAATAGTGGCAAAATGTGTGCTAAGTCGCTTCAACTGAGTCTGACTCTTCGCAATCCTATGGACTGTAGCCCACCAGGCTCCTCTGTCCACAGGATTCTTCAGGCAAAAAATATTGGAGGGGGTTGCCATGCCCTTCTCCAGGGGATCTTCCAGACCTAGGGAGCAAAATGTGTACATACACTTAAATGATTAAATAAATTATAGTACACCTGTACAATAAAATACTATGAAATCCTTAAAATTGTTGCACTGGAAGAAAATAATTGAAATGTACACTGAAGCTATAAATGGGAAAAATATTACTAAAAGATTAACAGGGCTGTGATTATGGGGGGTTATTTTCTTCTTTATGTATATCTGTATTTCATAAATATTCTACAATAAACATTGGCTGCTTTTGAATGAAAACATCCTCACTGTTTGACCCACTCTCACAAAAAAGAGTTGAAAAGAATTCCTACTCTGCGTTAGGCACTTTGAATAGACTGTCTCTGATCCTTACTATAGTAAAGCAGTACCTTTACTGTAACAAAGTGGCTATTACCTCTGTATTTTCAGTGAGGAAACTGCAGTACAAAGCAGTAGTAACTTTCCCAAAGTCACTCAGATATACAATGATGGTTAAGCCATGGGTGTCCATATTAAACATTATTTCTGGGTGAGTCTGTAAATGTGGTTCAAGATGAGATTAGCATTTAACTGATGGTCTCCATAAAATGGATTGCCCTCACCCATGAGGGTAGATACCATCCAATCCCTTGAAAAACTGAATAGAACCAAATGAGTTCCAAAGAATAGGAAGGAGAGATAAGAAAGCCTTCTTCAGTGATCAGTGCAAAGAAATAGAGGAAAACAATAGAATGGGAAAGACTAGAGATATCTTCAAGAAAATTAGAGATATGGAGGGAACATTTCATGCAAAGATGGGCACAATAAAGGACAGAAATCGTATGGACATAAAAGAAGCAGAAGTTATTAAGAAGAGGTGTCAAGAATACACAGAAGAAGTATGCAGAAAAGATCTTCATGACCCAGATAATCACAATGGTGTGATAACTCACCTAGAACCAGGCATCCTGGAGTGCAAAGTCAAGTGGGCCTTAGGAAGCATCACTATGAACAAAGCTAGTGAAGGTGATGGAATTCCAGTCGAGCTATTTCAAATCCTAAAAGAAGATAATATGAGAAGTGCTGCACTCAATGTGTTGGCAAATTTGAAAAAGTCAGCAGTGGCCACAGCACTGGAAAAGGTCAGTTTTCATTCCAATCCCAAAGAAAGGCAATGCCAAAGAATGCTCAAACTACCTCACAATTGTTCTCATCTCATATGTTAGCAAAGTAATGCTCAAAATTCTCCAAACCAGGGTTCAGCAATACGTGAACCGTGAACTTCCAGATGTTTAAGCTGGATTTAGAAAAGGCAGAGGAACCAGAGATCAAATTGCCAATGTCCACTGGATCATCAAAAAAGCAAGAGAGTTCCAGAAAAAATCTACTTCCACTTTATTGACTATACCAAAGCCTTTGATGTGTGGATCAAAACAAACTGTGGGAAATTCTTAAAGAGACAGGAATACCAGACTACATGACCTGCCTCCTGAGAAATCTTTATGCAGGTCAAGAAGCAACAGTTAGAACTGGACACAGAACAACAGACTGGCTCCAAATTGGGAAAGGAGTACGTCAAGACTGTATATTGTCACCCTGCTTACTTAACTTACATTCAGAATACATCATGAGAAATGCTAGGCTGGATGAAGCATAAGCTGGAATCAAGATTGCTGGGAGAACTATCACTAACCTCAGATACATAGATGACACCACACTTATGGCATAACTAAAGAGCCTCTTGATGAAAGTGAAAGAGGAGAGTGAAAATGTTGGTTTAAAACTCAACATTCAGAAAACTAAGATCATGCTATCTGGTCCCATCACTTCATGGAAAATAGATGGGAAAACAATGGAAACAGTGACAGACTTCATTTTGGGGGCTCCAAAATCACTGCAGATGGTGACTGCAGCCATGAAATTAAAAGACATTTGCTCCTTGGGAAAAAAGTTATGACCAACCTAGACAGCATATTAAAAAGCAGAGCCATTACTTTGCCAACAAAGGTCCATCTAGTTAAAGGTATGATTTTTCCAGTAGTCATGTATGGATGTGAGAGTTGGACTGTAAAGAAAGCTGAGCATCAAAGAATTGATGCTCTTGAACTGTGGTTCAAAAGACTCTTGAGAGTCCCTTGGACTGCAAGGAGATCCAGCCAGTCCATCCTAAAGGAAATCAGTCCCGAATATTCGTTGGAAGGTCTGATGCTGAAGTTGAAGCTCCAATACTATGGCCACCTGATGCAAAGAACTGACTCATTTGAAAAGACCCTGATGCTGGGAAAGACTGAAGGCAGAAGGAGATAAGTACAACAGAGAATGAGATGGTTGGATGGCATCACTGACTCATAGGACATGAGTTTGAGTAGACTCTGGGAGTTGGTGATGGACAAGGAAGCCTGGTATGCTGCAGTCCATGGGGTTGCAAAGGGTCGGACATAACTGAGTGATGGATCTAAACTGAACTGATAAAATGGATTGCCCTCTCCCATGAGGGTAGATACCATCCAATCCCTTGCAGAGCTGAACAGAACAAAATGAGGAAGAAATAAGGATTTGCCTCCTTCCTGCCTGCCATCGTAAACTGGAACATCTGTCTTCCCATGCCCTTAGACTGAGATTTTCACCACTGACTCCCCTTATTCTCAGTCCTTTGGACTCAGACTGGAATTATACCACCAGCTCTCCTGGGCCTTTAGCTTGCAGATGGCAGATTGTGAGCCAATTCATGATAATTAATCTCATAGATGAATGATAGATGGACAGAAAGACAGACAGACAGATTGTACTAGTTCTGTTTCTCAGGAGAACCTGACTAATGTAAACACTAAGCAGCCAAGCAAGATTTCAGCCCAGGACTGCTAGATTTTAGTCATTACTCTTCTCACTACATCCACCTCCCTTTGAGATTACTGCATCTGTGAGCAGCCAACAACACTTGTCTACAGCAGTGAAAGTACTGGCTCCTAACCACTATTGGTTACACTCCTAACAATTTTCAGTGTCTAAAATCTAAAAGTTGCTGAAGCAAGGCAAGGAAATAATAAATTTTTAGAAATATTCATATGAAAAATAGGCTTCTATGAATGGATCATTATGGAGTCATTATAAGCTGCACAGAATCGGGAGTTAGATGCAGTTTCTTCCTCTGAAAACTTCATTAACACAATCATTCAGAGACAGAAAAAATCCACCAAAATCCCATGATGTTAATGGTAATTTGGTACACTTGAGTGGAGAAAGAAACTATGCCTCAGTTCTTCAAAAATGCTGATATAATGACGAGCATTCTACCCACTGCTTCACAGTCTTGTTTCCCACCTACACTTATAAGCTTGGAAGTACCACAAGTCACAAAGTTGCTATTTTTTAAAACTTCCTTGGTGCATAAGACCAGTGCTCTGTACTGGAAGGCTTCAGCTGATGGTGATACCCTGTCACATTCTACAGATGGTCAACATTACCAGTCTCAGAAGCTTTGGGACCCAAATCATTGGCTTCCCTCAATAACTTTATTAGGGCCTCTCAACTATATTCATATATTCAACTTTGAAATAATGACTTTTACAATTTATCATTGAATGAGTAGCATTATCCCTAAATAATTTTCTCTAAGCTATATATAAAGGGTTTCCTTTTGTTCAGTGTCAAGAGTACTGGAGAAAAAGTACTGGAGTATATATTACGTTAACCATTACTTCAAACTTCAACCTTAGCTTTAATCTTCCTGGAGTCATCAACCAAAAGAAACTGTCATTATAATATACCCTGTCAGGCACATCTATGTTGCTTCTTAAACTGCTTATAGCAAATGGCATACAGATACATTATCTAGTCAACTTTATATTGGAATTCTAAAACTCATTACAGAAAAATTTATAAATGGGAAGGAGGAGCCAAAAAAAAGTATCCTTGTTGAATTTACCAAAAATCATTCATGTTGTTCCAAATCTTTATAAAAACCTTTTTCAAAAATGTCTACCAAAACACACTGTAAAAGACTCTGAAACAACAGAAATATAGATCAATGGAACAAAATAGAAAGCCCAGAGATAAATACACGCATCTATGGACAGCTTATCTTTGACAAAGGAGGCAAGAATATACAACAACCTCTTTAACAAGTGGTGCTGGGAAAACTGGACAGCCACTTGTAAAAGAATGAAACTAGAATACTTTCTAACACCATACACAAAGATAAACTCAAAATGGATCCAAGATCTAAGCATAAGACCAGAAACTATAAAACTCCTAGTGGATAACATTGGCAAAACACTCTCTGACATAAACCAAAGCGGGATCCTACTTGACCCACCTCCCAGAATATTGGAAATAAAAGCACGAATAAACAAATGGGACCTAATTAAAATTAAAAGCTTCTGCACAACAAAGGAAACTATAAGCAAGGTGAAAAGACAGCCTTCAGAATGGGAGAAAATAATAGCCAATGAAGCAACGGACAAACAATTAATCTCAAAAATATACAAGCAACTCCTGCAGCTCCATTCTAGAAAAATAAACGACCCAATCAAAGAGTGGGCCAAAGAACTTAACAGACATTTCTCCAAAGAAGACATAAAAATGGCTAACAAACACATGAAAAGATGCTCAACATCACTCTTTATCAGAGAAATGCAAATCAAGACCACAATGAGATATCACTTTACACCGCTCAGAATGGCTGCAATCCAAAAATCTACAAGTAATAAATGCTGGAGAGGATATGAAGAAAAGGGAACTCTCTTACACTGTTGGTGGGATTGCAAACTAGTACAGCCACTATGGAAAACAGTGTGGAGGTTCCTTAAAAAACTGCAAATAGACCTGCCATATGACCCAGCAATTCCACTGCTGGGCATATACACC